>OY390731.1:42261081-43495981 GCA_959613385.1 Geotrupes spiniger | reverse complement strand
GTTGATAGTGGTTTGTGAATGATTCTACTAGGAGTCGTCGCGGTTTATATACGAATTTTTTCTAAGCGCATAATTTCACAGACGAACGGGTGGGGTTGCCAACAATTAAAATATTTAGTAAGGCGATTACGTTAGTGGGCAGTCTTCAAGCGCATCTAATTAGATTTCAAAATTATTTCGGTATCTGCGTCAAACGTTTTTTAGTTATTTAAAATGATATGTTTGAAAATAGTGGAATTATGTACAAGTCGTCGATAAAAATATGCATTAAGTCTGGAAATACTAAAGCAAATGCTAGTTAACCACTGCACGATTTGTGCACAATACAATTTATATAGTTAAAAAAATCAATCGATTAATCGATTAGCGTGACAGCCCTTCGATAATTCAATACGTAACAATCCCATAAATATAAATCTACATTGAAAAACTGTTGGTATCTTTTTTAATATATATTTTAAAAAATATTGTTGAAAAATAAAATATAATTCGTCGGCAATAAGTGTATCAAATTTAGAAATAGCAAGCCAAACAGTAATTGTTACCCACAATAAGTATTTATTACATATAGTAAAAAATCTATACATAGTCGTTTTACTTCACGATTTATTTGGTAATACAATGTGTAATATCACATGCATAATATGAATGCACATGAATATATGAATACATTGAAACACTGTTCATGCATGCCAAGTTACCAATTTCAATATCTCTTAAACATATAAAACTCATAACTCTCAAAATATATTATTTTTACCAACATTTAAGTGTCTGGTTAAAAAGATTGTATCGAGTGGTATTTTTCTTAGAAAATATTACAGAACCATTCTTCTGTAACGGTTTTCTCGCAATAAAAATATTAAACTGCGAAATCTGCACAAGACAATCTTTAATTGATACGTAAAACGATATTATTATTATAATAATAGGTCATCGAGAGTGATTGCTTTAACTTAAATAATATTAAATCGATTTAGCTATGCTAATTTCCTAATGCCCCACCCAAAACGAATATTTTATGCTTAGAAAAAATCGTATATAAGCCGCTCTGAATCCGAAATAAGTCATAATCGAACCACATCGCTCTTCCTCATTTCAAATCCGCAGGTAAGTGCTATGCACCGTCTCGAGGGTATTTAACTGTGCGTTTAGTTTCAGTGACCGCCAAAATGTTCAGATTAATTGCCGTCGCCGTTTGCGCATGTAAGTTAAACGAATTAAAATATCCTTCACATATTATATGTTATTTGTTTACAGTTTCAGTTGTGAATTGCGCTCCGGGATTCGCTAGTAGTGGTGGACATGGAGGCGGTGGTGGTGGTGGTGGTCATGGAGGATTCAGCGCTGGAAGCGGTTTGAGGGCAATTGCAGAGGGATCAGCCGAACAGGCTAATAACGCCATCAGCAACCAGAACTCAGCTGCAAGTCAAGCGGTTTTCCAGGCTAAGAGCAACTTGGCGCAAGAAGCTATTAGTGTAAGTAACCATTACATTGTTACAACGATTCAGTGATTAATTTTATTTCATAGGCTGCTGCTACCGCAAGGGCCGCGCTCATTGGCAAACAAATCCTCGTCCAAAGATTAGAACAGCAGGTCGATGAGGCTCACCAAGCTCTCGAAGGCGAAATTCAACAACTCCAGCAAGCACAACGTTCCGCCGGTGCCGCCGAACAAGCCGCCCAACAGGCTCAACAACAGACCGCCGCTCTCAACGCTGCTTTGAATGCGGCGCAAGGTACTGCTGTTCACGCCCAACAAGCATCTGCTGAAGCCCACAACGAATTGGCATCCCAACAGGCTATGGTCGGCGCAGCCAGACAAAGACTTTCTTCCTTGTCTGATGAACTTCAAAGCGCTCAAGGGGATCTCGCAGCCACCCAGGCTGCCACCCAAAAAGCCGAAGGCGCCGCTCAAATCGCACAATCTAACGCCGCCGAAGCTGGCGCTCAAGCTTCATCAGCCGGATCTGGACATGGTGGCTTTGGAGGTGGTGATGGCGGACATGGCTTCTCATCCGGCGGATCAGATGGTGGACATTATTGATATATTGCGAATTATGATTGAATCTTTTATAAAATAAAAAAAATGCGATAATTTTGCTTCTTTTTATGGATAACTGTATGCGTAAAAATTTGTCCTAAAGTCTGCACCAAACATCCTGGCTGGATTAGTTAGTTTTTTATTCTATATTTTTCACTCCATTCAAATTATAAATTTTTGGTAATTTCTTTTAGTCGCATTGAAACTAGGAGCACCGAATTTAACGGTTCAATATAAACCATTCTGATTAAAAACAATTTTCATTTATCTTAAAAATATCTCTAGATGCAATTGCAATATCTGTAGCATTTTCATGCTCTATGTTTAGTAACTGCAGTTGGGTTGTAACTGGCAAAGCAGGTATAATGAAGAAAGCAGAACATAATTATATCATTACGTTTTAATGCTAGCATTGAAAATAAATTGATCGTGAAAACAAAGAAGCTCAACTGCACTATTGTTTATATAACAACCTCTTGGTTTTATTTTATCCTACTTGAATGTTGAACCAACAAAAGCTTCGATTCTGATTAAGATTTCATACTGGATACTTAATCAAAAATCTTTCACAAAGATCGGTGTTTGTGCAAAGGTATTCCACATACAGGAATATTTTTTTCACGGAACTTCAAGCACTATAAAAGTCTTATTCCATTCGCCGGTTCGAACCAATTTTGGTCGCAAAATTTGCGCAACTATTGCAATTTAATTGTAGAATCGAGTTTGATCTGTGAATTAGAACAAACAAATTAAAGGTAAGAGAAAAATCAACATAGAAATAATGGTGGAAGAAATTTTAAACAGAAGTCCCATTTACTTCTGTTTAAAATTTCCAGCCTCATTAGGATGGCTTTCAAGGAGGTTGAAATGCCTTTGTATTTGATATCTGCATACTTATTCCACTTAAGATATTTAGAAATTACTATAGTACAAACTATTATGGACCAGTTTTTCTCAATCGTTTTGATTGGAATGTTTAAATAATGCTTATATTTGATTTGCTTTTACAACCCTACAATTCGAAGCCCATCTGCCCGTAGATATTTGGCGACTTCGTTATATAGATGTATCTTAATATCTAGTGACAGGGAAGATTTTTCCTACCAACAAATACAATTTAACTGTTAGCTCCATTCTCTTTTGAATTGCATGTTTTTCCACGTTAACCTACTGTCCGAAGTATTTAACTTCTGTTGCCTATGTACGATAAAGAAATTACCACAAAATCACTTAAGCACCAAAGATGATTTTTGTCAAATTCGAAACTAATGGCGCAAAGCCCAATCAGCGAATTTGAATATTCAGCGCAACAAATGATTGAGTCCTTGACTTAACGCAAAAGTCGTCGAAAGGCCTCATTGTTGCAAAAGAAGAGGAACTAACATTTGTTGAACGTTTACGCTTTCACCAAAAGAAGAAATAGAAGGCGTACCAGTATTAGTTGATCAATTACCGAACGAGTTCTTTCAAATTTTCTAACAATTCGACGAATTAGATCGATGGTGACTATATTCCATGAAAAGGAAGAACATTTGATGTTAGCTCATAAATATTTGAATTCCTTGAGCGTAGGTCGTGATGTGAAGTGAAGTGTAGTGGAGTGAAAGCATTCCCTGATGACTTGCCAAACATTAATAATGACTGAACAAAATTGAGGATAGTTTTAAAACTCTATCGCTGCTATTGGATTTTTTTTTCACGCGGTGCTGCATTGGCGGAGGCAACATATGCAATTTTATGTTTTGAGGTAATATTAATTTCCCTAATGATTCTAAAGCAAAATTCCATTTAAGTTTTTTTAAATAATAGAAGTTTATTGAAGTACATTGAATTTGAATAAAAGGAATTTAATTAGAAATTTTCAAAATATTCAATCGTTATTTTATGAAAATTGTGTAACCCCCAAACTCAACGCAAAACAAAACGAAGAAAAAAATACTTATCTACGAGGATGTATTTGAAGAGTTGTAGGAAGTTGTAGGTAGTTGTAGGTGGCTTTTAGGCTTTAACCTTTTGAAAGGAAGGTTATGGTTTATGGTTTTTTGGAAGGTTGGAAGGTTATGGTTTATGGTTTTTTGAATACAGAAACGTTTTTCCTTAAAATAAAATGATTCTCCAAAAAATTGGCAAAACGATCTTATTACTGTGATATTGTGTCCCATGTGTAAAACAAAACGCGCGAATTAATTTTTAATTTTTCATTAGTGCTTAAGTGCATTTTCTTCATATCCAAACTTTGATTAAACTTTTGGCTTCTCACGTTGAAAATTTAATGTGTACATGTCGTCAATTTAAGATTTTTTTGCATTGGGTCACAATGCAATGATGATAATTGTACAAAAATAACTTGAAAAGATTAACGAATGTAGTTTTTGAAATAAATGCGGGATCGTATATCGTTAAAATTTAAAACTGCCCTTAAAAATTATTACACTACTACATAAATTTAAAAGCCAACGTTAAATTTAATTCGAGATTTGCAAGTTCTTTATGGTGAACCAGTTAATTGAAATCCAGAACTGTACCCTGCACATTGTGACAAGTACTACATTTCTTGACTGTGATTATGTTGTGATTGCATTATATAATGATAATAATATTTTTGTTTACCTTAAGCACAAAATTCATTTGTTTGCTGATTATATTTAATATCTTCTTCATATCCTTGCGCTTGTCACCTTTATCGTTAATTAAATTTATGTATTTATATAGATATTTCCTGTTTATAGTCGTTTATTTTAGACAATCGGGAATTGTATCTACTTCCGGTTTGTCGATATAACGTTTTAAAAACAATTGACATCATGGATTCGTAACCAGTAAGCCCAATAAACTCCACATAATTGTTCAGAGTCTCGTCTAGTCTTGATCGCATTGACTTTAGAGTCTTGACCAGAATAGTAGTCATTTGGCCCATTGATAAAAGAAGCGAATATCCTTTAACGGTATTAAATATTGCAGTCTCAGAGTTATCATGAAATTCCACGCGGACAGTTTTACCACACAATAATTTTCAATGCTTCAAAAACTGCAAATGGATATACTAAGCTTATGAAAAGTACTGGCATTTCCTGAAGTTAAGCTGGTTGACGTCGAACATAATAAGAACGCCATCGTAGTGCTGAATTATTGAAATATTTCTGCGCAGCAACGGAGAAAATAACCTCAATTACCAATCGAAGAGCATCAAAAATTTGTAGAAAACTTGGTTCATTTTCTGTTTTGCACTACAACTAGTACGATATTAACCACTGCAGACTCAGAATTATCATAAAATCTCAATCGAAGCAATTTTATAACGAAATTCGTTTAAAAAGCGATAATTCGTTGTCTAATCTCAAAGAAATTGATAGATGTTTCAATAACAATTACAAACTGCAACAAGTTAGAAAACTTTAACATTTCGAAGAGAAACTTCAGCCTCTGAAACGCATCGTATCAGATTTCAAGAAAAACCATTTCGCGCCAAATAGCATTACGATATTTAACGACTTTCACAATATTGAAAATTTTAATTAAATCAGTGTTTTGATCTTTATGTGCTTTTGACATTATTCATAATTTTGATTATTTTATAATTCTTGTGATAATATCAATAATATTGGCAAAGGTAATTTTTCGCATTTTTTTTTAATTTTACAATTTGCAATTTTTTAACATTTATCGCAGTTTTATCGCTTTGTGAATTCATAAATTTTTGCATTTTTAAATGCATTGGTTGGGGTCTATTTAAAAATTTACACAATTTTGTTATTTTACAAATATTGATATTTGTTAACATTTTCAGCAATTGTGACGTCTTTGAGATAATTTCGCCGCCATAATTTCAATATTTCGTAATTACGAAGTTTAAAAAAATTACAATTTTGCTATTGTCGGAGTTTTTATAAAGTTTTAACAACATTAGGCAATTTTCATTTTTAATCATTTTTGATAATTTTGACATTTTCGCAGTTCTGGTACTTTTATGTATTTTCTTATTTTGGCAATTGTAAATTTTCGCAATATTCAAAGCTTTTTTCTAAAAACGATAAGGACATTTTACTCGAATTAAAACATACTAATAGTATCGGCAACATATGGTATAGTGGTATAGTTGGCTAACGTCAACAGCTCCACTTTTAGATGCTGCTCGATCATTCAGCCCTACTGACGAAACCTTCAATACAATCTATCTCGCATTAGTTACAGTTTTGTTTTTCCATACTTTGTGTTTGGCATGTCCAGCATTAAATCAGGTTTCATCTGTGTAATTTGCAATTTAATATCATAACTCGATTATAACTCATAAACTTGTTTAATTTAAGAATGAAAGTAAATTTTTTTTTAAATCGAAAATATAAGTTTTGTCCTGTTGAGTTTGGTTGGGTTAGGTTGAGTGGAGTTGAGTTGGGTTGGACTGGGTTAGGTTGGGTTGAGTTGGGTTGGGTTATTTCACAAAATCTTTTATAGTATTCGATATGAACTAGCCCCCCACAAACATGTTGATGTGGTTTACCAGAAATACGAATACCCTTCATTTTTTCTGATTACAAAAAGTTGTAGAGCTTTTTGCTGCACAGGTTTCATTAAGTATTTCTATATTTCAGTTTCAGACGTTCATTTCTTTATCATATCAAAATTGTCCAATTCGCGCCAATTGAATCAGCAGAATGGTATCTTATGAATTAAATTTGATTGGGCAGGATTTTCTCTGTAATATTTTGATTGTATATTCTCCTGAAAATTATTTATTTGAGATAATGAGGCTATCTCGTGCGGATGTTTGCTGGTTTCCGAATCATTATTACGTCCTGAAATTTAAATTTCATAAACCAATAGTTGATTCTCGGCACAGAATCCATCATTAACAAGACTGGAATAATGAGACAGTAAACCCAAAGCCTATTAACTTTTCTTCTAATATCTTAAAATTCGTGACGTTATTCTCATTGAAAGAATAAAAAGTTCTTTGCATGTTGTGGGGGAAGTTTTCACCATTCAGCATTTGCAATACTCTCAAAAGCATATATGCCTCTAACGCTTTTTACTTTTACTTTCACTGGAATTTGACATCTTGATTATGTTTCACAATATGACCATTAGTTCGTTGTACAACTTAAAAGATGAAAATTTTAGTAAACACATTATTATTTCTCAATATAAATGCAATTTTTAAGCATAGTTGGATTACAGCTTGATATGATAAACTTGAATTACTACTAACAAAGTTGCATTAACCTGCAACTTGACAAAGTATAATGAAGTATAGTGACCATGAAAGAAATCAATAAATTGACCATAAAAACAAAAGTTACATATTAATTACTCGGTTCTTGATAATTTTTCAGTTTCTTGCGCTGAATAGTCAATTATTGCAATTACAGGTAACGTAAATGACCAACAACGTTATAAATCCATAATTTTGCTATGTTAACGTAATGATAGAGTTACTAGTGACTTAATAATAGTAATAAAAACGTGTAATTAATAATAATAATGATCACCATCAGTGTCTATTACTCTTTTCTTCACATGCTCTATAAAATAGTGAAAACTGCATCAAAATTAGTCCAGTTCACAAAAATACCCCTGAGGAACGGATAGGCAGATCATTGTCAGCACTTTACAATAAATATAGGTATAATGTTATAATAACCAGTAACAGCAAGCAGTATTTTAAAAGTTATGTTTAATTTGAAACATATTTATTTTTTTTTCATTTTATAATAAATATTTGATATTATTTTCTTTTTCATTTTGACGAATTATGGAGATTTATTTATTCATTTATTTTACTCATACCTCATGACAATTATGTCTTCATGTGCCACAAATATGGGACTTACTTGAGATGTATATCAAATCATTTTTTTTTAATTTATTTTTGGAATAACGTTATGTAAGATTTTATTATGTAACAATTACACATTTTCTCATAATTTTTAACGGAACAAAATATTTGTATTTAAATAACGTTATGTAATAACGTAACAATTTGAAACGTTATTTCACCCCTGATGCAATTGTCGTGACGAAACTATCACCATCTGTTGCGCCACTGGCCAAAGGCGAGCATTTGTGAATGCAATTCCCCGAATTAATGGTAATTAGGTTGGTCGATCGATCAAATAATACAAATTAATCATTCCGGCTTGTATTGCACACGTGAATGCCGCCTCTCTACGAACGTCGTTGATTTGCATTTGACACAGAAAATTACGCAAACAATCGAATATTAGAACGTTTTTCGATATTGTGACGATTCCGATTGCGTAACTTCACACTCAAGTTGCGATGCTCTACAAAAGATCGGCCAAAACGGAATTGTTAACATTGAAAGGACCGGGCGAAAGCGACCAGAACGAATTTTTTTGTCCGTTCGGCACGCTGAGAGAATGTGGCTGACGTAACCGTCCCAAGTAATCTCGCGATTGCGACTTCACCCCTCTAAGTGTGGCATTCAAAACGTCGGCTTCGTTTTAGATGACCCTCATTTAGTATTAATTAAAAATAGACATGGACGTACTTCTAACTAGTAGTTAATGAAACAATTTTTAAATTACATTTTGAAAATTACGTGTTGCCTTCATCCATTGCCTACACATTCCTGTTCTAAATTTTCTTTATATTCCAGCTCATTTCCGGATTTGCGCAAACTTTTTTCGACTTATTTCGGATTTTCTTCTCCGTCTATTATCTCACATTCTCGCTCACCGATTATCTCTAATCATATCCTCTAATCATCTCTTACTTTTACCCTGCAGATAGTATCGCACTCTGTACTTTACTGTACCTCATTTCCATATCATCTTTCATCAATTGATCGCATCGCAAAAATCTTTTTTCACTGACCATTTTTAGTAGCTTCCATTTTGATCGTCCCTCCAGAACCATTTGAAATTTACATCTTTCTTCCTTTTTTGTAATTCGAGTATTTTCATTGTTGTGCCTATTGTGCAACGCTCTTGGCTGTTTGATGTTCGGCGTAGTTGCTCTCTGTTTTTTGTTTTAGTGGGTGGATATGTTCTCTGTATATGTCTTTGTTCAATCTGTTGTATCGGTATGCGTGCCTATGCATGTGAATCATTTTTTATCCCCTATGCTCTAGGGGTGTGGTGTTATTTACGTTTAATTTGGTTTATATACTTTTGTAGTTCATGGATTGTGTTTTCCTTGTATCCATTGGTTTTTGATATTAATTTGATGGAGAAAGTGGAAAAAACGCCAGAGTACAGTAAGGCATGAGACTGGGAGCGAAAGGTTGGGCGTTGAGGTATGAATTGGCAAAGAGAGACAGGGAGGAGAGGAGAAAGAAAATATCTAAGTGGGAAAAAGAGAGGAGAAAGCTGCTGGAAAAGGCATGGATATCAGGGGAAGAAGTAGAAAGGACAAGAGAAGAGGGGAACAAGTGGAAAGAGAGATGGACGCAAATGGAAGCTCAAGATAGAGAGGGCAAAATAAGGAAGGCAAAATACAACACAAAATACAAAAAAATAAAAGTGGATCGAGGGGAATCAAGATATTTGAGGGAAAGGAGGAAAAGACAAATAAGTACTGGATAAATGAGGAGTACAGGTAATGCGAATTCCGTGGGGAAGGCAAAGATAAAAGGGAGCACTAGATGAGATGGAAGAAGATGAGAAGAGGAAATGAGAAGATTGGAGAAGAAGCATGGGAGAGAACGGAGAGGACGTGAGATTCTTGGCAAAGCTACACATGAGAGTGAGAGAAATGCGGTCAGTAGAGACCACCAAGGAAGAAATTAGAAGGGAGACGAAGAAACAGGAGAAGAAAGGGGTAGGCCGGAGAGTGCTAAGATGTACAATACAAGAAATTAAACATGACGTATTGTAAATAGTGATGCCAATAAAGGTTTTTTTATTATTATTAATTTGATGTGTAATCCTTTTTGGTAGTTTTTCATTGCAATTGATTCCAGCTTAGAAAGTAAACTTTGCATACAGCTTGTGTTGTTTGGGGTCTGCTGAAAATACATGTCGTATGTTTGTGTGGGTGCTCTGTCTATATATTATTTTATGTTGTGTTTTTCTATCGATGGTTCCTTCTTCGAGTATAAACAGTATACTCTTATTTTGTATATTGAAGTGGTCCAGTATTACATCTTGTGGATTGTGATGTTCGGTAATTCATAGAATGTCGTCGACATATGCTTTTATTTTGAACTTGTCTTCGTATTTCAATATTTTCTTATAACTGCTCCTTATGATCAGTAATCTGTTGGTCCTCAATGCCATTGTTTCCTAATATGGTTTTAATTATGTGTAGTGTTTCCCAGATAAGCACGTTTTGCATTGTGATTTTTTTCTTATTGAGTTTTTTTGTTAATTCTACATTGTTACGTATTGTGTATGTGTGCGTCAGTTGTAGTAGATTTTTGTAATTTTGTGGTTATTAGTTTAGGTAATTTATATGCTGGTGCTGATGAGTAATTTAATTGATGATCTGATGGGTATGTTCGCTTTGCATATCATCGGGAGACCTTGGTAGTTTCTGTGCACTTGGGTTCATATTCTTAAGTTTTCATTTTTCGTTGTATTCTACTATTGAAATTTTATTAAAAATACGGCAATGCAGAAATAACAGAGAAATGTAAAATTTACATTACCGATGGACTTGTCTTAAAATTTAAAGTTGTTGTGGACATTAATTAATTCAATAGGCACAAAGACAAAAATGTGGGTTGATAACTAATAACTAATAACAAAATAACGACATTAAAATTAACATAACAAATTTCAATTTTGAGATTTAAATTAATTTACAACGACAACTCATATTTTAAACTGATAAAAATATATTATAAACAACAAAAATATGAACGACATAGACAACTTAACTTAAAAAATAATCCACATTGAACAACTAATTATTAATAAAAATATAAAAAATAATAATAAACCTATATTACCCAACGAGAATTTTGAACTTTAGTATGTAAAAGACATAAGAAATACACATATTCCGAACCTCATAACAGATACTTTAAAACCAGGACCTAAGACAAAATACCGAACAATGATATTATTACCAATATTGAAACTCTTGATACAATTTGTAATGACCATAAAATTGACATAAGAACAAAAATACAAACACAACTTACAACTATTAAAAACCAAAATAACAAACGTTTAATTAATCAATCATAGTATTACATCAGTGATTCGTGGAGCATGAAAATTTTCCTTAATAACAAATCTATACCACCAAACTACACCCTCAAATCACTTGATGCAATTTCAATGTACAATATTTTATACCTAAAACAATGAAACAATAGTTAAAGATGTAACTAAAAGTAAATGGAATAAAATAAAATTGTATACAAATTTACCATTAAACGAATTTCTAACTGACATTTACTTTACACTGGACTCCACATGTTTCCAATTTACTCACAAATTGACGGCCTAGCGATGGGCGCACCTATTTCCTCTAGTGTTGCACAACTTGTTTTAGAAGACCTAGAAATGAATATTATAAATAAACTAAACATTAAACTACCATTTTTTAAAAGATATATGGACGATTGTTTGACAGCAATACCAGTCAAACAAGAAGAATAAGTATTCAATCAATTTAACAATTATGATAAAAAAATGCAATTTACTTTAGAGAAAGAGATTAGCAACCAAATAAACTTTTTAAACATAACAATAATTAGAGAAGGCAATAAGTTATATACCATTGGGTACACCAAACCCACCTGGACAGATAGATATCAACTAAGCAACTACATCAACATGAAATAACGTAACTGTTAAAGAAAAACGGCAATTAAAAAAATGCAAATACAGCACTCATTAATAACAATTACTCCATGAACTTAATAAACAAAATATTTAAAAATACTATATACAAATTATACAATGAAATTAATGTAAAAACCGAAACTGATACACAAACTAATAAATATATCACAATCCTTATGTCAAAAATGTTTCAAATCCATTATTAATATTGTCAAACATTATAATTTCACTGTAGCTCATAAAAGCCACAATAACATAACAAATATTTTATTTACAAAACTTAAAGATAAAATACCCACCATAAAAATCCACATGTTGTTTATAAAGTACCATGTGCAAATTGTGATAAATGTTATATAGGGCAAACAATGCAACTAATTGAGGAAAGAATAAACGGACATAAGTACATGACAAATATAACAGTAATAATACTGGTCATAATTTTGACTTTAGCAACACGAAAATATTAAAAAAATAATTAAAATATATTTAAAGGACTTGACATGAAATGCTACATATAAAGAAACATACACAATAAATGCCAAAACAAATATAAATAACTTGTCAGAAATTTATTTTCAAATATTATAAAATTTATATTTACAATATTGATGTTGAAATAAAATTCTAAATTAAATATTTTAGTTATTTATTATTTAATGGATGGAAATGTTGGAATAATTGCATATCCACTCTAATCAACCTTATAACCATGCAGGCGCATGTGCTTTATTATATGGTGTACAATAAAACAAGTGGCGTATATAATTACTTTGCTTATATCAATTTCATTCAATGCATGTTAGTAATCCTTCCATGTCTGTACAACTATTTCTTCACGAAGTTTCACGAATTAATAAATTTAATTTCGCATAATTAAAGATCGTTTCTTAAAAATATAAAACGGAAAAAAAGAATTCTTAAGAAAACTGTAGTGATTAATAAATTTGAAGAATAGAAGAAAGACATGTGTACGTGAGAGACTATTACTTAGAAATTTATAAAAATAATCACGTTCGAATAGTTACAGAGAAAAAGGGAGGGAAGTTTAGTTAACATTTTATCCTCTATCGTTTTACCGGAAAGTTTGTGCAAATATGTAAAACAAGTTTCGCAGATAAATTCATATAGATCGCAGGTTTAGGGACGTGAAATAACCTTAGATTACATCAGACTCGTTGGGCGATGTTCGCATGTTGCAAAATTGTCTTTGATTGCGCTTTCTCTGATTATATTCTGATTTCCATCAAAAGCCGTTACGGCCTTACGCACATGTATTTATAATATCGGCAAAGGCGATCGGGTACGGAAGTTATCAAGCCGGGCAAACTGAATGAAAACCCTTGACAAAGGTTTAAAAACATTCTTGTCCACGATAACTCCGAATCAGACTTATTTTCACTTTTCTACATATATCGTATTTAAAAAAACACACCATTACAAGTCTGAGATTTCAGTGTTTAGAAACTATGAAAACTTACTCTCACTCTCACGTGAAATTTCGGTGTTAATCCAACTGAGTTACGACCTACATTAAACAATTATTCCTGCAGCGGTAAAAACGAACACGCAACAGTACATAACGCGCGAAAAAATTGTGCACGACTGCAATAATTTTACGTAACCCGAAGAAGGAATGCGCGAATTTTTTCCGATCGCAATTCAATTTTAACCTCAAGACGCAAAAACGAAGTGCACCGAATGTTGGCGTTGAAAATTATAGTGTTCGATGGGGACATTGGGATATAATCCGTAGAGTCGATTTTTTGAAGTTTGATTTTTTCGCCGGCAAGAATGCATAATAACTGCAATATTTACACGGTTCGTTCGAAGCGGGCTTTTTGCGGTCTGCGAACGCAAGGCGCGGAAAAGTTCCAGCTTGATTTGCGTTACGGTTCTCGTTGATGATGTTGATGTGAAGGAATTTATTCGTACGTAAGACTCAAGTTTCAAAAGCGAATCTCTCATCACTTTTTTTCACCCCCTCCTCAATTATCATACGCCGATTTCTTGAATTACAGATTTGCAAAATAATAGATGAATAACAGTGAAAAAGTTACAAGCGCCAAATTAAACAGTGACACAAATGACATTGAAGGATGTTCGTTTTCGACAAAAATGTTATCGAAAACTCATTTAAGTTTAAATTGCACAAATTATTATAGATTATGAACTAAAGATTAAAATTAATGAGTTCTACATTCTAACAAAGATTTTAAAACAATAATTATAAAAATAATAATCACCAAAAGACCAGATGAAGATGCACTGATTTGGCGGATATGTGCTCTTGAAGTGTAGAGTTCGTGAATACGGCTGGGGTTGGGTAGGACTTGTCCATAGACAGGGGGCCTGGATGGGAGTTAATGACTAATGGCCATAATATTTTACTGTATGACGATGGGTAGAGCTGGGTGCGCATGTAGGAGATGGACTCGAGGGAGGAGAAGGAGAGACAACGTCGGCTAAGGATGAAATAAGTAAGCGACGTTTGAATTTAGTTTCGACGGACTATAAGGATGGGGGAGTCCTATCTTTAGGATTCATGTAGCGATCACAGATTTCTGGACTATTGCCAAGAAGAGGTGCGGATGCATTGGCTGGTCTAGGAGTTATAATGGTAGCTGGTGGAGTTGGACCATTTGGAGAAGTTTTTGGGGCAGTCGAGCCAGACGAGACTCCGAATGACGGTTGACAACGGGACTGGGTGCGCTGGGGCGCTGGGGTAGGTTTGGAATTTACCCATTTTGGCACAATAAATTGTAAAACGTGAAATGTTCACTTCGTGCTTTTAGAATACCAATAAAATACCATGCGACACTGATTTTCACATATTTTCACTGCATAACGACATTTCGATAGAACATTTCACTAAAAATAATAAAACTATGAAGAAATGTATTTGAACAACAAATTTGAAAGATTACGATACGACTAAAAGCATCGTCTTATAAATTGTTTTTGAACCTAAAAATAATCAGTTGAAATTATTAGACTGTGAAAGAGTTTTAATGAAATTGAAATTTCAAAATTTACACTGGAATTTCTTGTACCAGGTTCAAAATTAATGCACAGGTTAGTTAGTGTTAGTGTTAGTATTGGTGTTAATCACATAATAAACATGATATAAAATACGTATTTATAATTTTTATTTCCCTTATGTGCAGATGCTGACAGCGGCCATTTTGACTAATAAACATGAAGTTTTAGTTTACCATTCAAAAGTTTGAAGTTTGAAGTTTATTTATTCTTTGTAAACAAAACTATTCCAGCAATTGAATTAATGTTTTTCCAGTTTTAATAAATTTATTCATAGTATATTCTACTTTTATTTTAATTTTATATTAGAAAAAAGTAATGGCATCAAAAAGCTAACTTATGATAATACTTCAATTTAAACCCGAAACAATTTGTCAAAAATTGTTGTTCCATTCGAAACAAAAAGTTAAGGTGGAAATGGAAATTGAACTTTTAATTTTTAAGAATTGTAGATCAATTCATTTTATTTTTGGAAATCACGTCATCAAATTTAAGAAAGAAATACGAAAAGATATTTGGACTTTGGCAAAATTTTGTTACGCCTGGTATAATAAATACAAACACACACACGTGTACATATATTGAAAATATTTCATGTCACTTATATTACAGAAAAATATAAACGTCTATACAAGTATTCATGTTGTATATTATTTTCAACATATTTTTAATTATTTTATTTGTAAGGAAGTATGGTATTCATGACAATTTTTGAATTATCATGATTACATTCTATGTTGTTTGGTCCCATCTCATTATTCATTTTGATATTATTCTGCGATCGTTATACGTCAGTTAGCCAATATTGGATTGATTGTTTCACCACCCCCCCCCCACACACACTTGTTGCAAATTCATTGTATCAACCAGAACAATTTCGTAGCCTTAATCCAAATCCATTAATCTGAAAGTATTTCAAACTATTTGTATGTACCTTTTAATTCAACTAAACAAAGTGGTTTTATTACTGAGCTTTAAGACGATTCCTGAGATTCATGTTAAGTATAAATAATGATATTTCAAACAGAACAAAATAATAATATTTTACTAATTATACAATAATAAGAAAAGCTTACAAAAATTTCAGTTGGAGAAACTTTTGTAGATAATTCTATACATGAAGTAATTTTACATAATTTGAATTAAGAAAGTCGCAAAATCCCGTCACACTAGCATTTAATGAGGGTGTTCAAAACACACAATTTAATTCAGTGATTTACGAAGTTTCGTAGAAAACTGCTAGAGAAACATTTTAATTTTTAAGAATTGTAGATCAATTCATTTTATTTTTGGAAATCACGTCATCAAATTTAAGAAAGAAATACGAAAAGATATTTGGACTTTGGCAAAATTTTGTTACGCCTGGTATAATAAATACAAACACACACACGTGTACATATATTGAAAATATTTCATGTCACTTATATTACAGAAAAATATAAACGTCTATACAAGTATTCATGTTGTATATTATTTTCAACATATTTTTAATTATTTTATTTGTAAGGAAGTATGGTATTCATGACAATTTTTGAATTATCATGATTACATTCTATGTTGTTTGGTCCCATCTCATTATTCATTTTGATATTATTCTGCGATCGTTATACGTCAGTTAGCCAATATTGGATTGATTGTTTCACCCCCCCCCCCCCCCCCACACACACTTGTTGCAAATTCATTGTATCAACCAGAACAATTTCGTAGCCTTAATCCAAATCCATTAATCTGAAAGTATTTCAAACTATTTGTATGTACCTTTTAATTCAACTAAACAAAGTGGTTTTATTACTGAGCTTTAAGACGATTCCTGAGATTCATGTTAAGTATAAATAATGATATTTCAAACAGAACAAAATAATAATATTTTACTAATTATACAATAATAAGAAAAGCTTACAAAAATTTCAGTTGGAGAAACTTTTGTAGATAATTCTATACATGAAGTAATTTTACATAATTTGAATTAAGAAAGTCGCAAAATCCCGTCACACTAGCATTTAATGAGGGTGTTCAAAACACACAATTTAATTCAGTGATTTACGAAGTTTCGTAGAAAACTGCTAGAGAAACATTTTAAGTAACACGCCAAGGCAAATCGAACTGTAAACCTGCATTGTTCGTTTAACAAATGGGAGGTAGTTATATGAGTAACTACCTACTACTAAGTATAAGTAATGTTAACAAACGTCGAAGACATCTAGGGTTGACTTTTTGGACGTAAATATTTTTATACTAATAACTGTAAACATTCTATTGGCATAGCTGCGCTATTATTGATTTTATCCTAGATTTTTTGTATCAAAATTAGTCGAAACTCAGCGTTCGCACAGCTTGTCGCAAAGTAATGTAATGTAACTAATGTATGTTATAATAAATATTAAGCTAATTCCTTGGTCTTGTGCCGAAATTTTTTATTTGCCATTATTGATTTCTTTGATGTGACAACACGTACGATAGGTTATCTACGGGTAAATGTCTTGTGTTATGTGATTGATTGGGGGTTAGGGATTAGTTATGGGAATTTATGATCACTTGCTAAAGTGATCGCTCTTCGTTTGCATTAGCAACCTGTTTTTTGAAATTTTATTATTGCCCTAATTTGTTCATTTCCGATTCTTTTCTTTACCATAAATTTTGTAGCAATTTGATTTGTGCTTCATTTCCAGTTGTCTAATTGTGATTGTGATTATAATGCAATTTTCTATTTACATTGTTATTGTCGCGCCGTTTTCTATTTTTACTGTGTCATTTTATAATTTTTATTTTAATTATTAACCCGTGGTTTTGTTTTTTCTGCAGTTAGTTTATAGGACTCTATTTCTCTTTTTGCTCATTTTGTTTTAATTTAGTTATTTGCGCTTGTTTACTTTCTGTGTTACTATTATCAGCCGTCGACATTTAAAAAAAATGCTTAAACTTAAAAATGAATAAGACTCTAACATAAAATTAAACACAATAACCAAATCCAAAATAACCTTAAAACGTTAAGTATAAAAAATTGTTATGTATTTAATTCCTCGTCACATTCTTGCTTCATTTATGTTCAGTTTGTTATAATTTGATTTAATGTGAATTGCTTTATTACGTTATTTTCCGTGCGAAATTTTTTGGCAGATTTTCTATCTGGTGACACTGATTTATTTAGGTTTCCTTGGGTTCGTTGTTATAATCAAAACTTTCAATTAATTCAATGTATGTCATTTTATTTGATTTAATGTACAGATATGTTTCTTGCAAAATGTTCTGACAGATATTTACATATTTCTTATCCATAAGCACCCGAGTTTTATTTCTTTTATCCAAAATATCTATCTTGATTTAACACGTATTAATATTTTAATTTCAAATTCTACTGCGATCGGACAAAGCAAAGCATTCTCACAATGTCGTCAAAATTCATTTCTTTCCTAAACCAATCACATCCTCGAAAAGGTGTCCCTTAATTTATCGTCGATTATATTATCGATGAAATATCCATAATTATGGCATCTCTCCTTAGCTCCGATCCATATAATGACATAAATATACATTTGAATCGTTGAATTTGATTAATTGAATAAATCTCGTTATTTAATCGATAACTACCCCCAGCCATACTTCGTTGAGTCGTGATGACACTGACATTCTGCACGATTGTCGATAATTTTGTCTATACGTCCATATTCATTATATTCCACACTGGTTGTTTATATGCGGAAATTTAGCAGAGTGGTGATTTCTTCAATAAAGTCGTTGTTGCGTTCCAGTTTACTAGTTAATATGAGCTTATTGTATATCTCCTTGACATACTTTTATCGAAATAAATTTAAAACAATATTGATTCTCATCCCAATGAGGATGTAATTGTCTCAATTCATTACAAAATCGCTTCTCAATATTACTGAATTCTTCTAATCGTAAAATTTGCCCTCGAATATATTTCATTAAGGTAAAAGTAAGCGTTTTAAATTTTTAAATCCTATTAATTCACTTCAAGGTTGAGCAGCAACTCGTAAAACGCAAGGTCGATATTTTCATTCTAACGCTGAAAGAATCTAAAACATCAATTGCTTTTAATTTTTTTCGCGCCAACTCATTAAAATTTCAGTTATAATTTTTCTTCCTTAATCGTCATTTCCAGTGCGATAGACGAATTCGTACTGATGACCTAAAGTTTCCATTGCAATCTACAATACTCTAGATGAAACTGTATCGATATTTATCGATATTCTATAATTTTTGGATTAGATGATTTTATGTTTTTCAAAACGTTTTTATTGGTAATTTAAATTGTTGTTGTTATTAAGTTGTTCGTTTTGAGGCAAACAAAACTGATGCGAATCATAGTGCCATTTTCTATTTTTGTTATACTATTTTCTTATTTTTATTTTAATTATTAATCACAGGTTTTGTTTTCTCTGCCTCTAGTTTAAGGTACTCTTTTGTTCTGTTTTACTCCTTTTTACTCGTTTTGTTTTAATTTCTTTTTAATTGCGCTTGTTTATGTTGTATGTTATCATTATTAATTGTTGCAATGATGAAAATATTTAAACTTAACAATGAATAAGAAACTAACATGAAATTAAATACAACAACCGAATGTTGTATCGAATAATATACTATAAAATGTTAAGTATAAAAATAGGACTTTGCTATCTTTTTTCAGTTCCTTGTCATAAGCTTAATTCACTTATTTTCAGTTCGTTGGAATTCAATGTAATTTGAATTGTTTTATTGCATTGATTTATTTATCACCAAAACTTTTATTTAATATAAATTATGTTATTTTATTTTATTTAATTTCCATGTTTTTGTAAAATTTTGGAACAGCTAGTTGCATATTTCTTATCCATAAAAAATATTCTTTTCGTTTTGATTGGTAATTAAAATTATCGATATTATTTTTTTTGTTTCAAGTTTTGTATAATCAAATTTTAATACAATTTGCCAGACTTAGATTACGCAGTCGTAGGAATGCAAAATTTATTAACATCGCTCAATAATGGTGCACACTGGCCACTGTAATAACTATTGTTTGAGAACATTAATCATATATTTTTTATTCCCGTAAAAGTAGTAAAATGTTATTTTCAAGCATTCGACATAATCTTATTGCTGCAACTAATGTATTGGATACGCCACTCCTTTTAAAAGCGTCGTCGAAGGTCGAAACCTCACGAAATCAGACACATTTTTGAATACGTTGCAATTATTCCCATTGAGATTTAAATTACAACGCGAAAACTCGGGTAATTTAGACTAATTCGAACGCGATGATTGACAAATTCTAACATTGAATCCGGTGGCGAAAGTCGACGGCGCATTACGAGAGACCCTTCCACCGAATGCGCTCATAGAATGTATTAATTGTTCTACGACCCGGCCATATTTCTTGTGTCTCTACGCATTTTTTTAAAACTTATCGACTAACCCCACTTTCGTCGATATTTCAAAAATTCTGATATAAATAGCGATGGATTTCCGATAAAAGGCAGTGTGCAGTTAGTCTCAGTCCAATCAAGTTCAACAGTTGAAACACAGCGTCGCAAAACAACATGTACGCTTCTTTGGTATTCGCAGTTTGCGCCGGTGAGTAATTTCACTTCTTCGTCGGGTGACGATGATTACGAGGATTTTTTGCAGTGTCCATGGTGGCTTCCACCCCAGGGGAACATTTCGATGGAGGATACGGCGGAAAGGGGGGTTTCAGCGTAGGCAGTGGATTGAAATCGATCGCTCAAGGATCGGCCGAACAGGCTTACAACGCAGTTTCCAACCAGAACACAGCCGCCAGTCAGGCTGCATTCGCAGCCAAGAGCACTTTGGCGCAATCAGCAATTAATGTAATTTCATGATTCGATTCATACAGCATTTTAATTTCATATTTTGTAGGCTGCAGCCACCGCACGTGCTGCTTTAGTCGGCAAACAAATCTTAATCCAACGATTGGAACAAGAAGTGCAGGAAGCCCATCAAGCCGTCGAAGCCGAAATTCAACAGCTCCAGCAATCTGAACGTTCAGCCGAGGCCTCTGGACAAGCCGCGCAACAAGCCCAACAGCTTGTGAATGCTGTAAACGCTGCCGTTAACTCAGCTCAAGGCACTGCCGTCCATGCCCAACAAGCAGCCAGCGAAGCCCACAACGAATTGGCCTCCCAACAGACCATGGTTGGAGCCGCCAGACAGCGACTTTCCACATTGACCGAAGAATTGTCGAACGCCCAGGGTGACCTAGCCGCCACCGAAGCTGCCGTCCAAAAGGCTGAAGGAGCAGCCCAAGCTGCTCAATCCAACGCCGCCCACGCAGCAGCATCTGCTTCTTCCTCCGGTTCAGGACACGACGATGGCGGATATTATCATTAGATGTCGCACGCTGTCGCCTTTTAACACCAACGAAATGTGATAACTTTTAGGAAACTTCATAGATCACCAAATGTACATATAAAGTTCATTAAATTAAATCATGTTAAAATATTTGTATCGTTTACCTCGCAATATACACCTTCCTAGTGCCTCAAACGTTTTCTAATGACAGAACATACATTGACAAAGAGATGCGTTTGTATGCAACAATAATTTTAACGAATTTTGCTATCGATCACGTCTATTAAATCTAGGGGGTTTACTCTTAGGAAGAAAATGTTTGCAAAATATTCCAAGCTTCGTCATATCATTTATATATATAGTTAAAATTATAAAATCAAATATGATAAGTTGTAACCAGAAAGCACAAAAAGGATGGGAAGAAGAAACACTAAGATTAGCCATCTCATAAGAATAGTGGACGAACGAAGAGCAAATTTACAAAATTGCAGTCAAGAAAAGGAAGAGCATATGGGATTAGATCATCACCGCAGTTCCCATCATGGGCCAACAAAAAACTGATGGCTGTACTTTAGAAATTGTTTCAATAAACTGCTAAACAAATAACTAATTCACTGACAAGCCATAGTAATATTACAAAAGTATGAAGTCTGCGTAGATGACATATTCACTGTGCCTCAAAAAGCTAACCGATTGGAATGCAAAAGGTATCCAGTAAAAGAATGGGATCACATACATATGTCGATTAATTGAAAAGGACTAGCAGAAAATCAAAAAACGTATCGAGGAGGACTAAGAACCAATTACAAATACTAAACGACAAGCATAAACATTACTCAGTTAGAAGAACAATTCGTAGAAAGCAAAAGCGACAGTTTAGAAGACCGATATTCAGACCAACTTTTATGAATGAAAATAAATACTAAATAACGGACACATAACGCAATAAAATTCAACAATGGAAATGAAATACTAAATTAACGTAAATGGTATATATAGAAGAGAGAGGATTTGTAGTAGAATCATTAACCACTGAGATGGTACGGGTACCACATCTCAATGAATGATGAACGAATGGAACGCAAAAATGTACAAATTGTTATTTTTTGTTAAAATAACAATTTGTACGTGACAACTTAAATAAATTATTAAAGCCCTCACAACCACGGTAAATTGGTTAAATATCATAATAATAGTAAGTGTATCAATTAACACAGCTGATTATTAAAATTATTATGTCGTTATAACCTTGCATCAGATGCCTGATGGACGAAACATTATTATGTTGTTACTAACATGCATCCAATGCTATGAAGTTGTAATACTGATTGGATTTGACAAACTATATTAGAATGTTTTGATAATTGTTACCTAAAAAAAGTAATCTCGACGAATTCACTTCTTCGCCACCACTACTATTGAGAGGAATACGAAGATTCTGAAAATATAACACTTCTACAAAGACAACTGCTCGTTACACAGAATCAAGGAAGGCAGGATATTGATATAGTACTCAACAAGTGCAACAGTTTTTCTGAACATATTTTTTTGGGAAATCGCCTATCTCCGCTTGATTTTTACGATCGGTTCACTATGTCGACGTTTACAACTTGAACATGGAGAGTTTTTTCTAAAGTTTGCCTCAGTTATATTTTAGTCAAAGATTCAATTCGTAAACAAGTAACATCTGAGATTACGTCGTGTTTTAGCTCATTGCATTATGAATAATTAAAATTATTAATTAAAAGCATCTGATGGGCTAATTTTTGATAAATATACCATGAATTCTATTATTATCTAAATGATAACTAACATATTACATATCAAAGTTATAAATGTATCAATATATGTTAATCGTTAAATTTTGAATCAATTTTGCTTTCATTGATATAATGTTAACAGAACTAACATGACGTCTATATTTTTGGTTCAATTGTTCATCCCATAAAACATATTAGGTCAGTACTAAAAGTACCGACCTTTATCCACCTGTATCTTCTAGATGTACAAGAAAATTTGTACTAAATCACAATCGTCATCAAATGTACAAAACAATACTCTAATCAGTTAATCATCATGCGAGGTAATTATTTATAAAGTGATTATAACAAATATAAAATAATGTAAAATAAAAGTCGAACAAACAACTCCCAGAAACAAAATAATTGAATAATTATATCCGTCCCTGGATATAATTATTGACCTTAAACTTTAACTCAAGAAGAAAAATAATAAACAAGAATAAATAAATAAAATATTAAAGGATCAACAAAAGTAATATAAAATTATAACAAACAATCATAAATATGTTAAGTCGAATTTATGGCAAACAGAAAATTAAAAATCAAAAGGAGATAATTCGGAAAACAAAAGGCTCAAAGACTGTGAAATGAAAATGTGGACATTACAGAAAGTAGCAGAAGAATAAAACGGCAAAAAGGCACACACACGACTAAATTTCAAAAATATGGAATTACAAATACGCAATGAGAACTTGATGAAGGGCACCTGATAAACTACTAAACTAATAATCATAATTGCCATATAGAAAACATATTTCATCAGAGCAAAATTGCATCGAAGATGAAGTAGAAACATGTGTGGTAATTTAAATAAATAACGATACTACTAGTTAACATATGAGTGCATTAAAATGTTTTTTTCATCGACCTTAACATAAAACAATATTTTATATACTCATTCAAAGCTTAAACGTATCATTTTTGTCGACATTTACTTTATGACCGCATTTACGCCGCAATTAACTTACCGCCCCTACGGTTATTCCTAATAATCCAGTAGTTATTTCCATTTCATAAACAAAATGAAAACGTCAGTTGAATATAACATGGCTATAATCTCGTCATTTCATCTGTGCAATTTTGTAATAGTTTTAGATTATTATTGTACTAGAAAATTAATATAATTGTTTTATAAGCGCATCCATCTTAGTTTCAATATTTGCTTAAAAAATCTGTCCAGGATGATTTATTTGTTTTAGAGTTATGAAATAGTATACTACGTCACGAGATCGGCTTCAAAACAGGCCAAAAAGAAAATATTTTTTTCTTTTTGATGCATATTCCAATAGGACACTTAAGCAAAAGGCAGTTATGTAAAATTTCATTTTAAATATTACTACTATTGTTACTATTTCACTCATGTGATTAAAAACTGAACTTAGTGCTTTGATAAATATATGTATAACTAATACTATTACTTACTATTATTATTGTAAATGGTATATAAGTACCTGAAATAAAGTAAGTTCCGAAAAAAAACATTATAGAGAGGTCTTTGAACTAAATTTTAGCCAGCAAGAGCTTATTAGATAACTGCACCCATAATTCAGCGCGCTTGCTCACTTAAGTTATTAGCTGGTAGATTGCATTAAAGGTATGACATGACTTTCAAAAATTACTGTTCTATACAAAGCCACTTAATAACGGTTTTTTAAACGCTCATTGCATCACTTAAATGTTATGATTATTGTCGAATTTATACTTTTATTTATAAATTGCTCTAATAATACAGCGATATTACCAGATGATGGAAAAAAACGGTGTCGAAATAGGAACAGAAGCTGCAGGTTTATGCGGCTGAATCCGGAATTGAACCCCATATTGTGTAATATTCACGAATCCGGCAGAGTGTCATAATTTAAACTTCCAAACATGCAAAAAATTGTAAGAATTGTGAAAAAGGTAGAAATTATAGAAAAGGCATATAGTTAATTTTGTTGAATTGTACAATATGCATGAAATGCCGGAATTGCCGAAAATGCTAAAACAGGAAAATTAAAAAATGTTGAAAATTAATATATGGAATATATTATATATTAATATAAAGACAAATAGAAATTACCGAAAATGTGAACTTTTCGAAAATGCTAAAATGTCATAGTACGAAAATCTACTAATTTTACAAAATTTTAAATGTAAATGCAAAGAAAATTTAAATAATAAAAAAACACAAAATATTAGAATTCTAAAAACAGTGATAATGGTGTATAATGAAATGCCAAAGTAATAGAAGTAGTAGAAAATGTAAAAATCTTAAAAAAGAAAACTGTCAAAATTGTGAGAATAGAGAAACTTTACAAAATGTCTGTAATGCGAAGTATGTATTGACAGTATTGACAAAGATTTCAAAATTGACGGAAATAAATAATCCCAAAATGGCGAAACTGTACAATGTTTAAAAGTTGCAATCCGGTCAAAAAAATAATCAAAAATATAAAAACCGTTTCAAATTCAAAAATCAAAATTATGAAAACTGTTAAATTTTGGAACTTAAAAATACGGAAATGAAATAAATGGTAGAATTATCTAAAATGCAAAATAAACTTGAATTTTGAAAATTGAATTATCAAAATTGCCGAAAATGCAAAAATTGCAATATAATAATATTTCAATTAGCAACAATTCTAAAGAGAACCTAATATGCAAATGTCAAATTGACAACGCTTTCAATTGACCAAATTTTCTAAATTGTCAAAAATGGACAAAATGTTTTAATCGACAGCAATATAAAATCAACAAATACTTAAAAATATCGTTAAAAATGAAAATTGTAAAGTTAGTGAAAACCGTCAAAAGAGTTGAAATTATTAAATACGTTCAAATTATCTAAAATTCAATATTGTCAAAATGATATACATTCCAGTATTATACAAAAATGTCAAAATTGTTTAAAATCACATAAATATCACAAACACTGACAACATTATGTAATATAGTGGGAAACCAAGAAAATCACAAATAAAAAAAATAGTGAAATATACAATACAATACAATACAATGCAATACAATAATAAAATTGTAAAACTGGTGAAAATTAATACAAGTATCTAAATCGCTGGAACCAAAGAAAAATAAAACTCATAATTCCAAAATGTGTACAAACATATAGTACAAAAATGTTCATTTTCAAAATTTTCAAAATTATATAAATGCACTTAACGAATAAAAACTAGTAGAAAAACTGTTTATCTACGTTGCGTTAATAATGGACTCATTATACATCGAAAATAATAATAATGAGTCGTATTATTAAACTATTTTTGGTAACTTTTAGTTTGGTTATGTTCGTGCCATGTTCATCTCATGTCATAATCTGTCATATATCCTCTTGGATTTTACCGACAACAAATTCTCAACAGCCTTTTGAGCGGCTTCGCCTATGTACGGCGGTGTACACGTAAATTCAGCGTTTTCTGCCTCCATTTTGCACATAAATTACAGAAATTATGACGGCTATTAGATTATTTTGAAATTTAATACAAAGTTCCTAGTCTAATACGAAAACTTGCACAGGCGAAATTTCAAGAATTAGTAAAGCAAAGTAGATAAAATAGTATATTACACTCTATTGGGGCACTCCTCGCAAGCTCGTCGTGCCCCAACCACTCGTGCGACAATCGATTGCCTCACTAAACTTATATAATAATATGCTATTATTATACACTATCAAAGTCTCGATTAAAGAAAAAAATTTACGCAACTACTGCTTATTTCGAGATATTAAATAAATAATAAAATAAATAAAGTTACCAAAGTAATTTTTTAACATGGGATTGAAAGAATTCTATAAAAATGGTTTTGTGAGTAAACGAAGTCTAATTGAAAACTAAAGTCTTTAATGGTATATAATTTGTGAAACAAAATGAAAAGGAATTTTGAAAATGGCAGAACTACAATATTTAATTTTTGAAAATTATTTCGACGTTGTAAAAACTAAGAACACTGTTTCATTCCAATAGTATACTCGCCTTAAGATAAAATACTTTTGTAGGTAATATTTTTCATCCTGAATCTTCTTCCAAACTGGTAATCATTAGACTTATGGAGGTCTCTATTTAAGGGAACTCGTTCGCTACTATTGGTTTCATAGTTCCAATCCTAAACCATCTCATACTGTCTGGTAATAAATTTTACTACTTAAAATAAAATGGAAATAATGGTCTTTTTTAATAATAGCAACAGATAATTCCTTTGCACATTACATGACATTGGCTACTATTAATGGAAAATATTTTTTTTTATATTTATTTATTTATTTATTTATTCATTTAGGATACAAACATAGCGAAATTCAAAAAAATACCCCTAAATCAACGATAATAACAACAAAGCCGTAATATATAATATTTAAATTAAACTAATAATGCGCAGAAAACTATGTCAGTGGAAAATAAAGTAAAACCAAAACTAAAGCTAAAGTCAAGT
This sequence comes from Geotrupes spiniger, assembly GCA_959613385.1. Taxonomy (NCBI): domain Eukaryota; kingdom Metazoa; phylum Arthropoda; class Insecta; order Coleoptera; family Geotrupidae; genus Geotrupes; species Geotrupes spiniger. Next base: position 43,468,610 of record OY390731.1, on the reverse strand, counting down.
CTAAACTAAACTAAAACTAAGGGTATAAAACAGAAAAATTCAGAACTAGCAGTACCAGTAGATAAGTGAATATATATATTAGCATCATTATAAATCAATTGATGACATCCCTATACATTTTCCTATCTGTAACATTCACAAACCATAGAGAGCAATAATCGCTCGCAGGTTGCCAACGAATGGTAAAAATTGTCAATGGCAAATCTATTGTAAGACTGACATAAACGCCCTAATGGGGAAATTCATTGCAGAGTTGGAGCTGCTAAAATGAATATGCATCAAAGGGTTCTTACACAATGTTCGATTCGTTACTGAAAAACCTACTTGTGCAGTAGGTTCGGGGAATCTATAATGTTGTTGACAATTTTGATAAGAAATAACATATCATTGACGATTCGCTTTTCCGATAATGGGTGCATCTTAAAATGCAAAAAGCATGCCTGGTAATCAACAGTATTAGGATCCAGAGCATAGAAAGTTGTTTTTTTAAATAGGTAAGAATTTGTGTTGGGGATTCAAAATTTGGGAAGCATAGTTTAAGTGACTATGCACATAAGCAAAATATAGCACTTTAGGGGCATGCACTGAGTTGAAGTAACGTCACCTGCGAATAATGAAACTCAGCATCTATATGCTTTATACAGTGAATTATTGATATGTACATCAAAAATCATTATAGAGTCAAAGGTCTTCCAGGTGCCTAATTTGCTCAACTGATGTAATGAAATTTTTCTTTATCTTGTAATTGAAATATATTTGGTTTTTGTTGCGCGTAAATGTAATTTGGTAGCACTTATTCAAATTTATGAAGAGTTGGTTATTCTCGCAATATAACACAAGTCTGTCAAGGTCACTCTGAATTACTTTGCAGTAGTTTGTTGACGATGGTATGAAAGAATTTAAGGTCATCAGCAAATAAAAGAAGATTTAGAATGATGGAAGCATTTTTATATATTGATGTAGACGATAAAAAAGAGGACCCAAGTGTGACCCCTGAGGGATCCCAGAAAAAAGTTCAGAAAATTCATACCGTCTATTTGATTTCCTTTGAGTAAGATGTCAGGCACTATTAAAAATTTCTATATCCATTATTTTGCAGGTATTATCTTTTGACCTAAATTCTCTTTTTATTTCGTAACCAATACTTCTGCAGCTCATTTTTCCTATTTGTTAAACTTTTTCGCTACAATTGGTTTCACTTATCTAGTTCCAGTCCTAAAGTTATACTAATAATAATAATAGCAATAGATATTTTTTTAATCTCCCTTGTATACACGACGCTGGAATTAATGGAAAAAAATCATTTCAATTGTGTATACGCCATATGATGTTGGACCCTATTGAACGTTACTATATCTATTATTTTGCATGTATTATTTTTCGTCCTAAATCCTCTTCAGATGTTGCAACCATTAGACTTCTGCAGCTCTTATTTGTTCCAGGACTAAACCATCTTACTCTAAATAAATTTCGAGTTCTATATAATAGTTTTGAGTTCGCTTAATATTTAAGTTCCTCTTTAGCAATTTACTCATGTAGCATTTTTTGTTTACATTATGCACTGGAAAATTTTGACCGGGTGTACTTAATATTAGCATTAATATGAGGGTTTCATTTCAGTTATAAATTTGTAAAGTATAAGTTAACAATAATGTCTTTAATACCCAAGTAGTTTGAATCTGCCTTCGTACATTACATATTTGTAGGTACGTTTCACATCAGATGTATACTTGCCATAAGACGTGTTGAAAATAAATTATTTTCCACTACAAATTTTTATATGTATATGTGATTATGTAAGAACTCTAAAAGGTTTCATTTCAGTTATACACATGTTATAAGATGTTGGCTTGAAAAAATAAAATGAAGAAAGAATTCCCTTTAATAATCAACTACATAATTTTTCAACCTCTCATAGTGCAGGACTGCGAATTTCCATATTGAAGATTTTTATATCTACGACAATCGATGGAAACATAACACTTCAATTGTGCAAGCACCATCTAAAGATTAGAATTTTCTCTTGTGTTTTTACTATTTAAAACCTTGAAATATATAATTTTTCAGAAATTAATAGAAAGGTTTTAGTTGAATTGTTCTCTCGCCATAAGCTCTTTGATTGTTAGGTTGCGAGTTGTTCTTTGTTTAATACTGACTTTAAAGTGACGCCAGTGATTTGTATGCTATAATTGGTCAACATCTATGCAACACAGGTAGTACATGTTACAGTGTTGTGACATCAACGTTCTACAACAAATCGCCTTGCGGCCTATTATATGTGGTGGTAGGAAGAGCGATATTGGAGCCTTTTCCAAAGTCCTTACCACTTATTTAACATAAGTACATAGAACATGTCAGTATGAAGTAGGTCATGCAGTTGTTTCTCATTTAAGATTCAAAAATCCTAGCGTATCTAAACGGTCATCTTGAGACCAAACGGCACTTAATTGCAAACTGCGCATTTACGATCACGCATACGGGAAAATTATGAAACTTCAGATCACCGAGTTAATTTATAACGGTAATCAAAAATGGAAAAAAATGGAGCAACTTATCTAACGAAATAAACGCTTTATTAATTCCCGTAATTACACACCAGAACAAATATCCATTTTATTGCAGTTTATTTCGCAAGCCTACATCGTTGCACCATTGCTGTAGGTTTCAGAAACTTGAATACGTGTGCGCGCACACACACACAGCGCCCGATTAACTAGGTCTGATGTTTCGCGCAAGCGATCCGCGATTTAATTCGAACGAAATCTTAATCGGATAATGCTAATTGAAACGGCGAAATATAAAACGTGTTCCGTCCGTTTGTAACGCTCTGAAAATGAACGGACAATTAAAAATTGAGCAAACGAAAGTCGGCGCGCAATAGCGATAACAGAAGGCGGTACCGGAACACACACGTATGGTAAACTAATTAATTAAATTGTTTTAATTACGAAAACCATTATTGGCTGTGTGTAATATCGAAAAGAAACTCGTGTTGATGATGGATGGTGGTGCGGCTCGAACGAATAAGTCAATTTGTTCTTTGTCGGTGTTTGAACGTTTCATTTGTTACCGATATCAGGTAATATTGTTAATTAATCTTGTATCAGAGAAGCACGACAATTTATTATCAACAGAGTTCATTAGTTGCAATCGCACCGGTATACATCCATATGTATGTCTTAGTGATGGTAAATGCTCCATAAATGGGCGGATGTAAATTTCAATAACTTAACGGAACATTAATTAGTGAAACCCCTGATAAGTTACATATGTTACATATGTAAAAAATATATATAAATTGTATATTTGATACAATCTAATTTCAAAATTCATTTCATATCAGTTTATATCTATATTAATCTACTACATATTTAATGCAAAAATTAAAATAAAGTATAAAGCCGCAGGCTAACACTGCGACTTTATACCTATTATTATGTTCTACCACGTAGTCATTCCCTTCCTAAATGTTAGTATGCTATATCTTATACTTTTCTGAGCTTGTGTCTCACCCGTTGGTCTTTCGTCCTCAACTATCTTTGCTTTTGGAAAAGCTTCCTATCTTAACTGATCCATGTATTGTTATATTATCCCTGTTTTTTATTTGTTACTAATACTGGCATGCACTACTTTAATTACCATATCAACAGAACAACGTAAGCACATTACTTATGTTAGTTAATAATACTAGTCATAAAAGTCATAAAATTGATACTGACTTTTATTACGGACCAGGTTACCAAGTAGAATGCGACGATTGGTTAGTCGCATATTGGATTTGATTCCATGTTCTTCATTCTTCATCTTCAAGTTTGCGTTGCCAACCTGAGTCTCATATTTCTTTCAAAAACCTACCCTTATTCATACATGTAACAAGTAAACTATTTTCATTTCATGTTGTTCGTTATTGAGTGTGCTTTTAATCTTCTTCTTATCTCGCCCTTTATTATTCTGGCCATTCTTGTGACTCGTTTATTATTCACAAGATTTAATTTCTGCCAGTTATTTTTGACTTCAACAATTTGATTTAATAGTCAGTATTAAGACTAGAATACACATATGTTATGTGACTTTGCTTTTTGCTTGTATTCACTTTCCTTTCAATAAAGGAAACCTTACAAAGTCTTGACATTGTTGATTTTTCATGTTATTCGTCATATAATCTCTTCTTACTTCTATTTACTTCTCACTTCTACCATAACCAATCTTTTTCAATGTTGATTATTATGCTGAATTTTTTAAGTAACCATTTTGCATAAAGCAATCAACATAAACTCTTTCACCACCGACTTATTTCGGTATGTAGTATTAATTTTAGACCCCCTTACGAAGATGCTTTCATTGAAATTTCATAAAGAACTATACACCAAGCGGTTTATATTGCTTCACACGATTGGCATATGGAATTTCATCAAGCTGTCATCGAACAAGTACTGCCAAGTCACAGGTGTAGTATGTTATTTAGATAATATTTTGATTACAGCGATCTCAGAGGAAAGCTGTCATGCTTATGTGGGTTGATCCTAACATATTTACGACAACCTATTCGTTTTCTTCATTTAATCCTCGATTTCATTTAGCGATACAGTACTTAGTTTCCTCGCAAAATAACAGCATAAACTAGCGTCTTATTTATTTACACAGCAGTGCTAACATGAACATATAAAAAACAATATTAAATATTAATCAATAATAACAACCAATTAATTACTAATTAAAATTCCAACTCAAGGATTCTTTTTCTGTGGATGACGTAACCTCATTACTTTTCAATTTTATTCAATTACGTGTACTTGAACTTCATCGTGATTTTGTACAATTGGTTTTAGCTCCTACAGTTACCATTGCAACGTACATGTTCGCTGAAATATTACATTTCAATTTACAATTATACCCATTGTTTGAGTTTCTGTTGTCTCTCCGATTACTTTGGTCTGCAACTAAAATATCGGACGATACTTTTCGTCCCGTCTTGTAACCGCGAAAAATATATATTGTTGTTATGTTTGAATACGATTCTTGAAAATTACTGGTAAAATTATCCCGAACTTGTGGACCTTTATAGAAAAATTATCAAAATTGATTGAATTTCGATTTTGTGACAGTTAACAATATGGGGTGACAAATTCGACAAGCTTGCACAGCTTGAAAGATATTGTAATTGAGAAATTAATAAATCTACAATGTTTTGGCAATTTGAAAATTCCAATACAAGAATAAAAAATGGGGGATGGTTACAACAACAATGTGTTCGAGAGGCAAGAGGTAAAGTAAACATACTTTTCATGGTGTAATTTAATGGAGAATGTTAATTAACAAAATGCGACAATACCTTCCACAGAAAGCCGTTCTTTTTTGACTATTCACTATCGCATCCTCTAGAAAGCGAACTGAAAACTGAAGATGGGATGACATTTGTTATGTTTATGTCTCCAAACGTCATACCACTGATTTAGCCGATGGACAAAAATGTTCTGAAGCTCACAAAGTTCTATTGCCCAAAAAGTTCTTTTGTGTCAAGCAATCAACACATAGGAAAATAACTCAAGAAATTTACCCTAGACTTAAAAATCCTACAAAGACAAGGAAACCGAATCAGTTATATCGGAGACTGTGACACTACTACCTACGCTTTAATCTTTTTTCTTCTTAATAGCATACTGCTTCAGATATACTAGAGTGGGTACGGCAACACGACGGATAGGATGAAATAAACGAATTATTTGTAGAGGAGTTAAATATCGCCGTGCTATTCAAGCTTTGATCATTGGAATGGGCGTAAAATAACTTCTTTTTTCATGAAAATTGTTTTTCATTATATTTTTCATCACACATATATAAAAATTTGCATATAAAACATCATATTTGTTGCACACATTCTAGTGCGATATACCGTCCGAATTCAGAACTAAAATTAATTAATCAAACATAATCGTCGCCTTACATCTTATTGGACGGCGGTACTTTTTATTTGAGTTTTTACTCCTTATCCCTTACAGCCTTTAATTATTATTATTATTCTTAATTTTTGCGTTGCGATCTTCCTCTACAATCCACGAAATTCATATTTCATTATTATCCAGCTCTATCAGTATAACACACCATCTGTCTTCACCTTACAATATCATATAGACCTAGCATCATAATCAAGTTCATTATGCTTAAAAAAATACAATTTTTGCAATAGACGATAAAATAATTTTTTTGCATTTTCATCTTCTTGTAACACACCACCAAATTGTGCGTTAATAATTGTGGAAATGGTGTGAAGGAAACAAAGATCTCGTGAATAGGATGAAACGTTCAGTAGCAGGACAAGCATAACAGAAAGACAAATCGTGGACGGAAACACAAAACGTACGTAACTAATGACCAGAGATTATTGCGAGATTTAGACGCAGAAGATAGGGAACTGTATGCAGTGGTAGATCTAAAGGTAGATGTAAAGGTGGCATGGGACTATATGGAGCAGGGAGATTTCAAAAGGACAAAAGGAGTGAAGAACAAGATATTGCCAAGATTGTCATTGTACGGTTTGAAGATTACACACAACCAAAGAAAACAAAAGATAATCTTTAGTGTGGGCAAATATGGAATGATTTCTGTACATGATGCATTAGTTTATCCCCACCAGGAATGATTAAATGCTCTATTTTTTATTATGAGTATTACACGCATTTAGAAGAGTTGCACATTGCAACCTTCGGTTTGATTCCCGCAACAGATGAATATTTCCGCTGTCTCGGAAGCGGATGATTCACAACACGATGGTGGTAAGTAATAAAATATAATCAATTTGGTGTGATTAGGTAAACTAATAATAAAATAAATAATAAAGAAAACGCTGAAGAAGGGTACTTTGTATTTGTAGATCTAGAAAAAACATTGTGGTTGGAAAAGAAAAGCGCGAAAAAGAAGATAAATGTGATTAAGAGAATATGCAAGAGGACCGTCAATTATGTAGTGAGCACGAATATGAAATCGACAAATTGTTAAAACCAAGGGTGCATTAAAGCAAGGAGGAAGTTTGAGCGCAAGGGTGTTCAATATGCATATGGGTGAACCTAATGTCTCACTTTGTGGCTTTGCGGACGATTTGGTGTTGATGGCAAGATGGCAAGATGACAAGACAACTTAAAGGCATGGAATCAACACTAAGGAATATGGATTGAAGGCAAATAGGAGAGATACTAAAATAATGATGATATGCAAAGAGGACGAAGATACTAATACAATAATGTAAGGGAAGAAAATGAAGCTGGTACTCAACTTCAAGTACAGAAATATGTAGAAATGAAGATGAGGAGTGAAATAATTGAGAAGACAATACAATCATGCATATGATGAGTGGAAAATTTATAACAAAAAGAGAAATATCCAGGAAAACAGTTGACAATATTTCAAACGATTTTAACTTATAGAGACATGGATCCTATCAAAGAGAACAAAGAGTAAAATACAAATAGTGGAAATGAAGAATTTAAAAGAGATCCAGGCAGATACAATGAGAGATAGAGTAGAGAACAAATGGATTGATTCAATACTGGATTACATAGAGGAAAAACAGCTAGCATGGTGTGAACATATACAGATAATGAAGAAGGTGAGGGAAGCAAAGAAAATATTGAGAGCAAGAATATGAGAAAAGCTACAAAGAGGCAGGCCGAAAATACATGGGACAAAAACAGAGAAGTGCACAGAGAGAAATTGGATGAAGTCAAAATACTAGCACAACCAGAAAGAGTGGAAGCAATTCATGAAAAAGAAGTAGTAAAACAAACTCCGCAGCGACAGGTAGAGGGAGAAAACGATTATATATATAATAATAAAAATTGCTAATCGATAACAAAATTAAAATTGTTGTTATTACGTAAGTTAGTCATTGGGCGATTAGGTAATTTAATAAAATTAAAAATTGATTGATTAAATTAGATTCATTAATATTTATTAAAATTTGATTGATTCAATTCAACCCACTAAATATTACATATTAAATTACTAAAAAAAATTTGACCACGCCCACTACATACTTTCCAAAAAATTACAGGATAAATAAAATAGGTAAAAACGCAAATTTCCTCTTCAGGTTATCACATGACCAAGTGTCTACTGACCAAAAATTATTAATGGAGTAAGGAGGAGTAAAATGTCAGACATAACTGCAATCTCAGCAAAGACAAAATGAAACCTACACAATTCGCTTAAAATATATTTCGACGCAAATCTAATTATTTTAGAAATACAATTGGATTATCAAAAAAAAAGTATTGCACGAGAATTATGGTCGGAGATGATTCTTGATCCAATCAATGTACTTGTTGGTTCTCGTATAAACTCCAGGCCAACCTTCCATTCCGCAGGGCGACGGGCCGAACGAGACGACCCCAACGGCGTACCAATTTGTAGTTCCGTTGCGGAGGTGCAGCTGGGACATAAGGGCGCCGCCGCTGTCGCCCCTGCACGAATCGCGGCCCCTCTCGCCGCCGGCACAGAGCTGCCCATCGCCAAGATTTACCCTTGCGCTGCTGTATACTGGTTTGCATTGGTTATTGCTGCCGACCTTAATCTAAAACATGCAATAAAATTAATTTGTAATCAATTGATGAAATTTTAACAACGTGGCGTAATAGGCCATTAACACTATACGAGGGCTGTCTTTTAAGTTTTGCATATAGGGCTGAAATTAAACAGTAGATAGATTTTAAAGACTTTACTGTTTTTCGAAATATTCTCCACGAAGATCAATGCACTTTTGCATGCGCTCGAAGTAGTTATTCCACTCGTTTGTTGGTACAGTCTAAATGACGTTTTGGAAGGCGTCGGCTGCTTCTTCTGGCGATTGAAACCTTTGACCACGCAGTCCGTTGTTGATTTTCGGAAAGGTAAAGAAATCGTTGGGAATTAGGTCGGGATTTTAAGGTCGATGGTCTAACAGTTGGATGTTTTGTTGCGTTAAAAATGCAATTGTCTTGCGAGCTGCGTGAACTTGCATTGTACTGGTGGCTTGGTGGAGAATGATTCGTCGCTCGGGGTTGGATTTCGAAGCTCAGCGGTGACTTCCGGCAAACAAATGATTGTATCCCAATCGGCAGTAACAGTTCTTTGATCTTGCAGAGGAATTGTTGCTACATGACCTGCTTTTGAGACAAATATCGCGACAATTTTTTTGAACATGGATGACTTTTGTTGGTTTTTCTTCACTTTGGAACACCGAAACAGACGACTGGCGTTTATTTTCGGGTTCATGTGAGGAAATTCACGATTCATCACCACTGAAGATGCTGTATACGTTTTTAGAGTTTCCTGCGTTGAAGCAGTCTAGAGTTTTTTTGACACCAATTGACATTCTGTTCTTCAGTCAACAGATGCGGTATCCGATGGGACACTAATTTTTTACCGTCAATTCTTCAAGCAATTTTTTTGAAATTTTGGATTTAGGTTAACTAAAGAAGTTTTACAGTTTTAGTAGTGACATTTGATTAGGCGCCGCCTATTATGTACCTGTATGCAAAACTTGAAAGACAGCCCCCGTATATATATATATATATTTTCATTTGTATTATGTTGATATTTACTCAACACGGCATTTTTTTTCTCTATTTTATTGAATCATGCGACGTTTTGAAATAGGCATTTTTTGGCAAATATATTTTGAAGTCAGCTCTCCAAATATTGGTTATAGAAAACTGGATCAATAGCATGGAAAAAATAAAAATATATTTGATTATCCAAGGCGTAATTAAAAAAAATTTGGAAACCATACATTTTAAAACCTAAATCTAAAAATATATCTTGTAAAACACTTACAGCTAGTTTTAATTTAATGTTGCTGGCAGATTTCGACTCAGTCTTTCCCCAACCGGCCACCCACATGTTTTTACCTTCGAAGGTGTTCGTCAGATGTTCTTCTATCTGTGGTAAGCATATTGGTCGTATGAAATCTGGAAAAATTTTCGTTGAATTTACTGTGTAAAAAAAACGCCAGCATGTTGTGAACAACCTGTATACGTAACGGGTCTCGACAGTCGCAGTAATCCGATGTCGTGGTGTTGGCTTACACTCCTCGGTTCATAATCTTCGTGGGGAATCGTCTCTTCGACCGGAATGTCAACCGGGGGATCGGAACACCGTTTGAATTTTCCGTATACTGTGCAGTCTGTTTCTGTATCAGTATCGTATTCGCCCAAGCGTACGCTGCTCCTGTGAACAAATGGAAACATCAACTTTTTGCTTTCTCATGTTTGCCTTAAAAGAATACCAGTAATGAAAAAAAAACAGTATTGAGTAATATGTAAAATATGTAACATGTAAATAAAATATTTTTTACTGGAAATTGGATGCATAATTAAAATGTAAAATTTGCTGACAAATATAAAATAAGAATTTGTATTGAAATTGATAGAATACGCTCTAGATATGAAATACGATCTATAGTCGTATAAAGGCAATACTTACATAATAAATAAAAACTGTATGTTAAACATTAAAATCGCAGATTCGACATTTTTTAAAGAATATATACATATTATTTAAATTATGTAACATAGATTTAGTACATATAGAACGGTTCTCATTTACGTAGCTTATGCTGTTTTACGAAAAAAATGACATAGTTGTAGCAAACTTTGGTAAAAATTCGAAACCTTCTGCGATGAAAATAAACCAAAATCAACTAAATTCTTACAATTTACAATTCCCATCTAAACACCATAATAATATTGTTGTGGCTTTCGTGCTTATATATAATATAAATATATAATATATTTTGATTCTAAACAAAAACGCTGCTTTTTTGTGATGAACATTATATATATTTTCTATCGCGAATTTTTGCAAATATTTTAGAACATTTCCATCTTATGTACTTACAGCGTCCAAGTAGTCGGTAAGTCCTTTCCATTGATGCAATGTGAGGCGGTGAGGACGTACCTATCGCTAATTAGGACGCCACCGCAGTAAAATCCTTTTCCAGTTTCTAAAAACACGATCGTTAAAACTTTTATATTCTTTGCCATAATCGCAAAATACCATATAAATTGTCAGTCAATGTATATTTTAATATCGAAGAATGGATGGAGTAAAGCTTATGTAGACTAGAGGAGGGTCTGCTTGGACATGTCAAAGCAGGACAGAGAGAAGACAAAAATATGATGGAATAATAATATGGGAAGATTTAAAGTAACTTCTCTAATATTATTTGTAAGGTGTTATGCAACGAATCACGAATAAATGAAGCGAGGATGATAATTTAGGCGTAGGAGGAAAGTGTGAAAACTGCAGAGAGGGTTAAGTGCTGAATCTATGAATGCATTGCTAACAGGAAGAGGAGCGAAGAAGTCTAACAAAAAATAATGAAAAAATACAATAAAGACTGGATCATCATGAAGGAAGAAACGAAGAATGAGAAATCGTTTTCTGGAGTTATGACCATTGATTAATGTAAGCATTTTCGTATACTGTATACGCACGTGTTTTGTACTCGATCAGGACCATCCATGGAAATTCATCAATTTCCGTTACTTGCCCGCCGACGATTCTATCTGCATCGCCAATTCCGCATACGTTGAGACCTGGCAGTAGGTTATCTTGAACTAAAAGCATATTGTTTGAAAATAGAAGATGTAGTAAAAATAATAGTGTTAATTATGTGAAAATAATATTTTTTTACAGCCATAGATGAAAAATTATAATTAATTTAGTGCATTTAGTCACGAACCTGGTCTTGGTGTCGTGCTCCTTTCAGTCGATTGACTTGTCGAATATGGGCAACACACCTTCGAATCTAGCCCTTCAAAGCCACACCCGGCTCTCTTGATGTAATCGACATCAGTCGGAGATATTGGCCTGTGCTTCAGGATGTCCATAAAATGATCACATTGCGGCAGCACCACACATTCTCCCAGTTCTTGCCTGGGCGTCGTGCACTGGTTATCGTTTCTGTACTCTAAAACAAAATTTCATGGTTTGAGTATCAATGTTCTAATCTAGCCGGTCCGTCTCTTTGATTTAGTTTCAATGCTAAAAACTAAATTATTGATAAAGTGCAACGTGGACGCCCTTAGAATTAAATCGGATTCCATTTGCCTACAATACAACAACGAAAGCAAGCATTTGAGATTATTTTTTTTGTGATGAAAATATTTCGAACCAACCCAAACAATCAATTAAATACAAAGCTGCGTTGATGTAATTCTTTTGTGTACTTACATCCACATCGTTTTGGCGTCTGTTTGACTGTGATATTTAATCGAATATTATTATTAGAATGACGATTTTTTTTCATACTCTACAACTAGATACAATAACAAAACATATAAAGGATGGTTGAGACCTTTACTATCTGGTAGTCCATATTAATGATGAAATAAAACAAATGACTACGTTTATACCACAAATAATTATTATATGTGGTATAAATGTTGTCATTTGTGTTATTTCATGAATAACAAAACAAATGAAAGAAAACATAATGATTGCCAAATAAATAAACAAACGACAAAAATAATTGCCAGAAATATCTTAAAATTACTATATACCTAAAACGAAAATAGTATATTATGCTACAAGTAGTAAACGTAATACTTTGTACGAAGAGCTATACAAAGTCATGCTATTTTACTTTCAAACGTCTAACGTTCGTTTATTGATGCGTGAAAATAAATCATTTCATAAAATATATATCACATTACAATTCTGACTATGTAAACACATACGTGCATGGCAACAACGCAAATATTACTGCGTTCATGCAACTCGCCCAGTCCGAAACAAAATTCGTCCAAAAAGCAGATTAACGTAAACGAGTTAGTGATATCCGCGATAAATTATGTGGACGTTCGAAACCTGTTCCTTCGATTCCTGCATTACAAGCAAATGCAAATATTACTACTAATAATACAAACCGTGAAAGTATGTACACACGTGCACACATAAATGCACACATAAACACACACTTTAAAAAATCAAAATATCCACGCGTGGTTCAGATTGAATGAGAAAACACATTGTATGCATTTCAAATGCAAAAGTGCGTTTTAAATTTCAAATTAAAATCTAGTTTATCGATTCGAGTAAATAGCTGAATATTGCGCGATCAGGTTTTCTGCGCAAACCTCGACCTTCGTGAAGGAAGGCCATTGGACACGTAAACGCAATCAATCAAATGTGTTTGGTAACGTGTAGGTAATAATAATTAAATAACAAGATACTAATTACACTTCAATGTTCATCGCAATTGCTTTGCTTATTTACTACCATTAAATTATTCTGGAAAAATATTTACTTATTAATGTAATGTGTTTTATCTACTGTTGTACATACATAATAGCATAAAATATCAATTGACGTCCATTGTGGTTTGCTAAATGTCTACTTGCTGAGACCAATCCGATTCACTGTTCAACTTGGTGTTTCTCGACGATTGATTTTTTTAAAAAGTGATGTTTTGAAATTTTCGAAACACTAACTAATTCAATTTTGAAAATGTTTAAATTCTCTTAACGGGATCGACGCAGAATCATTAGTACCCGCAGGAATCCCTTTGTTTTTCGATAGTATCTCGAAACAAAAAAAGTTGAGAGGCAGTAAAAATTTAAAAAACGTAACATTTCCAATTTTGAACAATTTTCGAACAAAAAAAGTTCTACTACTATATACTTTCGAATCGCGCAAATACACCGTTACTACTTCCAATATTTTGGGTGATTCTGTAAACGGGACTCGGTTCGGGACACGACCGAGAGGTTTGTACCATTTCATTTCGCTAGTACCTCGAACAAAATTAAAAAAGGTTCTTAAAAATCTCAAAAATCTAACTTCCACAATTTTGTCGACGGGAATCAATGCAGAATCGTTAGTGCCCGCAGGAATCGCATAGAATAGTGCATCCTTTGCAACACTTTGTAGGACTTGTTCCATCAATATTCAACCGCAAATGAAATGTTACACTCAAGAATGAAATACATATCGATGAGAAGTATTATCAATATCGCAAAAAATAGCGACACTAACGTCACAGTGAAATATTCAGGAACGATATTCTTTTGTGAATCAAGATTAACAATGTGTCTCCCAAACCAACCTACTGTATCCTGCTGAAGAATCTCAATTAATTTCGCTGACGAGAAAATTTTATTGAAGAATTATTAATTGTCGACTGATTGTTTGGTTGACGTTCTCTCCTGGGCGGTCTACTCTACACCCCCTCATATGGTTTCCTTTCTACCTCACACATCTCCTTACCCATCCTGATCTTTCCAACCTGGACAACTGTACCAATGTCCCCACCACTATATACCCTATACTCCAGTAGCATTTTTTGTTAAACTTTTTCTTCGCAATCCTTGTTCTGAATTCCTTTTAGCATTCCCGATAGCTCCTCATTCGTTGCTAGTACACTTCGCAATATTTCTTTTCTGCAAATAATGCTTTTCACAGGATGTGATACTATGTTACCAACAATATCTTCGTTAATTTACTTTTGCTTCTTCGGAAAGCTTATTGGGAAAGTATACTCATAAATTCAATTATAACTATGAAAGTATTTCTATTTACATTGTATCTCCTAGATTTATCTTCCCTTTCAATACACCTAACAACTTATGATATTTTTCGTAAAAGTAGTTGGTGGAACATCTATATTTTATGAATTTAGGGCTCTATTTCTTATATGCTAGGCACAACGTCGTTCTTATCAAATTTTTATATTATTGCTTCAGCCTCTTCTGCTCTTTCCTTATCAGGTGTTAAGTAGATTTATATTTTCTGTTGCATTCGTCATTTTTTCAACGTAAACTAGCTTGCAAAGATGATCAGTCAAACGAGATACAATTTTACGTACTGAAGTTTTCGGTGAATTCATATTAAATTTTCTAAGGTAATAAGCCAACATTTCCGCAAATGTTTTAGGGCCCCAAGAGTCAATATGAAATGCTAACACCCTCAATATCCAGTAACCAAAATCTAATGTCATCGCATGAAATCAAAATTTCGACTGGCGCCCATTGGATAAGACATAATCCTGCCTGTGAGCATAAATCGAGTCCAAAATATTGCAATCAATATGAAGACAAGTAAATCAGATGATGGAAAAATTGGGTGCAAGAAATCGTCCAAAATAACGAAGCCTTAGGCTTACTACGTATTTCACTCCATCCAACCAATATTATGATAAAATATCATGACTTCAAGCCCAAGCTTCTACAGCGCTCTCTTCACTAGCCTATGCACCTCCCATATTGGGTTCACATATTTGCTTGTCTTTTTTTTCCAACATTGATGAATGTGTTTTTTTTTCACCATTTTCGTCGCCATAGAACCTTCCCTCTCGCCAATCTTTCGCTCTAATATCTTACTACCTTCCACTGCGATGAGAGATATCTCTTCCAGAATAACGCACGTACAAGCCTTCTCTTGAGCTTTTCTTTCTCTTCCAAATTATTTATATTTTTTTCTCCATAAATCCTTGCCTTGTACAATCACTCCCATATAACATTCTTTATTGGAAATTATTTTTGCACATGTATTAGAACAACCATAGTTATTTTTCATATCCTGGTCTTAAAATCTATGGTACTACAGTGGTTGCCTACCTTTAATTGAGTTTAAAGACTTTTTCTGGAGGTGTGATAAATTACTTTTACTTTCATCAATTGTTGACCATGTCACATGCTTGCTTAAGAGCTATAAACAAAGTTATGTTCGCTTCTGATGTTCTAGTTTTCGTCTGGCACCACTTTCTATATACTTTGATCAATAACATGCCTCTCCTAAAATTATATATACTGATGTTCTATGATCATGCATGTCCATTTTTGAATTACTTAACCCATGTTGCCATTTATTCTTCTTTTCATATGAACCACAAAACATCTGAATTTGTCCTATCAGATTTTCTTCTACATATTTATTATATTTGTTTATTTCAATATTGATTTACTATATTATCTATCATTTCCAGATAATGGTTCTTCTTTTTATCCTGAGATACATTATACACTTCTTTATCAAAAAAAATATTATTTTAATTCTGCGGTGTTAACGTCATTCCCGCCGTGAAATTGGTGGATAATTTTTACTCTATTATAAAAACAAATCCCTTCACAAACACGCAGACTGTTGTGCGTGCCACTTACAAGTATCACTTTCTCCCCAAAACTGGTCGAAACACCATTAGATACGTAATCAGAAACGTCATTGAACGTTATTTACATTATTACGTTGCTATGAAATTTAACTTGTTTTCTAACCATTGCTAATGACACCATCCATCTCAGGTAAATGAAAGGGTTGCGATAGGTGTCATTTGTACTGTACCTTGTGATTATGTCCACAGAATTCCTGAACCTACATTAAAATATTTCACACCGTGGAGGTCATTCCACTCACGTCATGAAAAGGTGCCCCAAACTTGAATCGGTCCTTTAAAGGCAGTTTCATCAACAACAAGGTTGGGTTCAATTTTAACGGTTAATTAAATGCACGACTTGATTTGATGTAACATTCGACTTGGTAAGTTAAACTTGAACAACGTTAACTGCTTCGTTCGTTCATTTATTTATTCTTAAAACTTATTATTGTTATTAATTTCATCATCGTGATTATAAATAATGACCTGGCTAGAAAATGCAAATATTGACATCAAGTCGCTCGAGATTTATTAACAAGCGCATGGGTCACATAAGTAAGTCAAGGTCTGCAAATTAAGCAAATATTCATTCTATCACATAAATAATGGTTTTCGCATAACTTCACTTATTTGTTATTAATTTAATCGACATTCACATTCAGGTTTTTTAAGACTCGACAAAAACCATTAAAATCAAATATGATAATTTGTAGGATTGTCTCTTATGAATCCCTAAATAGAAGAAGACAGGCTGAATGAAAATGAAGAAATGTTCCTCAAATGCCCAGGGAAAACAAAATAATTTGAAGATCGCCCAAGAGACGGTTAAACAATTAATGTTTTGTCACTGTAGTGAAGACAGTCATTGAGTTTTTGAAACAACGAATTTCCCGGATTGAATAGTCGCCTGGAGAATATAGTCATATAACTGTGAATCATTATGGGGCAATTAATTGAGTCAACCCTGTTCGAGCAACTCTTGTGACATTTTTGTTTTTAGTTTAACTGGTGAGGGTAAAGGTTCGCTTTAATCTGGAACTTGAAAAATGATATTCATCTTCGACGCAAGATGTGTTAAACGTGAATAGAGTTGGGGAATACAACGTATGAGAAAATTTATGGGCTCCATAAAATTCTGACATACTCAGGAGTTGACACATTACAACCGCTACAGTGCCATAAATATTGATAGCCTAGATTATATACTAGAAAAAGTTGAGACTTTGAACAAGAATTTGTAGACGAATGTATTTACTGCTTTCTAGGCAAATGCAGAGGTCTCGACGTCTCTTGATATTCATATCAGATGTCGTATGTGGACATTCCCAATTGTTGGATTATTTAAATTTGCATAACATGTTTAGGTGATAATCTCTCAGCTGGCTTTATGACATGTGGCCCAGACTTTAAACTAGTTTATTTGTAATAATCTGACATTTAAATAACCATTAAATATCACCTGCAATAAATTGTTTCGTTGATGTCATTATAGAATAATAGACCAGGTTGTGATTAAATTCGAATATCTTAGCGGCGAAGCTGCCCGTGCCTACAAACTGGAGATGCAAACTTTAATCGCAAGGAATGTGCTTAATTTATACATCAACTACGCGTAACAAAATACAAAAACGAAAATAGAATAAAAACAAATAAATTCCTAATGACGAAACGACAAACAGGACATAAATATCAACGAAGGAAGTCAAGAAACAAAACAATAGAACTGTTTTGAACACTAAAGGAAACTAAAAAGCTAACGACGATAGAAACAAACAACGAGAATTACTACAGCTAGTAAAATGAGAAAACAGGTTTCCTTGTAATGAGGGACAAAAGGGATATTATATGTTAAACAACGACCAACTTTTATTAACAAATTTAATTCTTAGTGAGGGGAAATTCGTTCTGTGTAGTGAAAGAAAACAAGCGAAGGGCAAAGTAATGAAAGGCCGAGAAAAATTACAGTTGGTTGTAAAAGAAAACGTTGGGGTAGTTAACATAACTCAATATTTTTGACAATTAAAAATGCCAAAGTAAACTTTCTCTTCCGATTGACGTGGTCATGAGAATGAACTATAATGTTTATTTTAAAAGAAATTGCATTTAGCATCAAGATAATAGGAATGCGTAACTTTAGAATAAACGACTATTATTGGCAAGAACAGATAGTGGATGCTGCCAACTTAAGCAAAACACAATTAATGTAATCTTCCATTTTTACTTTCTTATTCTAAATGTTTGAGGAAGTATAGTAATCATAAACATTTTCGAACAAGAGATTTTAACGGAAATACACGTTTTGTCCTTCTATAAGTCTATTCTGACTATTTTCGAAATGACGTATGTGTGTATGGCTGTGTAGCGCTTAACCTATCAAAGCTACAGTTATGAAACTTAAAGTGATGGTTTACTCTCAGCAAATTGTTAAAGTATTGGCATCGTGACTGAATAAGTATAGAAAAGTTCGGTACGGGAAACTGCTATTTTTTTACTTTACTTGTTTTTTAAATTGTTATGGCAGAATGTTTAAAATGGTACTTCGTTTCCTAATTTGTTCGTTTCTCGTCGTTTTGCCGTCAGTTCATGTTCCCTCAACTTTTCTCACTTTATGTTGCTTCTTTGAATTTCTACATACTGTACATACATATGTCGCAATTAATTAAAGTTGTAGTTGCACTAATGTTGCAATTATTATAGGTATATGACTCGTTATCGCTCATATACAATAAATTACATGAATCTATGAAAATACTTTACAACGAATTATGTACTCCCAGTACTCGCCCACTTAATAGCATTTAAATTGATACCACGCGGATACCAATTGCACAATTGAGGATAAACAAACAAATAAATACGTACGTGTGGAAGCCGATTGTAATATACTAATTATAGCACATAGCACTGCACAAGGTCTCCAAGACATCGTTATCTTCTCGAACCGGACCCCTGACTTTACAGTCGCATACTGATCCGCGATACCGCCGAGAGCGACCAGACCACCTTGGGGAAACACAAACTTCTTGCGATGACCGATTTTGTGGGATTGCCCGCGCGGCGTTGCAAAGGCGACGTCATTCGAACTTTTAGTATCGTTGCTCATCATATGCAGATTTGACGTTGATGCAAGATAAATAATAATTTCGTGCATTCCGCGAATTAAACGATAACGAATCGAATCATTCGTTAGTCATTTACGTTTCCGTTATTTTCTCGTTCTGATTCGTGTATTGTTTCGTTGTGGTTTGCTGTGGTTTTCAGTGAAGTTTGAATATTTTACCTTCGCTTTCACTTGCTTTTCGATATTGTGTTATTATAATTATAAACCTTTTTTATTACTTCTAATACAAAACTATATTAAATCTAATATTGACGGTTTTTTGAAATGATGTAGATAGACCTAAGTGACTTTGCTAAATCGTCGGAATAAGCAGGTTAGGGACAATTCAAATTAGGTTTATTACAAGAGAACATTGAAAAACATAACAATAGAAAATAAAATTCGTAGATTATTTTGGGGGTATATAACAACATATCTGCAGTCATCCGCACCGAACTTGACTACATTTTTCGAAAGAACTTTTCAAATAAAAGTTGTCCATCACTCGCGGTGGAGATGTTGCTTTCAAAATATATGTTTTCTTAGTTGATATATAGAAAAAAAAAATTATAGCCATAGCTTTAATCGTTTGAGCAATAGAGCGCGCAAAGACACACATAATAGACTTGGAGAAGGTCAAAACATATATTTCCGTTAAAATCAAGTTCGAAAATATTCATGATTACTATATTTCCTTATACATAAAGTATAAGAAAGTAATAAGACTTACATTTTTATTTATGTAGTGAAAACGTCAGAATTAATTTTATGGGCTCGCTTTGTTCCCACCCAGATGCTAATTAAAACTATAAGACATTATGTTTTAAGACGGTTTGTGAAAATTCAATTTTTTGATTTTAGTAAGCACGTTCGACTATATTTTATGACTCGTAAGTCACTGCAAATACGTCGTAATTATTACTAGATTGCAAGGAGTATCATTGTGTGAACACCGGCCCGAACGGAATTCCGAAAATCGGGAAATGTTCAAGGAACTCGGTCACCAAAAGGACTTCCTTCGGAGCGTAGGAATCTTTTATCCAGTAGGGTAGCACGGCCGATTCCCAGATTTTTCTACTTTACCAATTTACCGTTCTCGGGGATAATCACTCAAAATGCTCGTCGTCCAACGTGTGCAAAAATTTATTTTGTAGCGCTACCACCTGTGAGCAAATAGACGACTGTGTTCGTCTCTTTTAACTTATTTGTCTCAATTTAGGGTTAATTAATTAATAAAAACAAAAGTATGGTTTAATTAAATTTATTATAAAAGAAAAAAAATTAAATTATATTAAAATAAAGCACAAAGATTAAAACTAGCGACGATCGAACTTGTAATCAGAGCGTATAAATAACATCCCCAATAAAACCTTTACACTTTTTAACTTTCCTCTTTAGAGGAAGGAAATAAAACTTGCCGTTTTGTCTTTTGTCTTGTCCCCTTTTAAAATTTAATTTATCAAACAAAAATAGAAAGTACCAGAACCAACCAGTACCAATTTCGCACTTGTTACTAATAAAAATTCTAACATTTCCTCTTGATCCCATAAACCCAATAATTGATCGAAAGAGGGATAATTCGTTTCTGTTTTAGCTTCTTCTTGTACAACATAATTTTACCCGAAATTCATAAACAAAATCAAATCTATTTAAATTTCTAATAATAGAATTTTTCACTTTTCTAGACGTTTTTTGACTTTAAACTATATCGATTATTTTTCCGTTTTCTGACATGTTACTCTAGATTTCGGTAATTTAACTTAACAACGAGAGCCATCTTCCCGAGGAAAACTTGATTTCCCGCAGAACCCGTAAACGAACTCATTGCTTCCCGAAGGAGCCTGTCAAGCGCTGAACTCCTTTCTGCAGGAGCCCATCAACGACTCACTGCTTCCCGTTCGAGCCGGTTAACCGCACACTGCATCCCGAAGGAGCCTGTCAACGACTAATAATATTCTTTCGAAGAGAGGAAACGTTGGACCGCGCCATTCGGCATTTTCGCCATTCCTTAATTTTGCTTACTTCGCTGAGAGCGTAATATTTGGCAATTTAATTAATCTAACCAGTTTCTTAAATGAATACCCACATCCTGTCGAACAATGAGCACGATTGAAAATACAATAGTTCTCTTCAAATTCGATGTAACATAATTCATTTCGTTTATATTTGGATTTGGACAGAATTTCTTTCTTGGCGCATTCCTTAGCTTATTTCAAAACGCGCCCGCACATTAAATACAATGTATGTAAGCAGGGCCGGAATTAATAATATTTCTATTTCCCCCTTTATTTATATTTATATGCTGTATTAAATTAGCGGCTGTCTATCAAATGTGTAAATGTATCAATTTCAATACACTACCATTTTAGGGCACGAAAATTATTAAACTGTCATTCGGTAGAAATTCTTTGATTTTCGAGAAACTGCCAATGCAAACGACAGTTTCGGTAATTTTAAAATAAATGTTTTCACACGTTCGTGGAAAAACCATATTACAATATACAAACATTTTAAAAACCGGTTACTAGATTTATGAATGTAATAACTAATGCGACTGTAATGATTCCGCGACTGGTACGGTAACATTATCGTCTTACTGCAAAGATCTTACATCTGCAATTTTATTCAATTTTATTCATCATTAAAAAAATAAATCTACCTGAAACTTCACATTCTAGGCAACGATATCACTTAGCTACTACCCACGTGAAAAACTTGTCAATTTCAAACGAATAAAATTGCTAATATGGATTTTTTTAAATAAAAGTTCCTTAGCATTCGAGTACCTTTAAGTTTTTAAGAATAATTTTTTCGATAGCATGTACCGTTTTAGAGATTATACATAAAGTATCAGAAAGTGAAAATCATTGATGAAATAAGAAAGAAGGGTGAAACATTTATACCAACGTAATACGACATTAGCACATTCGCAGAAATAAATTATAGAAAATCACTCAGTATCTCCTAAGGTGGACATTACAGGCAAAATTATATGATTACGCAGAAACAACCAGATACCAACATCCATAACTTGATTGGGTATATAATACCCACTGGTGTGACTTATGTCCAGTTTACAACAGCATTTTATAAAAAAATTGATCAACTGATTGATCAACGTCGTCGAAGGAGATTTTGAGATCAATCCATTTTGTGATTATTGTCATGTAATATTTCAAGAGATTTTATGCATCGCTCTCGAAGATAACTGATTACGTTTTTTAGTTATACGATACTAACGTACTATTTCTCTTGAAATCCAAACGTGCTTGACGAATCCGGCCTTATTTTTCCAACAATAAATTATTTATGTGTTTACGGTTTTTTCATTTTTATCGTGCTCATCGTTGCTGTATGCTCATATTCAGAGTATGTGTGCTAATTGCTTGCTCATAAACCAGTTGTCAATACTTAAATTTCTTTTGGTTTCAGAAATCAACTAACAAAGCGTTGAGCAATCACGGTTCTCAGCAACATACATGCCACCCGGCTGCTTACCAATATAAAGCTCTAAATTAGCGGTATAAAACATTTTTGTATGCGTTAATGCCAATATTTTTTTTATACCGTATTTGTTGGGTTTCGTACGCATATATCGACGGACGCTCTATCGCCCCCTACACTCGTCCAGCTTAATGCTCTTTAGAATTTGAATTAAATATGTTAAGGAGATTCCAAATAGGAATTAATTTATCTTCATTAATTTTTCCAATCGGGTAGTTTTACCATCAATATCAACATCCAAGTAGGCAATGGAATCGTTCAAGTGACATTGTAAGTTGGAATAGCTATTGACGTTCCATTCGTTGGCCACATGTTACCAGCGTTGAGATGATTGAATTTTCGAACACCAGCTAAATATAACAACAATATAATATAATAACAATATAACAACCCTAATAGGGCTTTACTATCTACTAGATCTACTAGATCAGTTAAACAGGCACTTCTATATAATTTATCATAATTTCAGTTTTCAATTGACCTATTGCTATTTTCTACGATAATATCTAACACGTCGTTCTCAATAAAATACTTCAAAACATCCCCGCAATTCCTTTTACACCAAATATTTTTAAGGTTGGCGTGGGTTTTCCACTGCGTTATATTATTTTTACCAATAAAATAAGGCTCTCGGAAATGTTGCAATAATGACTGTGAAATGGTGTCCTGATTTGAATAATTTTATTCATCTCCATCCGAAACAGAACAGGAATTGTTCTGTTTCGCTTCATAATTTCTTGCTCATCTTCAAATTCTGTTATATGTGCCTAATTTTCATCAATCAGGCGGGTAAGTCATTTTCGATCACTTTCGTGCTGTACTGTGAAGGAACTGTGAGTTTCCCACCCCTATCGCTACGATTCTATTTACTAACAAAATCATAACAGGTCTGTGAGACCAATCGTATGTGTTGAATAGTCAACATATATTTAGAATTGTAAGTTTAATTTGTTAATCATTTTATTTTTATATTTTGAAAAGTGTTTGAGAAATTATGGGGTGAAATGTTTGAAACCAACTTACTATTATGCTCAGATTCACTCTTTGTTGTCTTTGGAATTGTGTGCTTTATTCCAATAAAATTAATAATTTTCTACGTATCCAAGAAAAGATATTAAGAACTATGTGTTTCAAACCCTATGGTTACTCTTTTAAAAATCTTTTAAAGCGATACTGAAATTTGTACTTTATGTCAAATGCAATATTACGCAACAATACCAGCCACTTTTCAAATTATAGCTTTTGGCATGGCGAATCTCTTAGGCCGCCAGTTCACAGATCATCCAACAGCTCGTATGTTCTACCACTTAAACTGTACATTATTGTATTATATCTAGGAAAACAAATTTAAGTGTGAAGTTAAGGAATTACTTCAGGCACATGTTTCTAGTCTGTTCAGGGATCAATATGCAGTTTAAGTTATATGTATTGACACTTTTACATTGTCGTACCTGTTTTGATATAAATGTATGTTAACAACAATTTTATTTATACACTGCCGGTCAAAAAATGCCGTACACCTCCAAAATTTTCATTGTGGTGCATGAAAAATAATGAAATCTTTTTTATTGTGTTTAAAATAAAGAGCACCCATGTTAGTAATGAGAAAACAAAAAAATCAAAAATAAATTGAAAAAAATTAAGGAATATTTAATAAATGAACATACAGTGACAACCCAAAAGAACACCGCAATTCAACACTAATAACGGGTGTTACCAGCACTAGCTCTTATATAACGTCCCTTAAACGATTAGGGATGCTTTGAATGAGGGTGGCAATGTATTCTTGAGGGATTAGAGCCCATTCTTCTGCAAGTGCCACTCTTAAGTCATTTAACGTCTCCGGTCGGGGTTGGCGACGTCTCACTCTTTTACCAAGAAAATTCCAGACGTCTTCTATTGGATTCAAGTCGGAACTATTGGCTGGTCACGGAAAACATCGTATACCGACTTGTTCCAAGTATAGGATGACAATTCTCACAATGTGCAGGCGAGCATTATCATCCGTAAGAAGAAAATTTAATTTATTAATTAATTAATTTCAGATAACATGCTATGTACACAAATGAGTAAAATCTGTCATCAAAAAAGTAGTTTGGAGAAAAAACACAATCCAACCAAAAAACAACGTTATAAGTGAATAGGTTTAGATACACTCACAATTGGGAAAATGACTTAACGCTAGTGTTGCTCCAAAGAGTGCAATATAATAAATAGGATTTTCTTTTAAAACGATATCAAGGCATTACTTAAGTAAAATTCTTAGAATGAATAAATTAAGTACGTTAAATTTGAAAAAAATTGTGTGTCCGGAATTTTTTGAGCGCCAGTGTACTATAACTGAATTTCATTCCGCAATTTCAAATCAACTGTCGCGAGAAAACTTCGGCAACAACACTTACGTCAAGATATGCATGTTAGTAAAATGCCACAGTTTTACCAAATATTACTTATGTGAGAAATAAACACGGCAATGTGTAGTGAATTTTAATAGAGATTTGCACGTCTGGTATAGGAGACTGGTTATCAGGTCAGGATTTCGTCCATATAAAAAACCCAAAAAATGTGCTTCAGTGTCAATTTATAACATATATATACATATGTATATATTTGATAAGCTTAAAGATTTAGGATGAAGTTCACAATCAAACGTCCGCTAAAAAAGACAATTAAATGACCTCACCTATTGACTGATCTGTTCGATTCTATTATTGTCGTATTTACAAGTAATGGTCGTGTTAAATTAGGGCAATTTTATTTTAATCATAAACCAAAATCACGCCTCCATATTATCCAAGATCCATTTCATGTACCCCGCCACCCTGGTGTATACACCCGGTTTCCCGGCGGTTCCGCATTCCTTGGCACCGAATGAAGTTACGCCTAGTGCGTAGTACCTGGGACTGTCACCACTGTCTTCGACTACGACCAGAGGACCGCCTGAATCGCCGGTGCAAGAATCCTTGTCCTTAACGCCCCCAGCGCACAATTGCAGCTTACGGTTTAGTGTATATTTGTGTTCGTACGTCGCGTCGCACTCTTCGATGTCCGTTACCGCCACCTTTACGAACATCAGCACGCTGGAGACAATCTTTTCAGTCACGTTGGTGGTTCCCCATCCCGCGACCTCGGCCACTCTTCCTTTGTAGTCCTTTTTGAGCAGTGCCTTGGTGGTCGGTAGACAAATCGGCATCACCCAACCTGAAAACTTATTATGTTATTTTGATTACGACTTGGAGTGCGTTTTTAGAATTTATCCGGGATAGATTTGAGAATTGAATATCTCAAAAATGCAACCACTTACGGTGCTACTGCTTGCAAATGAAAAGAGATGATGTAGTGGTGCAATTGGACAGGGGAAGGAACTTCGCAATTAAAGCCACATGAATCATTATTAGTCGTTGAATGTGAGCAGACTAGCGACGTCGTGAAAATTAACGAGCTTTTCTGGTTAGTGTTTTCCATTAATTGTTTCATTTACCTTACCCACCGTTTCATATTATTTTTAACTACAAACAATACTTTTGAAATTCCATTTTTAGTTCACATTTATTTTTTCCATTCATACTTTTGTCCTTATAATATTGTTGTTCGTTTTATTTTGTTGTACTTTATTCATTTTTAGTTATTTAATTTCTTTGTGTTGCTTTTTCTTTCAAAATAAATTTTAGTAGAACAATAAATTAAAGTACAGTTGAAAGTTGAAATAACAAAAACCAACCGTTAAAAACTGCCTCGCTTTGCAGCCTCAAGAGGGCGATGTCGTTTCCAAATAAGGGACGCCCGTAATTAACGTTAGATATGATTTTCTCCACGTAGATGTCCTGTACTGGATCGGCGCACAAATCTTCGTCGCAGTCTTCGTCTTCTTCCGAGTCGTTTTCGCCCAGACGAACTTTCAGTCTGAAAATACAGGTTCGATCGAAAATCGTGAAAAATTGTGGTGTGATTAGTGGTTGAAGTCGATCAAGCAAAAACATCTCAATTTGACACAAATATCTATGACAGGGCAACATTCGGTTTATTGCTTAATTTTGTTTTGTTTTTGTGATATTATTTTAAATTACTAATTTTTTATTTGTCACTCTTCCATTTTTTTTATATATTACGCTGTATATGTTATCGTGTTCATTTTGTTTGTTGTTGCGACAGTTTCTATGGTGATTATGTAGCAATAGCAAACCACTAGAATTATTTTCGCAAGGTAATTCGTAAAATAAAATAAAAATTACGTACAAAACCAGCTTGTGCGTCTCGCCATCACACTCTACCGACGGCAAATTTACAGAGCAGTGACCAGCCGTCAGGATGTACCTATCCGTAATAAGGACACCACCACAGTTGAATGTCACTTTATTCCGGCAGGCGTTAAAGTATCCGAGCCTCGCCAACCATGGATATTGCCCAAGGAAAGCTCTCTTACCGCCGATTATTCTGTCGGCGGAATTGGAACCGCACTCGTCCATCGGTAACAACCCTATGTTTTCGTGGTTCTTTATACTAATTGAATCGGCTGCTGCTATAACAAAATTAGATTGCAGAGATTGTTAATGTAGCTTAGAAATTATGTTTCAAATTCTAAACTATACGTTGACTTAAGTGCTGCGCAATGTTGAATAACGACAGGAATCGACTTTTGAATTTTCGGGATTAACTGTAGTGTATTTTGCACTTCATTCCAAGACTAGAACAATCGCACCAACAGGGGACACTTTACTGATTGCAAGATCTATATCTAGAGAAATCAATCATGGCCTGATTTTGAGCATTTAAATCGAGTAAACACCAAACCCCACCGACAAATATTTACTTACCAAGAGGCACAGTTATGGATATAGCCAGAATCACCAACCAACATACACAAGACATTTTAATTGTACTGACATCTCGCTTCTAAATACTGTTTGCATTTATAAGCCATGACGAATTAACAATGCACGATAACAATTAAAAAATAATTGCGATTGTGTGAATTTTATAGTCGCAAATAATATGGAATTGAGCATTTTATCTTTTTCGTCAATTCACCGATTCGTTGCGACCGAATAAATTAGCATGATATGAATCTCCGCCGATCGACTTCGATACCGTATTTTGCCAGTAAAATGTTTTCTGATTAGGTGTAAAATGTGGGTCTTTCACGGATATAATGAATTAACTTTAAAGTGCAAGTTTAGGCATTCTGACTCATTGTCAGTGCGTTGGAATTAAGTTATACAATGGAACCTACGCATATCTTCAATCGATAGGAAGAACATTATCGAAAACTACATTTATTCAGCGAGCAAGCTGTCGTTTGCCTTTGCCATCTGTGAGGCCATCAAATTTGTCGACATGCACGTTGAACTGGTTGGTTGTCAATAAATTAATGATTAGAACCAATGCAAAATTCTGAACTATAACTGGTAATTATACTTTGAAGACCAACACAATTTTTATACTATATTATGCAGCAGCTCATGTATTCAACGTAAGTTCAACCTTAATATTTTTGTACAAACTGTAATCAGAAGCGTCATGTTACTTACTATAATAAGCAAACCAAAATGTATTTTCATCACGTATTCTTGGATATAAATGCTGACAATGTGAAGACTGATGAAAGTCCTCTGAACAAGATCTGGTATTATCTGATTATATATCGAAAAATTGCACCGCAGTAAAGAATGCCAGTTTAATAGATTACATTATCCTGTCAAACTAACACGAGTTCTAACTTCGTAATAAGTTTAAAAATTCTAACAATTTCTAATTACAATTGAAACACGTATGTACATATTTTATTAACTCGAAAGCAATTGATTAAAATTTGATAAAGAAAACACTTCAGCTTTTTTATTTTTCTTTAATAAAGTGTTGGTCCGCCCCTATTTCTGATACACTCATTGACCCGCCTTGGCATTGATTCCAGCAGGTGATCAATGTCTTCTTGGGGTATGGCATCCCAAGCAGCCTGCACTTCATGCCGTAGAGCTTCTATTGTCAACGGTGGGTTCGGTAGATTCCTCAATCTTCTACCCATCATGTCCCACACGTGCTCAATGGGCGACAAATCGGGAGATCTTGGCGGCCAAGACAAAAGATTAACATTGGCCTCTTCAAAGAAGTCAAGAGAAACCCTTGCTACGTGAGGTCGTGCATTATCTCGCTGGAAAAGTGGGTCTTCCAGCCCTCGAAGATATGGAAGAACATGTGGTTCTACCACTTCGTCAATGTAGCGTCGGGCGGTCATACTGCCCCGAATGAAGAGCAAGGGTGACATGCCTCGCAAACGAAAAATCAGGATTTTGCCTTTCTCTACGTCTTCGTCTAACAGTCATCCGACCATCATGCAAAATCGCGATTCGTCACTAAAGACAACTCGATGCCACTCCAAGTTCCATTGAAGTCTTTCCGTGCACCAGGCCAAACGTTCCTGGCGATGTTGAGCACTGAAGGGTAGACAAGATGTGGGCGGTAAGACAGTGCCCAAGGTTCTTATTCGACGATAAACTGTTCGCGACCCTATCGGACGACCTTGTTCACCTAACCATTGATCAGCTATTGAACTAGTTGTAGAGAATCGGTCTCTCAAGGCCATTAGTCTTAAGCGGCGATCTTGACGTTCATTGGTTCGTCTTTGAGCCACAGTGCCTCTTCTCCGACGTTCAACCCCATGTTCAGACCACGCTTGATAAACACGCATTATTGTTGAGTGGTGCCGTCCCAAGTGAGTGAGTGGTTGCCGATTTCTCTAAACGAAAAACCTGCTTCTCGTAAACCAACAATTCACTCTCGGTCAAAGTCACTCAACTGCTGGTAAACTTGAGGTCTCCTTCCTCTAGGCATCATTAAACACTTGAAACACTTTAAACTAAAGAACGGGATCCGAAAAAGTGGAACAAATTCAAAAAATGTTTCGATAATTGCTTGTCTATCACCACCTCTAAAAAATGACACAAACGTCAAAAATCCCATGACTACATGATGATTGGGTTTCAAATTTTAATCAACTATTTCCCTGGACTAGTCCACTATTCCTGCCAAATTTGGTCCAAAAATTCCCACCCCTTCTAGGTGGTGCATTTTATATGTCACTGAGTATATATAGAATTTTCGAATATAAAATATGGTTACTTCAAAGATTATATGACCCAATTGCATAGTAAAATTTTCTTTGTACCCCTGAATTTCTTGGATGGTTAAGGAAGTATAGTAATCATGAAAAATTTCAGTCAAGTCAGGATTTAAACGGAAATACGCGGCTTATGCTTCCCTAAGCCTATTCTCAATATTTCCGGAATGACATATGTATGTGTGTGTGTGTGTGTACGCGCTCTAGCACCTGAACTATTAAAGTTAAAGTTATGAAACTTTAAACTTTGAGAGAAATACTTCAACCGGAAGTGATCACATTTTTCATTGAAAACAATACGTGTTATCGAAAATATTGTTGGTATAAAAGTTAAAGATATTGAAATTTTAAACAATGAATAACTTTTAGTTAACAAGTTTTTTTTCGAAAAAATGCTATCCGCGCAAAGTAAACGGAATGACGAAAAACCGAGGAGACGTAGGAATCTTTTTCTTTCCAATGGGGTAACATAGCCGATTCCTAGATTTTTATGGTTAAATCGCCTTGTTCTCCCGGTCATTCCCATTAACCGCGGATAATCACTCAAACTCTCTGCGTTTATTATGTTTAATATGTATACATAAAATATAAATGGTTATAAATCGAATATGATTTTTCTGGCGAAACTTAAAATCATCATTATTATCAAATTACACTTTTTAACCATAAAGCTAAAGGGGAGAAGAAAAGAAACACTGCCCTTGATTTCTTTTTTTTAATGTCAATTTCCCGCTAATTCGAACATGTCAACAAAATTAAACGTACCGAACCAACATTACTCCAATATTATTACAACACAAAAAATAGTTTCATCTCTTACTCGATCTTGCTTCTTCTAATTCAAAATTGATGGAAAGAGAGATAAATCGTCTTTGTTAATATTCCTTTGCGCACTTTAATTTAACACACGATTCGCAAATTCATGGCGAAAAAAATATTGACTTCTAATAATACAAGTATTCATTTCACCTTTTTTTCTTTTGAGACTGAACATTGATCTCCGTTATAGCTAATTACTCTGATTTTAAACCATTTACGGTTCCTTGGTGGAACTGACGAACGCGTTGGCGCTCGATAATCTTGATCCTCGCGGGGTTAATCGTTATTTTTTTCTATGGACGAGCCCGAGGTTAGCTCGTATTTTTCGAAAACTTGTCGTCCGCGCCTTTCGATGATGACTTTTTAATCTTAAGTCGCCCGGTGTTACCCTTCAACTTTTTTTTCTTTTCTGAACTGTAATCCTACTTCATATTTTTTTGCTCGAAACTTTAGTATCGTCCATTCACGTGATGTATTAATCTGTTTACTTTTGCGGATTGACCCGCCTCGGCATATCTGAGTCAGACCACTGTATTAATTATGGAAATAATTATTTTATTTCCTTTATTTATCTACGTAGCTGGGTTAACGCAAGTTGATATAACATATATGAGTATTTTTATTGTTTATTCCGTAGGTCTCACATAAATATAGACTTCCTGTCGCAAAAATAGGACCAGACTGCCGTCGCCGGGAACATATCCGAAAAGAAGAAGACGACAGGACGCACACCGTTAGGGAAACTAACAATATGAGATTCCGTAAGAATGTTATTTATATAGTAAATTTATTTAATATTGTTTGACAATTTTATCTGGTTTTTGGTTTCTTCTGGGCCATTGCATATCTGGTTGATGTTACATATTCACTTTTTTTACTACAAAACATATCTAAAATTATGCGTGTTTTACAGATACGTATCTACACAATTCAGGCGAGGCATTAAACAATAAATATTGTTTACAGGGACACATCTGCACCCAATCCTGGTACCGAAACGACATGTTTTTCCACAAAAGCGAACATAGACAACGAGAACTTGACTGAAAAAAACAAAGAGCACACAAATATGCAATGAAACATAGGCGATCAAAATGAAATGAAAACAACTCAAACACAAAATAAACGAAAACGAAATGATATAATAGAAAATGCTCCAATAATGAAAAGGAAAACACGAGACTCAACATATGACAAATACATTAAAAATTAGCATCCAGAAGAACAAAATTACATAGACAAAAACAGTAATACGGTGAAAGAGAAAAATAAAATAGATTTCAATTTATCGAAGACGAAATGAAACCTTATCGCCTAATAATCATTGGATCAACAGTCGTCGCGGAAAGTTTACCCAGGATACAAATTTCTTCGGTAGACTCTCGCATTTGAACGATCCAAGAACGCCTGACAACGACCAAATAAAATTTTAGACAGTCACGAACAAACGTCACATTCTATTAGACATGATCCAAATTTTTCGTTGTTGGAACTGAAGTTAGAGGAAGGGAGAGTAAGAAACAATGGCCGAAACTGAAGAAGTCGTTCCGCCGCCGGAAACCGCGCCGGCACCGGCCGGCTCACTACCGGCCAGTGAAGTACAACCGGCCGGCGAAGGAAAACCGGCAGACGAACCTAAGGAAAAACCGAAAGAAGACGCGGCTGACGACAACCCGCCAGGCGACGAAGGGCCCACTTTGCTAGACATGATCGGCGAATTCGTGCGGAACGTCTACAACAATCGGTACAAGTGGGAGATTGTCACGACGACAATCATGTTTCTCATTGCGCTGGAGATCGCGCGAGAACTTAAGTGTGTCGCGATTCCTATGCAATTCTACGTGCCGTTCAAGAAACTTGGCGAATGTTTTAGGTGCATCAAATGTATATTAACACAATAAAGCGTGTCTTGGTGAAGTTGATTTTGATCACACACACATTTATTATAGTGTTTACGAATTGAATTTTATTTCCATTTTCATTGAACATATGAGTATGGGGCCAAGGTTGCTACCGTACTCCAGATTCTATTGTATTTCACTATATAATTGCTTAAATAGGACCACAGCCTGTTAAAATTTGGCAATTTACTATTCAGTTTACCCCTTTATCAGTGGGTTGTGTTACATATAGAAAAGCGACAAAAAAATATCTTAGACTCAAAGCAATTATTATTATTTGCTCTACCATATGATAAACCTGATAATTGCAATTTCCTTGTTTTGGGACACAGTTATTGAATCGTGGCTTTAATCTTTTTAGGAAGCTTAAGAAGCCAATTCTTCCTCAGTAGGTTTATCAAATTTAAGAACAAGGCTAATCTGAGCAACCTTCCATTTAGAAGGAACGTTTTTTTTTCTCAATTTCGTTTTTAAATATTTTTCTAATCACTACTAAATTACTTATTTTACTTATTGGAAGGGGATGATTCACCTGAGCAGTCCAAGGTCCAATCTAACAAATGTTTATACTACTTCTCAAGCTAGCTCTTATATTGTCCACTATCGAATGGCTCTGATCATTGTTAGTCAGTAAATCCGATTTGATGCATAGAATTGCACTGGTAATTTGATGACCTTTTTTTAATGAATAAGAAAACTAACAGTAATGAACAATGACCATATAGGTACAGTATGAAAGAGTACTATTTGAAAGGGCAATTCGATGTAGAATATTTTTGACATTGCTTCTGAAGCTGTCTTGTATTATATTGACTATTATCGAAAATCTATCGATTGTTGAAGTCAGTAAATCTCATACGATGATATACGATATGAATAGAATTGCGCTGGTAACAAAGGAGAGTTTACATTACATTTTCCATTAGGGGCCATCAATGTAGGTCGCCTATTTTATTTTATTTTGAAAACAAGTAACACCATGTATATACATGTATTTATTATATTTGATGTTACACGTACAGGTTGCTTCTTACAGAGTTTGCGTAGCGCTGAAAATTTACACTTCTGACTTTTTTCTTCTTAATGGAATAAAAAAAAAACGATTTTGATAAAATATTTACTAACAGTAACGAACAATCACTGTTCACAAACACCATACAGGTACAGTAGGAAAGAGTAACAGCCGGGTAGTTTAAAAATTTATTTTGTCCACAACCCCCTGTGTTACAAAAGTGTGTTCTATGTCATTTATAAATTGAATTTAGAGTGTGCTCCTTCGATTATAACTCTTTCTGGCGTCGTTCCGCCAACTTCCGGAACACTATTTACGTTATCTGCCAATTTTCTGGGCGTATTTACTAAAATTTTATTGGTTTAAACCTCCTCGACTGGTAGACTAATGACCGTATTGCTCTTCTTCGATTCAGGTTTTTTGTGATCGCCTGGAACAATATCTCTCTCCTCGTCGTGGTATGTCTGCACCATACGGCCACTCTGGACCGCTGGCTGCTGGGACGGCATGGGATGAGAAGAGTGAACTAATCTACCTATTAGACTACTTGCCCGTTCCTTGCGTGCGCGCACCCATTCGTGCGTAATGACCCTGTCCAGCGTCAGCCTTAGCGTTATGTCCGGTTCGAGGATGTGTCTTACAATGGACTTTGCGCTGGACGAGATCGTGTCGCGCACCCTTGATCGGAAGACCCAGTTGCGCGTCATCTGATCTTTGAGCAGTTTGCGCAGGTTCGAGTCATCGAAGGGCATCGACGCATTCAGCATGATGAAGAGTATTATGCCCAGCGACCACACATCCGACAATTTTGGATTGTACGGGGTGCCGTTCACCACTTCTGGCGCGGCATAAGCGGCAGAGCCGCAGTACGTCTGACTTAGCACGCGCCGACCATCGTTGTCGACGCAGAATCGCGCGAAACCGAAGTCGGCCAGTTTCACATTGAACCGGCGTGATAGGAGGATATTTTCGCACTTGAGGTCTCGATGCGCGATGTTTTTATTGTGAAGGTACTGTAGTCCGCTCGCCATCTGACGGAACCACAGCTTTGACTGTTGTTCGGGTACGACACCGTTGCGTTTGATAAAGTCGAGTAAATCTCCATTGTCAGCATATCTGCAACATTAAAAATGATAATAACACTATGATAAAATAAACAAAACTATACTAGGTATATAAGATGAATATAAGAATGCAATAATTAGGTATATAAGGTAAACAGCGAACACAATATAAGTACAAGATCTACAGTAATACTATTCCAGCAAAATGATGATAATACCACACTTTAAATTTAGAGACCTATAGAATCTTTGTTTTATGTACAATTTATGTGGTTTGAACCTGGTTTCAACATTTCTGTGAGTTTGTTCGATATAAGACTTGTACCAATTTTGTATATTCCGAATTTTTCAAGGAAATGTTCTTATGATTTTAATGTATTATTGTTCCAAAATTAAGTTAAATTTTTTGTATAAATTTGAAAGTGATGAAATTGGATGGCAAGATATTTTGCAATATTTCTTATGTTTCTTTTCTACAGACATTGAAAGTTAAGCTATTATCATTTTTACACTAAAGGGCGAACATTTGGAACAGCTTTCCTATAACTAGACCCCACTTTCATTGTTCCTTGCTCATTTATTTTTTAATAATTTTGAATAAATAAATTGCTCGAACACTTCTTTTGAAATGATTATTTAAGTTGCTGCAACATATCTTGGTTCTAGAAGTGCCAGGAGATAATTTTGCACCTTGAGAATTTGTTCTATTTATGCCAGTAAGTGAACTTACTTTGCTCATGTTCTGGAACATGTAATGAATTGTACCTTTGTGGTGGAAGCCTCAAAATAGGACATTTCAATGGCAGTTAACAGATGTCTATGTTTTAAATGTCGGGTGATACGTGAAGTAAATTAATTTTACTTATATTGTTAATTCTTCAATAACTTACCGCATAAAAATAAAAACTCTAGCGCCACGTTGCAATATACTGTGCACCTGTATAATGTGCGGATTTTCAATTTTCGTCAGAATGTCAAGTTCTCGTGGAAAAAACTTCTCTAAAAAGTCCCTGGGTGCTTTTTCCTTGTCGAAAATCTTGCACGCCAGTCGCATCTTCTTGCTATTGTTGGAGCCATCGACATAGTCGGCTAGGTGAACAGTGGCGTAAGAGCCCTGCCCGATTTTCTTTCCAATCAGATAGCCTCTCTGCTCAAGGGCGTTCACTTCGGAATTGCGGGGGCTGAGCCGCGCCGAAGCCATATGTGCACGCAAATGTCAAAACTCTCCGATTGGTGTAACATTTAAATTTGAATAATGAAACTCCATTCAAACCATTATAATAGCACTGTAATTTCTTTCTCGGCAACCTTTCTTTCTAAATGTTAATAAATGTGTATACAAGAAATTTTAGAAATAGCCCAAAAAATGGCAATTTTTTATGACAGAAACACAAATATTTTGTCACCACAGAAACTTTGATTTTATTCGTCACATTTGTGTAGACGCACGTGTGTACACGATCAACATACCTGGTGAATATCTATTATATTTACCATACTTACTGATTAAGCACCCATGCAACTTTTAAAGAATGTAAACATGCACACAGGACTGGCTATTCTTGAGCTGAACTTCAGCTACAATCATTGCATATGAGCTTCCCTTTCCACATCTTCATTATATACGAATTCCCTTAGCTAGGACACCAGATAATTACGAACTTGAAATTGTCTTAGGTATTGAGCCTTCGCTGGGTGATGAGGGTGTTTCATACCTACATTTTAGCCCTAAACCCTAGGAATTCAGACTTCTTAAGTGCCATGACATTTTGGGAGCTATCAGCCTTTGTACCACTGCGACGTCAAGATCACTAAATCGCTACGTTTTAGACATCCTCCATCATTCAGTGAAATCTCAATAACTAAGTCAATTTCAAGTTTGTCAATTTCTTTGTCAGCAATAAAGTTCCACTCGAATTGCAGCGGCATCACCAAACTTCATTGTTGTCTGGATCAATGTGTTTAAACAATTTTTATTTTTGTTTGTACTTCATTCTAACTTTGGAATATTTGTTTCAAACATGTAGAACCAACCGTCCTTTACTAATTAACATTTTCAACCTCTTATTTCATACCAGAAATTATAGATGTACACATCGTATTTTATTATCAGGACATTAGTTTTAAATAACAATCCTTAAAAAACACCTAAGTCTAAACTATTCATCATTCTCAACTTCTCCACTGTTTTCAATTTCTCTACTTTCATCTTCGTCTCGATTTTCTTCAACTCCTTCATTCTCCTCCATATTATTGGTCTGATCCTCGATAGGTTCGTCCATAATGGGCACAGGAACTTGTTTCTTATCATCATCGTCATCATTTTCATCTTCGCTGTCCGTGTCCCTGTCTTCACCAGGGTGTGAAGAAACGAAACCTTCATGCGACTTTACCTCACAGTCACCTGGTTTCTCCCATTTTTTTTGTGTCTACAAAATCTGTGTTATTTCAGAATACGCGAAATTTGTTTTACTTACAGTATAGTAATCCTTCATTACTTTAACTCGTTCCATGTAATACGAATACACAAAATTGGCCATCTGTGTCATGTCTTGAACAACCATGGTGTTATTGCTCGGGTGGCTGTTATGAGGCCTCGTTGCCGGATACATCTCATTTAAAACCAGATGCAGACTCGTTGGTCGTGACATTAACTGGAAAAAATAAGTTTGCAATTATTAACACCCAGATTGTAGAAATTGTAAATGTAAATGATGTACAAGTGTAGATATAAATTTTGTTACAAATAAAATTTTAATTTTAAATATGAATTGAATTTGTCTTTACAATTATTAAGAGTTATGATTGCTAACTATCTTTTAAATGAATAAATGCACAAACCTGTTGAAATGCGGGCGTCAGTTCGAAACAATTTTGGAAGAGAGAAACTCTTGCAAAGACGTACAGACCCAATCTAGCACGAGACATTGCTACCACCAAACGGCGCACGTCTCTTAAATGGCCTACTGCCTTAGTGCGGACAAGAGACAACAGGATGTAATCGTTCTGCTGTCCTTGGTATTTGTCTACGGTTGTAACCTGTAAAACGAAAGCATTTTTAATCGTGTTAAAGTAAATACAACCAAAAAACCCAAGTAAATCCAGAAGATTAAAATTGTTAAAGCCTTAAAACCTCCTAAACGAAGTAGGATATATTAACCGTTTTCTTGGTACTTCTAGATGCCTCAAAT
Organism: Geotrupes spiniger; assembly: GCA_959613385.1. Classification (NCBI taxonomy): domain Eukaryota; kingdom Metazoa; phylum Arthropoda; class Insecta; order Coleoptera; family Geotrupidae; genus Geotrupes; species Geotrupes spiniger. Next base: position 43,430,779 of record OY390731.1, on the reverse strand, counting down.
CATTTTATTAAAAATAGTGCTCTATTATTTATTAGTCTCACTATTCATTGTTCCTACATTTCAATATTTTATAAGATATCTTTTTTTCATTAAAATTATATGAATTCAATTCAATGAATTACGTATTAAAAGTCTTATTTACCTTATGTGGCCGTCCTATCAGTGGGTTATCGGCACATCTTGTGTTTATGACGTCCCTTATTAAGTGTTTCTGGCCGTTGTACGTAGTCAAAATGGAAATCTTGGCTGCCGGATATCCAATTAGCCTCATGTACATGAACAGGGCAACACAATACTCTGCTTCAGCCAAATTCTAAAACCAAGTACTTTAAAATTTGTTCACATATTGTATGTATGTACCAACTTGGTAAAAATAAGGTGAAGGCTCTGATTCACCGACGGAATTGAAATCTTGTACATTGATCAACTGAAAATCAAAGCTAAAACCGGCGTTCGCTCGCTGATACTCCCGCCAATTTTGGACATGCGCCAAATTTCCAAGATTCTTGTAGCGCCATTTATAAAGATTGCAAATACTGAAAGCACATAGGCAGATTAAATCGTAGGTACAGTTTGGGCAAATCACCTTGGTCTGGCACGACCTTGCCCGTCGAGGTCAACAGTTGGTATCCCCAGCCGCACCAATCGCGTGAACAAACTCTGCTCCATATTTGAATACTTTTGAAAGGCCATGTTTTTGATGACGGGCGGCAATTGATGATGGTCTCCGATCATGATCCATCGCTTAAGGCGGTTGTAACCATCCTGTGGATTCTGCAGCAATAGAGGGATGAAGGTTTCGATCTCCAAGATTTGAGCAGCTTCCTCCATCAGGATGTTGTCATATTTGAAACCTGAACATTCAAATTCATACAAATTGAACATATTTAGAAAAATAAATATGAAACGAACGAATTTTAAAATATTCAATGTCACCTACCCATGTCGACCAATTCTTTCCTTTTCAGGGCGGCATGTGTGCAAGTCATTGCAATGATCTTGGCTTCCTTCACCAGCAGATATTTGGACCTGTCGAGACCTGATCGCAAAAGTTCAAATGCCCTGAACTCCTCAAGTTCATTGAAAATGTGCTGGATGTATCTGAAGCAGCCATCTGCTATGTCCAGGTCTTCTTCTACAGTTTTCTGCTTGAAGAGGGGTTGTGGGGCATTTTCGAAGAACTTAGTAAAAGGAAACTCTTTTGCCACGATTTCCACAGACACTGCCTGTAATGCAAAATTAAATTAAAGGAGATGAATATCAAGTTGATTTCAGTTATTACTATTGGGTGACAATCATCTTGCTTCAAATTTCTACAGTAACATTACAACGACAAAAATGAACTTATCAAAGATAGTGTTATATAATGAAGGTTATAATTGTATTTAATTGTTAAAAATTACCTTTCCATTTTTAGGCCTAACCACACTTTCAAAGTGCTCCCACCTTGAGAGAACCTGATACAAATAGAAATGCCCGGCAGTTTCACAAGTGTAGGCGACGTCTCCATTAACATCCAGTGATTCCTGGAGCCTCTGTACGTCTGTGAGCAGATCCAGTCGTTTCGCCAGCACGTAGTTAACACGCCCGTATCTGAAATTTTCTAATTAGAACAAGTCTTGTGACAATGAGGGAATGTACCTGCTGAAATCTTTTTCTGTTTCCAAGGCTTCCTCGCCGTGACCGAGACGCAATAAATGGCGCTCATCTATGTCAAGAGCCACGATCTTCTCAAACAGCTGATTCAATGCCTGATTGGAGTGTGTGACTATTAACGTACGCTGGTTTGGGAAGTTGTGATACAAATTTGAGATTATTTGCACAGCCACGTCGGTTTTTCCTGTACCTGGAGGTCCTACAACCAAGGTCAGGCCAGGTTGCATACCTGATTTAATGGCTTCGATCTGAGTGGGAGTAAACGGTATGGTATTTCTAGGAAAGGGAAGAATTGTAGTTTTTGATTACACAACTGAATTCAAGATACTTCGAGATATACATAATATTACGCTATCTTAATTAAATTGTGAAATAACTTTGTTTGTTGATAAACTGGAAAAATAAAACTACGTGCATCAAAAAACACCACACAATTCAAAAAAGTAGCCAAGTTTCTATCATTTTTTTCTGCTATATTCCAAATCATACACCCTGTTCAGCAAAATGACACATAGCCAAGATTGTTACAATAATTGACTTACTTTTTTGGTTCATTGAACAGGTATGGTCCTCTACCAGGAATGACGTGCGGCTCCACAATGATCACCTTTTCTTTTTCTTCATTTTCCTTCCCTAAATCTTCAAATGTTAATCTGTGAACATTAATGATATTTATTCATTGTATTTCATAACAAAACAGATCTTTTCTTTGATTTTTCCCTTCAGCAGTTTCATATTAATTCATTTTAATTTTTTGCTTCCTGATTTATTATTCATTTTTTAACTTTTAATTAATTACTTGCGTCAAATTGAGAGTAAGAACACGAATATTTCTTTTTTTATTGTTTCACTTTACTTTCATTTTATTATTATGAAATTTTTAATGCTCTGTTGAAATATTCATAAAATTTTGTTTATTAAATAAATATTAAATTATTTTCGTTACCTGAATGGACGTATCAATTTCTTCGGATCACTGGTCTTAATTTTTATGTGATAGTCAGGAAAGCAAGTCTTAAGGTGGTTAATGTCGATGAAGGTGTCGTTAAAGTCCATGACTGAAATCTGATTGGGCATCTGAGTGTAGTTTGCTGCACTTGGATCGCCATAACCGAGGATGATATCGTGCAGCCAGTCTGGGACAACACACTCGGTGTTCATCAGCTCCCTGATCGTCTCCAAGACAGCCTTAAAGTTGTTCTCTTTTGGTTTTCTTCGCAGCAAGATGTTAAAACCTTAAGATCATTATTAAATTAGAAATGACAATAATATGGTATTTTTAGAGCTAATAAGTGCATATAGTCGGAGAAAAATTTTATAAAAACCTCCATAAACATCGTCTTTTCCTTCATCGGTGTTGTTCATATCATAGAGGTACTGATTCGAGTCCAGCCACACCCGGTAGGTTCTCTGATCACCAGGTAAGACCGGTCGTGGTTCAGGGCCGTCCTCTATGACTCTACCATTGCTGTCCAACATTCCTTCGACCTCACAACCTCTGACACATTGCAATCCCACTTGCGGAATGAACGGCTCTTTGTAATTGTATTTTGTACCTGCAAAATTCAATTTGGTTCATTAATATTGAAGAAAACTTGTAATTATTGAAATATAAACAAAATTACAACTGTTGCAACAATAATTGCAAATTATATCTGTTATATGTAAAATTTTAATTATTTAACTATTTACTTTTGACATATGTGGTTGTTGACAATGTTTACAACGAATCTAATTTAAAACAGTAATGAATATTATTGCCTTAAATATACACACCTATAGGATTTACAGGCTTCACCGTAATCAAAAAACAGACGTCGTGTTTTCGCAGGTTCTCCCATTCTGATTTTATTTCTGGTCTGATGGCCAGATTCACGGTGACATCGGCACGTACTCGAGATGGGCGTTTTTCACCTGAAAATCAAATCGATATATTCTTTGTAACTACTACACTGTCAACTGGAGGATGTTATGTTAGCCAAGTAATTATGCGATGTAGAAAAGAATAAGAAATGAAATATGAATGTTAATTTTGAGGAACTCACCAATATTTGGTTTGGCAACTTCGACGACGGCAAAATTTAGAATCGACTGCCCCATTCTCGCCCACCCGCCCCAATACACGGTCTCATCTTCTGATTTCCTACAACAAAATTGTTTCGATTAGAACCACAACAAGTACAAATAATAATAAGAATCAAAATTATACGCCAGAAATTCTTCACAACGGACACTACATACCAAGGACATAGTCTGCTGACAGCATCTTCGATATCTTGTCGAATCTCATCTGCAACAAAATTGCGGATTTGAATTTCCTGCAAACGTTCGAAGAAATAGTACTCACAAGTTGATTCCAGTCGGAAAAGGTTGAAGTTGCGGAGGAGGTAGTCGTGAAGCGTCAAGAACTGAAGATTCAGCTTCGGCAATGCCAGACAGCCTTCACCTGAAAAGTACGCGGTCGGGACGATGTTTTCGTCCCAGATTATGTCCTCCGTCGGGTAGAGCGGCATTTCGTTGAGGGCCTCCAGCTGAGACGAACGTTTTTCATGACGCGATACCTTAAAAATCGGTGATGAGTTACAAACGTCGAGAAAAAGAAGCAACACAAAGAGACGTATTTGTTTTGATGTAATTTTGCATATGATTTTGCAATGGCTATGTAATATAAAGTTATACATGTGTGTGTGTGTGAAGCTACTTTATTTGTGATTTTTTTTGAATTTTGAAAACAAAATAAATTTTATTTAGTTATATTTTATTTCTTGAAGCTCAACCATCTTGGTCCAATAATGTTTCCAGTTTCTCGATTAGCTCTCCAACATGAGTTTCTTGGGGTTGCCAAAATAACTGTTTACAGCATAAACCACTTCTTCATTATTAGTATTCAATTAATTAATAATTTTACTTAACTTTACTATATAAAACGGTCTTTTTTCAAATAGCGTTTAAGCAAGTGGCCGTATCGTTAAGTCTAATGAAAAAGAACAACAGAGGTTCCAACACAAACCCCTGAACAACGGCCAATTACACTGCGTTAATTGACTACGTAATTGACGCAAATCAAGTTGTGGTTGTTCTTGAATTTTTTGACTTCTTTATGAGTTAATTAATCCAAAATTTGGCGTTGGCTTAATTAACTCAAAATCAAAATTTTAACAAAACCTTGTTTCAGTAATTTTAATTCAGCTTACTTTTCATTAATTTGTCTTAATATTTGATGCTGAAAACATTCAGAATTTTCAAATTTTTATTTTAAACCAGTGAAATTATAATAAATTTGTTACATTTGTCATTATTATAATTCATTTACGATTAACTCAATTTAAGAAGATAAAAAATAAAAAATAAATTAAATCGAAGTAAAATAATGTAAGTGCCGTGAGTAAAATGTAAAATTAAGCCAAATTAAAGCATCATTTTGTCTTTTTTTATTGTAACATATTTTTTATAACTCTGCCTAAGTCTAATTAAGGAAAAATATATGTTTTGTTTATATTTTTGGAAAATATACATTTTTTTATTTTTTGATAATTAAGTTCATAACGTTTTACATTCTTAGCAAATTTATTTAAAAACTGCTGAACCCACACCAATCCAACTGAAATTATGATAAAAATAATCAAGCTGGGTTTGTGTTGAGTTTTTCTTTAAGTCTTATTTCAATGCACAATGAATTTGAAAAGTAGTTGAATTGGTTACGTTGGCGTGGATTAGGTTGGGTTGAGCTGAATCAACATTAAACATTTAATCCCTAACACCTGAAATTCGACTCAAATTAGGCTACGAAAACATTGATAAACATTAAGTTAAATGCAACTGTGTTAACATATAAAGATTTTTCTATAACCATGTCTAAGTCTAAATTAATAGAAATAGTGCATGCCATCAATGCCGTTGGATTCCTCAACCGATAGAAATATGTACTTCCTCACCAAGATCTAATTTTATATAGATGATCTACTACGATCCTAAACTATTATAATGCAACGAAATCTTCATTTTACATTTTGAACATGATTCTTGAGTATTGAACTTGTTCAATTATGGTCTTTTCATTCAGTGATGAAATTGGTATGCGAATATACCTGAGTAATTTTCTTGAATGGCTTTCAGCTTGTGCACAATTGTTTTGAGGTATTGGCCAATAGCAGTTGCCTTTTCAAAATAACCCATTAGTAAAAATCCCTAGCTTTCCAAAAAAAAATTAAGAACCAAAATTATTTACGTAAAATATGAACTAATCTGTAATGAACATGGATTCGACATTTATTTGGCGAACTGCCATGTCTTGGATTTTATCCACAATTTCTAATGAAACCATGTTAACGTTTCCAAATTTAAACCCTCACAGTAGAAAATGAAGGTGATGGAACGCCAAGAGAACCATCTAAGCCGCATTTGACATTTGTTGCGTTATTTCCCCTCACATGAAATTTTATTCTCATTCATAATTGAAAACACAAAGTTTGGCTTAAATGATTGTTAAAGCCAGACTATTTCACAAATGGATTCAACATTGCAACCAAATCATATGAACACGACATAAAACGCGATTAAGGAATATTTTCAATTCCTCCATATAATGAAACATACCAGTAGTTCCCTGAGAAACTCGACGTCGAACCTGCACCAGGCGTAGTCGCCCTCGTCGTCACGCGATGGCAAAAGATGTAGATAGGTTGCTATAGCCCTGAGATTTTCTTGGCTAGAATCGGACAAACATTAGCTAAAATTATAGGACATTTTTTATAGTACATTACCTCAGAGAACCGAAATGTTTAAGTAAATTTTCGCGACTATGGACGGTCGCCACGTTAGCCAAGGCGAAGTTTCTGAGCTCCGGAAATTTCGCGAAAGCCGCTTTCTGAAAATAAAAACAAAACGATTAAAAAGGGGTGGATAGTATCAAGAGGCACAGGCTGAAATAACAACAATAATATCCAAAAATTATTTCCAAATCGGAAACCTGACTTGCTGCTAGGTTCACTATGATTGACGGTGCAGAGTTAAACACACATTTGTGAGAGAAATACTGTTTACTTCTTGAACATTTCCTGTATATTTTAACATATTTTCCATTCTGTTCCAGACCCTCCGGAATGCAAGCAATCCGCGGAAATCTGGATCATCAAAATTGACGCGATATCGGTTTTCAAAAAAAAAGTTCGTCTTTGTTTCTTTTTTTAATTTTGCTAAACATCGGTTGTGCAAAGTGATTTTAAAAGCATAACTTCGTCAAATGACTTGACTAAAACACAGTTTACTTTAAGCAGTTTTGTACCTTCTCTCTTTGAATTTTGAACAGATCCAGAAACTTCATCATAATTATAATTTTGTACTTTTTATGCTGTTTCAACCTATACATTACATTTGGTTTTATCTTGTCTAATGCTGCCCATTTATTTGTCACGGTTATCCAAACTAAATGTCATTTTATTATTTAGAACTTGATAATACCGATTGTAACACAGATCTTCACTATTACGTCAATTTTCATTTCGTGATTTTTTACGTGCATGTAAAACTGAGGTGTGATGTCATCAGCATCAGTCTTACTGTTGTTGTTAAACCGCTCTGCTGTTTGATCAACTAAAAGTAATTTGCTTAAGTTTATGATCAATTATCATTTCTAATATTCAAAATTTTAGTATTATAACATAATACATTGTTTAGTCTAGCGATATATCTGCATTCGCAATTAACCGAGATCAAATGTGACATAATTTCCCATTGCATTTTTCACACATAATTTAATTGAATGACCTAGTGAAAGATATGTTTGATTTGCTTTTATGCGACGAGACGCTGTGTCATCAGTAATTACACTGAAATTATTTATAAACATGTGTTCGACAATTATCTCGTTTTATGGTCGTCGTTTCAGGCGATATGACTTCTGTAAACCATCAAATCGTGATTACGACACCAGTAATATGGCGACTTGTTTTTTCTTGAATTTTGTATCACCAGTGCACGGAGGTCACGGAAAACAACGTCATTTTTTGTTATTTGATGGCGCGATCTAGAAATAGTTCCGCTCCATTACCACGCCTAATTAAATCCAGTCGTTGCTAATCGATTCGGAGAATAATTGCGACGCCCAGAGGATATCTGAGAATTGAGATCGTACGTTTTAGTGAATATCATTGGTGTCCTGCGTTTTACGATTCACGTGATCGTATGTTCGGGTTAGGTCATATAGTTCGTGCTCTAATTAATTATATCCTCGTTATTGACTAGTTAGAATAATAATCATAACAATTCTAACAACGAAGCCATATCGCTCCAATATTAAGGTTCTTGTGTCATGTTGTCTGTTCTGCTCCTTCTTGCAGTAACATAGCACCCTTCCATTTGTGTGATATATGAGTATGGTGTGTTGTTTTACTTTATATCATTGATCTTTTTAGTCTTCAATCGAAATGTTGCTGTTATTTTAGTCTACGTAGTGATTTTTCATCCAAATTCCTTTGCCTTATAATTCTAATATTTCATTTGCTGGATGAAGTTTGCATCATTGAAAAGTGGCTGTCAGGGATAATTTTTCTTTAGTTTCTTATTAATTTACAATATTGTTTATACTGTTTATTTTATTTTTTATTATCAATACACATTTTCAAAGTTTATTATATACTCAGTGACATATAATCTGCACCACCTAGAAGGGGTGGGAATTTTTTGACCAAATTTGACACAAACATTGGACTAGTCTAAGGTAACAATTGATTAAAATTTGATAAAGAAAACACTTCATCTTTTTGATTTTTCTTTAATAATGTGTTGGTCCGCTCCTATTTCTGATACACTCATTGACCCGCCTTGGCATTGATTCCAGCAGGCGATCAATGTCTTCTTGGGGTATGGCATCCCAAGCAGCCTGTACTTCATGCCGTAGAGCTTCTATTGTCAACGGTGGGTTCGGTAGATTCCTAAATCTTCTACCCATCATGTCCCACACGTGCTCAATGGGCGACAAATCGGGAGATCTTGGCGGCCAAGGCAAAAGATTAACATTGACCTCTTCAAAGAAGTCAAGAGAAACCCTTGCTACGTGAGGTCGTGCATTATCTTGTTGGAAAAGTGGGTCTTCCAGCCCTCGAAGATATGGAAGAACATGTGGTTCTACCACTTCGTCAATGTAGCGTCGGGTGGTCATACTGCCCCGAATGAAGAGCAAGGGTGACCTGCTGCCGTAAGCAATAGCACCCCACACCATCAACCGCACAGTTCGGTGAACATGCCTCGCAATCGAAAAATTAGGATTGCGCCTTTCTCTACGTCTTCGTCTAACAGTCATCCGACCATCATGCATTCCTAAACAAAATCGCGATTCGTCACTAAAGACAACTCGATGCCACTCCAAGTTTCATTGATGTCTTTCCGTGCACCAGGCCAAACGTTCCTGGCGATGTTGAGCAGTGAGGGGTAGCACAAGATGTGGGCGGTAAGACAGCAAGCCAAAGTTTCTTATTCGACTATAAACTGTTCGCAAGCCTATCGGACGACCTTGTTCACCTAACCATTGATCAGCTATTGATCTAGTTGTAGAGAATCGGTCTCTCAAGGCCAGTAGTCTTAAGCGGCGATCTTAACGTTCATTGGTTCGTCTTTGAGCCCCAGTACCTCTTCTCCGACGTTCAACCCCATGTTCAGACCACGCTTGATAAACACGCATTATTGTTGAGTGGTGCCGTCTCAAACGGTTTCCGATTTCTCTAAACGAAAAACCTGCTTCTCGTAAACCAACAATCCGCCCTCGGCCAAAGTCACTCAACTGCTGGTAAACTTGAGGTCTCCTTCCTCTAGGCATCGTTAAACACTTCAAACACTTTAAACTAAAGAACGGGGTCCGAAAAAGTGGAACAAATTCAAAAAATGACTCGATAATTGCTTGTCACCACCTCTAAAAAATGACACAAACGTCAAAAATCCCATGACTACTTGATGATTGGGTTTCAAATTTTAATCAACTATTTCCCTGGACTAGTCCACTATTCCTGCCATATTTGGTCCAAAAATTCCAACCCCTTCTAGGTGGTGCAGTTTATATGCCACTGAGTATATTAAAAGAATTTTTTTTATATACAAGCAGTACATTAGTTGCATATTCTCTATCAACCATTGGTCGAAAATGAGAAGTTTTTTAATCGAATACCGTACGACTGCAAGATTTTATTTTGTAAAAGGTGTTGTTTTGATTATAAATTGTATGCTAATCATAGCTATGTTAAGTTTCTTTCTTCCAATTTCACAGACAAACTGAAACAACGTTGTAAGAGAATTATATATATTATTATTATATTTTTAATATGCCCAAAAACACATTGGTCAAAATCAAGGCGAAGTGATCGCGGGGTCAAGTGCAGACTCCATAACCCTGACACCAACGACACAATCATTTCAATATTTTCGTCAGAAACAAGCCCATGGTCTCAGCGGTATATTTATGTCACATTTCTACTGCCCGTTCCAGAATTGACAGATTTTGTTTATCATTTTTCCTTTTGACCCTCCATTGATTTATAGACAATACAATACATAATTTTATAAATCTATGTCCATTTTTTTAAACTAAGGATTGACAGGGAAATAAAGCAAATAAATGACACATAAAATGTAAAACGGAATCTTGCCAATTATGGCAGGAAGCTTTGGTTCCTTACAACCAAAATAATCAATACTAGTTTGAAATTTAGTAGTGTTATGTCTAGGGGCAATAAATAATAATTTATTAGTTTAATAACGCATGCTTTGCGGTATTAAACAAATGTCAATATGAGTGAACCACTTTATCAATCTTTTCGATTGTGGCACCCAATATTTTACACAATCAACAAGTATTAACGTTGGTTACCCACACCATATGAATGCAATTTCTGAAGTAATACCCAGTCGCAAATCAATAAAAAGACCAGGAGACGCCTTCGGTTCATTGTTTCTTAAAAAACATGCATAATCGGTACTTCTGCCACTTACAAAGCCCTGCAAGCCAAGGATTGAAAGTAACATATTAGCTTTTTATTAATGATGGATACGTTTTGTAACACATAGGTAGAATGCTAATCGGTTTATAATTTTCAATATCAATATCAATCAGGGTAATTTTTTATGAAGTGGGCAAAAATCGAATTTATAGTATATATGCATTTTTTAAATTCAAAATTAAGACATTCCGACCGCATAAAAAGATTTAGATGAATACAATGCGCTAGCTGCATTCAAAATATCCTCAAGTGCATCGAGAGTTATATTCAGAATTGTGCATGTAATGATCAATTTTCGAATAATTATATCCGTTTGTATTCAATTTTTATATTAAATGAGACACAGCTCTGTACAAGTGGTTATTAAAGTGATTGCATCGTTTGTATTGCATTTTGAAAGGATGTTTATTATTTGTGTGATCTTGCCTTATTAACAATGACGATGCAGTTTTACATTTATTTTTCATCATAATTTTTTCTTCCGCTGAGAAATAACTATTGAATAATATTTTTTAAACTTAAAATAAATCGCAATTGTTTTTAAATACAGAATACCTCGACATTTCATGGAAATAAGACTCAAGAAAATTGACAAACCTAGGATATTTAGTTTAATAAGCCTCTTTTCTTCGAAAATCAAGAACCTGTATTCACTGCCTTCCTTCTAAAGTAGTACGTTTCGTTACTACTGTTAGTAACATTATTGAATAATTTGCGTCAGCTTGGAATCGGTGCATAATGCGGCATAATTTAAATCGATAATATTTACAAAGAAATTATCTAAACAAGTGTCGGAAGAAATTTTGTAAGTAAGGGCTTAATATATTAATACATATTGTAACAAGAGAATAGATCTATCACATCGTATATTTCACTCGATCTAGACCAAAATTATATAGTTAAATGTCCACATGAAATCTTTGTTTTTGATTAATTGTGAAGACCAAGAACTGCTAAGACTCTTAGCGTAGATGGCCATTCTACGATGTTTGTTAAGGTCCCGGTGGAAAGATGATATCAACTGAAGTCATAGTTTGCAATTATTGATATAATAATAATTATTATTATTATTTATGACAGCCACATTAGTGGATATAAACAGTCAGTAGATGTAAATAGATCAATCAATCAAGAGAATCAATCAATCTCATTTACTTATTTCTAACTTGCACACTAATAAATTCCTGAACTGTGTAGAAGTAATTCGAGATTAGATATGACTGTAAACACATTCTGAAAGCATTTGGATTTGTAATCAACCGGACATGTCTGGGTAATTTGTTATAAATTTTTGAGAGGGGATAGTTTGGTGATTTTTCATAGTAAGGCGATGAATGCAAGTTACACTGCTCTATATATTTGCCGAGGAAATGGCACTAATTTAAGATGTCCAGGAAGCCAAATTAAACAAAATATGATATATTCTGTGATTTTCATTTGTTTTAGAGATAATTTGACTAATTTAAAGTCAAGAAAAAATTATTACACAATTTATTATAAATAATAGACAAATAGCATTCACAACATTCAATTTGTCGTGTTTTCAAAGCCATTGTCTGTGGAATTTAAAATTGGATTACAATCCGCCGTATACTTATCCCTGGATTATCATCAATCACATTTAGACTATCTTCTTTAAGTTCCACACTGAGACCCTGCTGTCTTTCAGAAACAATATTTGCGCTTGGAAATACCCTAGTTTCGCCGGCTCATATAAAAAGAGATTGAAAAACTTTTCTGTTGGGAATTCTTCTATTCGGAAAGCGGCAAATTCTATCCTCTGCGAAAATGTGTTTACATGTCATTTTTGGGATTTAAGTTGGAATTAGTATATTGTAAGCTAGGTTTGAAAGGACTTGTGCATAGTAAATATTCATCAATATTGCAGAGGTCAAGCTGGACTTGTATAATTGCACAAAATGCTTGATTTAATTTCTCGAAAATACCCACTCATTGTCTGGTATTAGATACCGAGGCAGTTGCCTTCGTTAGTGAAATTTGATACCGACGGTTTTGTTTAAGTTTAACACTGTTTGTCTTACACCATGTGTTAAATTTTTTTGTGACTATATCTTTTTGGACAAAGACGGCAATTGAAGTGTCATCTGCAAACACTACTACGTTATCAGTAGTTATTGACAGTGGTATATCATTAATGAATAATAAAAATATTAATGGTCCTAGAACAAGATCCCTGAAGGACACCCAAATCGATGTCTTCAGGTACAGACCGATCACCCGTGAAAGCAACCAAAAGAACACGATTTATTAGAAACGATTTCACCCACTTCAAAATATTGCATATTTGCTTGTTGTGTGAGACTAATTTATTATTGTAATTTGTTGCAATTTGGCTAGTTTTATTTTATGTCGACGCCGTTGGAGATTAGCACATTTTCACAGTTCATTAGGATCTATAGATTTAGTGCCTTTTCACACACAGCCGGTCCCGGACAGTCGGTACCGACTGTCCGGCGGCAATTATATCGAATCTTATGAGAACCGGGTAGTCGGCAAAATTAAAGGTCTCATAAGACTCAATACACTTTCAACCGGACAGTCGGTACCGACTGCCCGGCACCGGCTGTGTGTGAAAAGGCACTTAAGGTGTTTTCTTAGTAAAAAACACGTTCTATCAATTATTATTTTTTTATATTACCTTTTTTATTTATTTTTTATATTAAGTCCAGGATATCAGGAATCGTCCCGCCAGCGAAAATATATTCATTACCTATGTCAATTATATCATTCGTAATCCATTCTTTAGTTTTTCCATTGTTGTTGATACTGATCTTCCTCACATTAACTTCAATTTTCGGACAATTAACAATTAAAGCACCAGCTAAAAACATCTAGCCAGTTTATAGATTGGAGATGGTGTTTTAGTTGTAGGCTTCTGAACACGAAGCTACATTTATGTGCAGCGCGCAGCCAAAATGATCAGCCACACACTTCATAATTATATAATTCGTAACCATATAGTCAATACGTGACGGTACTGTCATTGTTTATAAAAACCCGCGTCAGTTTGGTGAAATCGCCGAATAGTTTATAAGAATTGAGAATTGTCAGAATTTTAAATATAATAATAAAGACATCCAGCTGATTAACTTTGTGACGTTACTTAAATACAAATACAGTGCTAGGGCCATGCACTCTGAATTGGTTCCGTTTATTGGTTTTAATTTTCCAAGCATCATTACTTATCGATTATTAACTTAATCCATTGATATCAGGTGATATTTTTTCACCGATTACTTTTACTCGGTCGGCATACGATAATGAATGTGTTTGTTCTACTAATTTTGCCCGCGATTTCACACATACGTTAAAATTTTAACTCAAATTTTTAGTTTGATTATCATTTTCATTAACAATATTATTTGGTAATAATAGAATTAGTTGAGTACAGATTGGAGCCTTAACTTCGCTTTCGAGAATAGAGAATCGTCAGCAGATTTTCATTTCCTTTACTTCACAATGGATTTAATAATATTCGTAAATTTGTTTCACAATGTGTCATAATGTGTTATTTTTTCGTATAATTGCAAAGACTTTGAATATTATTTCATGTGCTTGTCATGTTTGACAAATACCGGAGGATTGTTGGGGTCTAGTGACGAGGAGGGCAAGGTAAATAAAAAATATATAAAGAACGAATTCTTGGAGTACTATAGAACGAATATGGAAAATGTTGACTTCGTGCTGGCTAAAATTAGACGAATCATTGCATATAAAACCAAGAAGAATAATACGACTTTCCTGCAGCAAGTGTTGTTTATTCTTCATTGGTTGCGTAATGGAGCCCATTAGGATGGATTCGGAGAAATGTACGTATTACGTAATACGTTGGCCAACAAATTTGCAAAATATTGCTGGTGAATTATTAAGAACTGGCGGATTTTTAATTTGTGACATATGTGCTATGTGGATCGGTGTGGTAAGCATTCAATCAATGTTATGATGATAACTACAAATTTTGTGCTAGTTGGCCAGAAAGTGACTTAAGCGTGCTGTGAAATACGAGCCAGATCAGGTGGAATTTTGCCCAGATATATTGAAATTATCGACGTAATTACTCTTAGTATCAGTAGGTAGCTCTTTTGCCGTTAAAAATAATATATTCTCAATAATCAAATGTTTTTAACAAAGGCGAAATTATGTAAATTCTCCATAAATCAAGGCTAATGCTGATCACAAGACGTGAATTGTTTGTTATTCTTGAACAATGGGAAGAAGATAGATACATGAGAACTTTCAATCAATCATTTGCTTACTTATCAAGAACCGGCAAATTCAACTCGGAAATCGTAAGATTGCTTGGTTTGTCACGATATAGCATTAGAACGAATGAATAAAACCAATCTATGTGTTACAGGCTTGTTAAAAAGTTGGGATTTGGAACATTTCAGTTTTTGTTGATAAAATCAACACAATTTGCAGGCTAAGGAAAAACAAAAAGGAATCGAACAAACTGGGCTGGAGAACATAGGGGGGGGGGGGGGGGCAGCGTAATTCTATCCACTGGAGTGATGAGTTTCGTTTCTAGGCTTGTGTGCGATAGTCGTAGATTCGCCATTCGACAAAATACGAAACCTATCATCATCAAATTGTTTGAGCAGAAACGTGAAATTTCCTCTGTTATGGATTGAGGCTCAAGGTCTATAAAGGGCGTGGTTTATTTTACTAATGGAACTGTCAATACGAAAAAATAATTGAATATCGTGGAAGAATCTTTATTGCCGATGTTGCAAGGCGAAGCTTTCATTTTTCACAAGTCAGTCACACATGTACGTAATTTATAAAATGGCTTTCGGATAATAATATAACAATTGTACCATGGGTTTCAAGTAGTCACCCATCGAAACTTTATGGAGCATGATGAAAAAATGCTTTCGTGTTCATCCTACAACAACTGTGCCAGAATTAAAAGAGTGCCTGCAATTAATTTAGGATGAGTTCAAGCTTAGGAGATACTGTCTTTAAGAATTGCGGCAGTCACTCAAAATAGGGGCGATGTTACGAAATGCTAACGAAAACAAACATTTTTGTTATCGTTAGTGTTGATTGTTGAAGGGGCCAAGTGGTGTGGGCAACACTTGAAAGAACGCACGCCGTTTCAACAATTATTCAAATCGTGTTAATTTTAGCGACTTTGCCAGCTTGCAGTTAAACATAAATTAATGGTTTATATAGCTTTAAATGTGGAGTTCCATATAAGGTTATATAAGTCATCTTCCTATGATTTTTCATTTGTCGAAGTAGTTAAAGCGAGCTGTATTTTTCTGACATTTAATTAGAAAATTTACCGCCATATCTAGCGAGAAGAAAGACGTAGTTCTACGTCAAAATGTGCAGTGTACGAGTTCTTAGATTTTGAAAGAGTCATTTTGAATAGTTCACAATTAATTGTGAATTAATTAATTGCAATTCCTCGCGTCTATGACGCGAAAGTCTCTGAGGTAGAAAGTGCAAAGTCCGACTTATTAGTTATTAGCACAGGAAATTGCAAACTAGCGATAATTTCGATAGGGCGGGAAACATGCGCCTTATCTTGAAGAGCAATCGTATCGAACGCGTCACGACGTACACGACCGACGTGTGAAGAAACGTTCATGCGAATTAATCGTCGCCGTCGGTCACACAGCGATCCCACTAACGTTGAAAAACGAAAAATGTCCGAAATTGTGATGTCACAAGACAACAGGCGACTGGACTTCACCGCACTATCTCAATATAAATTTCAGAAAATTATGCGGTGGTACTTCTCAGTAAATCCGAGGTATTTGTTTTTACTTATGACTTACCTGAAGCGATGTTATTTTCGAGTAATGAATTTGCGTCATGTCGTGGTCGGTTAACGGGTCGCCGGACTCGTCGCTTATCTCGAACCTCGCGTAGAACTTCAACATGTCCAGGAGCTGCAACAAAACAATTAGCTTGAAATTGGAGGCACAGTGCGAACAAAATAACAGGAAAAGGTAATTAAAAATAATATATGAACACGAAGGTGAACAAGACATACACTGTGCGTCACATGAGACTTCTTATGTAATTAAACATTAAAAAATACAAAAAGTACAGGCTTAGATGATATACCATAATTTGGTAGAATCAGTAAATGCATGAAACAGTAAATCTCTGCAGGATCATAAAACTTAACCGCTTAAAATGAAGGTAATTCTACAGTTGGTTATAAATGAAATCGCTGAAAAAAAAATCGTCGAGCTAACAATGTGATTATTTTTAAACTCCCCGAAGCTATAGGTGGAACTACTCAAGAAAAAATCTCTAAGGATAAATTATCAACTAGTGATTATTAAATGTGTTGTACCAGACATTGACACATCTGATATAGAAGTTTATAGAAATGGTAAAGTCTTAAATCAATCACGACCTTCTAAATTAATGATGCAAACTAAGGAAGATGCCCTGAATGTTATAAAAAACAAAAGAAAATATACTCAGTGACATATAAACTGCACCACCTAGAAGGGGTGGGCATTTTTGGACCAAATTTGGCAGGAATAGTGGACTAGTCCAGGGAAATAGTTGATTAAAATTTGAAACCCAATCATCAAGTAGTCATGGGATTTTTGACGTTTGTGTCATTTTTTAGAGGTGGTGGAGACAAGCAATTATCGAGTCATTTTTTGAATTTGTTCCACTTTTTCGAATCCCGTTCTTTAGTTTAAAGTGTTTCAAGTGTTTAATGATGCCTAGAGGAAGGAGACCTCAAGTTTACCAGCAGTTGAGTGACTTTGACCGAGGGCGGATTGTTGGTTTACGAGAAGCAGGTTTTTCGTTTAGAGAAATCGGCAACCGTTTGGGACGGCACCACTCAACAATAATGCGTGTTTATCAAGCGTGGTCTGAACATGGGGTTGAACGTCGGAGAAGAGGCACTGGGGCTCAAAGACGAACCAATGAACGTCAAGATCGCCGCTTAAGACTAATGGCCTTGAGAGACCGATTCTCTACAACTAGATCAATAGCTGATCAATGGTTAGGTGAACAAGGTCGTCTGATAGGCTTGCGAACAGTTTATCGTCGAATAAGAACCTTTGGCTTGCTGTATTACCGCCCACATCTTGTGCTACACCTCATTGCTCAACATCGCCAGGAACGTTTGGCCTGGTGCACGGAAAGACTTCAATGGAACTTGGAGTGGCATCGAGTTGACTTTAGTGACGAATCGCGATTTTGTTTAGGAATACATGATGGTCGGATGACTGTTAGACGAAGACGTGGAGAAAGGCGCAATCCTGATTTTTCGATTGCGAGGCATGTTCACCGAACTGTGGGGTTGATGGTGTGGGGTGCTATTGCTTACGGCAGTAGGTCACCCTTGCTCTTCAGTCGGGGCAGTATGACCGCCCGACGCTACATTGACGAAGTGGTAGAACCACATGTTCTTCCATATCTTCGAAGGCTGGATGACCCACTTTTCCAGCAAGATAATGCACGACCTCACGTAGCAAGGGATTCTCTTGACTTCTTTGAAGAGGCCAATGTTAAGCTTTTGCCTTGGCCGTCAAGATCTCCCGATTTGTCGCCCATTGAGAACGTGTGGGACATGATGGGTAGAAGATTGAGGAATCTACCGAACACACTGTTGACAATAGAAGCTATACAGCATGAAGTACAGGCTGCTTGGGATGCCATACCCCAAGAAGACATTGATCACCTGCTGGAATCAATGCCAAGGCTGGTCAATGAGTGTATCAGAAATAGGGGCGGACCAACACATTATTAAAGAAAAATAAAAAAGATGAAGTGTTTTCTTTATCAAATTTTAATCAATTGTTACCTTAGACTAGTCCAATGTTTCTGCCAAATTTGGTCCAAAAACCACCCTTCTAGGTGGTGCAGTTTATATGTCACTGAGTATAATTAAAAACCACTAATTATAACCCGAGTCTTAGTATGGATGCAACGAAATTATTATAAAAAATTAAGACTGAACTTGGGAGCAAAAAGAAAAAACGCCTACAGATCATTTTAATAGGCCACCTGAATGTACGATCGTTGAATAATAGTTTTCACATGTAATTCAGACCAAAAAACTTTGCGGAAAAATTTACATGATTGAGGTATACAAAAAAAAATTTTGTTGATAACTTGCCAGACAATGTTAGACCGTCTGATTTAAATAGCTATTTTATAAATATTGCTCCTGCTTCTATCATATCTACAGAAGTATATGAATTTATAAAGACAATTAATTCAAAAGCAATCGGCGCAGATCAAATAAGCATAAACGATAAGTTAAACGATATATGTGTTACCGTATTACATTGATCACATGGTACATATTATAATTTTTCTTTGCTAAACGGAGTTTTTCCCACTATTTGGAATAGTGCTGTAATCAAACAATTTTGTTACCAATCCAATGAAGAAATATCTGGATGGTACCTCTATTATTTCAATCAAGATTCAGACAAGGGCACAGTATATAATCGACCTTATTAAATATAGTAATATAATAACAATAACCATTTCAATTGATAAGTCCTTTATTACGTTTATTATCCTATTGGACTAGAGCAAAGCTTTGGACGTTGTAAATTTTGAATTATTTTATATTTAGGCTTTTATAAAAATACTGTTCGTGGTTTAAAGATTATGTCCAATGTCGTTTTCAAAAAGTAAATTTGAATGAAACTTTCTCAAACTATGTAGTTTGAGAAAGCAGACCAAAAATGGCGTTCCTCAAGGTACACTCTTAGGACGTTTCCTGTTTTCCTTTTCTAGTACAATAGATTTAATAAATGATGATTTGTCTAGCTTGTTCAATTGGTGTTATAGACATGGTTTACAAATTAATTCTAAAAAATCAATGGCTATGTGCATAGGCACAAATTAAAATCTTTCCAAAATGATCTTAATAATCAGCCAAAAACATTGGTCTGTTTGACAAAACTTGCACTTTCATGATAATATTAGTAAAATTTATAGTTTGTCGTTCCAGAAATTAAAAATAAACTAAATAACTAAGCTAATGTAACTACTAACTAACTACTAATGTGCTACCTAAGTCTCTAAGTGATTGGATAAAATCCTAAAAAAAATATTTAATTATTGTGCACCTATATATTCCTTCGTAATTACATGATTGAAGATATAAATTTTGATTCGTTTGAGTCAATGTTGATGAAAATCAACAGACTCAAACGAATCAAGATGAGTTTAGAAATGAGCAACTCAGTCCTGCTTGGATCACGACATTATAGTGAAACGCGAAGTGCCATTATGACATCCAAAATTTTTGATTGATTCTGATTAAAGCAACGGATCAAATCTGCCACTGATAAGCTTCGATTTAGTGGTGTTTTTTCATTTTGCTCTTTGAATGACTTTTTTGTTTTTGCCCTGTTTAGTATTTATTTTGTTTTATATTTTATTACATTTTACATTTTCTAGTTAGTGTGTTATATTGGAAAATAAAATAATAATAATAATAAAAATAGAGGACAGTTTTCTAGTCGCATTCTTCCAGCCCTTGAAAAGCAAGATTCCTCAGTGATTGAAAATTATAGACCAATATCAATACTAAGTATATTTTCAAAAATATTTGAACAAGTTGTATATAACAAAATCACATTTCAATTAAAAAATTCATGTATCTGAAGACATCGATTTGAGGGTCAGAGATCTGTGCTAGCAAGTAAAGTTGAAGGTGATGTAGTCACAAAAGAATTTAGAACCTGGTGTAAGAAAAACAGACTAGTGTTAAACTTAAACAAAACCGTCCGTATTAATATTCACCGAACGAAGGCAACTACCTCAACGTGTAAAATCAATTTCAATTAGTACAAAATTCCACATTAGTGGATATGTGGATTGTAACATTGATGAAAAATACTTTGAAGCTTCCTACTTGCAACCCTGCTCTTTTAATTCAGACGAGATTAGGTGAACGATAACTTTCCTAGGAATGTATGTTTATTGTATACTCTTTAGTGTGCTATTATGTAATGATTGATGTGTGATGATTTTACTGCCAGACGGGCTTTATTGATAAATGGCAACTAAAAATTCAGCGATGTAAAAAACGATGTCAAGTATATAGTTATAGTTTAGAGGACTAAGAAAAATCTAAAATCTTTCACCTCATGATTACAAGTGATGAAGGTATTATATATATTATATATCCACGCACATATTCGTATTTTGTGAGCTTTTAATCAAACTTTGTTTTATATTCCATATTAAAGACTGTCGTTTAACACCAATCGTCTGAACAAAATATATGCTTTATTTTCTTCAGACGAAAACTTAATAAGTGGTTCTTGAGGATCTTATAATATTCTATAATCCAAATATTTACATGGTCGAGGATGTTTCTAGTTCTCCATAGCCTTTTAAAAATGGTTGGCAGATAAATAAGAGGGCAAGTTCATCATGAGAAAAAACTATTAACAATAGCATAACTATTGTGAAATATATCTCGTTGATTAATTGTATTCAATAAATGTAATGAATTCAGTGGAAATTGTACTCACTTCTTCAGAATAATAGTTCAGGATAATAGTTAAAATTTGTCTGCAGTTGCTTAATATCGTCATTTTATGTTTTAGTTAATCTTTACCAACATACCAATTCAATTATTTAACGTCGTCAAAACGACAAGAGGAAAGGCTTTGGTTCATATATGTACGAGCCTTTATCTGGCAAGAAAAATCGAGAACAAAATTCACTACAACATTACTACCATTATCTAAGACAGGTAGTAATTTTTAGTTCCGGTCGCGATAATTTACATGCCCACGCATTGATTATGGGAATTATGTCGTCACCTTGACCGAGCAATTCTAATCATAAATGCAAAAATATTTTTAGATAATGTAAATTATATACATATGAACCACAATGGAGTGCCTTTTAGATTTAGTTTCACTTGAAAATGAAAGATGCACTAAGAAATCTTGTAACAGCCTACAATTTATATACGTTTTTGGAACACTATTGTCTAAAAAAAAAACGATATAGTTGGATCGTTCAATTTGCTCCATTAAAATTATGGTTGTAGTATAGTAGTTACTTATATGCATATTAGATTTTATAGTATACAGATAATACAAAAAATATATAAAATACAATAAAACTATAAAGGATACATGTGCCCCGTACTTCAAGGGTAAACTAAAGTAACACATCAGCATCATTAAGTTATTTTCCTCTCCCCATCCGTCTTAAGCTTCGAATTTGTCGAATTCGCGAGTTTTTTCAAACACATACAAATGGGCCCATTTATAATGGACGACAATTTGTGCTCCTTGAGAACAGACAATTCCAGCCGTTCAGTTTCGTGAATTTCGTATCGTCAACTAGACTTTCCCATTTGGTTGCTTCTCATAAGTTCGTCAGACTTTTTCCTTTAATTTCTTGTGTATCTATTGTTGAGCTCAGCTGTGATTTCCAAGGTACATCTATTTTATTTCTCATGTTTCGACATGGGAACTTCAATTTTCTATCACCACCTCATTCAAAACCATTCAAATAAAATTTAATTTCTATAGAGTATATAGAGTCAAATCAAATAAAATAGTGTTTTTAGAGCCAAGAGGGCAACAATTATTTTAAGAAATGTTTGTTACAAATTTCAACCTTCAACCAAAAAATTTCCATCCATATCAAGGTCGCACGTTATTGTATCATTATCAATGCATATTATTCGCAATCAAACCCTAACCGCATACACAAACAACACGAAACACGGAAGCTATTATCATTGGACGTCACACAAAACAAGTTATTTTTGTAATCGGCGGTTTTTAAAGGTATCATCAAATGTAGCATCGTGCGTCAATATGCAAAGAAAACTGAAAACGTCAGCACGAGCATTATTTGTCTATTGGTTTCTGAACTTATTTTCAACGATTTATAAAAGAAAAATTCGTTACTAATCAACAATATAACAAATAAAACTTATCTAAAAATTGGGGTTATTAAAAGTTACTTGTTTTGTAAGTAATATGTGAAAAAATACGCGATACTCTTAATGAAACAGGTTTGTACAATTAATTTAATTGTTGAACAAAATTAACAGGTGCACTGACTATTGAATTGTGCTGCACCCAACAGTTGTTATAGTTTACGTCCAATGATTTAAATATTGTAATTATGTAATTTCGCTACCCATTGTGGGGAACTCCACTGCACATCACATTTATGGACACCTAAATTATTTGAATCTGAGGATTTATTAATTACATTATCTTCACAAGTGTAATTTGTAAATTCCAAAGTTCGTTAGTTTCAGTTTCAGTTCCTACGACTTGATGGCCAAATGTTGCAGTACTTTTTCTCATTTCAGTGCGGGTAAATACTGAAAAAATAGTAAGAATCATGACGATAACGGTGTTGGATTCAAAGGCAGCAGTAGCAAAGTTGGAAAAATGAGACTTAATCAAGAGAAAACCCAAATTATTGTCGGAAAGAAGACAGTGTTACAATAATATAAAACTGCTAAAGAGAATCTATGGTGAAAGGTTTAAATGTTCAGTCGCAAACACACATGGCAGATGTATAAATTATGCAAAATTTCAATATATGCTAAAATTGAAATTTTCATGGAAAGGAGAAGGTGAATATTGACATCTATTGAATCGAAAAATGGACAAAATGCTGAAAGGTGAATCCAGTGAATATAATAAAATTGTTAACGACAGAAGGGAAATGGCTACTTCGAAGACTTCGAAGAGGAGGTAAACTAAAAATACGATTATAGTAAGAAAATATTTGTAAAGACTAGGGATAACGGAGTGGAAGAAGCAAATACAAGAAAATTGATAATACATTAGAATAGTTTAGGTTGTTGAACAAATAGATACCTTTTAAACATTATTGAATAGTGTTTTGGGAATTTTTGCAGAAGAATTTCCTTGCAGTAGAAACCGTTATTTTTATATTTCGCCACTGAGTTGAAATAAGTCAGATTATTTGAACCGGTATATTCGATATACTGTAGTTCAATGGGTAGTAATGCACTTTACGCAGTCCAATCAGTAATATTTGCAGTTCATTTTTTCCGTGTGCCTAAGAGATAAAGTTTGGAATATTTGCAGACTTCGTTCGCAAAAAAAGGCGTGGAAATAAATCTTGGAGTAAAAACGCATTTATTTCAAAATAACATGTGTGATTTCTTATATTTATAGTTTATCAATAGATGCGTAATTAAAAAAAAATTAAAAATTTCTTCATACGTCAAAGCAGTAAATCAACACCAATAAACGTGATCGATTGAGTCATTATAAAGAACAGAACAACGGATAAATAATATAAGTAACGTATGTCCCATAAGATTTGGCACAAACCTCAATTTCTTTCTACAATTCTTTTTGTAGAAAGAAATGCATTTAATTAAATTTTGTAATACATTAGTAAATAACTGTTTCATAAGCAACAAAATTTCGAACATAATTAAATAAAAACTGCCGCAAATTTCTTCGAACGTTTCTAGCATGACGTTTTGGCCAGTTTTACATCGATTTCTCAGACTTTTCTGTATATTCTTCGTTGAAGTTTTGGGCTTTCCATACGCCATCGTAAACGCCCAGCCCACCTCAACCCAACCCAACTCAACATAATACAACCCAACCCAACACAAATCAGCCCAATCCAAACCAGTCGATTTTTCCTGTTATTTTCTTTTCGGGCAAAAGATTATTTGTTTTCATTCATTCATGTATATAATTTTTTTGTTGGTTTTATATTTACAATTTTCTTTCTCCATATAGTGTCGACTCGAGTCATTTTTTATATTTTTCAATTTGTATAGTGTTTTAATGGCACATTACTGTTCATGTTGTAGCATTTTAATTTTTTTGCTAATATTTTCTTTGACGCTTTCTTTTTGACTTTGTCGTTACTCCGTTACTACGTCGTTACTACGTTAAAAATTCAAAATGAAATTGACCATTTATGATACATAAAACAATTATATAAAAATAACAAATATTATTGATCTAGAAATGAACTCAACTAAACGGATTTTGCCATGGACTTAATTTTAATCTACTTGTAAACATACAAATACTTTAAAACTGACCTCTAGAAATTGTTGTAATTCATAAAACAATAACATAAAAATATTAAACTTTATTCAGATTAAAATCAGCTCAACTCCACCCAATCCAGTGTCTTAAAGCTTCAATCGCATTTTTCTGGTTGGATATTTTTTATTTTCCTACGACAACGATAAGTACCTGATTGTCATCGTTAAATATTTTTAGGGAAAAAAACAATTCTTAAATGCTTTACGTGTTAAGTTTATATCACTGAATAGAAACGTTAAGCAATTTGTTTAAAGTGGACGGTAATAAAAACGTATGAACACGCTCCAGCAGAAACTTTGTTTGTGAGGAATAAGAAAATTTTACAAAAATGAAGTAACCGTAATAGGAGACCTAAACATAAAGTGGGGAAAAGAGAGAACGGCACTACAGTAGGAACATTTGAGGAAGATACTGAAAACGGCTAATCACTCTATGCGGGGTGCACAGACTGAGGATATCAAATACGTTCTTCCACCACAAGGATATACATAAATATATATGGAGACATCTAGCGTTAGGGCTCAGATCTATCGTGAATCTGATAATTGTATAAACAAAGTTAATGATGAAGGATGCGAGGGTTTATAAACAACCAGAACGCGGATCCGACCAAATGGTAGTAGGGACTTTTATTAATAATAGATGAACACAAAAAAGATGTGCAGGAGAGGAGAAACAAGAGGAAAGTGTAGAAATGAAATGCCCGATGTATAAAATAGAACTATTAAGACGAAAAACATTTTAAAATTATATTGGGAAAGACTGGAACAAAACCTAGATTGGAAGGTGGCAGGTGTTGATTGTCGTACTCTTGCTGTTGCGAAAAAACACGAAAAACGGGGCAAAATTTAAACACGTCAAAACTTGCAGCTACTGGTGCCGGTGCAGGTGCCGATGGTGGTTGTTGATACTCTTTTTGTTACTTGATAGATGTACGGAGGGATAGATAGATAGATTGACAGATTGGTAGATTGATAGATTGATAGATTGATAGATTGATAGATTGATAGATTGATAGATTGATAGATTGATAGATTGATAGATTGATAGATTGATAGATTGATAGATTGATAGATTGATAGATTGATAGATTGATAGATTGATACATTGATAGATTGATAGATTGATAGATTGATAGATTGATAGATTGATAGATTGATAGATTGATAGATTGATAGATTGATAAATTGATAAATTAATATATTGATAGATGGATAGATTGACAGATTGATAGATTGGTAGATTGCTAGATTGATAGATTGGTAGACTGATAAATTGATAGATTGATATATTGATTGATAGATAGATTGATAGATTGAGAGTGAACGATCTCGCTATATAAAAAATCAGTAGTAAGCTTTCCTATATTTAGATAAGTTTCAGCCAAGTTGGCACAGTCTCGATGGCAACATTTATTGAAATAAATTTTCAAGTAAAAGTTGTTATGGCATTTTTAGTTGATAACAAATATGAGATGATATGATGAATGCATACAGAGAATATAGGTTTAGGTTCGATCGTTCGAAGTAAAAGTGGAAGAAGATAAACAACAAAAAGCCATAAAAGGAAAAAGAGACGGGACTATTTGGAATAATAAAATATAATAAAATTTCACCAAAGAAACATGTTTAGGTTTATTGTAGGGAGTATAACAATATATGGATGAGAAATGTAACCAATGACTAAGAATGTCAGAGATAAGATAAGAAATGTGGAGTTATATGCGAACAGTATATCCCTTGAGACCAAATAAGAACAGAAAGAATATGAAGGTAAAAGAATCAATCAAGAAAATATTAGACAACAAAGCACTAAAGTGGTACAGGTACGTTCGAAAAATGGAAGAAGAAAAGAAAATCCTATAGAGGAAACGAGAAAAAAGAAAAAGAGAACAACCTAACAAATGTCAAATGAAAAGGAAAAAAGGAAAGGGTCTAGACAACTAGGAAGATATTGACATCTGAGAACGGCGAACATCTTAGGTGAAACGACCAAAGAAGAAGAAAATTTAAGAAATGGAAATATTCTTATGGCCAACAATTTCATGGTTACCTTAATCAATTCATATTTCTAATACAACACATGCTTTAAAAAACTATAAAATAAATATTTAAATATCTTTAACAGGTTTTTATTTCTTATAAATACATTTTAAGTACGAACTACGTAATTGCAAACGTGCCCAATAAATGAAATTGTATCATCGGCTTCGTTGATAATTACAGATGTTCATCCTTTTGTATTATGTCATCGTTGGTACTACAAACGCTTTTATAAATAGAAAGTAACGGTGCCTGATTGATAAGTAGTACGGTCCACTTATTGCTAAATGCAAACAATTAAACATCACATAAAGACGTTTTGCAAGAACGTAGATGTTTACAGACGGAATATTATACGGTGCATTAAAAGAAAAATTCAAGGTTACTGCCAGTATACACACATTATTAACTTACGAATAATTAACATTATAATTTTGATTGGAACGAATCTGGATAGCCATGAAAACGAATTATTTGAATAAACGACGCCAATAAGATCGTATATGTTAATTTCCATCTCATGATAAACAACCAAAAATATTGAAATAATATTTACCCCAAGGCAACTATTGTACGTATAAAAATAATGTAAATGTCCAATTATTATAATAGATGCTTAAAAACGTCGCAGAAAAAACATAAATATCCAACATTGTACTAAAATTCTGTCATATGACGATAAACGTCAGTGGTACACAAAGATTACAAACTAAACCTGTTTGGCGTTCCATTTTGTATCTTACACGTTAATTTATCGATTTGTGTAAATAGGTAATATTTAACGTGAATTTGATATTTAAAATTAAGTGGCAAAATATTTAAATTAAAAATCGTAAAACGATCTACACAAAGCTAGTTGCAGGGTACACAAAAATTTATATTACATAGTATATGTGGAAACACAGCCTGTTATAATGGTTTGAGAATAATTAAAATATTTTTAACTCGTCACTTTAAAAATAATGTAAAAATACAAGGTAATATTTTTTTACTGGTTTATTAAGTACGTGTTTGTAAAAAATTTCTCATTTATTGTTTTATTATTATTACGTATGAGTTTGGACGTGCATTTTGACAACAAATTTAAATGCACTTATATATTTACATTTTTGTTCCAAGTTTATTTTCAGAAAATTGAGATCGCGACTACGACGCCGTATATGCTCGGGCACACGATGACACGTTAAACCCAATATAGAATAAGTAAAAAGCAAAAATAACTATGCACACCACAAAAGAAATCTGAAATAAATAACGGAAACTTAAAAAATACAAAACACAAATTAATGACACAAACTAAAGGTTAAACTCATTAAAATGGATAAATAAATAAATAAAAAAATTAATATAATTGGAAAAGTACAAATAACAATATTGTTTTAGGTTTCGAAAATCTCGAAATCCCATTTACGTTGTAGACCAGAAACAAACTACGTAATTACAATAATCTATGACTTTTAACAATGAACAAAACCTCGTGACAATTTGCAAACAATTTTTTTCGTCAAAGAAACATCCATCAATAAACACGATCATAAATCAGATATAAGAACTACGTAAATGACATCTTTGTGTGCAAAAGCAAAGAGCTGCAAATATCTACAACGATCTCAACAGTCTCGAATTAACTTCTGCGGGTAACGGTGGTTTAACGAGCGCGATCCGTCATGTGAATGTTACAAGTTACTACAATTCATCGAGAAACGCTTTCCGTTGACAATCGAAACACGTAAGTTATTTGGTCCATAAATTTAAGAACTTGTCGCGTGTGTTCACATTTATCGCGCATTTAAAAATTTCAAACCAACCGTTCGCGCCTAAAAACCCTTTGGGAGTTTTTGCAATTACAAATCTCAACATATGAAATCAAAACGTTTCATTCCTCGTTTGTCGAGTAGACGCGGTAAAACAAGAACGCATTGTGGAATCCGATTCGGTTCAACGGAAAAAATCGTGACACAAATTTGTATATGGTGGGACGATTAAGTGAAAATCGGAACAATGCTCGAGCGAAATGTGAACGGTATGCCGACGATTATACAATCGAATCGAGGAGTTCTCATATACGGGTTTATGAAAACTTTACGTTCGTGCACGTTTGCAATTACCGAGAAGAAATAGCAAATAAAATGTAATTATTGCACGTATTAAAGAAATAATATTCAATAATTATATATTTATAATAATTGAATAAATCATCAAGAAAATAATTTGGATGCCAGACACGAACATTAAAATTTTTGCTAATAATCTAGAAATTCTTCAAATTTTATTGTTTTACTGTAAATAACGTAGGAACTGTAATTTACAGTTACTTTACATTGAATATATTTTTACAGAATAATAATCATAAACCACAAATTAAAAAAATATTTTTTTTTAAAAATCTAAGTATTTAATCAAATATGCAACAATGCTTAAATCGTTCCTTGAGCGTTCTGTGTCACCGAATGTTTTTGAATATGAATATGAAATGACAAACGTCATATTAATGTTTATGCTTCACATACCTAATTGCAAAAAGGGTCTCGCAATTAATTTTAATATTCAAAATGTGTTTCATCGACGTGATTGTAGCCAATAAATTAAAATAAGTAAACGATAAAAATTATTAATAAATAAAGTTATAATATTTGAAGAAAAAATTACCACAAATCATAACAACTATGTTTGAATTTTAATACAAAACTTAAATTTCTTATACTTAGACAAGTACATTATTCGAAAAAAACTTTTCAAATAAAAGTTGGTTAAAATTTCAATATATTTAATAAGAGCAATTTCTTCGATAACACGTTCTCGAGATATGGAAAAGATAATAAGAGTAAAGCATCACTTTTCTTCCTCCCTGTATACAAATCTTAAGTTTAAAGTTTCATACTATTACGTTATTATATTTCCTTATATATGTATCAGAAAGAAAAATACAATTTTTAGATACTAAGCACGAAATTTATTGATAACTTACAAAAAATTTCAATTACATTTAAGGTTCAAACCACAAACATTGTTGGCAAGCATTTATGCTCATAAAATACAAATCAAAAAATGTTTAGGTCCACCAGAAATTTTTTTATAGCATAAAATAAAAATAGTATGCGTAGAAATATCCCTGTTATGTATCAACCACAAACATATTCTTTAGATATAAATTGCTCAATTGAATAAATATAACAAAATCAATAATGTTTTCGGTCCAATCGACAAAACTATAATTAAAATATTTTTTTAAAACGCAAAATAATCAATCGAAAATGTGATTGGTCCCATATTTTAATAAAAAGAAACTAGTTATACTACAAATACAAAACTCTTCGCTGGAAAGAATTCAATGCAAATAAACTAATTGTTGTTAATTTGACACGGTGACGTGGTAAATGGTGCGCAAATATTAACTTTCGATATGAAATCGTTTGTGTCAGAACGGATTAAGGTTAAGAAAAACGGGCCATCTAAATTTGTAGACCTTTAACAGACGAGCCATCCAACTATTACTTATTAATAGGATACCCTATATTTTAAAAATATTTATATATTTTTACGGTTTTATACAGACCATCAAAAATATTTTAAAAATAAATTTAGAAGTGCGTTGACCGGTGCGGTTCCCATTGTTTTTCAATTCAAATGTGCATCGTTGGCAAGAAATTTATTGACTAATCTGTGTTCAAATTGGCAAAATGCTTCAAGTCTCAAAGTCTCAAAATGAAATGGTAGTTTCATTTTGAGACTTTGATTCCTCTAAATCCTTGAAATAAAAGTTATGCCAACGTTCGAATTTCTTATTTTTCGCTTGATTTAGATGTTTAAGCGTCTAAAGTAAATGCTGTTAGAATTTCTATTATAATTTGCGGCATTTGGGACAGAGTCATTGAAATGATTTATAATTTCGTTTTTGATGGAAAACTTCACTATTTTTGTATAACATTGGCAATGGACAATTTAGTATTTTTATGTTAATTCTTGTTATGATTCTTTGGTTTGAAAATGTTTACTTTCCAATATGTTTTAATAAATTAATAAAAAAATGTATGGGAATATTTTCACCAAACGTATCGTCTGATACGATGCCGCGGTTTCAATGCACTCAAAGCGAAATACGATCTCTCCACCCATCATTACGTATGTACCTCGCATCACTGCGATAAAAGTTAAACACAAATGCTTTGCAAAGGTCAAAATGCATACATAATCTTTATTTTTGCAACCGGACAGCTATTACTATCTACGTTTTTATTTATACAGTTTGATATAATAGGATATAATGGGTAATGATATGTAAGTCTTCTATAAATATATGTGCAAATGGAAAGTGATTGGGATAAACCTAATGAAATATAAGAAGAGGAATTGACGAAAATGAAATGGAAAAGAAGCTAGTAATTGCCGAAAATTAAATAAATTAAAGGAAACTAATCAAGACCAGATCAGGCTTTTCAATAATTACCCAATTTGACACTAAATTTGTCAAGTTTAAAATAATACTTTGTACAATTGAAAGTCATAGGTTCTTCATGAATTTCCTCATCGAGCAAATGAGTAAAAGGGACCTTCAAACCGTGTTGTACACGTAGTTTTTTGCTCAGTGATCCTTGCAAGCCGCAAGTAAACAATGATCTGAGTCATTGAAATTTCATGATTTTGCTGTCAAGAATTGATATCATTTATAGAAAAAACCAACAAGCAATACTAAACATCAAGGAGATGCATTTGTTTAATTTTGTAATTAACTTTGACTTTGTTCTGCGTCTTTTTCCAAGGCCGCACTTTGTTCCTAGACGTCTCTTTTTGTCCCTATTTCATCTAAGCGATTGAAGTGGAGGTGATGAGCTGGGAGGTTTACATCTTTCCTCGAGTGATTTACCTGGTGTAGCCTTCCTACTTTTCTCTGTGAGTCTCCTGGCGTGTTGTTAGGGTTGCAACTTCGTGTTCCACTGGTCACTGCTGAAGGCATGTAGAGATCTTCGCAGCTCCTTATTCAGGGCATTTGATACCGCTTTGTCAATTGGGACAATCGTAATCTCGTGCCTCTTTTTTGACCGCCTTCTCTCACGTACCAGGTATTTGATATGCGGCGGCAACCATCCAGAAGGTGTAAAGGGCCTTCTGGATGTTGCCAGACACGAGAGCCGTGGAGACGGCAATCTGTATCAACCGATACAGATGCCATATAGATGTGGTCTGAGCTTAACTCCGATAGGTCTTCCCTCAATTCGGAAGGGAAGATCCTTTGACAGTGCTACGTCGAGGATGTCCGGTCGGCACCCCTTGCGAAAAATGTTGGTCCCGGTGGAGGGTATATCACGACGTCGGAACTTTGGATAAACTTATAAAGCTTGTTCCCAAAGTCGTTCGTCGTCCGGCATGACCAAAAGTTATGTTTTGCGTTTAAATCGCTCGCAAGTAATACCGATCCATCATCTTCGAATATGCTGGCATAGCCACTAACATCAAAAACATTTGTTGGTGTATGGTATTCCGAGAAGATTTTTAAATCACCACGTCTCCTGAGTGGTAGGAAGATCGCTGTAATTTCCAGAGACGTGGATGACTGGGGCGAGATTTGAGTAAATCTCGCAAAATTCCTCCACCAATCCCGTTTTCCTGTCATTTCGTATTGTAACATACGGTTAGCTGGTGTCCAGTGCGCAAGCATGTCTCGCTAATCAGCATGACATCGACTTCGAGTCTTTGCGATAGCTCCTCAAACCCTCTATCTTTTAGGTAACACCATTTGCATTCCACGATAGAGTGTTTAAAGTCGCCATTATCGTTTTGTGGTGGTGTTCGGGTTAAGTAATAAGTTGGGTAGCTGAAACATGTATTTGATTAAAAAGGATTTGTGATGCCTCCAAGGTCGGATGTATATTCTTTGGGATGTTGTTCGCATTTTTTCCGGAGTTCTTTTTATGGAAATTAATGCCTTCTTCGGTCACTGCCTCACGCAGCCTTTACGATTGCGTATTCTTTTTTTGTGGCTTTTGGCAGGACCTTCAGTTCAAAAATTTCTCGCTCGGGCATTGGGACCTTTTCGTTCTTTTTTCATCCGGTGTACTGATTCCGGGTGAAAGCCAAGTTCAGAAAGTTCTTCCTGAATTTCTTCCTCGTTTATTTCCGTTGGTATATCTCGTAACCTGATTTAGTAGTTTTTCGGACGGAAGTTAGTACGTGTGACACTCATTTTGCCCCTCATTTAGGAGATTTATTATACCACGGAAGTCATTTTCTGTTACCAGGTACAGCCTGATACCGCCTTGGAGAAGTCCGGGTTTTGACTTCTCCAAGGCAATCTTATAATCTCCAGGTCGCCTTATTTCGTATAACCACTGTAATTGTTTGGTGCATTCTCATAAGTGGTTATCTAGGTGTTTCTGGGAGGAAAATGTCTAGTCAGATACCATATTATCTCAGTATACTCGCAAAGTAGTCAGTGTTTTGAAACTTGCAGACATGGTATGCTACACTGGCCAGTAGTCAGTCAGATACCACATTCTGGTAAGGTTTCCAGTGTTTTGAAAGTTCCAGACCTGGTGTACTACACTGGTCACTGTTTTCGTTTCGACATTCACTACCAAAAGTCGTGAAACAAAATAAATTGCTGAATGTATGCATCAATGTAATCATCAATAATTTGAATTTTATGGTATTTGTTAGAATTCAATATTTACATATTCCTAAATAAAAGCGTGAAAAAGTGGTACTTTTTGAATTAAAAAAAGTTAATTCATTATTGAGTTGACTTTATGAAAGCCAAATTGAAGTTGTCGTGTTATTAATTTTATTACATAATTATAGCTTTCAAGCTCGGAATTATTTAATGTGTTTTTAAAAATTAAAAATTGGCAACATTATAAAAATAAATATAGCACGATAAATGAAAATCAAGTACACGATACTGAAATTAATTTCCTATTAAAACATAACGTGTGAGCAACGGAATTGTGATTCAGGGAGGGCATTGGAAGTTTTCGCGTATGTCTTAGATTAATTTTGAGTAAATAGAACTACTCATCGTTACTAACAGGTGTACCAACCCTTTTCCCGGTAACTTAAATTTAGATTAAATCAAACTGCAGGCAAAGCTGTAAAAACTGAGGTTATGTTGGCAATAAAATTTTAAATAATACATTTTAATCATGACAACCAATAGTAATTATCAAATAAGATGAGTTATATGGCCACCACCGACATCACAATGTAACTCTCCCTTTAACGTCGTGCAACATGTTCACAAATGGTGTTAAAATTTCATTAAAAACTGTTTTACAATACTTCAAAAAGTGACAGTTTAAATGAACTATTTTATTGGATTAAAATTACACATTCATGGTATGTCTATCTCCCTTTTCCAGGGCCAACTCTAAAACATAATTCCGTTGCTCTCACGTTATTAAGAAAATACTCGGCAACATCATTTTTCTATATTATTTTATAAGTAGAGTAGGTTGAGAAATTTTAAATTCCACTTATCGTAACTGTTGTCAGAGAGAAACGGTTATAGTGATTAATTTTACTATACCTTCACTTTTTCAATTTGCATGTATCGCGTTTTCATTAGCTCGACTGTCATTTGTTATATTGCATTTATTGAATTTAGTAATTTGCTTTAATTTCGTGTACGTCGATCTGCTCGTTTAGTTCACTACTCTGTGTTGAGCAGTACGAGCTCGTTTAGTTCACAACTCCGTGTTCTTCTTATGCAGGTTTCAGTTTATTAGTTTATTAATTTTATTGGGTTTTTATTTAGCTTTAGTAATATTTTAATTCGTGTAGGTTTATCTTTTGTTGTTTTTACCAACTCGTTCCTTTCAATTTCGTTTATTGTTAATCATTTTCCCATTCATTTCATTTCGTTTAATTTATTTGAATGCATTTTATTCTCGTAATTTTCCTTCATTTATGACGGAAAAATTATAAATGAAAATAAAAGAAATAAAATACACAAAATATAGAAGTTTACCACTGGGCGAGTTTCCCATTAGGTTGTAATCTAAGACAACCATAATTTTATCAGTCTGACGACCAGGCCACAATAAACTATGGAATTATAAAAGTATTTTAAACCTTACATCAAAGCAGTGAAAAGTGCAACAAATCCAAAAAGCAAATAAAACGTAAGGAAATTCATATTCAAGTGGAAGAATAAAAACGAACCCACGAAAATTATAAACAATGCCTGTGTAAGTTAATAAGACCACTATGTCCGGTGGCGATATATATTAAAAATTGAAAACACACTTATGTCCCTAACACAATCTAACTCTACCCAAATGTAAGTCTGATTGGTCGCTTTACATCCGGTGAAACACAATGGAATGATTGATTTACGACCTATACGTCCGAGACTGATGAGTATTCGAAGCATGAAGCATATGATGCGTCCGCATAACCCAACAAATAAAATACCAAAATTAAAAAAAAACAAGTACACATCGGGGAGTTGAAGTTTAATGAACAGAATTATTGAAAAACACATAACTGGACTTTATTTTATTGAACTTTACGTAAGGTAAACTTATTAACGTAGTCTTGGTACGTCGACATGGATTGCAATCAGGCGGTTTTTGCTAACCGACTTTAGTTTCTGTGCCATTCAGCAAGGAAAAATCGATCAAAAATCCTTGGTCTAATTGAAGCAATTATACACATTCTTTGTAGATTTCTTTTTAAAGGCTACCACATAATGGGGTAATGTGTAAGACAGCAAAAGATTGGGCGAACCTCCATATTTAGATATTCAAGAAAATTTTCACTTGGCACGACCAACGACAATAAAGTGATAACCTTCCGTTTACGTCCGCAATGAAAGAAAATATTTGCGTTTTGCTGTCGCCTTTAACGCTCGGCACGATTCTACCGGCGACGGAATTTCAATCGTAAATATAGCAGGCGGCATTGCATATCTTCCGTATGTTTTACATTAATCATAAACTACGCTGCGCATCGTTCCATTTGTTTGACGTCACCGAGATTTCATATGGTTTACACATTCGGTGAGCATGTAGGGAGAATGCGGCTTTTAATTGGAAAAGGTCTGTTTACTTGCTGCCCGCGACCCAATAACAAAGTGTGTTATTGAAACCGGGTTCAAAAATAATCGGCTAGGGTGCGCGAACTCTGCACGCTATGTTTACGTCATCGTAATTTTCGTAGTGTTGAAATATCTTTCAACGAATAAAAATCATTCTTCGCGTTCCAATTTTAGAATGAATTATGTTTATCTTAGAAAATTGTATTACAGAATGCATTTAAGTGTTTAATATAATTTGACGGTGGCACAGAAACATGTTGAATATCGGCTTAATATAGCAAATGAAAGTTAATTTTTGGTACGGTGTCGTCTGCTGTATCTGACCACCTGCCATTTTATGTGTTGCCAATTTATGATCGTGATATCAATTTCATGAAACCATTTTACAAATTTTCGCAATCCGTCCAGCTGC
This sequence comes from Geotrupes spiniger, assembly GCA_959613385.1. NCBI lineage: Eukaryota > Metazoa > Arthropoda > Insecta > Coleoptera > Geotrupidae > Geotrupes > Geotrupes spiniger. The sequence continues at coordinate 43,394,588 of OY390731.1, read as the reverse complement.
TTTTTTGGGGCAATACATTGTTAATAATACTAAATCGAGGTATCCGTATTTAAATATTTAAAATTGGTGCATCAGCAACTGCAGTTTAGAATACAATTATTATTAAAAGTTGGGTGAAATCCATTCTGCCGCGTAATTCAAGAAAAGTCAGTCTGCACTTGTGCAATGGTGTGGTTGGGTTGGGTTGGGTTGGGTTCGGTTGGCTTGGGTTGGGTTGGGTTGGGTTGGGTTGCTATAGTGCGTAAAACTACGACGCTAATTTATTTAACTTTACGTTTTGACAGTTTTTGATCCACTTAAAAGATACCGTCAAACTTTGGCAGTATCAAGATTTTAGAAATGCTAAATTGATATGATTGATCAATTAATTTATACAAATGATCTAAACCCACTAATTCTCTCGAGTAGAATATCAAAGCATTTTTATATTAAAAAAAAGCATAAAATTACCTTTGCAAGATAATTTTATGCTTTTTTTTAATATAAAAAATCCAAAGTTTTGCTTGTATCTCATGAACTACAAACTAAGAAAGAAAATTTAAGGCACTACATTCTGCGTCAAAATGTTCTTCCATTTTTTTTTGGAAATTTAAAAATACGCATAAACCAAAATGTTATTAGTGGCTTTTGAACATTTTATTGCTTTGTTCCATTGTACACTTTTCGTTCAAAACATTTCATAGAGAAGTTCAAGGGGGCTGTTTGCAAACTCCCAAGCTGATATTATTTTTTTATTTTATCCTTTATGCTTGCACTATACACTTATAACTCGTTATACAGGAGAGGATCTGACATGGACTTCTTCAGGTTGAGTGTCCTTTTTAACTGTCCTTGGTGTATCCTTTCTATACGTTCTTTATATTTGCATAATATATCGCGACATTCGTGAACAGTTTTTTGTTGTTTAGTCTGCAATAATAAAATATTGTCGTCCAGTTCTTTCTATTATCTAATTATTGTTAAACTCATTCAAGGTTATCATATATCAGCAAATTTATGAAGTAATATTATACCATTAATTAAATTGATTTGTTTATTATGCAAAAACCTTTCTTAGTAACGAATCTTTTGCATATTTCAAAGAGTATACACAGAGCGTGCGGTGCCCTTTTAACGAGTACGTACTTTCAGGTAATCACCGCCGCACAAAACACGATGATAATGAGAGAATTGGTGTTGCTCGTGGCGACGCTGGTCGTCGGCGTCCATTCGTACAAAAATTGCTGCGCCGAGCAAAGCCACCTCGAGAATGGAACATGCACAGACGGTTCGCGGATTCAGCTGAGAACTAACTGCAGCGGACGGTTCATGCTCGACCCCGAGGTGAAGGTGGATAGGTTCATCATCACCGAGAACGACACGCTGGTGATGCTGAGTTTCCGGGATTCTCAGCCCATCGATAATAACTCGTAAGTGGGCGAACAACCTAATACGACCAGCAACTGAATTTGTTAACGTCATTACGAAATCTACGTTTTAAACGTGGATTGATATAAATACTATTTGGTTATATATTATTGTATAATGGTCGAAATAGACTTTTTGGGAATAACTTTCAGGTTTTGCATCTCGAAAGTGGACAACAGAGCCGTCGTCTGCATCGACTATCCGCCAGCGCAATCGAACTTCGAATTGCGGGTGGTTTGCGGTTTCGTGTCGGTGCTGTTCATTATCCTCACCATTGGAGTCTATTGCGCAATACCGAGGCTGCGTGACTTGCAGGTATGTGTGTACCCGAACCTGATAAAAAGGACGTTCCATTTGAAAAACTCACAGGGAAAGTGCATTATGCATTCGTTGCTCGGCCTGGCGTTGGCGTTCTTCTCCCTGTTCCTGGTCCAAGTGTTGGTAGCGCTGCCGCCCGCCTCCTGCGTTTTTATGGCTTTCGCGGTCTACATTACGTTTATGGTCGCCTTCTTCTGGCTGAACGTCGTGTCCATCAATATTTGGAGAACGACAGTGTAAGTGATTAAAAAAACTCAGCTAACATAACGTGAATATCAAGCGACGAAGATTACTGAAAATCCCAACGAGTTCTTCGAACTGAATTCAGAATTTGATGAAGACATTGTTCCATTTATAATAAAGCAGATCCTGACATATCTTTGACTGGAAAATGCGAACTTGTCTTTGTGGTCGTTTTAATGGCACAATGAAACAGATACTTAAACAGTAGAAACGCGGCATAAATCAGTGATTTCTTAACTTTTTAGTATTCCGAACTTATTCAAGAAAACGGATAGTAGGTGGCACATGCTGTACTGTATATACGGCTACGGAGTACCGTGCATTTTCCTCCTGGCGACGTTGACAACTCATAACGTCGACGGTGGCCATATAAAACCCGGATTCGGCGACGGCACGTGCTTTTTCAACGGTACGTACTAACAGACGGGCGACGCCAAATAACGTTCATGGCTTTTTCAGGTTGGGTGCAGTATTGGGCCTATTTTTATGGTCCGGTTGCCGTACTTCTTATAGTAAATACAATACTGTTCGTGTGGTCCAGTTCGAAGCTATGGTTCGACAGCCAACAGCAGCAGAACTCGCCGAAGCTGCGGAACCTCAAATTTAAGTAAGTGTCCGAAACCAGCTATCACGATCACCTCTCAACAAATTTTCAGATACCTGCTGACCATGAAGCTTTTCTTGATCATGGGTCTGCTGTGGATTTTCGAGATCATCTCGTACGCCACCGGAAACGTTCACGAATATTTGGACTACATGTGGTACGAAGCGGCGATGTTGATCCACATTCATTGTAATGCGTGTACGTTTCAGGGTCATAACCGATTACATCAATGCGCTGCAGGGGGTCCTGATATTTTTGGTGCTGGTCGTCTTCAGGAAGAAGGCGCTCAGGGAACTGGCCAACACCCGCTTCTTCGGAACGAAATGTCCGCGTTCTTGGAGGACCTTAGAGGACGAGGAGTGTTCTGGGGACGAGTTCAAAGAACAGACTAACGGTGCGTCAACCGAAATGAGAACTTGACAGTTTTATGTCAGTACACTGTTGTATGGTTGTATCTATATGTATATTTAGAGCATTTGTGTCAATTGCTTCAACAAAAATTTCGTAATAGTGATGATAATATTTTATTTTCCTCCTCAACTATATTAGCAAAACATCTGCCGTGTTCTCTTCTATATAGACCTACAAACATGGCTGAAGTTAATTCAATCCCCGTGTTACATGAATCGTATCATGGGATATATATATTTTTTTCACTTCATATAATTATTTTATTTTACCAAAATTATAAAGTTACTGAACGAAAAAGCGGCAGTTATCATTTCTATGAGCTGCTGTACAAACTCTCGAAGTCGTTTCATTAGTCCTTAGTGTTTTCAATTTATTAAAATAAATGAAGATATATCAATTAATCGTCAGTTCGTCTTAACAATGCATTTATTGTATCCGATGTGCACTCATCAGATTATATGTAATGGTACTATGCAATAAAAAACTAACAAAATGTAAATGTATGTAAAAGTATTGTATATGAGTCAGTGGCCGAACCGAAAACAGGCGATGCGCATACACCCCAATGTACGCGGCATTGATTTAAGTTGTTTTGTTGTAACATAGCATTTTTGTAAAATAAATCGATTTTTTGTTCTATCGCTGCCTTATTTTTTATATTCTTAGAGAAAATAATCACGTAAACTGCACCTTCAGTCAACGACCAGGATCTGGATTGTATTTATGATATTGGGGTGGTTCAAACTTTAAATTAAAAAAACTTCCAAGGTTATTGATAGACCGATAGACTGGCGACCTATTCAGTTTATTAATTGTACTATTAGTAATTATAATTATAACTGTAAATAATAACGTTGTTCATTAAAAATATCAAATTTGTATATTTTAGTCGTAGATAAAGTAGAGTATACTACTCGCAATAATGGTTATTATTCCCTCGGAGTGTTACTCGGGAATAATAGCTTTCATTATTGACTCGTGGTATAATCTACTATTATACTTGGCAGGTGGAGACAAGCCAGGAAGAAACGGAGCAGGGTTTACAATTGACAAGATTTAAAGGCGAAAATAGTAAGAGAAGAAAGCGGATAACGCAGCAGGAAAATACAGGAGACAACAAATGACAATACATGAGTCACGTGTAACCTAGCGACAAAAATTAACCTGTATGTATACTCTGTCCGGCGAGCATAGCGAATAATAAAAGAGAAATGATAGAAGACTCTAATCTGATCTGAAGAAGAAATACAAAGAGGGTGTTATGCATTTTATGTAGTGCTGTGCGGACTACTTTTTAATAATCCAGAAGGAAAATACGCATATGTGTTTAATGCGTTTTTAATTTATTAAAAATATTTTTGAAGAAATTATATATTTTGAAATTGTCATCACACTATTATAAAGATTTCCCGCCCTCCTTGAACCAACAAAAAAAGTTTGACGGTCACTGACATGAACATGTCTACGTTCACCGATTGACGTATCCTATATTAGGAAGTAAAACCTTTACAAGGAGAAGACCAGTACGACTTGTACGACTATTGAAAATTTCCATTTACAATCCTCACGTAAAACGACTCAACAATGTCTGCGATAAGTTTTCACAAATTGGAAATGTGAGTATCCTTGGATCCGCCCGTGGACCGTCACTGTTTACAAATATACCCGCGCTGGACGCACGTTTGCACGATTACTCATCGTGAAATGACAACAATAGCAACAAATGGAAGCAAATATTCATACAAATAGGCAGATGACTAAGAACGGCAAACAGACATATCAAATTCAGTATACGCGACGCGATAAAACTGGAAAGGCGACATAACCTCACCTAAAATGTCAAACGTACAGCTGCTAGTGGTCTTTTTATGCGCCGGTCTCGCACGGCCCGAAATAAACGTGTACAGCGACGAGCCGAAAGTCAGGGTGAACAAGTGCTGCGAAATTTACGAGTTGTTCGTTGGCGGCGTCTGCACCCACGTGAACAGAACGAACAGTACGATATGGAAGCCGAACATTCGTGCGGAACACACGTAAGTAATGCACCATTAACTGTCAACAAATGGAACGTAAATTTTTAGTTTCATTACCGGTTCGCCGGACTGCGGTTCGATGCAAAAGTGGCCAATATACCATTACAACACATCGACGGACGAATTGAAATTGTTGCCCAACGGCAACTTGAGACATTATTTACACCGTGTGATTCCCCACGATGAAAGTATGGACGATGATCCTTCAATAGAAAGCATTAGTGGAAAAGGAGTGATGTATTACGACTACGAGCCTGGCAAATATTGTATGGACAAAGTAAGAGTAAAAACAATTTTGAATTTGTTGTGTATTTACGTGGTGGAAATGTAAAATAATTATTATTTCATTTTTATACAACGAATTCAGTTCAGATCTAAAATTATTGTATTATTTCAGAGCATCGAAGGAAATTTGCTCAGCGAATTTGCCTTTGTGTGCGCACCAGAGCAAGAAACAGATTGGACAAGCACTGAATTCATGATGCGCAACATCATCAACCCGATAACGCACGGGATAACAATAGTGTGTTTCCTCTTCACAGCCACCATTTACTTTATCATGGCACCACTCAGGGACCTAGTAGGCAACATTGTGACGACCATATCCGTGTGCTTCATCGTAAACCAAGCGGCTGACATGGCCAGGTTATTGACGGTGTTTACGAATCATATAAGCATCATCATAACCGGTGAGTGCATTAGTTGGTAATTACAGATGACGAAATATTTCTATAATAGAAAATCGATTCATCTGTCATGTAAGATGGGAGTGGGATATATGTTGCATTAATTTGTTTCTATTTCCAGAAACTTTTTGTTACGTGAGTCTCCTTGGTGCATTTTTCTGGCTGAACGGTCTGGCCTACTACATATGGAAGACATTCAAGTGCGTAAATGGATATTATCCTCAACATTCTTAGATTGTTCAAAATTACAGGTCTAGAAACGTTTATTTACGAATCACCGATGGCAAGAAGTACTGCTATTATTCTTTGTATGCTTGGTCATGCACGATAGTAATGGGTTTCATTGCAATTTTTGCACATTTCACCATGGATTACCCGACACAGAAAGAACAATACAAGCTCGACAATGAAAACGAGTCCATAGGTAATCAAGTTAATTCGAAATTCGAAAAAATTGTGATAAGAAATTGAAATTTGTAGATCTGTTAATAAAACTATAAACTAAAACAATATAATTAGAACAGTTTTCATGTTGCAACTTCATAAAAGGAAGTCCAAAACAATAAACTTATTAGTTGTGAGCAGTTTACTATCAATGTCTGCTATTTGTTTTGTAAATTTCAGGATCGTTAGGCATCATAATATTCTTCATGCCAGTGGCCTTCACCGTACTAGTGAACATATTCCTCTTCTCAACAACATTAAAGACAATCAATCGAATGAACACATATGGAAGGATCCACCACAAATTACGTCACAGGTAACCCTCCGTCCGATATAAAACCAAGCCCAAACATTTCTTTTTTAGCTTCCGCATGTTTTTCCTATTATTCTTGGTGATGACTCTGACGTGGATATTCTTCCTGATGTCGTTTTCAAAATTTGACGGCCTGATTTACTGTTACATCTGCGTGAATGCCATACAAGGACCAATGATCTTATACATTTGCATTTTTGACCAGAAACATGTTTCGTTTCTCATCAGAAAAAACTGTTGCTACACGGACTGCGTGTGCACATGTTGCCAGCCAGAAGAACCGGAGTGTGACTGGGGCGACGAAATGTCCCCAGTGAACGTAGGCTCATATTAACTCATAGTTTTCACAAAGATTCATGTATTATTATTATATCGTAAAGGGGAATTTTTAGTATTGATTAAGACTTTTGTAGTTTTTATATTGTGAACGAGGATGAATCTCTATGAACAAAGCTGAATTTACTAAATCTTTACATTAATTTGCAATCTCACACAGTTTTAATTCTTCACATATGTCTGTTTGTATTTATTAATAAGTAATTGCAGCAAGCTACTATGCCATGCCAGTGAAGTCAATTTAATTGAATTAATCTACATATATGCTTCACAATCTAGTCTTAGTTAGTTATACAAAGTATCCGAACATGCTAGCATTCAATGTTTTAAATGATTGACATCGTAACATTATAACCGCTAATTTTAAAACCTGAACGATTTTTAGAAAATACTCAAATCATATTTCACTTAATACGAACAATTGATATTACTCAGTTACAAAGCTTTATAATGTTAATATAATTTATTATATAATAGACTGTAAGACAACATTCCAATGTGGCATCTAAAGACAAAGTTTTTATTTCAATAAATGTGATTAAGTTCTAAGTTATATCTTTGGGAGAACCAATAACATTACATTTTTAACATTAAGTATTAACTAGTATTATCTTTAATCACATTTACTGAGTAAATAAAATATATCTGTATATTTTTATATATTTGTACTTACTGGTATGTAATTGTACAACAATTATTTTACTTAAATATGTAATTATAATGTTTGATTAAGTGTGATTGTTTTTATAGTTCTTCCTCAAACGTTATCCCTTTAAATTCTAAGATAAAGAGTCAATATATATTCAATAGAAATGGCCAGTGCAGTGCATAAAATATAATTTTAATGTATTTTATTACAATAACATCTCTTACCTGTCGAAATAGATGCCCTTCTGGTCTCTTTACCAAGTTGGATAGTTGACAGCGAACAACGAGGTGACAATCATCTAGTACAGTGTTGAAAAATCGTCGGGTAGGAAGAAGTGCTTCTAAATCTGTGACTAGCTCGAGGAACCTCTCACAGTAATGAATCTGAAATATTCGAAAAATTTAACTAGTGCAGTATAATATGGCATTAAAAGGTCTACAATCTTAAAGTGATTTACAGAGAAATTCACTGTTCTTCCATAATGTGTTAATATTGAAATATTTAAAACAAATATAAAAAATATTTTCAAGTTAATAAGTAACAATCGACAGTATATAATACGCAGTTAAAAATGTATATATGATTTTAGCCAATCTCCAAGCCACAAGACTTCTCCTTATCTCTTATCGTCTAATACTCTTTAAAAATAACAATTATCATATTTTTTCCTCCACAACTTATAATATTTTATATAAAATGAACCTAAATTAAAATATAGAACGAGAGAAAAAATTCAACTAACTTTCTCTGGTGGTATCATTCCAGCTTCAGGCACTGTATCCAAAACATTCATGAACTTCAGCATAAGCCGATGTAAAAACGTACGTTCCCAATTCAATTTTTCAGACTGTTCGGGTTTGTCCTTTCGCTGTATCGCACGCCAGTACTTCTTCCACTTGGGGCAGATCTTAAATTCGTATTCTCGGCGTGTGTGCTGTAATGAGGCCCACATTGACAATGACACCAGTCGTTTCACCTGATCACGGCACAATGTCTCCTCCATGCTGTTGAAGCAATGATTCAAGAACACCAACAACGCGGTCTGTTCCTTCAAAGTTACTAATAATTCATCTTCAACGCACGACGTAAGCACTTGTTGGAAAAAGTCGGGGAAATGCTCGTTGTTCTGCTTAAACGCCTAAAATTGCACAGGTACAAGGTGGCTGCGTAAAATAAGTTATAATCGTACCTGCCACACTTCGACCCGTTCGCGAAATTTCTCATTGAGCATAATGACGATTGACATTACGTGAGCGTGCGTAGCGCCAGATTGATAGTTTGGCCACAGGTAGGTCTCTAGGTATTGGCTGAATTCCAACACCATGATGCGTCGTATCGAAAAGCTGCAATATTAAAGCTTCAAATTGAGAAACATAAGCGTGTTGACTTACTTGCTGCCACGGATATCTTGCATGTAGATATCTTCGATGACGTTGGGATCGAAAGGTAAATGGTGCTCCACGGTATGTGGGGCCCAGTGTTTTTCGGCGAGCTGTATAAATTACACGTAAATATAGTTAGGTTATGTGGTGTTGTAAATAATTACTTGTGTTATATGGTCGGCATTTATTTGCTCAACAGTCGGCGCGATCACCTTCAACGTTGCGTTCGTATCAGCCGTCATTGCTATATCGTGTAAATCGGTATATCGTGCGACGACAAATTTGAATTTGACGTACGAAAAACGAATAGGTTATGAATCCAAAATGCCAACAAAATAAAACTGACGCCATAATCACAAAATCCTGCCAACTGCACATACAGCTCACCTTAGCAAACATGACAGCTGAAGGGGCGTGGCGAGAGCGGAACTAATTTTTAATGTACATTCAGGCTAAAAAGTATTTCGGCGGCAAATTTAAAAGGAAGTGTTGCTATAAAGTTTTGTCTCAATTTAAAGTTTACTTCTGCGCGTGTCGTGGGAAAGTGATTGATTTTATTAGTTATATTTTGCGGAGTCGCACGACGCACACGAATTGCGGTATCCGGTTCGAGATCGTCTGCTGAGACGTTCATGTTCGGACGCAGTCGCGCTGGAAGGATACGCGTCCGAGTCCAAACAACGATATTTGTATTATATCTTTCAAGTTCGCAGTTATTTATTTATTTATTTTCAATGGTTTAATCTTGCGAAATCTTAATAATGTGCGTTTATTGAAAATTATGGTTTTCATTGTTTGAAATGAAAACTAACTTCATATAGAACAGTTTGGTAAATATACGGCTAGCGTGTAAGGCACAGACAGTAAGTTTTCTGTTCGTTCAGATTTTACGATCGTTTACATCAATATTATATTCTATACTTTTTTATGTAATGTCTTATATATAAATGAAAATTTGATTAGTGGGTGAGAAGTTAAAAGTAAAAAATAAAAGCTTTAAATCTATGTTTGCTTTTTTCATCCATTAGCATAGGTTATTGAATACTTTGCTTTTGTTATTTTGGTAAATATCATAGTCGCTATGTCCTAATCCAATAAGGAACTAGAAGAGTTGAAATTGTTAAAATTAAAAATACTTAAGTGGCGTTTTAAATGTCAGGTTTTGATAGATAACTAAAAATTAAAATAAATAAAATTCAATGGAACAATGCAGCTGTATAATCACGTAGTTTTCTAACCAAGTGCATGCAGACCCGTAGCCTGGAGTGTTTATTAGGAGCGTCTCACATTATTTAAACTCTTTATGGAACAAAAACTTGTTTGAGTTAGCCTCACAAAAAGATTCGCCAGCAAGAAATACAACGCATTGCACGTCCAACCTGAGCAACTCGCTTCGCTCGTTACCCAACATATTATACTTGATTAATTAGCTATTTCATCACCGGGTGCGAAAAGTGTGACATTTCGTAACGCTAGTTAGTTTTTTAACCAACCCATCAGTTTTCTATTACAAATTATAATCCTACTTTAATATGGGAGTTAAAGAAAAATATTGCCATTTCTTTGGGTCTATTTATGTTGCTTCGGAATGTTTTGTGTCGCGTTTTATGCTTTATGACTGTTTAAGCCATTTCGTTTAGTTCTCAAAACTGTCGAATAATTTTTCTAGCCCATGTATGAAGTCAGTATTTCTGCTATGTCAATGCAAAATTGTTTCAGCATAATTTCAGCTTAAGTAGTCCAATCGTTTTGTGAGATGGAAACCAGGCACCTTATTTCAAGATGGCGGACACGTTTTTAAACTTCATGTACGAAATGCGCGTCCCAATCCAACCCAACGTAAGAAAATCTCAACTTCATCGGTGCACATGTTTGTGCACAGATTGTCACACAACCTGACAACAATTTTGTTTCGATGTCCCAGCTTTGTCAATGCAAAAGTCCAGCTTAATATATTTATGGCCTATGTGTTAAATGCGTCTTCTAGCAAAATTTCAGCTTTATTGGTGCAACCGTTTTGTAACGTAGAATGCTATCTTATTCCATGACGGCGGGTATATTTTTACGTGGAAGTTGCGGCCTCAACCCAACCCAACCAAATATAACATAATTTCAACTTCATCAGCGCACCTGGTTATGCACTGATTGCCACAATTTTGTTTCAATATGTAGATAATTTTTATAGGGCATATGTGACGTCGATTTGTCAGCTATGTCGATGCAATTTCAGCTCAATCGGTGCATATGTTCGCGAGAAAGCACGTCGCTCTTTTGTTTCAATATTAAGGTCATTTTTATAGGTTATGTGTGACGTCGATGTTCCAGCTATGTGAATGCAAAATTTCAGCTTAATCGGTGCATATGTTCGCAAGAAAGCAAATCGTGATTTTGTTTCAATATTCAAATTATTTGGTACTAGTACTCCACCATACCTTGTGGCAAATATAAGTTTTAGGGCGGACATACCCAACATAAATATTCGTCGTAAAGATATGGTCGACATATCCGCTCATACTACCGCTTTCTTTAAAAGATCATTTAGTTACAATGCTGCAAATTCAAAAGGGAATTCAAACTACTGCCAGTTGTCATATTTATGGCGCGAATGTTCAAGCAACTGTTTGGGGAACAAGATATATGATTCTAAATATTTCTGTTTGATTTCGTTTCATTTACATGAACCAATAAATATATTATTATTATTAAATGTAATTTATAATCAAAAACTTAGTGGTACAAGGATATTTAGTTTAAATAAATAATTTTATACGCATACTCATATGGCACTTATGGGGGTAGCTTTTCCGCAAAAGTTATGAGAAAGAATAATTGTTTCCTTTCACCATAGCTAATGTAAATCTGCTAATAAATAATTTTGTACAACCTCCGGGAGAGAGGTAGTTTATCAAAAATGGCCTGGAAAATATCACGGTTCTTCTTTATATCGTCGTGAGTCTAAATGTGATAATAATTAGTTTTATGCGGCTTTCTGAAGGTGCAAATTATATTAACCTCCGTATTTGTGTTTATGTGCCCATGTACCCCTTTCATCACAGCTTCAAATTTATTGTTTTTCTAAATTTTTAAAAATATTTATGGCTTTTTAGAATTGTTTTTGAATTTTTTGTTACCTATTGTTTTGGCAATTTTTGTATTTTTGGGGTTTTTACATTGTTTCATAGTTTTTTCTTGTTGTTTTTTGTTTCTTTTTACATTTTGACGTTTGTGACAAATGACTTTCTTGTATGTTTGACATACATTTAAGTAACTTTTTGCGTATATATGTTATTAATAAAAAAACAACAGAAAATTATATTTATATTTCATTTTGTGTATTTGGTAAAATGTCGAATCAAATTTTTACTTTTTTCTTTTAGTATCTGGCATGTTGGCATGTTCAAGCATTGAATAAAAATCATATTGCAACAAAATGTGACTATTTAATTAGGGTATTATACATAAATTAAATGCACACTTTAAATTAGTTTATGTTTCACTCAATTCTAATCAGTTGATTTATAACATCACCGATAGGACATAATATGGTACTTTATTGGACTGTCCATAATAATAAAGTAATTTGGACTACTGTCAACGTAAAATTATTTCAGAATATGTGTTCTTTAAACACCACATACGGTAGTCTCTGTAAACATTTTCCAGTAGAGATTTAGTTTTGGTTGGCAAAAGTTGTTCTCTCGCATGAAGCGCCATTTCTTTCACGTCGTCTGAAGCCACTGTTGGTTCTCTTAGATCCATTTTTAAATCAGAATCGATAAATTAATAATCAGTAGCAGTGTCTCACACTTCAAAATATATTTTTCGTAGACAACTACGTAACTATGACAATGGCGAATGCATGCCTACCTACTTTGTGTTAAAAATTCTCACAAATAATAATTTAAGAAAAAATCTTTCATTGCGAGTCGAACATAAAACTATGTATGCAATTCGTACATAATCTGGCTTTTTGGACTCGCCCTATTTATCAGACTCGCTCGCAAGTTCGCTCGTGCATAACTCTTCTTATACTTAGTTATATTCAATTTTTCGAAAGAAAATTTCTTTCCATAACACGTACCCTTTTCGAGATATGTATTCATAATGTTGGCTTCAATAGTTTGAACGCATAAAGTAAAAATTCAACGCTCAACGTCGTAATTGTAGCCCGGGTTAAAATCACAAAAGTTGCACCGATCGTCTTTGCGTGCGATTACCTTATCAAGTTTTTATTGTTTCACTCCCAGCTACGTTCGCAATGTTGTCTCGATGCATAATAGTTCCGAATTAGTGGGATCACCTTGCCGATGACGTGACGTACGACAAAAAACGAGTAGGTCAGTTTTTTCGGGAATGGACGCGTGCAACCGTTCGGTCAGTTTGTCGCGTTTGTCGTGAAAACTTGCGCTTTTCGGAGTGATTTGCGATGCGATTATTAGAGCGTGCCGAGTGTTTAGTGGATGGAGGAGAGTTTTGAATTGTCTTGGAGTCTTCGGTGGCGGTGGCTCGGCGTCCCTGGCCGGTGAGTGATTTTTATGTTTTACTAGAACCGGGCGACTTCAAGGAAGATTGAAATGTACCGTGCATTCAATTAAATTCCTCGTTAAGGTGGGCTTTTCCCCTAAGATTTGTAGGACTCATAGCTGTTCAATTTAATTAAAAATCTGCAGTGGTCTGCACTGAACTTTTATTCAAGTATACTCCATTTTTCGAAAAAACTTTTCAAATGAAAGTTGTTTAAAATATCAATATCAATAACTTTTGTAAGAATTTTTTCGATAACATGCACGAGATATGGAAAAAGCTGGTAAGAGTAAACCATCACTTCCGGTTGAGATAGTGCGTTCAAAATAGGACGCTTTCCTCCTTGCTACATACGCACACACTACAGATTAAAAGAGAAAGACCAATGAATATCTAATGAAAAATTAAAGAAACAAAGTTAAGGAAATACAACGGAAAATAAATGAAAAAATCCGCGGTGGTCCGCACGAAACTTTCTTATACTTTATTTCTGAAAAAACTTTTCAAACAAATGTTTTTTTTTTTTAATTCCAGTATATAACCTTTATACGAACAATTTTTGCTATAACGCGAACCGTTTTCGAGATATAGAAAACGTTGATTTGATTAAACCATCAGTTTGAGATATTGCTTTGAAAATGTGACGTTTTTTTCCACGCTATATACTAATTCTAAGCTTAAAGAGTCATAGTGTGACCTTCAATAGTTAGGCGCTGGAGCGCGCACAGCCACACGCATTTCTAGCGGCCCGATCGCAGTAGTGGTTCTCACTGAACTTTCTTATACTCAGTTATACTACATTTTGCGAAAAAACTTTTCAAAGAAAAGTTGTTTAAAATTTCAATATCTTTAACTTATATAAGAATAACTTTTTTGATAAATCGTACCATTTTCGAAATACGGAAACAGAAACGATTCAGGGGACCTCAAGTAGGGCTCGTCCAATAAAAAGAATAACTTTTTTGATAAATCGTACCATTTTCGAGATACGGAAACAGAAACGATTCAGGGGACCTCAAGTAGGGCTCGTCCAATAAAAACCTATATTGTGTACTTGTTACATAAATAGCCATTAATGTACAGTTCATAAATTAATTGATTGCACAAAATCCTGCTTGATATGCTACATCTCAAGTCGGTTTTTGCTTCGGATTACCGGAGAACTGAATCAAAATAATCAGATATGTCGTTATTCCTCCGATGATCTGAAATGGAATCGTTAATTCTGTTGAACAAGTGATGGGTGTTCATACCGAAAATACTAGGCTATAGTTAACGGGGAAGAAGCCGGCCGCACTGAACTCCAATCTTTCGTTGACTATCTGCAGCGAGAACATTTCTATTTGGTCTTTCACGTCGTCGTTATTTGAATCGATCTGGTGCAGGAGCCTCCCCGCATTGTTTGCCTGGAAAGTGTAGTGTGATCAAAGAAAAAAACTACTTTGAAAATTAACCAAGTCAACTAATACCAATACAAACGAAAACACGACAATGATAAATGAAAGGAGCTTCAAGTATTTTGCAAAGAAAAACAAAATTGTGAAAATTGCAAGAATTAAAAAATTACATCCAATGGAAAAGGGGATATTAACAAAGCAATTGTAATCTAAATCAAAATTATTTTCATTTGTGGTCACATATAAAATTGCATACCGCTTCAACAGTAGAATGACAGTTATAGCACAGGTACAAGCAATCCAGCACGTAGGTGGAACACATCGCCAGCGATCCGCAAAGCGGTTTAATCTTATCCTTGCCAAAGTTCTGCATCGATATACTGCAATCATACAGGCTTACAATAATCGTGACAAAGCTGACGCCGAACGAAAGCAACAGCATAATGCCGAGCGTTTCGTTGACCATCTTGGCAATTTTCGTGAGTTCGTGATGTATTGGGCAAATTATGCGCAATATCGACAATTTCGAGCCTAACACGTTCGTCAGTTTGACGCTGGATACTTTTTTCAGCTCAAACCGATTCGACTTCTGAAGATCGGCGAGGTGCTGATTTAAAATATCGAAGCGTGCTTTCAGCAAGTTGTTATAAGCGCACATTTGCTCGACGACCACCATGTTTATCAATGTGGGGAAGTAATACGTAAAGTTGAAAGTAACCAAGCGAATGGTCAGTGCGTAATCGTAGACAAAAAGTTGCACCGCAACGGAAATGGTCACGAAAACCGAATGGGCGATGAGTCGAATTTTCATGTCCTTGTAGATCTTCTCGTAGTAGATCCACACGCCCAGTTGAAAGAATTTCGTGTCTAAATTCGCCAGCCTCTTCAAGAACGATATAAAATGCGACTGACAGAAGGCGCTGGTTATCCACGAGACCACTATCTGCACAGCAGCCGTGCCTACTTGCATTATATCTGTGGTGGTTGTCAAAAGTGTCGTCGTTCTTAGGCACAGCCGCTCGTAAACCGAATCCAAGGTCATGACGATGTACAAAATGGTCAGGATCACGTTTAAGATCATGTTGAGTTTCGACGTTTCGTAACCTTTGTCGGTTATTTTGAAGGAGACCAGTCCCATGAACTTGCTCATAATCAGCACCGGGTTGATTGCATTGTAAAACGTCAATCGAGTCATTCTTGCGCGCTACTACTTTCCTTATCACGGTTTCAATTGAAACTGACATCGAGAATTCTACTTTATTATGTGTTTAGTTCTTACGACAGTAACTTCATTACTTAATGACTCATTATTTATTCAACTCACGTCATATAACTGTCGCGTCGTAATTTGTTTCAATTTTTGTCTTTTACTTAGAGTCTAATAATGTTAAGTGCTTTCTGCTGCAGAATAATAAACGCTTTTAATCATTCACCCTAAAATAATTCATATTCATAAATTTAGACAATGAGTGTTATGAGTAACTTCACATCGGACTTCGGGAAAGGAAAGAGGGGTTACCTTTCATTAGTTAATAGCTTATGCTGTTTAATTATTATTACCTTCACCACCTTTTCATTAATTGATTGATTTCAATCGATTATTTGTAAAAGAATTTAATGACATTTCTTGGGGTTATTAAATTGTATGCCCAAAAATTATAATTTGTGAGAGTAAAACGTGGCTGCTGTTTAAAAATATCACAGTTTGCTGAAAATTACCAAATATGACACCACGTTTACTGCATATTTATCTTCTTTGGTTTTTGTTTGATGGAAATAAAATTAGATAACAAATAAATCTGTTCTGGCGTTAATTTTTTTATCTCTCTTATACCTCAAGATTGTGTTTATATGTTGCATTTTCGTTATTTTCATATTGAATTTTTCTATTATTTTTAGTTGAATCGTTATATTTTGTCACTATCGATGATTATCAGGTATGAAGATTCAATTAGTGGATCATAGATGTTGTTTTTTTTATAAAGGATTGATGCAAAGTCTGCCGTGAACACATCCTAGTAGTGCAACATTTATTTCTTGGTGAATTTATAGAGCTTTAAGTCATGGTTATTCTAAAATACAGAAGATGAGAAAAATTGCTGTTTGATTAGTGAAGAATTTCGTTTAGGATGGTTGCGCCAGTTTTTATTTATCTTCTAGTCTTCGTAGTAGAGCGAAATACGAATACGACCACTGTATGATCTATAATCAGAAGCAATAGTTTACACAATTTACCAATAATATACTCACCGATCCGTACGCCGTCAACGACACCTTGGAGAATTTCCCCGCCGAAACTGACAGAGGCCTCCTCGAGCGCTCCATGATGATAAAAAGCGATTTCCTGATTCCCGGTCCAAACGTGTGCCAATCACTCACGTAACAAGCATCGCTTATTTCTACGCTCTAAGCGAAAAATTAATAAAAGTTGTCGAAATAGGCTCTAAGTTACCTTCAGTATTACTTCATTACCATACCAGCAGTACAACGTCAACTGGGACATCATTGTGATAAAGTATATTAAAAGAAGAAGGAATTGGATCGAAGCCGGTGAAACCTAAATCAATGGGTTAAGTTGGTAGTAAATTTGCTATATTTTCTTACCATCAACAGGAAAAATCCGGTGTTGCAAATGACGATTATGCTGCCGAGGAATTGCATTAGCAGACCGAATGAAAATATCGACTCGATTTGTTCCACAAACCTTAAAAAAAGTATTATTACTGAATTTAAGAAATGGTTTTTCAGAAAACAACATTATGATAAAGAGAAATAAAAATGATTGAGACGTAGACAATTAAGAAATTAACTTACGTTATTATAGCACAGTGGTGGCGGATACACTGATTCAGCAACTGGTTAACCACATGGTCAATTTTTCCACACAAGTCGTCACAATTATCCATCATTCCCAAATTGCGCACTGCGTACTCTCTGATGTTGGCGATTTTGCACTTCAGAACGTCCAGTTGGCTATTCGCCAGACCCATCAATGACACGCATAACGTATCCAGGCAGAAATTGTTCCACGCGGCTATGAGTATACCCATACATTGAATTGCGTACATAACCGGCACGTACGGACCCAATTCGTACGGAATTGGCGTCGGCAAAGATATATCGTCAAATACAGGATAAATAGCGTACAAGACCACGACGACTCCGCACGAAATTCTGTACAACTTCGTCAAAAATATCGACGTGTCCATAACACGGGTCACATATTTGTCGAGTTCATGCGGGAACGAGACGAATACCGGATCGTCTAGATGGGCCAACATTAACAGGAAAGTCGATTTCTTGTACGTGAATCCCACCATCTTGCAGAAGTACGAAACGTACGACAGCATTAAGAATAGAATTTGACTAAGTTTTTCGAAGTCTGTGATGTCGTTAACGAACAATATTATCAGGACGACAAATGCAATCATAAAAACTATCCATGTGAATATTTTCCTGCACGTAAAGAAGAAAGATTCGCTTTGGGTGTGCCATACTCCCATTATGGTCATCATTTTACACTGGATGCTGTACGTGTTGGATATCTGCACCATGTTTGGATCGGAAGCAAGCTGTAAGAAGACAAAATCGCTATAAGCAGTACGGCAACAATATGTAGAGCTTGTCCTGAATTGCGGGAAGTCGATCATATGGCTGGTCTAGTTTACATAAACTTTATACCAGGAGCACCATAGATAATTTCAATTATCAACGAAAATGTGTGGGTGTTAGGTTTTCGTCCTTTTTATTATCATAATTAATTCAAAAACTTGATCTACGTTTGCTATAATCAGGATTTCTAATATAATCGTATACAATTTTTGATCAGTTTTGACAATCAAAATATTGAAACTTGAAACTGATATTTTTCGTCCCAACATTATTTTTTAATTCTTTTCAAATTCTTAATTCTTTCCAAACCTTCTTAAGATTTAGAAATGAAGAAGTAGTAGTGTTGCTTTGTAATTGATTTTAAGGAATTCGAAGTAGGCGCATGATTCAAATGAAGATTCTGTAGGTTATGAATAACTGTTTTAGTTGACTCGGCATTCATGTCATCCTGATAATCACCATATTTAGAGTCCGACATGAAATAATAAGCGTATTCGATCCTAAGCCCTTTTCATATCTTTCGATGTGAACTTAGGTCCATTCGAATCATGGAACTAAGTTTTACATGTATGGCCAACGTGCAAGTATATTTCATAACTCATAAGTAAATGAATAACTGGTCATCCTTCATTTTGGTCATATTTTAATCTCTCGATATATTATTTTTGGCCTCCCGACATGTAAACATTGTAACTATGCACCGTTCATGTCACATGTAACTTCGTGTTTACGACGACTGTGCGTTTTCCCCGTTTTCCCGCATAGTATGCGGTAAAGTAAATAATCCTTCTTTTTAAACTCCAGAGACGTAGGAAAAATACGCAATTTTGAAATCATGAAGCCGATGTTCAGGAGAACGAGATATATTAATTTCTAATTCAATAAGTATAACAAAATACATAAAATTTTAATATTACTATAATATTAAATTAGTCCAAACACTCCGCTGGGCATCGTGTTTAAGATATAAACTTCATGCAGCAAAATGCAATTTCCTACATTCGATTATAAATAGCTAATAATAAACGTACCTACCTACCTAATAACCATTAACTTTTATACAATTATTTAAATGTAACAAATCTGTCAAATCTGTCATAAACAATGCAATGTTGCCAAGTTGAATAAATAAAATGTATAGGTATAAAAAGAGGACTTATTAATTTAAAATAAAACTATCGGCCAAAAAATTTTATACAAATCTCATGCGTTAAGTTATTTTACAGCGCTCCGGCAAATGATGCACTCGCCCTTCGGGCTCGTGCCTCAAACGAAGCCGTCGCGCTGTAAAATTGAACTTCCCGCATTCGACTGTAAATAACTATTTCTCAATTTTTGATTGCCATACTACATGTGTCATTGTGTCATGTGTTCTCAAATTTCATTACACCCAAAGGCGATGATTTTTCATTGGAGAAGGAAGAACTGGGCTTCATGCATCCTCTGTAATTTGTTTCCTTTAAAATTCTCTCACCGTGTAAGTGATATCACAACACGCTGACACAAGTTGTATTTTTGCTGTAAAATGGTTTGTATATGTAATGTGCTTGACTGCGAAACACCCTGCTTGAAGTTGCATTATTGTACACTTACGATAATGCACATAAAATTACCTTCATGGAAGTTAAAATCTATTTAAATTTACTTCTACTCTTCTACTTGATGTTAGAGTCAAGCTCTGTAGAATTTGTGGCATTATGGTGTGGTGATGTTTCTCAATTTGAACATTAATTGGAAGGCGCGAAATTATTGAAAAAAAAAAATCTAAATTAAAAACAAGTTTAATAATTATTATTGAACACTTGGGCCTCTCTGACAGAGCAATGTTTTTTGTAAAGTTTAATATTAGAAATTGATACTGTGAGTTTCTTTTCTATATTTAGCCGATATTGTCTTCAAAGCAGCCGTTGTAGAAAATCCGAATTCGTAGGTAGGATGTTGAAAAGTGTAATAGTATACACAATGGTCTTGTTTTCAGTACAGAATCCTGGGTGATTTATTACTAACTTGTATTTTGATTTAGCACTTGCCCTAAAGCCTTCAGCAGTTGAGGAACCTTCGGGAGTGTTTTTAAATGGGCCCTAACCCACTTGTGCCTTGCTACGAAGTTATTGTCAGTAAGAAAATACATTTTAATTTTTTTTTGCCAGCATTGATTTGCAATGATTACAAAAGAACTTTCACATTCATCTACATTTGCAAACATTTCTAGGTTTTTTGCTTTAAATTTCTACAACTCAATTCCCATTTTCTACAAAAAGCTTCACTGTATCACTCGTAGCCAACAGATTAGTGTTTGTTCCTTGGAATTGAAGATTCACGGTATAGCTCAATTTCATCAGAAATAAATCATCTCGAAACTTCTCGGCTTCCGGTCAGGTTTCCTCTTCTGCATCTCTTAAGGGGGGATCCTGCTTTAGAAGGCTCAAATCTATGCCTAATATATCTAAGAATATGTATAAAAAATTATAGCGTCTAATTCGCAATATTTTGAAAGATACAGCACTAAACACAGTGAGGTGTCGAGCAAAAAATATACGAACGCACGAACGCTCGGACAAACCAAGCGCGCGCCCCTCCCCGCAGAACAACACCGAACTATGTACTTAAAAAAGTTCAATCGGTCGTTCGAAACAATAATATTTTGAATTCGTAAGAGCTATAGTAGGATTATAACGAGATATTCCGTAAGTGATCGAAAATTAACATTTTTGCTGTTCGTAAACTTTAGAGCGCGTTTTCTCGAGTTTTCGTTTTTACGATTTTTCTAAACTGGTGGGCGTGATTGCGAGAAAACTAGACAAGCAATCAAAACGAAACAAAACTTTTCTTAGCTTTAGTAGCATTCTCTTCGATTTGAACTAAAAACATTAATGAAAAAAAATTCTAAACAACTTTTTTAGCAAGTTGAAATGATTTTCTCTTCCTGCAACTAGCACATTTATTCTCAAACCTGAGAAAAATCTTGAATTTCAAAATTTTTGTTTTTTTTTTAGTTCACATAGAAGAAAATATATGAGAATTACCATTTTCTTTGGGTTTTTTTGTTTCAGACAAAAATTACGGGCTACATCTTTCCCACCGATTGTAAATTGCAATTGAAAGGTGTTGTACAAATGTGCATAAAAATCGGTTCCGTTTAAATATTTTTCTCTCGAAATATTTTTTTTAATGCTCAAATATGCAATAAGATGCTCTAAAAAGTTCACTAGACTTTTTTTCTGTCCTAAAAAAATTCCCCCAAAAACGCTATTTTAAGGCCTCCTAAAGCAGGATCCCCCCTTAATTCATACATACACTTTGCAAAAATGTCCCACGTAATAACCATTTTGCCTCACAATAAAATAATAACACTGAACATACTGCACCCGTGTCTTTACACAGTGCATTTTTATATAATCTACTAGGATTACAACCGTCGTTAGAACAATATTCAGATAAGGAATCAGTTCTTTGGAAGCCAAAGCTTGAATGCAGTTTTTGTTTCACAAATGCTCATATACTTTGAAATTTTATTGCACGAGCACTATCTGTGCATATTCCGACGCAATTTTTCCATTCTATGTTTGCCTCGTTTACAAAATCATTTAAGATAGCGGATAATGCAAGTGCTGTTGCTTTGAATTCTATTATTTGCAGAAAGGTGGTAGCACTTCTACTGCCACATTCACAAAATGGAATATTACAATACAATTAAATGATTGCTATCTGTTGCATCATCAAGCTGAATTGAAAACAATTGATGTTGTATATCTTCAGCTATATCACAAATTTAATTGAGGGGCAACAGTATCATTTGCAAAATTATCTCCAAAGATAATTTCTGAAATCTCAATTGCAGTTGGCAGAATAAGCGCTTCAGCAATGGTTGAGGCTTTTTATATCGGGATAATTTATATGAAACTTTGTAAGATTTTACATTCACAAGCAAAGGTTAAAAAATAAATTTTGCTTGTCATATGATTTTAATTTTAATTCGAAGAATTCTCGTGGTTTTGTTAACGTATTCACTATGAACGTTCCCAATTTTATATATGCAGTAGATCCATGTTGCCACATCAATAAATATAATTAACTACAAACTAGTATTACAAAAAAATAAATGAATAACAAAAGAGTGGAATAGAAAATAAATGAAAAAAAAAATTAAAAGGATATACAAAATTAGATAATAATTGTCCGACAATTGAAACAAACAACGAGAATGAAATAAAGTTAAATATAATAGCATAAATTAAAAAAGTTTTCGATTGAGATGGTACTCAATGAATGAAAGTTGAATTGAATTTGCAAAAATTTATAAATACAATTAGAGATGGAAAAAGTTGGGTTGGATTAGGACAAAATAATATAAAGGAAGTAAAGGATAAACTCGACAACGTGTACTGGTTACTACCAAAGAAAAAATTTACATGAAACTAATTTAAAAAATCATTATTGGAGGTTGAATAAAAAACGAAAATGAACGGAAGAAAAATGAATAATGACATTTACTACATCTACAAATCTAAGTAATTACCAACCTATATGATAATTAAGAAACATTTTAGTATTATAATAACGAAATACAAAAATTATAAATAATAACTAAAACAATTGGCTCAACGTAAGATGTTGAGCCAATTGTTGAGATGAGATTGTCATTTGGCTCCAATTTACCGTGAATTTGTTAGAAAACTACCATTTTAATTCTACAACGTACACGAATGAAACTTACATTACATTCGTAATTTAATTATTTTGGACAACATTTTTGTAAGCCTCCAGCAAAGAAGAACATACTAAGACTAAGCGTTTCTTCCTAGCGCTAAATTGAAATTTATAATTACTTAAATTAATTAAATAGGCAAAGATCGACGAGCTCCTTTGGCCATATAATATTATTTAAGTAATACACGTTTATACACAATTTCATGCTTACCCACTTGCTTCTTTGCAAACGTTTCAGTGAATAGTTCATTTCATGTAATAATGCTAACTAATTATATTTGTATTTAATTTTTCATCCCCACATAATTACTGTCGCAATTGCAGTATGCTGGGTTTTATGTTAATTGCAGCAGATAGTAGATAGATCGCATGTCTATTTAATTATCAGCCAGCATATTGTCTTTGATCTATGGAACGTCTATAATTAAAGCTATAATCATGTGAATGTGAACGGAGAATTCCGTGGATTTATTTTCGGAAAAGCCTTTATTTTGCAGTTAAATTTCCTGTTGTAGCTTCGATGTAACAATTATTATATTAAATTAAAAGGCCGGTTAAGAAATTTACTACATCCCAAATACTAAATCAATGAACCTCATCAAGCCACAGTGTAGTGAAACATATGTAGTGCCTACATTATATCTTTGAAATCAAACAATTATTTTATTATTTAATGTAATGACGTTTCAACACGTAACTATGCAATCAATCATTTATATTATTTGTTCATTCTTAAGGGAATATTCGTTACCCCAATAAGACGTAATTAATTATTTCTTATCCCTTTAATTGTTTTATAGTTGGTTTTTGTTCTTGATTTATTCATTTCATTTATTATTTTTATATAATTTGGCTAGTTTTACATACTTATAGAAAAATGCATACATACCCGCCTGCTTCTTTATAAGTGTTTCAATGAAGGGTTCGTCGGAAACAAAAACGTATTAAGAAATTTATTCACATTTAATTTTTCGTCTCTACATAATTACCACAATAATTGTAGTAGGATCGTTTAACTAAAACTATAATTTGTATAATGAGTTAATTGGTACCGAAATTATTAATAGATTGTTTTGTACTCGGTGGCGTCCTTATATATTTTTAATTTCCTTTGGTGATGATAAACATTTATGCAAGTATAAATATTCTTATGTATCTTTCTGTGCGACCTTTTTAAGCAGAGCGAAGTACGAATACGACCATTGTATTATCTACAATCGCAAGCATCAGTTTATAAATAAAATATGTGCAAAGATTACGCACTGCCATGTACGACGATAAAGAAACGACTGCAAATTTCCACGCCGTTATCGTCAGTGGTCGCTTCGAGCGCTCCATGATGATAAACAGCGATTTCCTAATGCTCGGTCCGAACGTGTACCACTTCGACTGGTAACAGGCGTCCCCAATTTCCACGCTCTTAACGTGAAAGTTAATGCGAATCAAATCAAAGTTACTTAAAGTTACCTTCAGGATGATTTCGTTTCCGTACCAGCAGTATAAAGTTAACTGGAACATCATCGAAATGAAGTACAGGAAAAGAAGAACGAACTGGAAAGAAGCGGGCGACACCTGAAATAAATAACTAAGTGGTCCGATATAATGGTGGGAAAAGTTGATACCGTTAGCAGGAAAAACCCGGTGTTGCAGATGACGATTATGCTGCCGAGGAATTGGACTAGCAGACCGAACGAAAAAATCGTTTCGATTTGTTCCACGAAACTAAAAATTAAAGAATTACCACATTGGATTATATGTTGAAATTGCCAACCCAACCACATCCGAAGTAATACGTGCAAATAAAATTGTTTACACGGATTTTTCATCGTTACAAGATTGGCTGAAGTCATGTGTGCATACGACTATCCCCGTTACTATTTCAGTCCTGGAAACAAAATTCCCTGAATTGACAAGGAACAACGACAAAAAATAAACCTGCGTAAATTTTGGGAATTTATTATTGATTTAGCAAATGTTATCATGTTTTTTTTTATTAATACAAATTTATGATGATGATAAAAGGAAAAGGATAAAGATCAAATTTTCTTTTCTTCTTATCATCGTCATAAATATGTTCCATTTCGTGCCTTCAATACAAATTGAATTACCAATGTTATATTTACTTGACATCTGCGTGTTGATTTTTTAAATTTATTTTGGAGTTCTGTTCTTACATTTAAGTTGATTTAAATTTTGTAAGTTATTGGGTACTATTTTTATTTCGAGATGAACATAGTTTTTAAGTTGATTGTATTTAAAGTTATTTATTCATTGTTGTGCTGATTATAATTGTCTTGATTGTACTAAATTACATGAACGTTTAATTCATTTGAAATATAGGCTGCCAAATTATAACAGACAGAATATAAACTGCCAGAAAGATGTTTATTGGTACCGACAAATTCCCTAGCCCATTAACCCATTAACCACGCATTGAAATAATATTTCTTGAATATTTACATAAAACATAACTTAAAAATATATTTTTGTATAAATAGTTTTTCTATTACAAAATGTTCTATAAAAATGAATTTCTTGAAAACAATTTGTATGGATATGCACATTACATTTTTGACATTTGCACAACCTTCTTCTTGCTTTGTTTTTCTTCATTATCGCTAGTTTACTCTTCTTGGGTTTCACTACCTTCACATTTCACCAAGACCATAGGTAAGTGGGATCGAAAGTGTAATTACGAAATTTTTTTGTCGTTTGGTAGTCTGTGAATTTTCCACGAATTGACAATAATCCTGTCAATTAAATTTATAAAGAGAGGACGCCGCCACTTTTTACCTCTTACATGAATTCTGTAATTAGCAATAACGCTATCGGGTAAATCAACCCATCCCATATGTTGGTTTTATTCAGATATAAATTTCATCACCATCATGATCCCGGATCTCGGATTTTCGGAAGCAAAATCTAGTGAGGCTCTATCTTTCTTTTTCATAACAGACGCTCGGTGCAAATGACACTTTTCGGTGCGATTTTCGTAAATAGTTCAAGTCGCAAAAAACCTTGAAGTACGAAATAGTTTGTAAAAAAAAGAAATTGTCAAATAATATTCGACGCTTTGTCGAATTTTTAACAACAACCAGCAGATTTGCAACTACTTTTCACCCAAAGTAAATTCAAAGGTTTCATTTACAGCTACAATACAACTCTCCAGTTTAATATCTCCCTCGCTGTTACGAAGAAGGATCCCTCTGCCCGACAAAATATAACGTCTCGGAGTTACTTGAGACATCAGAATGAATTGCAAGCCATACATAGAGGCCAACGCCAATAAAGCAACACTTTGGACTTATGGGTCTGTGGACTATCCGACAATACTGTCTACGACCAAGTATAATTTACTGTACGTTTACTAAAATTGTTGCAGTAGTGATCGGTCCTTGAAGTGTCTGAATAAAGAGGATATAATTACAAGGACATACTTGGTGATAATGGGTCATATGTTCTCAACGCACGCGATTGCCATAGTGGTGCTTCAAAACTTTTGGCTCCTCAGTGGAAACAGCAGCCTACATGCGTGAATCCATTGGGTGGCGGAGATACTTAGGGTAACAAGGGATCATACCAGAATTTTTGAATGACTCCAAGAGCCTCTTGTCGCACCTATTATCGACTTCAAGGAGCTATAAGGTTTTTAAACTGAATAGAAAGGAGGGAGTCGAAGAGTATTAGACAACCACGTTTCGAAAACGGATCAAGAGTGGGCACATCCAACAATTATTTTGCGATCAATATGGAAATCTTTCGTATTTTAAGCTGAGATCATGGCAGTATAGTACAAACAATTTCCTTCGAGCAAATGCACCAGAATGTACATAGAGCAACTTTATTGGTTCTGCAGTCGATGCAGTCCAATAGCGTTAGAATCTCAAAAGAACCGAAGGAACTGGCGCTTCACTGGAATGTTAGGTGTGTGTCCCAGATCAACATGATTTGGAAGGAAGCTCAAAAGAAGACTGGCTGGCAAGAAGTGCCCACATAGATCTATTTCTAGGACCTGAACCCACTAAGGGGATCGCTTGTTAGATCATAAAGGCAGAACTAAAAGGTCAACTTAAAGAGCACTACATAAACTGGTGGAAAAAACAGAGCGATAGGCCTTACTTCAGATAACACGTGTGAAAATGTAATCAATGTAAGTGAGGATAACATACCCTTAACGGATTATTGACTGCAACTTCAAAACGTTCCAATACCGTCCGGGAAAAGCAGGAAATAAACTACTGGGTATTCCGTAGCTGGATCATAGAGATTTGCTTCGGCGTTGG
Source organism: Geotrupes spiniger (assembly GCA_959613385.1). NCBI lineage: Eukaryota > Metazoa > Arthropoda > Insecta > Coleoptera > Geotrupidae > Geotrupes > Geotrupes spiniger. Next base: position 43,367,236 of record OY390731.1, on the reverse strand, counting down.
TATTTAATTTCCCTATCAACGATAAACACAAATTAAGTTGGCAGGTTAGTTACATCAGACAGCCACGGCAACAGTGACCTTTCACGATCGCGTCCGGTAATATTTATCGTTCGTTGCTAGGATTACAAGGAATTTTTCAACAGCGATTTTCCACTAAGTTAATGGTACACTTTTCGAAATAACTGTTCAAATAAAAGAAAACCAAATATGTGGAAAGTAAAATTATTGTTGTTATACATAAATTTGTTTATGTACAATATCGTCGCTTGGGAATGCAGTATCTCTTTGAAGTGGTTAGGAACAGCGATTGTAGATAAAATTAAAATAAATTAAAAACAAGGCCATACGTATTACCAAATTAACAAAGTAACAAAGTTTTTAATTATTAAAACTGGGAATCAATAATATAATAACTTAAAATCATAATAAATGGGTTAGGCTGTGGGAGATTTGTAATATTGTACATGGTTCCCATACTTACGTTATTATAGCACAATGATGCTGTACGCAATTAACAACCATTTTATGAACCATATTGTCAATTTCTTGATCCACTTCGTCACTATCTTCCATTTTTTCTACCTTTCGCAACTGCGCGACGGCGATTTTTTTAACATTAATGATCTTGCGCTTTAAAACATCGAATTCGCTGAATGCCAGTCCCATCAACGATACACACAACGTGTCCAAGCACAAATTATTCCACGCCGTTATGAGCACGGCGAGTGATTGAATTACATACATCGCTGGCGTGCATCCGCCCAATTCGTATGGGAACGGTACTGGCAAAGATTTATCGTCGAATATTGGATAAATCGGGTACATCAACACGCATACTAGGCAAGTAAACCTATACAGTTTGGTCAGCAGTCGTGAGGCGTTTGTGACTCGAGTGACGTATTTGTTGAAATCGCGTGGAAACGAAACGAACAGGGGATCTTCCAGATGGGCCAACATGGCCAGAAATGTCTTTCTGTTATATATAAAACCCATTATCTTGCAGAAATACGAAATAAACGTCAGCATAAGGTAGAGGGTTTGGTTGAGCCTTTCGAAATTCGTGATGTCGTAAGCAAATTCTATTATCATGCTGACGAATGCGATCAGGAACACGACCCATGTGAGTATTTTCCTGCAGATGAAGAAAATCGATTCGTTCTCTACATGCCAAACCCCCATAATGGTCATCATGCCGCGTTGAATGCTGTACGTATCTGATATCTGCACCATACTTGCTTGAAACAAAGGACGTAACTGACTCCAATATATAATCGAACTGGTTTTATATTAATTAGGAAAAATTAGTAGTGTTAGTATTTAATTACCATTTTGCTTATTTTCTTTGATCTGTTGGAGCTCTTTAATTAAAGCGACGATCACTTAAAGGTGGGCGTAGATTTTTAGTTTGAGAAGAGCGTTACATTATTAAATCGTTTAATTGGACTGGGTTGTCAGTTGTAGCGTCGATAAAAAATTACACCAAATTTGGTATGAAAATAGCTAAAATCATATTTTTTCTTATATTTTATGTATAAGAAAGTGTAGTATTCTCCGAGTCTGCTCTGACTATTTTCGATATAAAATTGAGTGTGATTTTGGTGAGGAAGAAAAACCATTTTTGAAAACAAAATTTCAACCGGAACGCACGGTTTACTCTTATTACTTTTCCAGGTCTCGAAAACGGTACATGTTTCCTGAAACGTTAAAGATGAAAATTTAAACAATTTTTATTTGAGCAGTTGTTTTCGCCGGGGCCACGAGATAAATTAGGTCATTTTATTCAATATTTTAATAAATGAAATGGCATTACGAGACCTGCTTCTAATCCTATTGTTCGTAAAACGCTATTCGCGAGGTAGTGAATTAGGAAGATTTGAAAGAAGGATTTCGTGAGTTTTATTGCACTTTCTTACTTCTATAGTCGATTTCGTTTGATTACTTTCGTGTTCTATTTTATTTTTAATTCGATTTCCCTGTTCCCGGTTTATTACTGCTATTTATTTCAATGGGAGTGGGAGAATTTGTATCCAATTTAATTATTAGTCGTTTTAGTTTGATCGAGCAATAAATTAAAATTATAATTACCAATGCTGTTTCTTTCGTCGACACGGATAAAGCATTTGCGTTAATAACATTTCGCTGTTTGAGGCTATATAATAACAATAGTAATGACAAGAGTTTTATTATTTCTATTATTATTAATTTGGAAATATATTTAAGATACAAACCATGAATTCCACATAAGGGAAGTTTGAGAGTAAGTACACTACGCTACACCTGGAGATGCCAAATGTAACTTAGCCGAAACGTCGAAACGTCCCTTCTAGTACTAATTCATAACGTGGTTCATTGTCAGATAACCAAATATAACACACATACACATAAGCACACATACATTGACGCCAATTGTCGATTTTATGTTTTATAAAGTGTCAATACTTTGACAAGTTTTAAACTGTTATCGAAAATCCCGTGCCGAATATTATAAATTTATTATTAGATGAATAACTGCATCAACTCCTACTGGAAGACATTTGACACATCAAAGTGGTTCTAAAAATGTTGTCCTCTCCAACTGCATCGTTTGATTTCTTTCATTTTTAAGGGTCATGAATTTTGTTCTTCAAGACAAAAAAGTTCCCCTTCCCAGTTTTCGGACTAAATACCTCCAAAACAGCCAAATGGACGCAAATTTTCCAAAATCGTTGATCGATATAATTAGAATTTTCATCAGAAACCATATTTACACATTTTCGATACATATATTATAATGCTCGCCCTCCTTTATTAATATTTTTTTGTGAAAATCGTAAATTCACATTTTTCTAATTAAAGGGCCCACATAATAACTGAACGTATATAAATCACGTAACTTACATTTTGTTTGTAAAATTCTATACTGTAAGATAATTTTAAATGTTCTCAATTTTTCTAATTTTAACGTAGTAATTTGTCGCATTCTCTCATACATGTTGCATATGCTAATAATATATGGTTTAGAGAGCAATGTTGTGCATTAAATTAGTCATTTGACGTTACTTAAATTATTTTTGTATATTTGTATCTTCATTATTGTATTGATTTCGTGATGATTTTTGTAATGTTTCTTTACTTGATCTGCACTAAGGAGATGCATGTCCAGTGTATGGCTACATTCACTTTAAAACTATGTACTAACATGTAGTTTATATGTATATGCACTATAGGCTGTGAAAGCTTGTTGAACAAATTTATTCCATTATTTTCTATTTCTTGTTTTCTCTTTCCAGCCATTTCTTCCAAGGTCTACCTTTTTTCCTTTTCCAATTGGCGTTCTGTTAAGGACATTTTTGGTAATCTATTCTTTCTATATGACAAGTCGTTGGGTTTTTATGACGAATGTTCCCTGTACTTCTTGGTACATAATGTCTAGTTCCTGATTTACTCATCTTCGCCAACTGTCTTCTGTGTTTATACCACATTTCTCATCCATCAAGGGCATCCTCATCTACGTTTTCAGTGACTACGCCTCACAGGCACATGGCTATTCTTTGATTTCATTAATCTTTTCAGCATTCCGTACTTCCTGTTACTTTTCGCAGTTCTGACTTGTTCCTACTCCTCATGTCCTTTTTCGTTTGTCATGCCTCCCAAGTATAAGAACTCTTTAACCTTGCCAAACTCGTATTCCCTTCCATTGTTCGTAGTTATTTGCAAATTTTCATATTTTTGGTTCCAAAACGTTTGCTTATTTTTTCTATTTTTTTGTGATCTATTTAATTCCGCTTTAGTGTTCGTTATAAGTGTAAGGTTTTCCGCATTTGATAGACATTGATGCTCGTTGTTCTATTTTGTCCATTCCATTTTTTATTTACTGCTTCTAATGATGCTTTCCAAAACCAGGTGACCTAGTAGAGGGTATGTTTTATTTAGTGTAACAATTGTTAGAGTTATAAATGTTTGGGTATTTCTAGTCTTCTCATTGCATTGTACATTTGTTCTCTATTTACTTTACTTTATCATAGCTTGTTCATAGCTATCATATCATAGCTTTATCATAGCTTGTTTTAAATCAATGCATATCACCTGCAGATATAATTTGTATTCGTTACCGCTTGTTGAGATTTCTTTGAGAGTAAAGGTATAGTCATTTACCGATCTGTTTCTCCTGAAACCTGCCTGATAGTCCCCCTGGACACCTTCATTAGCATTGCTTAATCTCTCCTTTTTTACCAGTACTTTATAAGTTGTGTCCGGTAATATAATACCTGTATAGTTTTCACATAGTGATTTAGTTTTCACATAATGATTTGTCAGCTTTTTTACACATTTGTACTTTCTCCTGTACTAGTTTAACAAAGCTCATATATTCTTTCAGTTAAGCTTTAATCATTTCTGCAGATACTTCGCGTTGCCTTGGACTTAGTATTTGTTAGACCTTTGATTGATATGATATGATTGTATGATATGATATGATATGATTGTATGATATGATATGATTGTAACGTCACCTTTCATTGGTACTTCTATATCTTTCTCTTCCCATCAGGCGTTGGCGCTGTTTCTTCTTGGTTTTCCTTATTTCCCGCATTAAGGGGAAACCATTAGTTTTTGATTTTTATTTCTCAGAGCTCGTAATCCTGGACTGTTTCCTCAATTTTTTCTAATTGTACAATTTTTTCCTATACATGCTCTTCAGTTGTTTTCTTTTGTTCTTATATTGTTTTCTGTTTCCTATTGCGTTGTAATTCTTGTCTTATTTTTTTTCGTCTGCTATCTCCACATACTCCTCATCGAACTAATCTTTCCTGTTTGTCACTTCATTTTTCTCGGGATCGTCGTTTTAGCAGTATCTTTAATGACTTCTTTTGTTTGTGTCCATATCTCCACAATTTGTGTGGTTTTACAGCATTTTTCCAGTTGTTTTGCAATTTCCCCTTATATTCTACGTTAACGTTCTCATTCTTCAATCTTTCCACATCACATAGTTTTTCTATTTTTTTTAACATTTGTTGTGTTTCTTTTGCTTCACTCTTTTGCTCCCTTACTAAGAAGTGATCGGATCATGTGTCACTCCTCTTGTACTTCTCACGTTAGTAATTAAGTTCATATGTTTTATTTCTACCAGCACACTATCAATTTGATTGCATACCCTTCCGCCTTGTGTTGTCCATGTCCCTTTATATATTTCTTTCCGTTCCAGTTGCGTACTCCTCACCACCATGTTTTCTTCTAGTACAAAATTAATTACCCGGCGACTATTATCGTTAGATATTTCGTGTTTACTGTGTACTTCTTTTGTTGATCGGTGCATTTCTTCTTTTTCAATCGCTATTGTCATATTTCGGTAATTTTTCTTTTAGTTGTTCATAAAATAAGTTTTCTTCTCCCTCTTTTCTTCTGAGGTCGTGTGGACACAGATGATTCTATTTTTTTTTGTGCCATACCAGTTCATAGCGTTCCACCACCTCTAAAAAATTGAATATCTTCTATATCTACAATATCTAGCCCTAATTGTTTCCTTTCTTATAAGGCTGTTATTTCTATCTTACATATTTTTAATTTCCCTTATTAATTCTTTAAGACTCCATTGCGCAAAAGTGTCCAATACATTCCAGATGCCTATAAAATGTATCCTTTCTTACACCTTCTTTAATTGTTGATGAGTTTTTAGTATTTTTCCAGTGTCCTTTGTCCCCATGACCGTCCTTGAAATATATTGACTCTGATCTACATTGTTTAGTTTTTACCTTGTTAGCCTCTTTCTTACGGACCAGTTTCTTTAGTTGTATATTTCAGCTAAGATCAGTTTTTTTGTAACCTATCTTAACCGCTTTCTTTTGTTAGCCTCTTTCTTACGGACCAGTTTCTTTAGTTGTATATTTCAGCTAAGATCATTTTTTTTTGTAACCTATCTTAACCGCTTTCTTTTGTCTTTCTCTTCTTTAGCTTGGCTCATTATTATGCTTTGTGTCTGCTTTCTTCCTTATTTAGGTCATCTTTTGTACCTTTCAATTTACTTTTATTCGTCATCACCTTAATTTTCTCTTCAAAATTTAGTAATTTCTCCATATTAATCACGTTTTGTTGAGTTTTTATTGCGCCTATTTCCTTAATCTGCATTTTCAGTTCAAATTTGCTTTTGAAGAACATTTGTGCTTCCTTTTTCCTGTCCTCCTTGATGGAGGACATGGTCGCTCACTTTACCACTACGTTGCATTTCCTTGCTGTTCCATCCATCCTGCCTATATGTTCTTCCATCTTTGCAGTGAGTTGTTCCTTTTCCATCTTCCATAGCTATTTCTTGTCTATTATTTCAGCCCTCAATTTCTCATTCTATTCCGTATATCTCCTCATCCGTTTTTAATCCCTCAAGTACCTGCGTTTCTATCAATTCTTAATATGTTTGTACGTTTGCCTGCCTATCTGCCAGCGTTGCCAACTTCTCAACTTCTGTTACTTTGTAACAAATTCTTTCAATACTCACCTTTTCTGTCTACCAGTTACTAAATATATAGTAGTTAACATTTTTATACTTTACGGCTCTGTTGACATTGTTTGTTATATTTGTCTTTTTTTATTTTGGAATTTCTTTCATGGAACATATCTATCTTCGTTTCAATTGGTTTTACACCCTATGCATTTTTAAATGTTTTGGTCGATTATTCTAGCACGTTCTAAGGTTTGATTTAATTTTAATGGTTGTTTAATTTGTGTAATTACAATTGGTCTGGTTGGCTTAATAGGTTTTGGTCATTATGAAGAATATTTAGTTTCTTGACTCGTGATTGTATCACAGAGTACTAGTATTTCTTGCTCGTAACTTTCAAGCTATTTCGCTGTCCTTTATTTTTTCTTACTGTCTGCGTTTATATTAAATTTTCAATGTCAACAATTTGACAAAGTGACTGAAATTAGCCATTGATAATGAATCCTGGGTTTCGACAAATCTTATTATTTATAATTTAAAGATTATAAATCAGTTAGATTAATATGTTGATAGGGCTCACAGTAAAACTCAGCAATATGTTGCATTATATATTGTATTGATAATTTAGCGGTGGGCGAGTTTGTTCGCTGGGCTTTATTTTGTAGCCAATAAACGAAATAAATCCAAAGCGCTAAAGTTGCAAGTTCTTCAAGGAAATTTGTGCAAAATGTTGAATCGTTAAAATCGTTAAAGTTCCTTGACATGCTAGCATTTACGTGTTTTCTAGAACTTAGAGTACGCTGTCGAGAAATTAAACGATTTTCGAATTTCGATATCGAAACAGTGTCAGTTGTCGAATGCGTTCTTAATCACCGCAAATATTGAATACGACCAGCGAAATATCTAAAAATAAAAGTAAATTAAAATCTCACCTACATAAAAATTTATTGATCTTGTATTAAATGTTATTCATGCTGGGTTCTTCATAGCAGTATTGGTTTTAGTAACGTGGGTTATACTTAGTACTACGTACCATTGTATGCTTTGCTGCTTGAATTTTAAGCGACAAGATAGCATTTGTGTAAGAAGTAAAAATTTTCATTGATATCGATGATATAATCGTCGAGCATTTTGTGTGTGCAGAAAGTTCAGAAGGGTATGTATAAATTTTAAGATTTAAAATTTTTAGACCAATCTAGTGACACAACCGCATACATGGATGAAGATATGATATCTAGTATTGCATAGAAAACACGCAGTGTCGTCTCACTGTCATCACTGACACGTAGCGTCAAGTATTGGACGAACTATTGATAAAAACGGTGTTCTTATATTTTAACAAGAACCGTAGACAAGCCATTAGCAGGAAAAGACCGAACAACATGGATGAGGCAATTGGTAAATTGGTCTGGTTAGTGGCTTCCATTTCAATGAAACTATTGAGGAACAACTATTTCATGACATATAAGGTTAATGTGGGTGTAAAAACAACCAAAGTGTTCACCTGATTCTTTTCATAGGATTCCAGCCTTAGTTAAGTACTTTTAGAGGAACTATAGCAACCATAAAATACGACTTATATACTTTGGGACAGCCCTAGTATTATCTTTTATAATCTACATTGTTGTGAACAATTAATTCAGTTTGTCCGAGACACTTTATGTAGAGAAATAAACGCACCGTAACGTACGATTCCAGCGACACGATGGTGAATTTATACACTGATATAGCGAGCGGTCTTTTCGCCCTTTCCATGATAATGAACAGGGACTTCCTGATGCTGATGCTGCAGTCGTACCACTGTGAGCTGTAACAGGCATCTCCAAGTTGAGAACTCTAAAAAGAAGCGACACGAATTGGCGATTAATTGCGAGCGTTTTCGATATTTACCTTAAGGATGACTTCGTTCCCGAACCAGTGGTAGAGCGTCAGTTCCGTTATAATGGCGCCAGTTAAGCCGAAGATGAAAACTTGCGAGCTAGATTCTTTCTAAAACGAAGCTGTGCAATCATTAAAAGATCTAAAAGCATATCCAAGATTACTGACGTTTAAGAGCAACTGGGACGCCACATTGCATACAACAACTACGGCGGTGAGGTATTGCACCAATAACGGGGCCGAGTATATCCGCTCCACTTGTTTCACGAATCTGAAAAAATTTCTTTAAATGTGCCGAATTGAAAATAATCTGGTGCGTTATGTGATAAGAAACCTTCTTCCCATATTTAATCGAATCGCGAGTCTTAAGTATCTACCTGTGTACTTACTTCACGATAGCCACGTGATGTTTAACGCAATGTCGAAGAATTATGACCACCTTAACGTCGATAAACGTTTGGAACTCCTTTCTGTTGTGGTCTGACAAAATTACACAATTTTCTTCGATTACTTCGTGCAACATTCCCGCCAAACGTCTACTGAGAATTTCAATTTGTGCACCAGCTATGGTCAAAAAGGTCGCGTACGACAAATTTATGGCCACGACGTTCCAGGCTGCGGTTGCCAGACAAAACGATTGAAAAACATACATATACCATTTGTATGCTCCTAAATCGACTGGAAACGGAACGGGCAGATCTTGATGCCTTAGATTGGGCATCGCAATATAGAGATATAGACAAAACACGACACTAGCGATAACAGCCCAATACACCGTTTTCATGGTACCAATTGCTTTTTCCAACAGAATATCTAATCTTTTTGGATGAGCGTGGAATAGGTCGCTGTTTAGATCCCCTGCCAGTGACAACAGATCACTTTGCTTAAGCAGAAACCCTGTAAATTTTCCAAAAAACGATACCATTAGCACCAGTGTTGTACTGACCGCGTTAGAGTCGCTGAAGTTTTCATGAATCGCCGCTCCCATACAAAGTGTGCCGATAAATATCAAGTAAATCGTTAGCAAAAGTAGTTTTTTCACGCGATACAATATCGGAGGATGTTTCATTGGCCAAATTCCCATAATCGTCATCATTATCTTTAACATATACAACAGTTTCGCACAACGAGGTCTCGGCATTTTTATATATCAGTGTCGGTTTGCTTGGCGAGAAACTGAACTGCATACTCAATCAATGGTATTTAAAGCACTATTTAAACTTCAAAACTATTATTATTTACAATTAATCTATTATAATGATCTTAAGAAATGTTTTTAACATTACATTTTTCTTTACTCAATAATAAGAGCTTAACAATGCACTAATCAATATCCTTGCATAATTTAATCGAGTCGACGTTAACTTTTCTTGGGAAGTTAAAATTACAAAAGTTTATCGAATAAATGTGTATGATATGCAAATATACTTTAAAGCAATATCTTACCGCATTATAATCATGTGATGTACGATGCAGTACCGAAGGATCGACCTAACTTTTAGATCAACATCATTGCGCAGTCCAACTCCACTGGTGTATTTGACACCGATAGCTTCTGAAGCCTCGGGGAGCATACCGTCGATGCGACCTTTTAGTATGTCGATTTGCGCCGCACATACCGCCAGCGAACCGGCATACATCAAGTCAACCACGCAACAGTTGAAGCCCGCTTGAAAAATGCCGAAGATCTGAAAGACGTACATGAAGGAGTTATACCTGCCCAAGTCGTAACTGCAAGGAATCGGTAGCGTAGTATCGTCGAAGGTCGGCGAGAGGGTATAGAAGACTACAGTAACCAATGAGAACGACATCAGCATGTTGGCAACTTTACCCACAATATTAATTGCCTTCTTCAAAGGTTCGTCCAAATACTCGGGACGTGTGTTGAACACGTCGCTTTGTATCGTGTCGATAATCATGTTTACCGCCTCTTTGTTCCACGCGAATGCGATCAGTTTGCTGACGTAACCTAAAATTGGCACTAACAGGCACAAAATTTCGTTCATGCGTTCTACGTCGTTGGTGCTGATGGCCGTTTCGATGATGAGCATGCATGTGAAGGAAATGTTGACGAACATCGTGAAGGCGCATCTAATTAAGTGGAATGTTGTAGGATTCTTTGAAGGAAAAACTCCGGATACGATCGACATCCACAGAACCTTCTCGAACGGTTCTATACAATGAGGTCTAGTCATCGTAAACCTACAAAGAAGCACTAATTCTATTCACCTTGATTTGCTCGATGAAATTACTCCACGCACACACATTAATGTGTATGAATTGAGAGCTGTAGAATGGGGGAGCATAATTTAGTAATTAAGCATTGATGGAGAGGGAAAATAGGAGCAACGAATTATCGAAATGGGGTGAAAACCTATTAAAGTTATACGATATAGTAGGGATATCAGTAACGGGCGAGAAAATGAGGAGAAGAGGGTGGAACGATGTGGAAAGTAAGATGGTGGATAGATGTGTAGGGTTATAGCTGTAGACGGAAGAACGCCGGAATATTTGATGAGTGGGAGATCAGGGGAGGAAGAGATAGCGAGGTTCAGATGTGGCAACGAGGAAAAAGGAAATAAATATTGGATGGATCAGAATTACAGGAGGTGTAGCTTTTGAGGAATAGCGATGGATGCATGGCAGCACTGGATAGAAGAGTGTATGGATGTGGCATTAAGTGAGGAATAGAGGAGAAAGTGGAAAAACTGGAGGCTATCTCTAGATGAGGACGGTGATGTTGTGGAGGTAATGAGGAAAATGAAGACATTACTGGTAATGAAACGTAAGGGATGGTGAATTACACACACGTGCATATATATGTTAATTTTAATAAATGCCAATAATAGGTTGCTAGTACTATATATCAAGATCACACATAAAGCATTGCCTCTCCCACTAATTATTAAAATTTCGTTTCAGTACTTCAATAATATCTGTCTTACCTCTACAAGTTCCAAGACATAGACTACTTAAACAAATTTAATGTAACTTATTATATAGCTACTGGGAACAGTTGAATGTTGATACGGCATCGAAACTGTAATTTTTACAATTAGCCAATTATCTACGTTAAATTGCTCGTCGTCGATTTCGATTTAATACGAAGGTAGTAATTTTCGAAGGATTAAATTGTTTTCCATTTTTAACAGAGCGAATAAATACAGTTTAAATATGCAATAGATTCTATTGGAAACTATTGGATAAATTAACTGAATAATGCAATAATGCATAATGCAAGTGTGACATAAATAACGAAACACCGCAGAAATAAATAAGCGGCATAGTTAGTTGAAGTTTATGTCCAATTCTAAAAATGGGGAGATGTTAAGGCGAGGAATATCTAGTATAATGCGGCACATTATTGGAATGAGGTGGAATTTTACATTTCACTTTTCAGTGATGATAGTTACATTGTTATCGTTTATGGAGGACGATGACAAATGAATTTTATCATCGTAATGCATTTGTATGCAGTTTTAAGCGAAATCAATAACATAATTTGGCATGAAATATAACACCTGGCCGTGCGTGAACGTTGCAGTTATTAAAGTTGGGAATTCAGACATTGTCGCACACTAAGTTTGTTCGTTTGGAAACTAATTAATATTTCTAAACATGTTTTTGGCTTGTAATTGAAAAATATAGCGTCTAAGTTTTCCCTATCTCCATTTTGTTATATTAAGCTTCCAATAAATTATTTTTCGCTAACTCACGAACCTGTTAATTTTCAAAATAATCCTCTCATTATTCCCTTAATGTATAACAGGCGAAAAATCAAAGGAATTGAGTCACTAGACACACATTAGGATCTCAATCGGCAATATTTTTTTGTCTAACGCTGTGTAGTTTTCACTTCTACAAAAACCTCCAGTGATTATGTAACTTTCCATACGAGATACGGATCCCGCCTAATAAAAAAAAAAAAACATTTATATTTTGGTGGTGTCGAGTTTCTATTATTTGGTACAAGGTTGGTTGGTTGATCTTACAATGATTAGGGCATGATTTTTTTTTTATTAACGCATTCTTCGTCTTTTATTCAGATGCATTATCGCGAAGTCTTAATTGTAATATTTTCTACCGTTATATGTCGATGAATCAAAAATTACTACCAGCGCAAGCTAAATGATAATTGAATTATCTCAACCAGAGATATTAATTTTTATACACTTACTAAGTCTAATAATGGGGTTAGCCAAATTCTAATATATTTAACAGGGTTTATTGCCAGAAGGTTACTTTATTGACCAAGAACAAAATTAATCTAATTTTTTCATCGTGGCGACTAGTAATTTACAACATATAATGAAGTGTTTGGCAATAATTTGACAATAAGTGTCAATATCATTTTACTAAATATATAATATACTCTAGTCAGCAATCTCAATTATCTTCTGAATAGCCTAATATTACATAACCTAAGACGTGGAATATGCTGATAAATCACCTTTCAAAAAATGCTTTGTTGGTATTACAGCATCTGCATTTCTTCTATCCGCTATCACCCACGTCAAGTACTAATCCCGAAAATACATTTACCTACAAGTAATAACCTATCAAAAAACCAAAACTCCTCATACATTGAAACATAACTGTAAATGTACAAGCGCACTACAAGTTGAGAATAAATACCTGCTTTATAGATAAAAAATAATTAAACTCGTACACTCCCTTTCTGGTGACTCTACGTCGACTGCGCCATTTAGCCGCGATGACTTTTGTAGCATAGGAACTTCTTATCCACAGCTGATTACTCTGACGTCATACAAGGATGTCATCGTGCCAAAGAGACATGCTCGGAAATCCACTTGATATATCTACAAAATTCACGTATATTCGTAGGATCTTCTTCTTGTAAAGTACTACTCTTGCAACTGCGAGTTGACTTCTAAAACATACTCTGATAACCTGTTTGCAGCCGTATTAAATGTTCATACATTCGCACGGCCTCATCTGTGTTGATGTGTTTATAAAGTGCATTATTCTGCAGTTTTCCGCTTTAATTACTTAGAACATGTAAAGTTTATTACTGTGCCCACTACAGTGTGGTCGTTTACATTGTTTTGCGTGCAGTGGTGTTAACTATTTTGGTATATTCCAATAATGCCAATAATGCGACATGAGCATAACTTACATGGTTAGTATTACAGTGTCTATACAATACGTATGTTTTTTGTATCATGTGATACTCAAACATATGTGCCACTGATTTTCCGATGACTTTAAATTTTTCTTCCTCTCTTTTGTTAACCTTCCCTGGTCTTACTTTTGTGAGTCACTGAGAGCGATCGCGCTGGTGTCAAGTGTTTATCCGTACTATCCAAAATATTAGACACAAGTATGTTGTGTAATAGGTTGTTTGCTCCTGTTGCAGTAAGGATGGTGAATTTCATAGAATGGTACTGCTGTAACACGAATTATTTAATTGACTTCGTCTATGTAAAGATTGTGAAAGATTGTCAAAAGTTGTTATGCTGGAATCTTCAGCGGGAAGTAACTATGTATAATTCTCCCATCCATCATCTTTGACTGATATGGGAAAGGTTGTCTATGAGGTAACCGAGACGGGAAGGTACAAGAATAATATTATTTATGGTGTACCTGAATCTGCAGGTACTACACCTAAGAGTCGTCAGCCTAAACTTGATTACTGCCTTGGCAAAGGATATACTTCTTGGATGTACTTGAAGATATTTCTTCTGATATACGTTTGGGTAAACATGATCATATTAGGATATGCAGTGCCCTTATTTGCAAGTATTCGAGGCAATTGGCCTAATCTCTCAATTTTACGAGATCGTACTCCCATGCAATCTGAATTATATCGTCTTGTCAGGACAAAGCTGTAGGAGCGGCTTGGTGAAGGCGAATAAAATTTGCGTATTAAATATAAGAATGGTGTGCCCATATTTATTGCGGTTAAGGAAACTAAACGAACCTTCGCACGAAAACTCATTCTGCGTAGACTAATATCTTGGGGTCTAATTTCGAAATTATTATTCTTTTTGAGACTTGGCTTAATGAATCAATATGCTGAAATATTTACTGACACTTTCTGTTAGTCGTTGTGACAGGAAGTTTGATCTGGTAAACCTTACCACTGGTGGTGGTGTCTTGGTTTGCTTTACATAAGGACATTGAACATGAGCTAATTAATACACATTTTGAAAACATTTTATTGCTTCGCCTGGCGTACGACAGGGATCTAATTTTGCACCGCTGCTTTATCTACTAGTTGTTAATGATCAAGTTGCCTACTTAGCATTGACCTATGTCGATAACCAAAAAAATATGCTGGGATTAATAGCATAAATGACGCAATACACCTCCAAAGTATTGTTGAGTATCGCAAGCTTCGATTAAATACTGGCAAGTATTCTGTGGTTCGATTCTCAAAGAAGAAAGAAGTTGATAATTTTAAACATAATATAAATATGTAAGTGTTAACCTGCAAACCCCTAATTAAATACTTGTGCGTTTCATTCGACAGACAACGTTTGTAGACCACACATTGGGATTCCAAGTACTTCACGGACCAAGATATCATGAACTATCTCTACTGCGGTGTGTTTCGTAGCCGACTGGAGTACGCTTCAACGGTTTGGAATTCTTTTTACACGTCACACAAACTTCAACTTGAACGCGTTCAATGACGCTTCTTAAATTTTTTGAGTTTCAAAGGATGGCATATAGGGATATAGGATGAGGAATAATGCACATGACTGTTACTGCCTCATTCCGTAGTCGCAGTTATCCCTGGTGCAAATTTCTTATACAATTTAATTCAAATCAACGTAGATTGTCCTTTGTTATTAATAATTAATAGCTATTTATTTAATAAGTACATAATATAGGTTTTTATTGACAAGCCCTAAAGTTTATGTCCAAGCGAGCTTGCGAGCGACGCCGTAACTAGCGCGTGTCAATGAAACGAATTGTACATATAGCCTTATCTCCGACTATGAAACCTTAGAAATGACCTTTTTATGATTTTTTTTTATAATTTTATGTACACGATACACTTTTGTTGATTTGCTATTTTGTGTTTACTGTTGGGCACAATAAAGATTTATTATTACTATTATTATTATTATCCATAAAGCGCTATTTACCTGCCTTACAATCAAATCTCATCATCCCCTGAATTGCTCTCGATGGCGTAAGCCTACTAATTTTAAACCACCTTGTCACTTACTTGTCACCTTTAGGCACTGTAATGAAAATAATCGTCGCCATTATAGTGTGTGCTAGTTTTTCGTTGCCATCATTTGCAGGCTACGATTTTTGTGACAAGAAGTGTCATGCAAACGATGGCGTAACATGCACGGAAGCGGAATCGTGTACATCGCATGAGCGATGCCGGAATTTGACGACGGTTGGCCTAACTAAATTGGAAAAGTTGGCAATTTTAAGTGAAATCAACGACCTGCGAAAGTTGGCTGCAAATGGATTTTTCAAAATGCCCGCCAGCAACATGAGAACAATTGTAAGTGTGAATGAATTACCCATCACTTATCTCAAACATTCTCCAAATTGTTAATTGTGAAAATATGATTCAAAGCAAATCATTTGACCTTGCTTTCGATGTTGCTATTTAAATTTCACTTTGAACTTGTTTAGATTTGGAACAACGATTTGGAGGAACTGGCGCAATGTTGGGCAATGCAGTGCGAAACTATTTACGACAAATGTACTGAAACTTCAGGTACAGAATTTTGAACATAGATTCTCTCGGTTAAATTGTTCTATTTCCCCCAGATACCGTATCATACGGACAATTGATTAACGTCTTAACACGGTCATATTTAAAGTACGGTCAAATCACCGCGAAACAGATTGCTGTGGACCAATGGTGGTCGGAGCATAATGAGTTGGAAATAACGTCAACCTTGATCGACACCTACAGTACTAAACCAAAAGCGTGAGTCGACGACCTAACATATAAACACAAGCGAATTTATGAACACACCATTGCTCATTGTTAGTCAAAGCCCTTGTTAGTACAATGTTTACATTTCTCAGGAGGAATTTCACGCAATTACTATGGGCGGAAACTTACTCGATCGGCTGCGGGCTGACGGTGTTCGGTGAGTGCGATTAATATCGCAAATAAATACGCTAATGGCCTTCGTTTTAGAAAAGCAAGAAGGCGTTTTGGAGCATTTTCTGGTCTGCAACTTCGAACCGAAAGGTAACGTTTTACGAAAGCCCATATTTAAAAGGGGCGCTCCTTGTTCGGCGTGTCCAAACTATACGACTTGCGACGTAGAGGTGCCCGGTCTGTGCAGAAATGCTTTTTCGTTGCGGAGTGCGTATTATTTATATTAATTGGACGACGCTATTTGTTTTTATTTCTTAGGTAGGAACCAATTCTTAATGAACAAGTCCAATCGTTTGTTAAATGGTAAATATTTCATACTAATATTTATTGTTACATATCATTCGTCGTATGGGTATCTCACTTTTTATCATAGTACAGCCATTTTCTGTTACGACACAAATTAGGACGTAAGTACTCATATCAACGACATTAATGACAATCTGAAAATATGTGGTTATGATGAGGTCAAAATCAAATTGCATTAGAAAGTTTTATATATAAATACCACCCTTTGAATTTGTCTACATGATTCGTGAAAGGATTTCAGCACTAACGACTTTGATCTAAACGTCCAAATGATTATATTACAAGTTCAAACTACTTATATGTTCGCCAGTTCCATAAAAAACCCACACAAAGTGCAATAAATTTCGTCCATAGTGGTATCGAGTTTACTCAAGATGGGTATCTTGCCCTGAAGATAAGCGACAAGCTTGGATTTGAACTGAAGCAACATTGAGAGGGCTTTAGTCTTAAATAAGGTCTTTATATGAAGCCCTCAGCGTGAAGGGTGAGGGTTGGTCTTTTCATTGATCGAAGTGATCAACTTAGAATAAAATACCTGGTAATTTAATTTTTGGATACAAAACATTATTTAACGATAATTCCCGAAAAGTTTATTACATTCCTCCTTTGAAATCGTATGTGTCCACATACACAGTTAAAAACTCGACAGGTTCAATATGTTTATATATATTAAAAATAAGAAAAAGCAATAAATTGTTCACTATTTCTAGATACGATTATTTTAGGAATAAATTTGAAGCTAAACGCAGTTTTTATCGCCATGGTTCTCGTTTACAGAAGAATGAACGATTGGTATGTTCAATTTAATTTATAAATAAGGTTCTGTTGTTTATAACAATATTCAGGTTCAATGGTGCGAAACAATCTAATGTACACACATTTATCCGAATTATGTCCTAATAAAATTGATTTATTTATTGTTTTAGATTATTTTATTACTGTAATATAAAAATTATAAATATACATAGCCACGATAAAACCTGGTGTGGAGTAATTACTAATTTTTGTTGAAATAGCGGCAGCAGTGGGATAACACTGACCAACAAATTACTTTATAAAGTTTTCCAAGAAGATTACAATCATATTCGAGTGTCTTGGTGTGCTTATTTCAAAAATGACACTAGCATTTGTATAACAGCTCTAGTTTTTGAGATTTTTCAAACTACCCATATTTAAGGTTACGGTGTATTATAAGTCACTTTCAAAATTACAGAAAATTAAAATGGCTTCAAAGAGAAGACACTGTTTAGGCGATCCAGATAATTTTTGTGTAATTTGTGGTGAATATACCTTTGCGAAGTATCGTAAATCGATCACGGACTTCGTTAAATCTGCGTATTCTAACTACTTTGGTGTGAATATTAGTAATTTACGGAAGCCGTGGGTGCCTAATACTGTGTGTCAAATTTGTGTTGTCTCTTTGCGACAATGGTCAGGTGGAAAACGGTCTGCTCTTAAATTCAACACACCCATGATTTGGCGGGAACCTCGTAATCATCATGATGATTGTTATTTTGTGTAGTAAACACTAAGGGCATAAACTCTATAAACCGGGATAAGTGGTTATATCCGACGTTGACTTCTGCTCAGAGGCCTCTTATACACTCTGATCAGTCATCAATGCCAGTACCATCGACATCATTAACATGTTTTGAACTGGAGGAGATGGAAATTGAAGAAGAAAAACATGAATCTGACCCTGATTTCACACCTAGTTCAGAGAAAAAATCCTCAACTATTCAATCAAAGTGAGTTAAATGACTTAGCAAGGGATCTAAATCTATCGAAGTAGCAGTCCGAAGTATTGGCATCTCGCCTGAACGAGAAATATCTACTTATACCAGAAACAAAAATTACATTTTATCGTACTCGTGAAAAAGATTTACTGCCCCATTTTTCCTCTGAAGAGAATTTAGTTTACAGTAATAATGTACAAGGCCTTATGCAAAAGATGGGTTTACAAAAATACAAAGCAAATGATTGGCGGTTTTTTATTGATAGCAATAAAAGAAGTTTAAAGTGTGTACTGTTACACAATGGAAATAAGTACCGTTCTATACCTGTAGGACATTGAACTTCTATGAAAGAACAATATGGCAATATTTCTTTAGTATTAGAGAAACTAAAGTATGATGAACACAACTGGAAAATTTGTGTAGATTTGAAAATGGTAAATTTCCTCTTAGGACAACAGGCAGGTTATACTAAATACCCGTGTTTCATATGTTTGTGGGACAGTCGCGATAAAAAGAACCATTGGGCTCAAAAGGTGTGGCCACTGAGGGAGGCAGCTATTGTTGGTAAGCAAAATGTAGTAAATCCACCTTTAGTTAATCAAAATCGAATTATATTGCCACCACTTCATATAAAACTTGGTATTATGAAGCAATTCGTTAAAGCACTTAACAAAGATGGCCAATGTTTTTCATATCTTTCGAAAAAGTTTCCTGGTCTGAGCAACGAAAAGTTAAAAGCAGGCATTTTCGATGGACCACAAATTAGACAACTGATAATAGCAAAACGAACCTCGCAAAGTTTCGTTTCTGTGATTCAAAATTTTCTTGGCAATCATAAATCAGAAAACTATTTACAATTAATTAACGACATGTTGTCTAACTTAAAACACCTAGGGTGCAACATGAGTATTCAACTACATTATTTACATTCTCATTTGGATCGATTTCCTGAAAACCTGGGAGATTACAGTGAAGAGCAAGGTGAAAGGTTTCACCAGGATATTCGCACAATGGAAGAACGTTACCAAGGGAGGTGGGACATACATATGATGGCTGATTACTGCTGGAATCTTTGTCGGGATCTTATACAGACACCTTATTCAAGAAAATCTTATAAAAAACATTTTATTCCTCGACCACAGTGACTTCTTCAAATAAAATGATTTAAAAAAACATACTTTTGTAATAATTTTTAACCTACGTGTATATTTAAAACTAGAGCTGCTAGAAAAAAACTAGTCTTATTTTCGTAATTAGCACAGTTAAATTAAGCGAGAACAAGTAAAAATACCCTGGAAAATTTTTATGTGTTGACCAGTGTAATCAATCGATTTCATTCGTTAAATGCATTCTGTTGGATATGTTGTTGGCTGATTAGACTTTAACTTAATACCAGCAATAACAGCAATATTCCATTAAAATCATTTGACCCCTATATTTATGAAGTACTACTATTGCCGACTAGATACTTTAGTAGAAGTTTGAAAGTCGAAAATTATGTTCACGATAATAAAGAATGCAATAATCTGTAAGTACAACGCCATTTTATTGTGCATACAATAATACAAGTATATACATATACATTTTATTTTAAACATACGTTTGGAAATCTTTGGACAGAATTTAACAACAAATATTCATTTAAAACAGTCAAACAAAACAATTATTAATCCAACACAAATAGAAAAACTGGAGTAGTACAATATAATTTACAAACATATTTCGCTAGTATTAAAAACACAACAGATTTTCTAGAAGTTGTCACGTTATTATTATTTATACCAAAAAATGGATTGTCAATTATTTAAATCGTATCTTTAACGAGGTATCCGTCGTCTTGTATAATATATAGGTTTTTAGTTACATTAACTTCGAGAAAATTTGTTCGTTGAACACACTTGTACGCCGCAATAGATCCACGGCAATAAATCCCTAACGATATTCACAAGAAAGAAATATATAAAAAATTTTGAGCTACAAGTATTGACATTTGATTAAATTTGTATAGTTTCTCATATCTTTTTTTTCCCTTGATATATATATATATATAATTATATTTATATATATTTTTATTATAATATAAAATGAGCACAACATTTCGAGACATCATAAATGTAAAATATCGGACAAGAGTTCAATATCTTATTTATATCATTTAGAAATTAATTAGTAAATATACTTAAAGTTAGTTTTTGATGAGTTTTTAAAAACGGTAACAACAATGACAATGAAGTCTAAAACGCTCAGGTACGGGTAGGGAACGGCTTGATACGCTGTCAAAATAACAAGATCACGGCTAAAGCAAAGTAGCTGCCAGCATTTTCGCACGTATTCAGTCATTTCGTTTGGTCGTGTTCATATACCAATATAACAAACAAGTGCCGATGTTACGTATAATTTTTATTCAAGTTATTTACTAACAAATTGTGTTTGATTTGCATAAAAAGCGACGAATAAACCGATGGTCCACGTGTGAAATCTGCCCAAATAAAAATTTTACTGCTCCTCTATTGAAATCCAATATTAAAACGGACGCTCCTGTGCATAAGCCAATCCAACCCAACCCAATTTTAACAACGATGAAAAACAGCAGACCATATGCAACGTTATAAAAAACCATGTGGCTATGTTTATGTAAATTGTTATCTGTGATTACTCTAAAATTCTGTTTCTGTTAACCAAACCTATCGCATAATCATTAAGAGTAAAATGATAGAACGAAGACACACTTTATGATTCCTATTCCTATGTTATCGTTTTGTGTCTTCATTTGATTTTAGCAAGAATTAAAAATTAATAATACATTGTTTAGACAGATGAAATATTGACGAGCAACAGCTGAGATGGGTACTTAGATGATTTGGTTGATTAATTACTATAGAAAAGTACTGATAACTTGTTTTTGATGCATAGAAATATATGTGTAAAATGGCCACACTTCTAACATACTTGCAATTACATTAACATAAGGGGTGAGATTTTATTTCTCTGTTTTCTACTTGTACAGGAGGATGTCCTTAAATGCGACCTGAAACTTAACCAAGAATTATTATTTAACTATAGATTTATAGCCCCTGACAAGTGCCACGAATAGAGAAAATAGGGTACGTAAATATATAATCGGTGTGCTCTAAATGTTTAAAACCATCAAAAGGTAAAATTTTCATAATTCCCTGAAAGAACTAGAACTGAAAGAATTTCACTTAGGCTGAAGACATTTATGTAGAAAAGGAATCCGGCCAGTCTGTTTTATCTTTTACAGATTAGAATTTTTATCAATTGGATTTACATCTTATTTTTCGTAAAATTCTGCTGCGGGTTATTCTAAAGATTTATGTTACCCCTACTGTAGATTTTACCTACATTTACATGACCTATCTGCATTATCGAAGAGGATTTTATTTGGTTTCAGGTATGACAAGAGGATGTAGAATTTGCTCTGTTTTTATTTACTTTAACTGGATTTTTGATTTGGGGTTACTCCTTTATGTTGAAATGGGTTTTGTTTCGTTTGATTAAGCTAGTTATGCATCCGAGCCCACTGTATCGGCATTGTGAACTGCTTTTCTAGGATTGTGTTATTAAATCAACCAACAATGGGGTTTGGGTTGGAAATGGTTGGGTTGAATACCGTTTAATTTGATTCTGTTGAGGTAGTATAATTTGGACAAGCGTCGAATCGAATTTGCTTTACTTGGATTTTGTCGATTTGAAGATATGAATTGCAAGGAGGTCAACTGTACGGTTTTGGATTCGGGTTGGACACTGAATTTGGATTCATTTTAATTGGATTGTGGATGTGTTTGTGAATCAATTCTGCACGACTAGAACTACGTTTACTTGAATAAAATGGGCATGTATTAATTATTTCTTGTGCATCGAATTTATTGGAATAATGATCATAGATAATTTTGATTCATTGTCTTTCCTCAGTTAGATGGGTTGGGTTGAGTTTATCTTGGTACGAGTAGCTTCGGTTTCTTTGATTACAGTTCGGTCTAAATAATAAATATTTTTGGTTCCATCGAGCAGCAATAATGTAAACGTTATGTAATCCGAGTGAAATGACTAAATATGTAACATCCGATGAAACATGCTCTTGATTAGACAGTATGACATAGATTAAATATGACTATTTATAGCTTATTGCATACTACACGTCCCCTATGACTATTACAATGCATAGCGATGCGACGGGGTTTCAAATTATTTTCTTCATTTTTTGGCAAAACCTATTCGTAAAACTTCAAACATTTACAAATCGCAACTTTCGAACGCGGCCGCTCGGTGTCCGGCAGCACCGGCGCCGCACGGCGCGACCGCCTTCGACGTCCGATTTGATTTAAGTACATAATTAGCCTATTTACAAATATACAAAGCGTTCTACTAAATATGTTACATGACACTGCTAGGCTGCGCGTTTTGTTGGCACAAAAGGAAACAGGCACACATCCACACGAACTTCAGATGAAACGGAACGAAAATCGAACGTAAAAGTTAACGAAATCAAGCCCCCGGTGACGATATTGATATACCACAGTAACATTACAGGTTAGTTTATTTTTTTTTTTATTTTACATGAATGATTGTTCTCTCAAATCACACAAAAGTTCTAGTGTCAAGTTACATATACATAATAACACAATGGGCAACCATGTTCTTTTAAAATTTG
Organism: Geotrupes spiniger; assembly: GCA_959613385.1. Lineage (NCBI taxonomy): Eukaryota > Metazoa > Arthropoda > Insecta > Coleoptera > Geotrupidae > Geotrupes > Geotrupes spiniger. Next base: position 43,344,131 of record OY390731.1, on the reverse strand, counting down.
TTTTTTTGTGAAGTGGTGGACATTCCTTTCGTAGGCCGAGTGTCTCATTACCATATAGTACGATTACGCGATTTGGATTTTAGCTTGACGTGTAAGATAGGAAATTGGTAGAAATACATTTTAGTTTGCTATCTCTAGGACTCGGGTGAAGACCATTTTTTAAATTAATAATTTAATGGTCCAAAATATAACAATTGTCTTGCGTCTGGCAACTTTATTTGTTTACTTGTTTTCATGTTAAAAACTATGACAAACTAAACATTTAATATAATGAGCATGTGATTCACTTCTATTAGGATTAAAAATTATGTAATGGAACGATTTCGAAATGAATTTAATATTTGAGCTCCTATGCTGATTGCATTACTCGTCGATAAATAATTCATAAGAATCAAAAAATGGACCAAGCACATCCATGCAATCAATCAATCACCTGTCTTACATTGCTTAGCCAATTTACCGGTGGGTACGAAATATCTACATCTAAATTTATGCAGTTCCTCAGATACGATTACAATTCAAAGTTTTATAAAAGTGCGACGAAATTTTGATTTAAAAACGTGAATAATTTTGATCCGAAACCTACCGCAATTTTTAGATCGTATGGCGAATCATTCGCTAGAGCTTATGGGGAGCGGGGATAACAAGTTAATGAACTATCTACATTTCACAAATATTTAAATTAGAAAATGTCCACCAGTTCAACTGAGGTACACAGATTTAACAACGATTAATTGATAGGTAATGAGCACCTGATACCTATACTATTAACATATATGGCACCAGTCTCTTGTCAGCGTCGAACCAGAGGAGACCACGAACGCACTTAACCTATAGGTCAAGAAAAAACATACAACACGGTTATAAAACACCTAACAGTGAACTTTTTTTTTGTTGATATTATATATCGTACATCATACGGAGTTAAGCCCTTAACCTAAGTTTAACGTCTCTCAGACACTAAAAATACACCAACACATAAATTACGAATAAAAGAGGATTGTCATTTTTACTGGAAAAAAGGCGGGTCTTCCGCTGGTTCGGAAACGACTAATAATTATCATCATACTAATTATACATACAAGTAACATGTACAAATATTTAATTTATTATTAAGTATTAATATAGATAGATTCATAGTAATAGATTTTTAAAAAGATCACAACACAGAGTAAATAGTACGGGAGCTTTCAGCACCGAGTACTAAGTCAAAACGAATGTCCCCGAGATGGCTGTCGTATGTCGGCCGTTTCCCGCCAGAACGGCACACTTTTCCCAAAAATATAAAGAACACCTACGACTAGTCAAGTTAAAAATCGCTATATACACACACTCGTACACACGCACACATGAGTATAAATTTTTCTAAAAGTTTTCCGCAAATTGTTTAGTACTTGAGCAATCTCTCGCTTATTTCCGGCGTCGATTCGACACTCACCCCAGGGCAATCTTATATAATACGTATAGTTTCATATATAATTATGGCCATTATGATATTTGATTATTTGAATTCATTTCTATTGCTCGTTGCTTTACGTTTTTTTTTCTTAATTTTTAATCCCTGAGTGTAAAATATGACGGCCTCGATATTATATTGTTCATATTTGTTCGTTAAAAGTGATTTGAAACAACGTGGATCCTCTGACGAACGGCACCAAACACCAAGCATTTTCGAACTGCCATCAACCAGAGAGCCCAAGCGTCCAATTTGGCATAATTGTGCGCACGGTCGGTGAACGTACGAAGGAAGGAAGGAGACGTATTTACAATGAAAATCTCGTCAACCACGAAAACTTCTAAGCTACGTCGTAGAAAAGAAAAGATACATGTAGTCACAGCCACATTTCTTTAAGTAGTTTTTTTATCTTATGCTTATTATTTTATTTAGTTATCGGTTTTAGTCGTTTGGGCGAAGAAACGTTATACGTGTGTGTATTCTTAAACAATTCAGATAGTTCACAGCTAGGCTCGAATGAAATTTTTTTGTGCTACACTTTGTCAAAAATTACTTTCATATCTCCAGGTGCTCGATTTTGAATAATATTCAAATGTTGAAAGGGATCATAGAAAAAAGAACACGTAAGAAAGTTTAAAATTGATTTAAAAATTGCTTAATGAGCACCCCAACAGTATAGAAACCCAGTTGGAAAACGCAATACCACATTTTTTGTTTTGTTTCAAGCTCGTAATGTTTGCATCGTAGGTTATTCCTCGTCCCATCGAAACAATAGCCTCCAAAATCGTACCAGTTTGTAATATTTTGTTGTTGAGTGATATATTTAGTCTGATAGTTAATAAGCAGGTTTTCTTGATTTAGACTTCCAGCTCAGCATTGTCGTACTGGCAATGATTTCTAGAAAATAATTGGTAAGGAAAATTTGGCGCGAACTGCGTCCAAATGATGTTGATATGATCAATAATTTTTGACGAAGCTGCCACAAGTCCTAAATTGCAATTTATTTCGCCCGCGAATCAAACGTAAAAGGTGTCGTTTATTAGTTATATTATCGTTATTATATTTATCAATAAGTTTTATTACATATAATCAGACGAAGAAAAAAGTGCTGCTACCTTAAATTCTAATAGAAACTCCTTCATGATTGGCACATACCAGTTATATGTAGTCTCGGTCTGGTTTATTTCGTGGCTTTTGGATCGAATTTATTAAACAGAAACGGCACGAAACGAAACCAGCCGGAATACGTCATCTTTGGCTAGTTATTTATGAAACTATTTGCGAAACGAAGGAATGAATTTGGCGCACATATTTTACACTCAGTAATATCATCCGGAGCGCGCGGTGGACGCGCCCGCCGGACATGAGCACTGAAAAAATACCGAATCACTAGCGGTATAGCTGTGAATACATCACTAATGATTTAGTGATGTAAACTTAGTGTCTCACTCGACTCGAAAGGCACTAACGTTATGTAACATAACGCAACACAACCCCTATTTTTTATTAAATATAAATTCTCTGTTTAATATGTGGATTAAGTAATTTGTACAACTACGCTACTACGACTATAAATTTCTACAATTTCTTCCTAATTTCACTTGCGTTTCATTTTTTTATAATACATTTGCCTATCTGTAGTTTCTCAAAATAAAATTCGTCCGTTTGATTTTTGTGGGTTTTGATCGAAGTTTGCTGCAGGGCGTTTTCGCTTCTCGTTTTGATTGAGAGATTTGGCGTGCGTTACTCGTTTTGATTGCCTGTTACCTGTCACTTGCGTCGTTCGACATAAACGTTCTCTACGTGCGCGTTTTTTGCTCTCGCTAAGTGCTGAAAGGGCTTGGTACGGAAATTTCGAAATTAGAAGAAGACAAGACATCCCTCTCTCTCCGCTTGATGGGATCCGCATCGGGTGGACGATGAGATTTCATGTGGGCACTGCGGCTTTTGATTTTCGTAAAGACTCTGAAAGACATTTGCGTTAATGACATAGTCTGGCGGAATTACTTGCGTACTTGTTACATAACATCGCCGCAATTGATTGAAACTCGACGCGGTTTCGATCAAATGTGGGCGTGCTCGACATGCTCGACGAACAAAAGATTAGAGCAGACAGAACAGAGCACGACAAGAATTCAAGGTAGGGAAACAAACGGTGCCAACTAAATCAGAAAATCGCCAAGGAAGTCACATGGCGACGGAAACCAGGAAAAAGTACCTCGTCCGCCCATCGGATGTTGAAGCAACGCAACGGTAACGTAACGACAATGTTAGAGCACGAAAGCAGAGACGCCATACAAACGGTGACTGGATTTACCTTAGCTATTTGCTATGGTGAATGACGGAGAGAGTACACTTACTTCCCGCATATTTTGCAGGGGTAGTCTTCGGTAGATTCGGAATGACAGAGGGCGGTGTTTGACGTCGCACCTGCCGAGGAGGCGGGAGCGGGACGTCGGTCCGATGACAGCATATGCGAACGCGTAGGCGAATTCCTCGCAGTTCCGCCGTGTATTCGTATATGGCCGTTCAGTGCTGCTCTCGAATTGAAACTCTGCAAAAAATGTTTGAGAGAGCGATAAAACTTGAATGGGATGTCTTACAGCGGAACAGTCGGTGAACTCGCATATGAAGTTCCTGTGATCCTGCATTGGCATCGGAGACCCGGCATCTGCTATCTACAACAAAATACCAATACTCATTATACAAGCTACCCTATTTATGTAGTATGAACCAACAAATGATTGCAAGTTTTATTAAAACAAATGTTGGTGCATGCCATAATTTTTTATCATAAATGTGAGACCACTTACCCCGAGTAATTTGGCGTCGGGGTACGGTTTTTCCTCCAGGTCGGCGTCTAGTATTTTATTGGAACCGTGTCTTCTTTCTCGCAGCTGCTTCAGTCGCCTGTACTCGTCAACGCACACCTTCTTCCAAACGTAGTAAAATTGAACACACTGTTTAACCGTCTTCGTTCCAATCTGCAAAAGCATAAAAATGATTACATTTTGAATCAATCTAGTGATTGCAGTTTTAGCAAGTTTATGAAGTAACCAACCTCTTGAGCAATAAGTGGAAAGTCTTTATCGTGCTTGAGCATCGCTTGGTGGAAAAATTCAGTTTCGGACGCCGACCACTTGTCCGTGTCGCCGTACTGGTAGAAGTGCAACGGATTCTCGTACGGCAGCGTCGGATTCGGGTGCATGAGCTTCAGCATCGCCTCCTGCAAGGAGACATTTGGTCAGTCAACACGATTTGCAAAGACGACGCTCTACGAAACACTTACGTGGGAATTTCCGCCGGACAACTGAAGGACGTGCATCGCGTACTCCTTGTTTCGTCCTCCACCTGGGATGGCAGCACAGCACGCGAAATCCAAGTACATGTCAACTGCACATATTTAATACTAACACATAGCTGTTGGATAAGCCGGCAGGGGCTCAAACAACAAGCTACGTCCTGCGAGGGACGATGTCTAAGCACCACTGCTGACACGCACACTACAGTGCGGACACAAATATTTCAGCATCAACTCTACTCATACACAGTAAAACATTTTAAAGGCAATGGGATTTTATGGGATAGGAGAAATATTGTTGAATTTATCGACCAATCACTGTCTCGAAATTGAGGATTGATGACTTTTTAGGCCATCGAAAAGAGCTTTACAATCATGCACAAACTAACGAGGCACATACATCCCTTAAAATAAGTAAAATGTAATTTTTCACATTTATCACAATGCTTTCATCTAACTATCACAATTATGAATTTTCCCATTGGTAATATCCTAAAACAAATGTACGAAATTATGACATGTTGAGGAATTTACTTCTTGGAAGGAGCTGGCAAACTTTTGGCCAACATGCTCAATGCTGCGTGAAGATCTTGAAGTAGCTAGATTCGAATAAATGTAAAAATATGATTGCACCATCAAGAATCTTATCTTTAGTAACAATTTCATTTAATTTCTACCGCCTGATGTGCACATCATCGATCACGACCGTCTTATAATTTTAAGCAACTAAAATATTCATAGTAAAAGTAAACGTGGATATTATGCGAGCAAGTTCCATTAAAAAAAGAAATCACCGTAAACTTAATATGGAATATGAGTATAATTCTAATATTCTTGAATGAGATTCAAACCTGGCGATCTAGACTACACCAGCAATTAGATAATTTTAAAACATTTCTGTAACAAATAATTTATTTTCAGATTTGTAAACATCGTTAATTCTTTGTCCAGAGCAAAGGCGTTTTTTCAACTTTTATAATACGCAAGGTCTAATCTATTTTTACAAGACAATTAATATTGTGCTGTCCAGAAATTGTATTTTAATTTGGCCCACAGAAATGAACGTAATTACAAATTTCGCGTGTGTATCGGCGTCAGCTGTGGATCAAAAATCGTCCCTCGCTAGCAGAAAACTACCAATCGACAATTTCGTTATTTGAGCAAATCATTTTTCGACGACGGTCGTCTATTAAAATCGAAGAAAATGCAAAAATTACCTTCAACGTCTGACGAGTTCGTGATGCCAGGGTCCCATAAGAGGTCTTCGTGACTCGGTTCCTGTTTGTACCTATTGTGGGTCGGAATAAAAGGGGGAATTGAACACTGAAACTGCGTTCCTACATTTATGTGCGGCGTCGAATCCGACTCCGGAACGGATTCGTTGCACCAATTGTTCGTCGTCTCTTGACCGTCGTAACTTTCTAAAAAATAAACGCCCCATAATACTTTTATACAGGTTACATTGTCCGGATCGGTGTTATTTGCACTATTGGCATTGACCACGTACCTGTGTTGAGTTTCTGCTTCAACGTCGAATAAAGACCAGATCCCTGCCGAGATGGATTGAGTATAGGCAAAGGCGTGTATCTTGCAAATCCCTGCGGTTTACTTCTCGTTGCTCGCAACCTCGACTGGTGTAAAATGGGAAGTTGGAGGGGTTCAGTTCTAGGCCGTTTTCTGGAAACTCTGACCGGGCTTGCAGGTATCCTAAAGGATTGGTATTTATGAATTGTAGGAAAGAACATGTATGTGTACATAAATATCCGGGGGTAGAATATTAATTTGTTTGCATCTCGTTACTTACGTTGTGGGACTGATGAATACGTCGTTACTCTCCTCTTGTTTCATAGCGTCGATAATCAACTTAGGTCGAGAGGTTACGTGTTTCGTTGAGTATTGCACACCTTTCATGATTTTAATTTGCTTTTGATTTCTTGCGTCGTCCTCTTTGGCTGCATTCTGCGCCGTCATCATCGGTGTTCCTGCGAACACGATGTTCTTGCCTCCAGTCTGTATGAATTTGATTTCGCCGTTGGTGTCCAGTAGAATTCCGGTGAAGTTGGTGTGGTCGAGGATTCCGTTGCTGCTGATGACTTTGAGCGGAAATCCGTTAAACTCAAATTTTTTCTTCGTCGGGAAGTCTTTAGGACTGCTCGAAAGCAACGGGTCGTCGGAATTGGGCAGCATCTGTGATTGGAGCGTGTAGTGTGGGAACTGTATGTTGCTCACCGACGGTACGAAGTTGTTGGTTTGCGGCGAGGCCACCGAGGTGTTGGGGATGTTGGAAAGTGGCGAGTGAACTGGTGTTAAACCCACCGATAGTGGCGACTGCGGGGGCGGAGAATTTGTAAGAGATGGATATAAATCATCGGCGGCTATTGTTTCTCCCGGCAGCACCTCTTCTAAGGCTTCCTCGACGGCTGCGGAACTCGACATTGTCGATGAGAAAAAATCGGCAGATAACAACGTCTGGGGATTTTCGTCCATATCTCGTGACATTTGGCCGTAGTCATTCTGTTTGGGCGAAACCATTGGAAGTAGGGAGTTTTGGCCGAAGCAGGGACTTTGACCTTCGTGACTGGCGGGTGGAGTTGGATATGCGAATCCCGGTGAGTCGTGCTTTATCAACGGAGACTGAAGCGGACTTTGTGCAGTTAGAGAAGTATGGGGAGAACCTGAATATGTAGCTGGTGAGTGCGTTTGATAATTTGGCGAAGGCATGTCCAAGTTTGTGGTCGAGTGAAACGTGCTAAACTCCGCCAAACTTTCCGGCAACGGCGAATCTAAAACCGCCTGCAATTCCTGATTGACCGAGTGGGTCGATTGGTAAGAAGGTGATTGTACGACGGAGTCTTGCAGATGGGCGTAATCGTCCAGTGCGATATCTTGGAGTTGATCGGTATGGTCTTGCAACAGACTCTCCGCCTGGAATTGTATTGAGGCCAGTTGTTGAGCATCGACACCTTGTAACAACATAGTGTCTTGGACTTGCGTGAAGACTTCGTCCTGTAAACTCGGTGAGAGGTAGCCATCCTCCGACTGGTAGGTGACGCCCGTTAGCGTGAAGGAATCTCCCGATTGGAACTGGATGATTTGCTGGGGCTGCTGACCCGGATCGGAGGTAGTGCGTTTGATGGAGATTTTGTCCCTCTTGAGGATCAGGTCGGCAAGGGCCTCGGCTTCTTGCTGGGCGTTCGGAGTCCTCGGAAGGGATATGTCGGAATGTCTTCGTGCCTTTTCGGTCGCGTGTTGAGGCGGCGCGGGCACTGCGAACGAAGACGGCTTCGGGTCGACGTCGTTTGTGTTCGCCGAGGAATGCACTGTTAGGGGAAATAAGGGGGGAGCGGACGTTCGCGGAGTTTCTTCCGGTGTTGTAGGTTGCGTGCTCGTAATTCGCTTATTGATGATTTTTTCCTCGATGAGGGCGCGAACGCTAACGCTAGCTGTTTGTAAGGGCGGTCCAGCAGTGTCTTTCTTCTCGCATTTTTTATTGTCTGCATCCTGTCATTAAAACACTATATTTGCACAACAATATCAATCTGTATAATACAAGTACCTTTTTAAAATATCCACCATGGAGTCTCATGTGTCCGTTGAGTGCGGGAATATTTTTGAATTTTCGATGGCACAAGTTACATTCGACGGGTTTAGGCTCTGTTTTGCTTGCGGAACTACTGGTGCTGCTGTTCGATGAAGTTGTGCTGGATACTTTCGCCTGGGGACTAGATGCACTTCCGCTGCTTTTATTGGAAGCATTTTGCTGCAATTGAGACAGTAAAACTACGCGTTAAGTACTCGTTAACTACGCCCAATATAGTTAAAATTATTATAAAGCATTTATGTTAAAATGACCTAACCAAATCCTATATTAATTATTCGAGACGTTTTTACAGTCATTGATTATGACTGAAAATTCGCTTCCTAATTCGATTAACAAACGTGTTTCCAATACATGAAAGACCGGTTAAATTTAATTTTCTTGTCTGAAATGTTCGTAGTAGTGCCAAAATATTTTGGCAATGGACGCAATTTGTTTTCTTTTCGGGGGCATCGACGTCACAGTTATCGCGTAACGTGTGACTTCCTGCCAGAACAATTTTGTCATTTTTCAAGTATAGTGAAGTAAATGAATTTTATAACTTGGTTAATGTTAAGGTGGTAAGAGTTGTTTAAATAAATAATAAATTTGATTAAATTACATTTATCAAATATCCGCGAGAATTCAATATAAATAAATTAATTTCGTCCAATAAGTTGTAAATATCAATCTAAAGTAAAATAGCTATGAAACAAAACGACAGATGAAATGTACAAAATATCAATATTATTTGCACGAAAAAAAAAGCATTGGATTTAATATCCAGAACAGATTCTACCGTTCAAAAAACATTCAAATGAGGCAATACAATCAAGATGTAATCCCTTAAAAGACATTTCCTTTTACGATCACGTAGTAAATAGCCGTCCTTGCTACGAAGTCGCTTTTTTACAGGCATTTTCGCTAATGGCATCGCGGAATGATAGGGTCGCCGTGATTAAAACATGAGTAATACTTTTACGATATTTGAGTAATACTTTGAGCGATATTTTTACCTGTAGGTAACGATGGTACAGCCAGGTGTTGTAATCCATTTTGAAACGATCATCGCACTGTTTTCAGCGCATACACGACGAACAAACTAAAATTAAAGTTTCGCGTCGAAAAAATAACTAACGGCGAGAAGGGGATGATTAGTTTGATGACGTCAGACGATCCAGATGCACTAACCGGATTGCAAGTTGAACTGTATTGTTTGATATCAAACAAAATGATTTTCAGTGGCGTAGGGAACTTTAATTAGCGAATAACATAAATTCAATATCGACAATTATTTTTAGGGGTGGCTTTTAGATCAGTATTATCTGTTTCTGGTGAATGGTCTTTAGAAAAGTATTCTTCCACCATAAAATATGCAGATTCCAAAATACGCAATCGGGAACTATAAATAAATAAATAAAATATTTTGAATATACGACATTGGGAATGTTAAATTAACGGAACACAAATAATAACAAATAAACGAGGAACAAAATGACAAATGAAAATTATTTGGATAGACATATTTGAAAAACAGAAAAGAATCTAACAATGGAGCGAAATGGAAAACATTCCGTAAATAAATTAAACAATCAAAACATTACATTAGTGAAATAAATTTTGCTTAGTTCCCGTTGAATGAGATTAAAATCGACGAACGTCTCTGAGCTATCTATTTGAAAATTGAAAAATTGTGCAAAGCACTAGGGATGCTGTGGGAACCTGGCGACCTCTGACCCCTATAACGCACCACACTGGACACCGGTTTATCCAGGAGGGATTTCCACCCTTGCAATCCTGTCCGAGTCGATGAATAGGAAACGATTAATGAACGAGTCGTTCTCTATTATTTTTATTGCCTACGTAATAAGCGAATTCCTGTATTTTTTATGAACGTCCACTGGTTCCCCTATTTATTATGTAATCGAAGTTACCGTTAATTTGGCGCAATGTAATAAAATTTTATATTTTGCCATAAAAATACCGACGACAAACGTCTATCAATAAAAAGGAACAATTATTTGTTTACTTTCTTTTAGCATCTGGTTGCTACAATTTTAAATTTTGCATTAAAATTCTACCACATTAATAAAATTAAAACATATTTAACGAGTTGGTAACTTCGCTTTAAAACTTAGTTTTTTAGAAATAGAAAAGTTGTTTGGAATTACTGTGCAACGTTATATAGGAAGTAGGACAGCAAGCAGACTTGTCGTTGTTAGGGCAGATGGCAAAGTTGCGTTTTAATTTGTTTAAGACCTACACTATATTATTATAAGAGTTACCAACAGGTTGAAGTATGTAATTATTTCAATAGTAATAGTAATAGATTATATGTAGAATAATAATTACGGATGAAAATGTTGCAGGAATGCAATAATTTGTGAACGATTTTATGTGATTATTAAAACCTTGGAAAAACTAGACGTGTGTAATGTGTAATGTATTGGGACATTCATAATTGACAAAAGAAAAAATTTACCCTTACTAAATTTAATTTAATGTCAAAAATTGTATCTGCATCGCCCTATACAGGCTCGGAATATTCATTAAACTTATTTATACAATAAATTCTTTAGGTATGTTCCATATCAGGAAAATTCATTTATTTTGCAGTGTCCAAAAATATTATTTGAATACAGTCTGGGATTATGGATTGTAGAATAATTCAAATAAGAACTCAAATTTTCTGACTGGCGACGTTTTATTGCAACTTCCAATTAACTGAAGCTATAAATAATCTTTTACAAACTACTTTTCACTGAATGACATCACTGTCAAACATCCCCAAGCGGCCTTGCCACCGTAATAATTTGTCACACTGCCCTCCACTTAAGTAACATTCAGTCGTTTTATCACCTTATCTGGTCCTTCCCAGGATATATGTAGCTTCCGAGACAACCGGACCTTCCTGCGAATTATAGAATAAGACCAATCGTCTTCCTTAAATCTATCAGAGTTTGCTGCATGATCGTATCGATCTTTCATGTTGTCACTGTGTCAGTCAGTGTTATGCAATATCGCCCAGTGGTTTAAGATCTGCTGGAACTTTTAGGTGTCTCCCAAAGGTAACTCTGGCGGGCGCATCTACAATAGCAACATTTTGATGTGCTTGTTCCAATTTCGCTGAGTGTTGTTCAGGACTTTTCGCCAATATTCCTCCACAGTAAGATTGAACCTCTCCACCATTCCATCCGATGACAGGTACATATGCATATCGTTGAACTTAATCGCCATTTCCTTAAATATATCAGATTCAACCTTTCTTATATATTCTATATGGACACCGCCGACAGTGTCACCTAGTTCTAGATGAAAACTATCACAATCTTCTCAGACACCCAAAATGCAATTGGTCCATTGTGAGACTCTTTGAGCGCGGTTGCGATTCCGGATTTGGAAACAATTACTACGTGTTTTCCGTCTTTGCTTTCCCATACACGATTTCAGACTGCCCCACTGTACACAGTATGCCTTGGATGCAGTACTTTCGATCAAAATCTTTTTCTTGGGTGGTCTCTTCTCACTTTATTTTGCTCTTACGAGGTCGAGGTCGACATCCTCTAATTGGATGTTTCGTATCGGGTTGCAGACTCGCCAATCGTACGTCGGTCACCCTTTCGGCTTTGGAACAATGTTTGCACTTTGATGCACAATATCAAATACTGCATCCATGTCTCTATTTCAAAATTGTAATTCTGTAACTTTTCGATCCAAGTTTCACACATTCTACCACCGTCAATAGCTCTCGTCTGACCACGCATTTGAAATAATGAAATAACATTTCTGTTTTTCCTGGACTCTACTGTAGTTTCCAATAACCTTCTCCTGTCCATCGATATCATGTGACAATACTCACCCTATTCCGTGAGCACTCGCATCTGCATCAAATTGGAGAGAACAGAAAAGGAACAACAACGGGTTCTGTGTACTACATGATCTGATTATAGCAAACTCGTTGTACAAACACAAAGATACAAACAAATACACGAGATGAGCAGATGGAATGGGTCAATTATAGATTATAAAATAGAAGAAAAGAGAAACAGTACTGCTATAAGAGATGTGGCAGTGAAAAGAGGGTACGAGATAAACAGTGAAGAAATAAAAGTGAAGGACGAAGACCAAAAGAAACACGAAATAGATCATACAAAATAAAGAATAAGTAAAGCAACAAATACCAAACCTGAATTCAGAAAATGAAAAACTAAGAATTGAAACGTTATGGGAAGTATTCATGAAAATTATTATGAAAAATATTTCCCGCACTGAGGAAATGCGTGGGATAAATACGCTAAGTGAGCATAAAAGGCAAACAAGTGTCAGGAATATAAATATCAAAAAAGGAATGTAATTAACATAACCGAATCAACGCAGAAAATATGTCTTGAAAAATCTAATAGGAAATAAAAAGTAGACCATAGGTAATAAAAGGAGAGATATTAACGGAAGAAAGAGAAACAATGGAGAAATGGAAAATATACTTCCAGAAATTAATAGAAGGACGAGAAGGTGAACAACGGGAGTGGGGAGAGGAAGCGATATATGAAGAACAAAAATTAGGAGAAATTGTAGAAGAAAATATGACTATGAAAGAATTAACAAAAGCTATTAAAAGATTGAAAGATGGAAAAGCACCTGACACCGGCAAGATTATGGCAATGGATTAAATAAATGGCAGACGGAGGGTGGTACTAAAAATTTGAAATAAAGTGTGGACTGAGGAAGAAATGCGAAAACAATGGAAACTAAAGCTGATAGTGAAAATATATAAAAAAAGTTGATTGCAAAAACGGTAATAATTACAGGAAATGCCATTAATCAGCACAATAATCAAGATAATGGAACAAGTACTAGAAAATCGAATAAGAAAATAAATAGAACCGACATTAACAGAAGTACAGAATGGTTTCAGAAAAGGTAGAATCATAAAAGACCATAGAGTCGCGTTAAAAAAAATACTAAGTAGACCACTGGCTGCGTCAAAGCAGCATATTTAGCCTTTCTAGACTTAGAGAAAGCGTTTGACAGGGCAACAAGAACGCACATTTGGGAAAGTCTAGAGAAGAGGATCGTAAATAAGTAATAAAATGCTTATACAATGAAACCAGAAACTGTGTTATTAATAAATTAGTTAAGTTCGAAACATTCGTAACCAAAGATGGGGAAGACAGGGGGGACGCTATATATAGGATACAGAAACCTTGCGAAGATTTGGATGCAGCCATTATAGCAAGCAATGAAAGATATCTGGTTGAAAACTTGGAGGAATGGAATCAAGCGCTAAAAGATAAAGGAATGAAAATGAATAAGACTAAGACAAAAATTATGGTAGTATCAGAAGAAATGGAATTGACACAGATATAATTATCAATATCTAGGAACGCTGTTGGAGGAAAAAGGTAGACATGAAGTCGAACTGAACAACAGCCTAGAGAAGGCAAACAATGCATATTATGTAATGAATAAATCGTTTAGAAATAAAAAGGAAGTAACAAAGATAACAAAAGTAATATATAGGCCTATTTTAACTTACGAGTGTGAAACATCAAGGGAAAGAAACAAAATAGAGCAACGGAAATGATATATTTGAGAAGAGTGAAGGGAGTAACCAGAAGAGATAGGATTTGAAGCAAACATATTGGACAAGACCTTGGGATAATATAATAGGAAGAATTTTAGAGAAGAAGGGAATAACATTGACAGATACAAAGAAACTTGCACAGAATACAGAGGAATGGAATGTAACCAATGTAATGGAATGTAACCAAAGATGGGATAAGGCAGGGGGTCCGCTATATATAGGATACAGAACCTTGAGAAGATTTGGATGCAGCCATTATAGTAAGCAATAAAACATATCTGGGTGAAAACTTGGAGGAATGGAATCAAGCGCAAAAAAATAAATTATTATTATCATCTAGTCTGTTTATAAAATTGTTGCACTTTATGTGCTTGGTACATTTACTGCCATTTCTCCAATAAAACTGAATTCTGTGAAGTTCTCCGTGTTATACTTCAAACATAGAAAGAAAACTTAATTCGCCCAAGCTTGCAGTATAACAAATTACACTTTTGTTCAGAATTTTCTTTCCCTAATACAGCGAATTAAAAATATATACCAATTATTCCTTTCTTTATATGTACTGCATAATTAATTAACAAAATGAAGTCATCATATACTATAATAGCAACCAAGTACATGAAAGCAGCAGCAATCTAATTATTCTAATGTTATTTTGTTATGTAATGTAGGGAAGTTTCCAATTTTATAGTTTAATTATTTTATAATAAATCAACAAATTATAAAAAATACTGCCTTCAGAAATTGAAGCTAAGTAAACGTAAATGTTATATAATAAAATTAAATAACTCGATATAATATAAATTCAACCGCTCAACCGTTGATTAGAACTTAAATCAGATTCGCTTTTACTCACGACCAAACAATGCATCGTCCCCTACTTTGTAATAACCTTGCTTAAAAAATGGTATCCTGCGTGAAATTGAAATTTACAAAGAACAAAAATCTTTGCATAATCTACCATAAAGTTTTGTCGTCCCAACGAGGGAAATTGCTCCGCGTAAATTTACATAAATATTTGATTCTGCACGCACATACTTCATCTAAAACTAATTATATGTATTGTCTAAGGACTCATTAAGACCATTAGACGTGCCAGAGAACAATGAGGCAATCCCTGTAGGATATTATCTCATATGACAAATGGTTAGAGATTGAAGCAAAGAAATCTATTAATACTTGCCCTAGGTGCAGCGCTGAGGATCTTTCAAATGGATGGTGCGACGTTGGGTTCACAGATAATTAGAGAATTGGTATTGTTGAATAAGTTTCATCGATTAGATTAGATCAATATGAAAATTTTGGATAGAAATTTAAAAGAAGGTACACACATTAATAGAAAAGAAAAGTTAACAAATTCAAGGTTGTGTCTAGTTAACTATTAAGACATTGCAAATAAATATGATTTACAATAACTATGGCACCTTAATATGCAGTAAAAGAGGTTTTATTAGGTATATGTACATACATAATTATTGTGATGTGTCTTAAATTTCACAAGATGAAATACGACTTACATGCTACAAGGTGTAGGAGATTGTGTAAAATTCGATGCTATAAGTATGACTGAAATAAGGTTTTTGTAGAGATAATGTGTATTGGAAATCTATACATTATTGCAGTCGTTACTGGTATACGACGAAATATTTATTTTATTACAACAGATTGAAAGTGTTTATTTATGATGTTACTACACTAATAATCCACCGTTAAGTTTTCGTCGTGGATCAACCGAAAATAAATATTTACTTGGAGCGGGAGTTACGAAAACGTTATCATGATTCTACTATAAATGAAGGAAGTCATCTGATGGATACATCCCACTAGTTTTTAGTGCATCCCGTCGTCAGCTTGTACATACGGCGTACACGCTCAAGTTCTGCAAAACAATCAAGCTCATTTCTCTTTATATTCCAAAGTTTCGTACATTAGGTAGTTTTCGGGCGCCGTACAAAGCTCCAAGTACAAATATCGCCAAATTACGACATAGAGAAACAAAACAGCGAACGCATTTGAGCGGGCAAACGACGAAACTTTCCGCCGAAACTGCCTATTCGTTTATTTCCGATGCACTTTGCGCAGGTCGCGCGCATTTGCTCATTCGGGCCGTAAAACGGAACAAATTGCGACGTTGCAGCTCGAAATTCCGCCGCCGTGGGGCCGTTCCCAGGCGGGCCATTATGCGCGCTGCGGAAAAATCAAGTTTTCCGCCGTGCTGTTTTTATCATCCGTAAAAATCGCGAAATTACGCCACGGAATCGTGCGATCTACGGACCGAAACTTTCCGCGCCGGTTCGGACGACGCGCGGCGTCGTAAATTTCGTGGACTGGCTTCGTAAGAAACTTGGGTGTAAAGGCCATCTTGCATCGGGAAAAATAAAAGTTAAAAATTAACAAAAGAAAAGCACAAAGACACAAATTAGTGCAATTTCAACCACTCGCGCCGTAATCCAGGTTACCGGATCGTGTCGAAAATACGAAATCGTTGTGCGGGTGTGCATGGACGTTCTCTTAATTGGGCCCCAGCGCCACTTAAATATTGTCCATTTTAATCGTATTAACGTTTCCGACTACAATTTCCCTAATTGGGCGGGAGGACGATGGGGGTAGGGGGCTAAACCGGCAGATTTTTGCACACTTCGTCGAATTAATTTGCCTCGACCGCTAACAACTTTGCTGTCGCTTCAGTTTCCAATTAGTTCCGTGATTAATTACAGAAAGCGGAGCAATTACGGGCAAGCGAAAAAGTTTTGCAGAAGCTAAGCCTACCGGCCTATCCTCCTAACCCCGACGCTTGTTTTTGTTGCGCAAATATGAGAAAGCTTATTTCGGATCTGACAACGAAAAACACCGATTAAACTGAAGCAGCCAATTACAATTTTTTACAAGTTCCCAAACTTTAAGCGATTTCAGGGCGATACAAAGACATTTAAACAGTATATATTATTCTCATCTAATATATGTCTAATCTCTGTCTGTTTTTCTACGCTCTTTAAAAATATTTAGAAACATTCCTGTGTTATAACGACGCACATTTGATTTATACTCATATACGTAATTAGCAAATGTTACTTGTACGTTCCAGTAATTTCAAATAGTTGCGAGCTATTTATCAAGCACACCCTCATCCATCGCTACAAATTACACTCGAACTGCGTGCAGTTTTAGTTTCCTACTCGAGAGTCTAACATACTCCGGTAATACATTTGCAGTTGGTATGTACACTCGTAAGATGGATGATATACAGCTCCAGTCCGCAAAATGTCTCATGCATGCTTAATGAAAAATATTTGCATCGAAGTTACGTAATGAATATTGCAAAGGAGTAAAGAAAAAGTAATTACGATGTACTTATGCTAAAAAGGACCCTAAAAGCCTCTCTTTTATCGCACTTTTCTAACTATGCCTGAAACATAAGTTTTAATATAATGTATCATAATACATAATACACCTTCCCAGCAAATGCATTGCTATCGAATCTGGTTTGAATTGAAAGAGCAAGATTGAGTCATCAAGAGTCACCTCACAGCAGTATCAATTGAATTGATCTCTGAAATTCGTCGACCAATTCACTTCGTTTTGGAATATGTAAATTTGAAAAATTGGTTTGGTTTAATATCGAAAATTTCTTTATTGAACGATATTATTTAATTTTATTACTATTAGAGTATGCAGTAATACTCATAGTAAAATTAAATGAAGATTTTCGTTGCCTTGCCTTTCGAAGTCTTTGCAGATTACATTGGGCAGCCGAATCAATGTTTTGCGAGACCGTGCGTTTGGTTTTCGCAATACTATGTGTATTGGTTGGTTATAGATTTATTGGTTGTTAACAATTTGTATTCGAATTGACGTTTGGTTAAATATGGGGCATGAAACTGTATAATTGTTTGCGATATATATTATATTACAGTAAATTACATGTAGCAACGTTTAAACATAATGCACATACTGCATACACAGGATCCTAACATATATTAGCGGCACATGTTGTGTTTACGTATGTATGTAATCCCTTTAATTTACATGTACACATTTAATTCTACGCATCTACGAACGTTGGAACTCTAATGATGAGACCTTGGAAATTGGAAATATGGGATTCAATAAGTTTCTTCTTGTTCCGTAATCAACGGATATCTCCTTAACATAATGTATTTGGAATTATTAATAATTCTAGTATTGTTACATTTAATAAATGTAATGGCAAACACAATTTATTAATAGTGGAAAGATAATGATAATTTTATAAAATTTCGTACACTAACACCGGTAAAAAGTAGCTTCCGACGGGTACATATAATACCGCAAATGACACAAGAAATGTATAATACACATTAGATTTAATACTGGATATTATGAAAGGGGTGGAAAAGACAGATACATATATCAAAAATAGCGGACAAGATGTTTTGATAGAACTGAAGACGATAAAAAGAAAGGGATGCAGAATAAATCAAATAAAAAAATGACATAAGAAGTACAAGTAAATAATACACACAAACATGTACGGAAAACCTAGAAAAGCAGTCTGGAAAAACTAAAAAGGCAAACGAAAGGGAAATGATAAATATAAAAGAATA
The DNA here is from genome assembly GCA_959613385.1 of Geotrupes spiniger. Lineage (NCBI taxonomy): Eukaryota > Metazoa > Arthropoda > Insecta > Coleoptera > Geotrupidae > Geotrupes > Geotrupes spiniger. The sequence goes on along the minus strand of OY390731.1, from coordinate 43,325,630 downwards.
CATTACGAAACCGATCGTCGCGATGAAAGACAACATGAATAGACAAAATAATGAAGCGAGTGATGGCTCCATGATACATATGAATAAAATAAACACAAGAACTTTATTGAAAACGCAGTTGAAAATTATAAGGGCAAATTAATATTATTACGAGCTTTTGACTAGGGAGTGGAAATTAGATATAATATGTGGAAATGGCTAATAGGAAAACATTTTAAAATATGATGAACGGAAGGAAATGAATTTTGCATTGAAAATGATTGTATTTTTACCAACACATTGCATTAGCACAAGGAAATCAACAAAAATAATCAGGGAAGAATAATCTATTATGTTATTATACTTCGAGCATACAGGAAAGAAATTGAAAATGCTGGAGTGAAAAGAAGCTACGAATTGCGTAGTCATGATTAAGGTGTGGAAGCGATATTCAAATTAAGGGGGGGATCCTGCTTTAGAAGGCTCCAAACACCTACTTGTTTTATTGCTCAAATCTATGCCTAATATATCTAAGAATATGTATAAAAAGTTATAACGGCTAATTCGCAATATTTTGAAAGATACAGCACTAAACACAGTGAGGTGTCGAGCAAAAAATATACGAACGCACGAACGCTCGGACAAACGAAACGCGCGTCCCTCCCCGCAGTCACATAACACCGAACTATGTACTGAAAAAAGTTCAATCGGTCGTTCGAAACAATAATATTTTGAATTCGTAAGAGCTATAGTAGGATTATAACGAGATATTCCGTAAGTAATCGAAAATTAACATTTTTCCTGATCGTAAGCTTTAGAGCGCGTTTTCTCGAGTTTTCGTTTTTACGATTTTTCTAAACTGGTGGGCGTGATTGCGAGAAAACTAGACAAGCAATCAAAACGAAACAAAACTTTTGTTGGCTTCAGTAGCATTCTATTCGATTTGAACTTAAAAGATTAATGAAAAAAAAATTCTAAACAACTTTTTTAGCAAGTTGAAATGATTTTCTCTTCCTGCAAAGAGCACATTTATTTTCAAACCTGAGAAAAATCTTGAATTTCAAGAGTTTTGTTTTTTTTTAGTTCACCTAGAAGAAAATATATAAGAATTACAATTTTCTGTGTTTTTTTTTTGTTTCAGACAAAAATTACGGGCTACATCTTTCCCACCGATTGTAAATTGCAATTGAAAGGTGTTGCACAAATGTGCATAAAAATCGGTTCCGTTTAAATATTTTTCTCTCGACATATTTTTTTTTAATTCTAAAATATGCAATAAAATGCTCTAAAAAATTCACTAGACTTGCTCATTTTTTCTGTCCTTAAAAAATCCCCCAAAAACGCTATTTTAAGGCCTCCTAATGCAGGATCCCCCCTTAAGCAAGCTTAAATGTACATTAACAAACGTCGAACCAGAAATTAATCATACCAAGATTTTATAAATTAAAATTGTTAAAACTATTTTTTATGCATTATATAATATGGAAAATTATTCATATATGGTGGAATTAATGAATTAATTAAATAAGGAAGAAAACGTTGAGGTAGAAACAGAAAATAAGAGAAAGGTAGAGATGTCGAACTGTAACTTTAGTGGAGTATCAAAAATTGTTTATCAATATAAAAGCTTACTAAATGATTCTTAAAAAAATATATAAAACTGAAACTAACAAATATAAAATGCAGATTTAAACGGTTTTATACTACACCAGATCATATATTTACTCTCCATTCTATTTAATAAGAAACGTACTCGTTATACCGAAAATTAAAAATATGTATCTAAGATTTATAGATATGGAAACAGCCTATAGTAGAATGAGTAGGAAAGAAATAACTTTACCTAATATGAATTTATATAAAAGTTCATATAATACAACGAACTGTCAGGTACAAACCTGTAATAAAATTTTAAAACAGTTAAACAATCACAGCAGCAGAAAAAAGTACTTGTATTTGACGGATAAAATAAAATATTGCAAATAAAAATTTATAAATATTATGGATTAATGATAGTCGAGTCAGTTGATTGCCAATATTGCCTGTGATGCTGTGCGAAAAAATAAATATTGCACATGTAGTATGAAATTGCTGACAATAATTTTTAGCCATTTTAATTAAATGTTTGAAACTCATTTAGAGCATTCGATGTTATTGATTTAGTTTACAGGATAGTTACAGGATTCATGTAAAATATGTATAAAAAAAGACGTATACGTCAGAATATAGAAATATTTTTTATTGCAGTGATGTCCAAGCTCCAGTATGTCCACATTTCGATGCTCACAATTATATATCAGTTGTTAGAAGAGATACAGCAACGGTTAAATGGGGAATGTTTTGCAGAATTCAATGCTCGCAACAAATCTAATTTCAAATTCATTCGGACTTTTGAGGTATTTTGAAAAAACATATATTTGCTGATTTCTATTTTTCTCAATGACTCGATAACGCCAAATGCAAAGACCACGAACACACCGCTCAATTTTTAACAGAATAATCAGAAATTTAGTGAACTATGTAAGCTTCGAACACAAAAGAGCTAACTAGCAAGTTAACAATGCTGTTATAAGTCAAAATAATAGATTGCAAAATGTTGTGACCAATCAAAGTACATCATAACGTCGAGTGGCTCGAGAAACTGGAATTGCGAAACCCAGTATTTATAAAACGTCGAAGAAAAATAAATACCACCCGTACAAATCAACAACAAGCAACATAACTTTTAAGCGATGATGACTATTAGCTGGCACTAAAATTGTGTATTCTTACTATTAGAAGTAAGAAAAAAATAAATATCATCGTTTTTTTGACGGTCGAAAACTGCGTTTTTTTCAAAGGGCGCAGCCTTCGAACCTTTGCCCTTGTAGAAACCGCGAAATATTGTACAATTAGCCTCCCTGAGACTAAAATAGTGTGTTCTGACTATTAGAAGTAAGAAAAAAATAAATATCATTGTTGTTTTTGACGGTCGAAAACTGCGTTTTTTCAAAGAGTGCCCCCTTTGTACAAAAAACGTGATTTTTTCAAAACTTATTTTCTAGAAATCGCGAAATATTGTACAATTAGCCTCGCTGGGACTAAAATAGTGTATTCTGACTATTAGAAGTAAGAAAAAAATAAATATTGTTTTTTTGACGGTCGACGTTTTTTCCAAAGGGTACCACCTTTGACAAAAAACTGATTTTTGCAAAAAAAAATTCTAGAAACCGCAAAATATTGTACAATTAGCGGTGCTGGGACTAAAATAGTGTATTCTGAGTATTAGAACTAAGGAAAAAAAATAAATATCATTGTTTTTTTGACGGTGTGCAGCCCCTTTGTACAAAAAAAGTGATTTTTTCAAAAAATTTCAAAGATAACAAGTTCGATTTGGGATTTTAATCACTTGTGCGGTTTGATCGTTACGAACCTTCATTGGTATATTTTTTTTATTTTAGATTATCACTTAATAGGTTCTTTCATCTTTGATTACAATTTGATGGTAACAGATATTTGGAGCTGCTAACGAACGAGATAATTCATCATCTGAGATAAATTATTATTAACCATGAAAACCTACAAAAGATCTGGTTCCATCAGAACGGCTGCCCTGTCCATAAATCTCGTGACGTGCAATATTTTTTGATAGAAAATTATTGCAAATAACGGACCAGTACAATAACTTGCGAAATCACCCGACCTTACTTCCCTTGACTTTTATTTGTGGGGTGTTACTAAAAACGAAGTCTTTAACATTGAACCACCAGAGAATCGGGAAATTTTAGAACAACAAAAATTGCTGGGTGTGCTAAGATCATAAAACAAGGTGCCAAAAGGGAACAAAATGGTCGCCATATTGAACTTTTAATTTCGTATTAGAGTTATATTTATTTTCGTTCATATCTTTCGTATAAATTAAGATTTATTAGGCATGTTGTATAGTATTGAAAAGATATTCTTAAGGATAATCTAACTAATAGAAAAATCCAATACGGCAGTCACTAAAAAAAAAACATAGCGCTAAGAACTTGGAAACGAATGGAAATCGGGATTTTTTATTAACATCAAAAAATTGTCAATTTATTGAGGAAAATTCAAATCGGTGAATTACAAAATATCTCAAAATTGTAAAAAGTCCAAATGACTTTGTAATGAGATTTGCCAGGAGCATTGAATTCTACAAAACATTCCTCATTAATTATCTTTCATTATCTCTTCTAATAACCGATAGACCAATGGTGGCCATTGCAATGTGGATAGACTGTATAGCCAGAGAGTATTATATTAACCTATTAAGATGCTTGTTGCATTCAATTTAACAAAACTTTTCCAGAGAAAAATCTTTATTCACCAACTTAATTAAGAATATTGCTACAATACACGTTGTAATTCAGTTCCTAATATTCGTGTTTTTTGAATTTTCACATTACTTTGTTTAGTTATGCGGTTCACAATAGATATTTATGAAAGTATTAATTGATTCGCTCAATATAGTCAAACGTAAATTTTATATTTTTGTGAACACATCAAACCGTCCGTTACCTATAAATAAAACGAGTTTTGTCAAATAATCGGCCATTGAATAAATTCATTTGCAACACGTTAAACCGCCTGTCTGCCTGTCATAAAATCGAACGGTGTTTTTCCGAGCACTAGGATAAAACGCCTTGAACCGTTACATTGGTGCATTCCCAATTATAACACCAACGCTTTCGGAAAAGTATCCATATACTCAACAGAATAAAGGACACACTTCAAACCAAACGAGCGATAGTAACGTACATTTCGAATTAAAACGATATCCGGATACGTAGGAAATCGAAAAGTCGGAAGTAATTTAAAGTCGTCAAAATCGAGGATCGGAGGACGAATAATTGGAACTGCACCGTCAACGTCCTGGACGATCCTTAATTTGGCTTTTTAAATAATTCAGAGCATTCGGGTCCGACTCCGTGCGTCTTTTTCACGATAAATTTGACGCGAACGTCGGAAAGTTATGAGCGGCACGTTCGCGCATTCGGAGAGTGTCTTATTGCTCTACGTGCTTGCAGATGACGGGTGCCATAAGGAGCGAATGATTGGAAATAAAGTTTCAAAGTTTAAGAAAAAATGCGGCGTATGCACGATTGATGGCGAAGTGTCGGTGGTTTATCATTGGGACTTTGAGGGTGAATCAGGTCATTGTCGCTAGACCCTAACTTCATTTCGCAGATAACAAATTCCATTACCGAATCGCTAATCCATGAAATTGTCGAAGGTGTGGGTTATAATTGAATCTGACGTGTCGGGGTAGAAGTCTTGTAATGCGATTTTTCTTGTAGACGATAGCGCTGGGTGTTCACATTTTATGCTCCAATTACAAAAATCCGTCCAAAAGTGACAGGAAAATATGGGACGAAGAGAAAGAACACACAACAGATAATGCATATTAATATAACTATTAATATTATACACTTCGATGTATAAATCGTTGGAAAAACGCCTAATGTAATTAGTTATTTTCAGAGAGTCCCAGAATAAATGAACCGCGAAATATTAAAAACATTAAGTAAGAGATAAATTTTCATCATCGGTTCACACACAAAATCGTTAGCGACGTTAATTCATATCATTTCGTGCAAATTAAATTTTTAATTCGTAGTTGTTTTTCTTATAGATTACCTAGCTTATTTGTTATCAACATTTTAATAAAATAATTTCCGTTTGTATTGTTTCCAATTGAGGTCCCGGATGCAATAACGCACGGAGCGCGCGAAGCTGGAAATAAGTATTGTCCAACCGATCGATATTTTGGGGAAAATTTGTTTTCGGAAAATGGATTAAACAAAAATACTATCTTGTATAACGTTCCGCTTCTTTTTTACCCGAACTATTTTTTGATCCGTCAATTTGTCCAGAAAAAACTAAAATAGTGAAATTTTTTCGTTCGACAATTCAATTAATTTCAATGCTTTTTAAAACTCGAATCGCGAAATCTCGGGAACTATTCGACCAAACTAGTTGAAATTTTTAATGGAATACTGCGACACTTCACTTTCGCGAATAAAGTTATTGCAATCGTCGAAATAATCATTTGTTGGATAATATTCAATAAATAATCAGTTGCACTATGAAACCATGTTCTTTTTTTTCGACTAGCGAGGAAGTTATTCGCTATTGGTTTTGCGGCATTCTCTTTGCGATATCATTGTTCCTTAGACTGTAACGTAAATTTTGATGTATCACTTGGCGTGATAAGTTTGAAACCTGGAAAGTTGTTGCTTTGTCAACAAAAGTTTCGGTTACCGCGCACGACGCGTCAAGCGCTTCCGATCCATTCACGCTACTTTACTGCGTTTTATTCTTGCAAGCATAGATTAATGCCCAAATTACTTAAGTGTTTATGTGATAATCGTGATTGAAGCATACAGTTATCCTTCTATGCAAGTACGCAATCAAACATACTGCGTATATGAATGAAAAAATTGCAATACGATTACCGGCTGTAAACAAAAGATTATTTTGGTCACACTCGCGATCGTATAAGGAAAAGTCAAATAATTATTATTGATTTTATAGACATTTTTTCTAACAACGAAAGAAATACAATGAATAGTATTAACTTGTAATTATTACATCACTAAAATATTAAAAACATCTATCATTTGGGATGTACAGGCGGAAAAAAAATTGTTCGAGCACATTGATACTGAAAGAGATTATATAGATTTGGTACAAAGTGCTCGAAATCCTCCATTTACTACTGTAGAACAGAAAGACTGCACGGTGAAAGATTTTGAATCTTTCATTTTAAAAAAATACAAAGTTCCGAAAGGACTTAAGATCAGTAAAGCAGTTAAAATTCAGTATTTTGCTAATGGTCAAATTAATGTTTTCTACGATTATGATAGCGAACCAATTACCTATAAAATAGAGACGACAGTGTCATTTGAAGATATTGTAAATGCTGCAGAAGCTAAACAAATAGGGATTTCACAAGAAAAAATTAAAGATATAAATGCACTGCTACGATATTTGACTCCAGGAGGTAGAAATTATTTTACATCATATTTAGATGATATGCGTGTTAGAGTAAAGACGGCGAGCAAAACTAGTGAAGATAAAAAAATCTAACAAGCAGGAATAAAAGTAGAAGAAACAAAAGAATCCGCTCCATAATGATAGATGTTTTTAATATTTTAGTGATGTAATAATTACAAGTTAATACTATTCATTGTATTTCTTTCGTTGTTAGAAAAAATTTCTATAAAAACAATAATAATTATTCGACTTTTCCTTATACCATCGCGAGTGTGACCAAAATAATCTTTTGTTTACAGCCGGTAATCGTATTGCATGCATTTCTTTCATTCATATGCGCTGTATGTTTGATTGCGTACTTGCCTAGAAGAATAACTGTATGCTTCAATCACGATTATCACATAAACACTTAAGTAATTTGGGCATTAATCTATGTATGCCTGCAAGAATAAAATGCAGTAAAGTAGCGCGAATGGATCGGAAGCGCTTGACGCGTCGTGCGCGGTAAACGAACCTGTTGTTTACAAAGCAACAACTTTCCAGGTTTTAAACTTATCACGCCAAGTGATACACCAAAATTTACGTTACAGTCTAAGGAACAATGATATCGCAAAGAGAATGCCACAAGACCAATAGCGAAAAACTTCCTCCCTAGTCGAAAAAAAAAGAACATGGTTTCATAGCGCAACTGATTATTTATTGAATATTATCCAACAAATGATTATTTCGACGATTGCAATAACTTTATTCGCGACAGTGAAGTGTCACAGTGTTCCATTAAAAATGTCAACTAGTTTGGTCGAATAGTTCCCGAGATTTCGCGATTCGAGTTTTAAAAAGCATTGAAATTAATTGAATTGTCGAACGAAAAATTTCACTATTTTATTTTTTTCTGGACAAATTAATTGACGGATCAAAAAATAGTTCGGGTAAAAAAGATGCGGAAAGTTACACAAGATAGTATTTTTGTTTAATCCATTTTCCGAAAAAAAATTTTCCCCAAAATATCGATCGGTTGGACAATACTTATTTCCAGCTTCCCGCGCTCACAACGTTATTGCATCCGGGACCTCAATTTTTGTCTATTGTCATATTCCAACCTAAAAGTCCGCTGATATGAAACGCATATATGCTTTATGGTACCTTCTTTCAGGTTAGAACTTCACATGGTGTTAAATGTAATTTTGCAAGTTGAATACTTACGGGCGACGTCCAAATCCTTTGTACTTTAAGCGGAGTCTTGTTGACGGGTTTTGTGCTAGGCTTAGAGTTTGATTTCGAAGCGGATTGTGATTGTCTCTGCGTTTGCTCCATGATTTGGTGAATTAAATCTAATTGCTGTTTCGTTAAGCCGTCGTTGCTGCCCCCAGTGCCCGACTGCAACACAAAAGAACATATTTTATTCGACGTTTTCAGAATAAAAAATCATTAGCAATTCAATCTAATATTTTCATCTCAATCTCTTCTATTATTTCATTAAAACGTCTCCTTGTCATTTTCACTCTGCATTACACATTTCTTATGACGAAACGGAAAGTAAATTACATCCTGAGGAATCTAAGACAAGATTAAGTGATTCAACACCCACCACTCGACCGCCCAGTGACGGCGAGAGTTCCAAAAAAAGACTTAACGAGAAGCGAACAATAAGTGTGACAGACAGCGAACAAAGAAAAGAAAGAGCGATGGATATCGCCAAAAATGTTATCAAAATCAAATATTAATCAATCTCCGGAGACATTTATCGAAAAGGAGTCGGCGAAAAACGTTTACGCGTCGAAATAGTCGGCTTTTATATCCCCCGGTCAATTAAATTTAATCGGTCCGGCCAACGGCTTTCGTTTGCTCGTAATTCACGTCGCGCAGTTCGAACGGGAGAAGTTTCCTCGAAAGCGCCCGCTTTTCAAAACAGGTGATACATTTTAGGCGACGACCGGACTTTATCAATAGGATTACTGGGTGCCCGGAACCGAGTCCGGAATTATTTTCCTAAGCCGTACAAATTGCCGCCCTTCTCGGGCGTGATTACGAAATGGAGATTTTTCTTGGAGGCGAAAGAATATCCTCGCAAACGTTCGTCGGCGATGACGGATTATTCTAATAAATAAGAGGGGCGTGCGAGTTGGAAGTAAAACGATATGGAGAATTAAAATCGTCTTAAATTTATTTTCTTGATGTAGTGAAGGTTCCTGGTTTCCTGACTGCATTTGATAACAGTTTGAATTATTGTATCATCCTTTGAAACGGGTTTCGATTAGTAATAGACAGACTTAAAATATATGATCTGGACTTGAATCAAGATGTATTCGTTGCTTCTTCATTCAGGCGCATCCACACGACGATTTCTAGATCTTGAACTAAAATGTGCATATTTTCTTAAACTAATCAAACTTTACTAGTAATTAATTATCTTCCAGAACAATCTGCGCTTAAATACAAATACATACTAATAAAAGTGTAGACGTTCCAAACAAAGTGCTATCTCCAGAGAAGTTTTACAGGTTTACTTAACCTAGACTTTGCTTCTGAATTTTAAACAATGTGAAACGTTCGCATATAACATGTAGAAAGAATGGTTAGTAATGTTGGACAAATTAAAACGAATTGTGCATTAGTTTGGAATTACTTTACTTACTTGGTATTAAATTAAAATACCTTTGCGGGTTCTGTCGCCAGTAGCTGTTGCAGTTGACTTTTACCACCTGGTGCGCTAGGTGGAGGTGCGTACTGAATACAGCTGGAACCGTGAGGCGAAGCGGCGTCCCCTGATGCCGCTCCCTGAGCCGGTGACATTGTGGTCGTCGCGGTCACGGTGGTCGAACTGTGGTGGTTTTCCGTGTGCCTCCTTAACGATCTCGCATCGCAGTACGACTTACCACAGCCTTCAGCTTTGCATTCGTACGGCTTCTTGTTCCGGTGCGTCAGCATATGCCCGTTCCTGAAAACGTGCAAAAACTTCAAGTTCTCATTTGTCTATACAGTCGTGCAATAGTTTCAGGTCAAGCGGTTGTTTCAATAGTCGAAGTACATAAAATCAGTGCAAAAGCAATATTCGGCTGTACTTGAAGGCCTATATCAAAGAAACGGCTTGGCGGAAGGATTTAAATGAACATTGTTACAACTAGCAATCATTTCTACGTAATACATTGTAAGCCCATTTTTTGCCCTTCCATTAGGTCAATAAAATCGGATTCATAAAAAAATTTCTACCAACAAAAATAATTGGAATTTCGACTGGACGTAATCTGACATATTGTGCACCTGCTGGTGGTTTTATTTTTAAATATTTCGTGTATTTTAGCTGGACATTGTAGTTTTCGTAATGTATTTTATCTCGGTAACTAGTGAAATATTCAATTTGTGTTTATCTCGACATAGACAGTGAATTGTACCCAACATTCCATTTTTGAGAGCGATAAATATTTCAATATTCTTCGCCCAGGTTACCGCTCGCGGCGATTTTAGCGCACTGCCGGTAGTTTCGCCACGCGGTGCTCCAACTTCTCCTGAATTATTTTCACATAGGCGTAAAAAAATTGGTCACGACGTTAATGTAATATATTGTAGGAAATAATTACACCTAAAGTATAGAATAAATTCAGTAAAAGCGAAATAAAATTTCGTTGGAAGAATTCATTCATTTCATTTCATTTCATTTGATAATAATACCGATTTTTGCATGGCAGTCGATTTTTGAATAATTACGTCATATTCTTTCTTTTAAGCAACCCCCATTTTGTCTTGTTTTGGAGATATCTGATTCACTGCCAAACTGGCAGTATAGCAATATTGCTGTCTTACATAAGATATTTTGCGAGTAAATGACAATCGAATATTAGAAAACGTAAATTTTGTTGTTAACACAAAAGACAAATAGCTTTGCTAAGCAATAATTTTAAATTAAGTGTTGGAACTGCCTTCCCAGAATTAATAATTTGCACAACGCGTTGGTGAATTTTTGGGAATAATATTTGAAATTTCCAGTATATTTTAATACCTTGGCTTTCTCTCTTCTTTATGTATGTTTTAAATATATTATCTTCTATTCTTGGCTATCATGACAGAGAATGTTTTTAAAACAATACCAAAGTTGATATGGTTCTGCCCCTTGACTTATTTTCAAAAGCTCAATACTAATATTTCTATATTCTTGCTAGATTTTCTTATGTTTTTGACACACGTTCAGATTATTTTATGAAAATCAATGGTTGTGGCTTTCCAGTAAAAACATTCAAATCTTCGATAGTTGAGATAAGGTCTTGCATGCATAGGGTGCAATATTTAGTATTTATTTAAAGTTTAAGCCCTACCCTATTCAACATAATCATGGACGAAATAATCACAGAGGTCAAGAAGGAAGGTGGGGTGAGGCTATCGGATGGGAGACAAAGAAATCAAAGTGCTATGCTATGCTGACGACGCCGTATTGATGTCCGAGAGCGAAGTCGATCTGCAACGGCTCCTCTAAGTTCAAACCAACCGCGTCAAAATTCAACATGCAGATATTGACGAGCAAAACTCGCCGTATACTTCAAGAGCGTAGGGCGCCAATATAACAAGTAGTAGGGACCTAGAGAAAGAAGTGAAGGCCCAAACAGTAAAAGCATCGTTAATATCGGGATATCTGAGGGATATAATATGGCGGAACAAGTATATGTCCGTCGAATGCAAGACAAGAATATACAACACTTCTGAAAGACCTATCATGACATACGCCATCGAAGCCAGAGCGGAAAGCGCAACAACGAAGCGACTTCTCAGAACAGCGGGGATGAAATCTTTGAGATGCATGACAGGGCGTAGTCTACAAGATCATATTAGAAGCGACGACATCAGAGGGCAGTGCGATATTCAAGATGTGGTGAGATGGGGCCGCAATAGAAGAAGAGAGTGGAGGAACCATGACGACAGGATGGATAATTCCAATCTACCATAAATTGCCAAAGAAGGACTCCCGGTATCGAAAAGACCTCCTGGAAGACCCCCGATACGATGGTACGAAAGCTGGAGCTCGGCGTCTCAACAACGGCTGTAATCGTTAAAGACAAACAGGATGCAATCCTACAACAAAGACGAAGAAGAAAAAGTCTTTATTTTAATGATAATATAAAAATTACGATAATCTGACTTGTCATAATTGACAAATAAAAATTATATATATGCCCAGATTCATATGAAATGCACCAAACTTTGCTATGTTTTATTAACGCGTATCGAATTCTTGGAAGAATGCCTAGACACTTTTAAATATCAAGATCTGTTTCTGTAGACTGGATGCGAGCTCTTCACCGCCGCGTGTTAATCGCAACAGTCTACAGAACAATATCTTCTTATGGACTGCGATCCAACGGTTCCCTTTAACTACATATCACACAGCTGTTAGGATTGCTTAGTGTTAAGGGCGACAGCATTAGAATCAGTAATGGAAGGACGTTGTCTTCAGTGGCGAATCAAGATATTGTTTGTGAACAAATGACAACATTAGGAAGGTATGGCGAAGGTATCGAGGTAACGAGAGAAATCTAGGGTTTGTTGAAAGGCGCCATACAGCTTTTCAATAGCTGCAGTTATGGTTTGGGGTGTGATTTTTGGTACAAGATCACCTTTTGTGTTGCTCATCACTATATTCATAATGTCATGGAACCGGTATTAGTACCATTCATGCAGACGTTACCAAACGGTATTTTCCAGCAGCATAACGCACGTTCATACCTCCAACAAGCACAATTGCAAATGGGACAAAATTGGCTTGCACGATCACAGAACGTATTGCCGATCAAACATCTTTGGGGCATGATGGTCCGACGACTAAGGTTATTGCCAAGAGCTCCTAACAACGGCGACGAACTGAGACACATAGGCAACTTGATAAAAAACATGCCACGACGAGTAAATGCGTGCATTCATGACGATGTTAAACATTATTAATTTTGTTTTCGTTGTTGTCATTGTTTTCTTATAATTGTTAATCATTTTTTATGAAAACCTGATCATTTTATAAGTAATAATAAAATATTATTTTATCATAGTTGCAACCAGTCGCTTCATTGTTAATGTGGGGTTTATTTCATATGAAGCTGCGTCTATATATATATAAGAGAACAAGAAATAGAAGGGGGAAGAAATCCAAAAATATTATCATAACTTGATGAGAAGATAGAACATTTTAGTAAGACATAGAAGAGAAAGTACAGACCGACGTCAATCAAGTGAATCAACAAATATAGATCGGCAAAGCAGAAGGGGACACGAATGAAAATTGAATAGAAAAAGGGAAATAAAATGAAAAGGTATGTGATCGATTGCGTTAGTGAGAAGTGTATGGCGAGCGAGCATCAAAGGTGCTTAACAAATGCAATGACAAATGTTTATAATAAAATTACTCCTTCAACTAAAATTAGATCTGGATGCAATGTTTATTGTTAAGATTCTTATGTTGTATTCTAATTATAGAAAATCAAATAAAATAAAATAAATATTCCCCTTACCACATAGCACTATTTATTTTATATTATATATTTATTTTCCAACCACAGTCTCCGATTTACTATTTTAGAAAATCAGTCTAATTTACAAAGATTCAATTCATCATGCAGTTTTTTTGAAAAGTCATGACTAATTTCTCTATTTATTTAATTAATTACATATTTGTAATTAATAATCTGGAAATCAATGTATGAAGCTATAACAACTTTATCATTTTAATGTAAATGTAGCACATAACTTGGAAAATACACAACGGTTGCATTAGCTGCGTATTCAAATGATGTTTAAAATATTTGTTTGCTAGGAATCACATGATAGGGCTGCAACTGTACTAACTTAATGTAGATCTGATCAAAAGGAGCAGTTTAATGCGAACCTCTCGTTTTTAAACCATATATGTATTAGCTCAAATGTTTAAACGACAAAATATCAGATATTTATGCTATGCAGTAGCTGTTTATAAAATAAGTTGCAAAATGTATTTTATTACGAGATGTGAATATTGTTTATCGAGATATTAGTCGAGATGAACTGCACATAGAGTGATGACAAAATTTTCTACACGATTCACATATATTTTTTCCAATTCAGATTAATGAATAATATTTCACGTTTCCTTTGCAATTAAAATGATTTTTATAAATTTCCACAGTTTTAGTTACGTTGAAAAATATGAAGTTACCGTCACTTAAAATAATTTTTATCATTTGTTACAACAGGATAACGTTTTGCGACTAAAATTACATATCAAAATGTTGACATTTCGGTGAAAAATAGCTATTTATGAAACTCGAGAAACGTGCAAGTTGATTTTATTATTCACATATTAATGACTCTGTCATGTCATGTTTTTATCAGCTGCTTTAAAATATTTCTTATATAATAAAAAAGAACAACGTTTCGTTTGCATAATAAAAATAGGATTAGACTAAGTGTAGGTAATGAAAATGAGTCACCATTGACGTATTTAAGGATTATGGTACACATTAAACTGCTTCATGTATACTTAATACCATATTTTCAAAAGTATTTAGTAAAATATATTGTCCGATTTTTAAGCTTTCTAGTTGGTTACTTTTTAGAATAAAAAGGAAATGGACGTTGTTTTGTGCACAGATAATAAGTTAAGTTTAATAAATAAAGAATGTGTAAATTGTAGGAAAAAGGCTCAAAATCTAATCGAAATGAAAGGGAATACTGATACAAATAAGCCCAAACAATAAAAATAATTTTGATTTAAATGGACCATTACTAAAATCGGCTCACTTCTACATACATTTGTATAAAAATATCCCGACCCTGTTAATCAAAATTATCTATTAAATAGTTTATGTTTACAAGAGTTGTAAATTGTTGAAGTTAATACGTCTTGTACATTTTATTTATGTATTAATTTAGTAATATTTAATATTACTTTAATATTATAGTAATATTTATCTGTCAATAAGGTACCAAAGATATATAATGATATATGGAGTCATGTTTTTCATTCAATAAATTCAGCTGGTTCAATTTCAGAAAAATATCACTTAAGTAAGCTAACCTACATAGCAATTCATTATGAGATAAAAGGGTATACATTATTTATCTTTACAATTGTAAATTTTAAACATCTCATTTGTAAGTTCAACTAGTCTCGCTAGGACCCTACCCCTCGAAAGCCAACGCCCCTCTGTATGGAAAAGAAACTGTTGATGTGCACTGCCCATTTATCTGCATATATGCGAAAAAATCCTTGAGTTCAGAGGACGCACCTTTATGAAAATTATTATTTTAACTCCAGTATCTAAGAAAAACTTTAAGTTGGGCATGTTTTTCGATACAAGCGTTTTCAACAAGATTTTTGTATTGATATTTTGTGAAATAAATTTGTTGTGCAATTTTGCAATTTTGGTGCAACTGCACATTATCTGCAATTGTGAATATTCAGAGAGGGGTATTTGATATACCTGTTGTTTTTCCTTTTCACGAAACATGCCTGCAATATCCTGAGTTGCTGGAACAATTAATTAACTGCGCATCAATTATGCACGGTTTGGCAGCTTTAGCTCACTCGGTAAGAAACTTACATGTCAAATGCGCTATTTTTCTGAAAAATGTAATTGTTTTATCTTTGGATTCTGGGTGTTTCGTATGTAGTGGTATGCATCTGTAATATATTTGGTTTCAGTGACTCGCTTGATAGTACTGCCAGGCGCATGAGGTATCTAGCCCTTGGTTCATCATCTTCAGTACATACAAAACAAAATTTTATGAACTCATTGTTAAACTTACGAACTCGTTTGTTTGATTTTAGTTCTTTATGTCTCGACTCTGTAGAAGCAGAAGCTTCCGCACGTATTTGGTCGGTGTCGTTAAAGCAGCCGAAATCGAAACGCTCTTCTCGTCATTTGTTTTTCAATTGTCCTACCAGTTTTAGCCACTTATCCATGAGGAAACATAAAATTTGCAGGTTTAAAAGCAGTCCGTTTATCATAAATACTACGTTAAATAAGAAATATTACACCAAATTTATTATTACATTTAAAATGGTGCCACGCTGATTATAAATAGAGTATGCACTTGTTTGCCAAGTTATGTGGTTTACCGAAAGCGATGTTATATGGCATATCCGAATCTCTATCTCATTGAAGTCGTCGTTCTTAAAACAGAGTAGTCTGTTTAGAATTTAATGGAATATCACATTTTAGAAAGGTGAATAAAAATATTTTTTCTTAAAAATTTATTAATGTTTTTTTCATCCACCATTCCACCCCAAGATGATTTTTCGCCACCCCGATTGGGGTCGTGGCCCATAGATCGAATGCCACTGCCCATTGAAGACTGCAAACAAGAGCACATTTGGGCCACAAAGCCGATAGATCTATCGTCTTCCTCAACTAGTCATATCTTAGAGACCGGATCAGCTTCAATAATGCAAGAACAATAGCTAGAATACAACAGTTCCCCAGCAGAATAATACTAGAAACTATCGAAATATAAAAACAGAAACAAACGCTTAACACCCAACAATACCAGCAACATGGAGACCAGTATTGAAGCAATACATTATAATCAGTACTCAAAGGACAGATCCATACACGAATCGCACAACCAGCACTCCAAGGTCCATTAACCAGGAGGGCAGAATATAAGGACCACCAAATCACTTCGAACGTCAGTCCTTCAAAGTCTGTGAGGCTACCTGAAGGTGGCATAACCCTCTTAGGAACAGTTCAAATGCGCGGCTATATGTATATGTGTGTCTATTTAAAGGGAAAATGTAAGGTGGCAATACTTCAAAATGTATAATATTACAATGAAAAATATTCTGGTTGACTTAAGGCACCAGACCACTGTGCGTGCGCGGTACGAGGGTGTATCTTTCATAATTATTTTCAAGCGAACGATGAATGGGATTTATTTCATCAATGCTCATTGTCAATATATGCATATAGAAGACTGTGTACAAATTTTTATACTTGAATCTAAAGTATAGTCTGCGGTGTACGCCGCTCCTAAGAGGAGACTGCAACGAAATTGCTGCGCGGCGGTTGACAGCGATTAAGCGATACGGTTAATCTAAAAAATAAAATAAAAATATATTTAGAAACTAGACATATGTGTCTACAGCATCACGTATGGGAATTTTGAAATGTAGAAGAAAAAAAAATAGCGGACCAGCGAATTTTATTTCCGATTTTTATGAACAATTTTTATCGTTCAAATGGAAAAAAAATATATAAGGAGACCTATTATAAAATCCTACGTGGTGCTATAGAGACTATATATTCGAACAGTTTAAGACTTGGTGCATGCAAATATGATGTATAGTTTTTCTAATATGTTGTCAACTAGGTTGAAAAGTAGTTATTCGAGAAAAACGCGTTCAAAGTTTTGCTGAAGGATAATTCAACATACAAACTAAGTTTTTTCTTTGTATCTTTTTTCTTGTTTGTTATCTTTAGTCAGCGACTCCTGGACCATACAACAGCTCCTTAGCATCTAGAGAATCATTATTTTTTCCATGTTTTGCACGCAGACGACCCTCATGCCTGCTTTTTTCAGCCTCGTGCTGCCGCTCGGCGCGGTCGTACGATAGCAACGGTTTCACGTAAAATACTGTATCTCCATCAATTTGATGAATTTCTTTAAAATATACGGCGAGAGCATTCTTGACAAATGCATCTTTCAGAAAATGAAGAAAAAAAGAAAAAAAAATTCACCGTGGTCTGGTGCCTTAATAAAACTTCATTGTAACATTTAGTTCTGCATCCTACCTGATAATATTTTTAATTAAGTAGAAAATTGCAAAATTATTATAAATGAACGATTGGTGACACGCGACAAAGAAAAAATATTATTGCATATTTCATGATTTTTGAGGACCGTAACAGATATTTGTTACGTAATATGCCAATCCAATCTGAATCAACCTGCGTATAAGTTATATTCCACAACAATTTTCTGTCTTAAAAATAAATCTTTGGGACCATCGTTGACTGTTTAATGGCAACTTTTAAAGATTTAATTTGTAAAGCCGGTATTTTTATTATATGTATGAATAACATTAGAAATACCAACTACATTGAAACTGTAAACAAAACATAATTTATTGTTTACAATGAAAGATGGTACTACATATTCAACTCTGATGATCGATATCAAAAGTAAAATTCACGATGTATCACCAGCAAAATAAAATATCAACAAAGCTATGTCCAATGTATATCGCTCGGCCAACTCGGCGACACTTTCTTTTTACCGGATGTATGAATAGATGAATCCGCATATTCCTGAAATAATCCTGAAAATCTAAAGTTGTAGATTTCGACATCGATGTTTACCCCGAGCTGAATTTCAAATTAATTTATGTGCAAAGGCGTTAAGGCATTAAGTATAGTCTAATGATAAACAATTATAGCTGACGGATCTCAAAATTGAATTTGTGGGCAGCGATTTATGCGTCAGCTGTTACATCGACGCCTCGCGATTATTAAATACTTACAGGTGGTCCTGCCGCTTGAACGCCTTCCCACACATCGTGCAGACGTACTTCCTTTCGTCGCTGTGAGTCAGCTTGTGCTTTGCCAGCGCGGAGGCGTTGCCGAAAACCTTGGCGCACACCTGTAACAAGCGAAATTCAATTTTAAAATTTTGGCTGTGTTAACAGGCCAACGGTATGCGATACACAGCATGCAGTCAAAAAATTGGCAACGCGTGCCGTGTAAATTCTCGATGTAAGATCGTTTGCTAGGAGTCGTCGCATGAATACGTGCGGCGATACTGAGTTTGTATTCACGTGTGGTAGACGTGTATAGTGATAAATATATTTGCCTAAAAACTGTTCGCATATTTTTTATTTAGATCAAAAATGTAAATTTGCATGAAATATTTAGTGATGCCCGAATATATTGGCGGGGGTCCTAACCCTCAGTTACAGTTTCTTTTATTGACGTCGAACGTGGAGCGCTTTCAGCTATTGTGCTGTTATTGTATCGAGTATTAAACTGAACGGCGTCATTGAATGCGCCGACTTTAATTGCAATTAAGGCGACTCGTCGTGCTAGACTAAAATTCTCGAAGCGTGTGATTCGAATTTAACCTATTAAAGTTCTAAGCGAAATCGTAATCGAACATGACGTACTAATGTGTCTGCGGGTCCTTGGTGGCGGTAAAACGGAGAAATATTCCGTACCTGGCACTGTTGGGGTCCCTGTCTATTTGGCGAAGCGGCCTTCGGCCTCGCCCGCTTTACCGACAACTTCACCACTTCCGTTGTTGTTGAAAGTTTCTTTTCATCCGTTGATGATACTGAAACAAAAATACCACTTATTAAATTGAAATTTTTACCAATCATTCATTCAGTACTTGTTGTTGGATATAGCGATTCTTAAATGTCACCATTTTAGCTCCAAATGGAAATATCTAGCAATTTGTAAAAATTAAATAACTTGTAGATAACAAGTATATATTTTGATCATTGATTGTAATTTATACAGACATGACGTAGGGTTAATAGGGTACGTTGATGTAGATAGTTTCATAATGACGCGCAGGGAAATTTGTAAACGTCATGTTGCAAATGTTAACGTTAATTGGGCGGGCAGGGGGGACGCACATTAACGCAGAATTGCGGTCGCGTGCATTATTTTCGCGCACGAGAAATTCGCCAAATGGACGCGGACAAAGCGACCCCCTAATTGGATTTTACGGCCCCGCAAATTGATACGGAAACGCAAAAATGTGCGTCTAATTACGTTTTAAATTAGAGCCTGCAATTAAAAGCGGCGTTTCACGGTTGTCCGACTCGGACGTCGAGCCCCCCGCCCTCTCGGTAGGGCGCGCGATTCCTAAACTGTGGCGCTTTGTAATTTTAATTCCGACTCCGCGCCGTTCTTGGCTAAGTTGCGTACATAATTGCAGAGTCCATTTAATATTAGAATAACGTAATTAAAGTATCTCGATTGGCTTAGGTGGTAGACTGAATGGCACATATCCAGGGATAAGTTTGAATGAATTTCCTAAATAAATTGTATGCGTCCGCTAATGCGGCATCGTCACCCCGATTTCGCACACTTAGAAATGCATTGCAATTTAGTAAAACATACCAATTTCACAGCAAATACCAATCAACAGTTTTATTCCAATTGTCTCATTTCAACTGGAGAATGTCTGGTCGGATTGTAGCAGGAGACATAGTTAATTTTTTCATTTTATATTTTCGATCTTTTGCATAATTTTACTGCAATTTTTCGGTTCTTAACGATTTATTGCTTAATTGAATTTTTGATTTGAGTTTACTCTAGTATTTTATTTTTAAGTCCTTGTAATTATATAATTATATTGTTATAACACATGCGGGAATAATAAGAATAGATTTCCCACAAAGAGGACGATTTCATCCTTTTCGAAAGATTTTGGAAGTAAGCAAGTAACACATTCTCAGATAATGAATTTGTAATGAATTGTTTTTCTCGACGTCAATCTTGGAAAAGGTTATGTGCACGTTCGTACTGACTGTCTGATTTCTCTGGAAGCAAACTAGCAGTTCCCGATGACGCTGCTTGAGTAATTTGGGGGGAGTACCAATACAAACATCCTCTTCACTTCCACTTTCGTTTCGGTTCATTTTTACAAGAATGGAACTTTATTTTTATCACAAGATACAAAATTTCTTGTCGCGACCGGTCAGATTGATGACAATGACACCTAACTTGATTTTGAGATTCAATTGATTTTCGCGATTAAAAACCTAGAGCTAACTTCAGCCCGTCACTAAAGCGCACGACGATCAATGCTTGTCAATGTGTGTTTAAAAAACCATTTGACGTCATGGAAATATATTCGATAAATGGAATTTTAAATATGGGAGTAGAAAAAATTCTTAAAATCCGTGCTGGACTTTGCTATACGGAAATGATTTTCCAGCAAACTGGCGCAGTCGCGATGACAAATATATTTGTCGGAAGATTTTGCAAAAAAATTTGTTTCAAATTTGAATTTCATTATCTTTTATAAAATAGATATTTATGTATATTTATGTAAGAGCATAATCTATTAGATTATAGCACGAGAGAGATATGCTAAAACCAAGACGCAATAGTGGAGAGGTTTCATTTCTCGATGGCTGTTATCGTTATTAGATACGTGGTACATACCGTTATGCCGGCACCAAGTTTTGATGTACCATGGTTTCTAATTGTTGCTATACGTTAGTTGGTGTTGGTGTTTGTAAACAATTTCAGTTTTTATATAAAAATAGTAAAAGCCGTGCACGTTAATCCTACATCTTATTCAAAAGAAGATTTAGACGCTCAGCATTGATTGATTTTGGCAAAGTCAAAGTTGTGCGAGAAGTATTACGATTACCGCGTGAAAAATATGACCAGTTGCGATGAAACGGTGGCTATGGCAAGATACAATAGAACCCATTCCAATTATCAACAATTTTCGTTTTCTTTAGTCAAAGATTTACAAGCCATCATCTCTTTGGTGTGTTTATTCAAAGCTGAAAAATATGGTCAAGGAAGGAGTTGTCAAGCTTTCTTTTGCTTACCGGGCTTATGAAAACGAATTCAGTGGGCGATGAAGCTAAGAAGCCACTGATATAGCAGCCAGATCACGTTCAAAAATTTATGTTTATGCATCTGATTCGACGTACTTGCTGATTAAAATATGACAGGGTATGACAGTTTAGCTACTTGCTTAATTTTTGGATTGTTCATTGCTTTTTGCAGGTTGTAACAATTCTTGGCGTGTTTAGGGCATGTCGACGTAAAGAGCAGCAAGATTTGCAACTCCAAGATTTGACAATCGAGGAATCAGCCTTATTACTCCGAACGATGGCCTCGTTGATATCGTTGCTTTGTATAATAACTATGTTGATTTACGACCTATGTACGCCAAAATCGATAGCGTGTTGTTGTCTTATGACGGCGGTAAGTGCAGTTCTCAGCCTGCGGGGAAAACAGGAAAAATGACTCGGATTATTGCTTAATTATTAAGTTCTTAAAACTACCGGATGCGAATAAATTCACAGGGCCTAGCTTCCGTAGAAGTAAACGCCTGACAATGACAGAGACGGCATAGACTCATAATTACATTTTATTTTTCAACATAGTCCCACGTGACAGCAATGCACTTATCACATGTATCAGAAACAATTCAATGCCCCTAAAAATATTCATTCGGTTTCCAAATGTGCCGAAACTACAGCCTTATAGCCAGTAATCGTTTTTCAATTTTCCAAAGGTGTCATATCTTGACTATACGGAGTATAATCAATTTGTTCGAAACCGAAATCACGAATTGCGCAATTCCAGCAGTGTGTACGGGTGCATTTTCGTAAACGCGCGCCTTTAGCAGATGTGTGCCTTTCCCCAGTTTCCAATCGTCGATCGAGATAGTATACGAAATCCTCAACAACGGCAATCTAGTTGTCTATCACAATTTCCACCGCCCTTTCTGTTCATTTTTCCCCGTTCCAGCCGATCTTTGATGCTTTGACGCGAAAGACCATCTCGAATAAGGAATTTTAGTAACAGCTTAACATATTCAATATTTTCGTGACTTCTGACATCGTGATGAACGGGTGTCAGAGAAAACTAATTGACATAAAATCCATTTTGGTTTTTCCAAGGCGAATAAGACTTGAACCAATGTCTTACCAAAACTTTGACCCACTGCGATACCTTGATCTGTATCAGGTCAGGAAATTTTGCTATTTACCATACAAGATGTCGAAAATTCTTTACAAAATTAATATTGCTCTGACCATCTCAGGCGAAGCATCGATAAATCTACTTCAAGCAAATGGAGGACGTGTTAGTTTTTGTTCATGTAACGTTACAAGTTCTAATCCAAGCAACTGCACAATTACTTTCACGAAATTTAATTTTATTATGTAGGTCACATACGATAAGTTTTATGTATGTGGCTATAATATTCTAAAAAATATTCAAAAATATTTCATTGGTATGGTTTTCGCCATATTTCACCCCCGCAGCGTGATGTTGGTAGTGGTAAGTATTCTTTCGAATACGAGAGGCTTTGAATATTTAAACCGGGAGAGGACGCTAGCATAGTTGCTGCTTAGCAACTATATATATGTATGTATATATCAAAGTTGACTGTATGCTATCCTCAAAGATCTCATGCGCATATGTGGCATTTGAGACGTTTGATAGAAAAATATCTTGTACTCAATATCTAGTACGTGTTGATAAAAATTAGTGTTCAATATTATTACAATGTTGAATATATTTATTTAATAGACTTGGCAATATGTTCCCAGTATGCTTATAATAAGCCTCGCACTCAATAATCCTTATATACTCTGGCTCAAGGCGGCTTTTACTTCGTTCTGCAGGCCAGATATTTGCTCAGTTATTACTGAAGGTATATTCACATATGCTTTCTGTACGGCAATGTCTAAGTGGCTACGAGCTCGCCTAAATCAATTTTATGGCCCCTCTTGCCGCCTTCTGCTAGACACGCTGCTTGTGCTTACGCTCCGCGGGAATCATGACTCTTTAGATTTCATAGAAGCCTCGGCTTCATCAATAACTGTAGCTAGTCGGCGTCAGTATACGTTTTTATAATGATCGTTTTTCAAATTTTGATGTTTTATATCAAATCAATAATGAAATTAAAATTTAATTATTACATAACACACAACGCTTCAATCCTCAATGAAAAAGATTGGGTGAACCAGCAACTAAATCCGATAAAAATGCCACGAAAGTTTGTGAATTTAACATTGATGACTAGTACTCACTTGGACAGGTTACCGCAGATGTAGGAGCGTCTGGTCAAGATATTTTGACCATTTTTTTTGGCTGTATTCACTTTTTGTAATGCCTGATTTATGTGACAAATTCCCAATGCATTTTCACAACTAACTGGGGGTAAAAGTTCAGTGTTTCGTAGCTTAGGTTGATATATGTTTTGTGAAAGAGTCCTGCTAATTAAGGCAGCCAAAGCAAAAGGGACATAATATATAATGGTTTGTACGTGTTTTATAGAGGTATATATGGTGCAAATAATAATAGCCCACTTGCTTATTCCAATGGCAACAAAATAATTTGAGTTCGTGGGAAATTTTTATATGCATGTTATTATTATACAACTTAGTATAAATAAGTCACTTGCCGATGATAATAAGATTATATTGTGTACGTTAAAACGAGTGATTTTCTAATCCGTCCTTCGGCCAGCCGAGATCAAGTAAATTTATTACAAACGATCCGCTTCTTTAAACATTAAATAATCCTATAAATTTATGCAAATACGAGATGTGTTTGAAAAGTTCGCGGCCAGATACTGAAATAGTTATTTGGCAAATGTCCTCGAGGCACAGTGCAGTTTCTGTGGTGATGCTTCAACGTCATTATGCATTCTGTGTAGACCAATTTGTCGAAGTCTTCCAAATAAGCTTCTATCAGCCGCTACTAACACCTCATTCAAAGAACATTTTTGTTCACCAGGTGTTTGTCAACTTTAAAGTAAATAGTAGTCGAGGGTGTTCAAATCAGGAAAATAAGGCGTATGTATCGATGTGCTGCTATCCATTCTATTGTTGCTGAGTTGTTGACGGCCTTCTTCCACAGCGGTTGATGTGGACGCTTGATGCACTGAATATCTGGTAGTTTGAATTAGAGTCGGCTGCTTCCTTAACTTTCCTCTTGTACCAGTATTTCTCCCAGTGAATTATTCATGAGTTTTCCCATTGTAAACCGTATTGTTTCGACCATGCGTGCTCTGCCACTCCCGATCTTGTGGGCTCTCATATTTCCGCAGTTGTTTTGTGTTCTTTTATTCTTATATTTCCATCCACTCTATATTCTCGGATGTTCCTGGTATGCTTGGGATGCAGTTGATAACTGATGACTTCCTCTATTACCGCCAAGTTTGCTGTAGCTTGTATATGTTCTGTACGAATGGCTTTCCTGATGGCGCTATGCGGATACCAACTCTGTTATAGTATCTTCGTTATTGTTTTAACTATGCAGTTTGGAGGCATCGTTTCAGCATTTCCATGATGGCTTCCAAATCCAGATTTGTGAGAAATTCTAGCAGGTTGTCTTCCCCAAGTCATTTCTTTATTAGTCGTTCGTCGGTGGGCATGTTAGTGAAGAGACTTTCTAGGTGGAAACTCCAATTCCTCTTCTGGACCAATATGCCTTGCGTTAATTCGACAAAATGTTGGGCGATATTTATGCAACTTATATATTTTCCTGCCATCGGAGATATTACTGGAACTAGGGACTTGTTGATATCCCAATTCTTTCCGGTTAATTGCCTTTATATTTCGTCAGTAGTTCCTTAGCTTTCTTCTCAATAATGGTAGTCATGTTCCTCCTTGTGTTTGTGTAGCAATCTGTCTTCAATGTTATATGTTTTCTTTGTAGATTCCATTATTCACGATTACTGTAACATTTTCTTTATCCACTAGTACAATTTTTATACAGGTGTTTGATCGCCACTGTTTTATTCCTTCTCGCTCATTCATCATTATGTTGACTTCAATGTTCTTGCTCTTTTCCAATGATGTTCGTAGTGTGCATCTATATATATTCATAGTGTCCATGTTATATATTTTTCTGCTTCTGTTTCTTCCATACGGCGGGCAGTATCTTTCAATTTAGCTATGATGTCTAATACTGGCATGTGTTTTGGTGCAATGGAGTAGTTCAATCCTTTTCTGAGAACCTCATTCTCTTCAGGTAATAACGAGTATTAGACAGGTTTATAACTGTGTTGTCATTTTTGTTGATCGTTTTCTTTGAGGAGTGATCCGTCGGCGTCTTCAATTTGTGGTTGTGTCGGTTCTTTAATTTCCCTTTTACTTTTGTTCTTGTTCAAAATCTTCCTCGACAACTATTGTCTTGTGTGCTTCAAGTTTTGTGGTGTCATCTAATAGCTGACTTTTTCTCATCGATGATACATAGCTAATCTTTCGGTATCATTTGGTTGGTCTCCTTGAATCAGGTACTTTTCGTATGTTCGGAAGTACAGGTCGATGACGGGTCCATGCTAGGAACAATTTTGTAGTTTGATATTTGGCGCGAGTGGTTTGATCGAATCTCTTGATGAAACTTATCTTTGTTTTCGTACAACATTATTTTCAATACTTTTTTATTTCGAGTGGTACAGTAAGTTATAGTCTTGCATTTTAGAGAGTAACAAACTATGATGACATCCTTGAGTCCCAAAAAATAGATACTATGACCTATCCAGACGATATGACAATATTTGCCATCCGTAGAGTCGGATAACCTCAAAGTGGGGTCGCATTTTCATCTTTGGTGTCTGCAGCTAAATCGATGACATATGCCGATGTAATAAATATCCGCTTCAATGATTAGCATTAGATTCGCAAAAAAATCCAACTACTGCTGGGAAATTTAACTCTTGCTGGTATGTATTATGAGATTATGGCTCTGCATCTGATTATTACATTGCTTTCTGTCCTGCCCACCAATTTTAATCGTTAATGTACTTGTGTGACATTTTTGAATTAATCGGTAAAACTTATTCTATTAACTCTTGTCCCATGCCCTCATACTTCACTAAATATCGTGCTACAAGTTTTATATATTTCTCAGGTGCACACGTTACACATCTGCGTGAACATCAATTAAACTTTGAGACAAGTCAAAAGTTACACGTACGTCAAATATCAACGACATCTGCAATCGGAAGGTTAAGACTGAACGTCAGTGAAGGTCACAGGCCCACTTTCATGGTTGGAGGAAAACGTACAGTTTGAGTGACCCATACTATTGAGCAATTAAGCTGATTTATTAACGAAATCTTTTATTATTATTTATCATTTGATGTACGACATTTTTCACCCATTTATTTGCTGATGGGGGCTATTTATCACGTCATTTAAAGCTATCTTTCGCTGGTATGGTTTAAGGATTTTGTGTGAGATTTATTACGATTGTTAATTTGTCTATGCCTCTTTAATACACAGACATATATGACATGATCTAAAATAATAGATTTAAAAGGTAGCTTATCGTTTATGAAGCTACATCACGAATAGAAACTTTAGTTGGGGGAATTTGCTCAGCGTCCATCGACTCCTCCCGCCAAACTTATTATCTAGTCAAGTCACAGTTCCGACCAGTTGCTATTATTCCAGTCAGGAATAACATGTGTTCTTGCGGCCAGAATCGTTAGTGTGCCGGCAGCGTAAAATCCAAATCCCTCTATTCAACAAAACTGGCGCCGTGTGCATCAGAACTTCAATTACAAAATGCGTCGTACGAAATTCGCAATTTCGTGCTCGCAACGCGCAGACGAAATTATCGTTGCGTTGCTGTTAAACAATTTGCGTTAAAAATTAATTGCCACAATGTCAGATCGGTATATGCACCGTTTATTTGGTGTCGGGAAAAAATCGCGATGCTCCAATCCGCCGAGAGCCGACCGCCCGCTAAAACTGACACTTTGCAGGTTTTTAATCAATCACGGTAACACTTCATAGCACAGCAATTAAATTATCGAGTGTCTATATGAAGCGGCGCACTTTGCACGATATTAATCTCGATAATTGAATATTTACTGCGCTATCCATCTTTCCCATCTCGTCGGAGATTGATTTATTATTCTTCAAATGCACGCCAGACGGTTGTAATGGGCGCCTGTAAACGTAGATTAAAATTTACGGCCCAGATTTTTCCCATTACGTGGTCGATGGTTGATGTAACGTCGACGAGGTTACAAGTTATATAATGAGATTGTTTTGTAGTGGTCTGGATGAGCCAATGAACTTTAGAGTCTAAGGATCGACAGTCAAAATTCATTCATTAATTTATTCGGCACATTGCATTTTAATTATCTCATTTAGGGTTAATATATATCACGGAGACTTTTATTTCATATTTTGTTTATAGCGGTAAAATTATAGATTTGCTGGATCTCATGTCCTACAGTTGGCGTTTCAGCTGGTTTTTCTTATACTTTATGTGTAAGGAAGTATGAAAAATGGAACATAAATATAAGAAAGTTCAGTGCAGATTTTTTCATTGGTTTTAATTGCGAGTTTATTTCTCGCTTGGCTATGTTAATTTTCTGGATTTTTCTCACCTTTAGCGTTTCTAGAAATGTTCATTTACGATTTTTAATGCAACGTTTCCGTTTCAAACATTTCATCTTTAGACCTACTCTGAGACTCTAAATGTCTTCCATGTATGTAGGAAATGGCACTTCTCAGATTTCTAATAATTTTTTCAACTTCCTTGAGCTAAAACAACATCACGTTTGAATTTAGTTCTTCGTGCTAAAATTCGTCAAACTTCGTAATAGAAAGCACTTTGTTTTTTAATTTGTTGGATTTTCTGACTATTGTTCGTGACTTTTAAATCGTTCGTTTTACTTCTTGAATCTTCGTTAGGTTCACATTGACTTCGTTCCATTTTTACTATTTCTTTCTTTCCGTTGCTTATAATTTAGTTTGTATTATACATTGTTTGTTTTTTGTCATTTGTAGTAATTAAGTGTTGATTTTTGTTTGCTTTTCGTTCGTATGTTTAGCTATCATTTAATTCGTTTTGTTCTTTTACTTTGTTATTTGATTATCATTATTAATTTTCGAGTTTTCAATTTTCATTTTACATGCATTCGTTTTATATTTAATAGTTCGGGTTTTTTATTTTGATTGTAATCGATTAGTTATAGTTTTGTCCCCTTACTTCCCTAAAATATATCAATCGTAAATAATAATAAAATAACAACAGTTTTATTTTCAGTTTCTCGTCGTTAGTTTTATGTTCTTTTTATTATCATTACCTATTTCCTTTGAATTTTTTCGCAATTAGTTGCGCAATTATAATTTTCCACTGTTCAATTTTATTCTATGAAAAATTATAAGAAGCTTGTAATCCGTAATTTTATTCACGTATTCAAGTATTAAATCAAAGTCGAGGTAATAATTAAGTAAACCCGAAACCAATTTAAGGATTAAATCTCAGTTTATTATGCACCCAACACAAATGACCAATTTGTGTTTAATCTGGTTGACACTAGGGATTAATCTAAAGTCTGCATTCATATGGGTCCAATAGTTAGAACTAGTTAAGTTTCATTAAAATACTTTAGTACAAAAGGTAATTCTCTTCGGATAATTGAGATTTTATATTTATGTTATTTTTGATAAAATTTCATTGCGTTTGATGATATTTCAAACAAAATCGGTTTCATGCTGCAAGTTCTACCAACGTGTATAGTTAGTAAGTTCCTTCGTCGCTGTACCTACATGATTATGGATTTTTTATGGGTTAGGTTTAATCTGGACACGCTGTGTTGAATTCATATTGGTTTCATAGTCAGATTTAGTTGTTTGATTCCCCAGGGCTGCTATTGATTTACATAGTATTCTAATCTACATGTGCTCATGTTTTGAGCAAATGAAAAATCTTATCGAATTCACTCGAAAATATTTAGTTTTGTCGATTTGTTGCACTGATGTCGACAAAACGAAATTTCTTATTCATTGTCAGCATACACCATTTTACATTTAATAAAAGTACACTATTCGTAAGTTGTTTTCGATTGGGAACACGTCGATGCTACCTAACATTACTTTCGTGAAACAAAAACGAGTTATCAAAAAATGTTGTTAATTAATTCTTAAGACGAAACAGTGATTTCGTACTCCGCAACTTCAAGTTAAAAGTCCATACAAATATAAACATAACCCAATCGTTACTTTGTGGATTGTGGGCCTATTTATAATACAACCCAACTTAATCCAAAGTTTCTAATAAACTCCTTTTTAAGTGAAATGATTTTCAAAATCGAGTTGATCTGATATAAATATTTTTTAGCATTTTTTGGTATTCCCAATAATTAAACTCGATTGAATTTGTACTAAATTGGGTTTACAAATAATTTTACAAATTTAACTTTTTCCAGATTTTTAATATTTTAATAATTTTGTCAATTTTCTAAACAAAATTTTGGCATTTTACGCAATATTATTATCATATAATATACACAATGAATGAAAATTAAGAAATGTCTCAAAAATCACTTAGCATAACAAGCCATCTGTTTCATTACAATTTGCTCAAAGGATTTCAAATTGAACATCAGCTTGAAATAGAAATGATTTTCATAGTCGAGTTATGTTACGAAGAAAAATTTTGAAAAATAAATAATTAATCCCTTATAATTGTCAAGACTTTAACAATCTACTTATAAATTATTGATTGCGCGTCGTTGTTTCATAATCTATAATGGTTAGATTTCCTATATTATTGTGGAACAAGGATACGATAATTTTGATTTATTTTAATTTATTAAACGGCAGATAAGCGGTAAGATATACAAGATTTCTAGATTAGATTTCAATTTTATTTGTAGTATTAACACTCTTATAACTATTGATAACAAAACCGTGGCTCACACATGAATTATGTGTTGACATTCAAAGGAGAGATAAACTCTTCCAGTTGTGGAAAAGATCGGGCGTTACCATTGATAATGGAAGGCGATTACGAAAAGAATATAATAGTGTAAGAAATTCTGTGATGAAGAAAATTAAAGAGGCAAAAATGAAATATTTTATGACATTACTGCAAAGTCACAGAGATGACATGAAGATGACTTAGAGAAATCTGAATGACATTTTAGGAAGACAAAAAAAGGGTGGCGATGACAGCATAATTCAAAATTTTAAATTAACGGGGTCGGTTATTGTTAACAAATTTGCGGGGGAGTTGAATGATTTAGTGCCATGGAAAAGGCAATAATTAAACCCATCTACAAGCAGGGACAGCACAATAAATGTAAAAACTATCTCATCTCAATATCTCAATAGTGTGTAATAGAAAAAATTATGGGACGATACATTTCAAATAGAATGTGGGATTATTTAAACAAATATGGGATAATAAGGGTACCATAACACCACTGGAGGAATTCTCTCAAACGATAAACACAAAACGAAATGAGAAAAAACATGTAATTTGTGCGTGTGTAGATTTTTTCAAAGCATTTGATCTGATAAGTCACGTGAAACTGCTAGATATTCTAGAGAGAATTGGAATAAGAGGGGACATTTATAAATGGCTTAAGGACTACCTAACTGATTGTACGTTCGTGGTAAAGATCGCTAGTGAAATGGGCCGAGAGGAAATTGTAGACAGGGGTGTCCCACAAGGCAGTATTTTAGGACCTTTACTATATCTACTCTATGACAACGACATCGGTGAGTGTTTTGAGAGCACTTTATATTGGCTTTATGCGGATGACACAGGTCCATAAACAAAAGCACTGATCTGGCTGAGAATGTTGGACCCATGACAAGGAATTAGTTTATTTGCATTTAATTTGCATTGCATTGGGATTAAAAGTAGATTAGAGATCAATAAAGTTACACAACGAATAATAATAGTGCCACTGATAAGCGTTTGCTTAGTGGTGTTAAACATTTTCTAGTGCTTTCGTATATCTTGTTCATTGCAAAAATCTTGTTATTTTAAGTTGTAAGTTTTTGTGAATAAAGGTAAAAATAATAATAGAGGAAAGTCCTTTCCTTGGTGACTTTTTATCCTTTTCTGGATGTAGAGTTATCGAGGGGGAGACAGGAGTGAAGGAGGTGTTGGGGCTATAATTATATTTGAAAACAAAACATGCAGTTCTGCAAGTACCGGTGAATCCCATGTCTTAGTTTTTAATTAACCACAAATCAGTGTGTATAAAGTAAGTAAAATTTTACAATTGATATTACGAGGAGCGTTTCGACGTAATCTCCCTGTCTAGCGATGTACTTGCGCCAATGATCTGGAAGCTTTTTAACACACTGCTGGAACTGCTTCGATAACGTCATCATTTGACCGAAATCTTTTTCCCACTATAAATTCTTTTAATGGGCTAAACAAATAAAAATCAGAGGGAGCAAAATCAGGACGATTGTCCTTGCAGCAGTATGAAGACGAGCATTGTCTTGAAGATAGCAAAACTTCTCTTTCATTTGTTCCAGACTGCCTGCTAATGAGGAGTTTTTGTCAACAAGCGTCTAATTCACCTGGCACTCACCTTACGATATTTTAGCTTGTTTTTATGATCTCTTCAACACTAATTTGTCAATTTTGAGAAATTTGACAATCTGTTATCCGTCTGCCTTTCTTAATAAGGGTTGTTTGCTCATTTTAACGATTAACTTAGCTTCACGAATTCTTATGTTAATAGTTTTCATTGATTCGTTCGTCGGGCTCAGAGATGGTGAGGATTTTGAGGCTTAAGATTTTTTCATACTGAGATTGATTTTTTGGTATGAGATGTGCAAACATCAAACAAGTAGTGTTTGGACAATTTTTCATTTACTTTTTATTTGTTTCTGTTTTATTTTTTTGCAGTAATTTGAATATACGATAATAGGATCTAAAGTTCCAGTGTTTGGAATCACTGCGATGACAATATTCTTTGCACCTCGACTAAGATTTACAAAAATCAATTATTCCACCGATATTACAATGCAGATCAGAATGTAGGCTGAAAAAAATCTCTGATATCTGCAAAACGATGAATTTTAGGGGAAGTTTTAAAGATAAAAGAGCAAAGGGGTGTAAGAATAGAAAGATTGAGAAAGCGGATAAGTATAAAAAATACAAAAAGATTCAGAATAAGCAAAATAAACGAACAGGAAAAACGCGGCAGCAACATCAAATCCAATTTCTAATACGTGCCCGACGATTCGGAAAGATCTCACCGTTAAATTTCGAAACAAAGCATTTTCGCGAAGCTATTATTTCCCTTCCAGACCTCGTCCGCGAGCGTATTTCGCACAGCCGCCGCAAAAAGGAAAAATCCTCGCGGAATGCGCACGTAATGGAAAAGAGCGAATTTGAAATGCGCGAGTAAATCCGACAAGCAATAATCCTAAGCGCGCGCGCGAGGCACCGCTCCTTGAATAAACAGCTAACAAGAAAAGCCAATCTAACTGAATCCACAAAGTATCGAAAACGCATCGCATATGTATGAATTTCAGAACGTGCGCGCTTTGTTTTCTGGATGGCGTACGATGAAAAAACTGCAATAAATATCGCCACGGCCGGCTGGGCAACAGATAAATCAATATATTGGCGGGTCTCGACGGGCAAAGTAGAAAACTGGGGAATAATTTATATTTTTCGGTCGGACACGTCGTTGCTAAAAGCACCCGTTGTGCGTTATGATGGACGATCTTCATTAGTGCGGTTAGCCTTTATAAAAACGTTTCGTGACACATACGCCATCTAATATTGAAAGCCTAGAGACTTTCAAAGTAATGAACCTGATATATGTAGGTCTGGAAAACTATATTCACCAAAGGGATTAACGTTTACGCACTATGTCCGAGGCTCTATATTCGACGGCCTGTATATGTCTTGGGACATTTAGAACTAAATTGGCGGCATTCCCATGAATTGACACAAAACGACTTCTACACCAAAATCTGAAATAAAAATGAGAAAGATGACTACACGAAGAAGAAATAATTAATGAAAACGATGTAGCAAAACGCCAAGGATATTAGAAACAAAAAAGAGCAACCCAGGAAATAAATGGAACTACTGGAGAAAAAAAAACAGACGTCAGCAACCACTGAAATCATTCCATAAATTTCAAGTTCAATTTGTAGCGACCTGCATTTGAAATTAATTTAACAAAATGGAAAACGATAACATGAAACTAGCATCTGGAGAAACACGAGAACATAGGAGAAAATCAATAATTCTTTATTTCATTTCCAGAATTGCTAACGCAGGGCTCGCATTTATGTCTGGAATAGTTCGTCAGTTCTGACGCGCCTCAAACGCTCGCATTAAGACGTGTAATTACTAGACTGTGTATTCAAGTGATTGAAACATTGATAGTGTCGTTCCGTCGGTAGACTTTCCCGTTGCGAGATAACGGTAATCCTCACACGATACAACTAAATGCGAAGTTAATTTGCCGCCGGCAATGCAGTAGTCGAGATTGAATTTCGTTTGCGCGTAATGGCATCTTAGACTTTGCCATTTCAGCGCGAGTCGTTAGTACTTGTGTCGTTAAAAATTCTTACTTTTAAATGAAATGAGCATCTGAAGGAACGAAGTTTAGTCAATAACGGTGTATGCGTGTTCACATGCGCATGAGATGGTCAGTGGAGGTAAATTAAAATATATATATATAGTATATAGTATAGTATGAAGTTTTGAGTATAATGGATAGGGTTAGCAGAGATTGTGGACGGGCATAACAAAACCACCTGCAGCTGAAAACGACAGAAGACGGTGCAAGGAATAAGACACGAGGCCCACTGGATAACGAACGTGAGTTTTCGTGAGAAAAATATTATTTAATATGAATTTAATATAAAGAACGTAATAGAAAAAGACAAATAAACAAAAAGTAGAAAACGACGAAACAAAAAGTAGAAACTAATAAAAATATAAAACATTGAAAGACATGGCGCATCACAGCATATGAAACAAATAGGAAAACAAAACAAGTGGAAAATATGGACAATGAAGCACGGGCAAGAAAGTGTTACCTTTGAGGATGTTCTCTTCACTTCCAGTGGAATAACACTAAAGTTGAAATTAAAAGGTAGCTTAATTTATGCTCCTAAACCTAGAAGGAAACATAAATAAGCGTGTAGTGTAATGTTCACATGGTGAGCGTTACATAACTAATCTAACATAAATAAAGTAATTCAAATAAGTTGGACTGAGGTATAGGTCCATTGTCAGAATTTTGTACATTTTTAATTAATTTAAGACAATGGTGACGCATGGTCTGTTTCAAAAATATGTAGAGCTTTTTCAGGTCTGGTGAGGTAAAATGCGCTATGTGCTCTTTATATCTGGTTTTAATGTAACGTTTCGTTTGCTGGACATACTTTTGATTACGAATCTACTTTAATTTTATCTTTGGAAATCCCCAAGGCGGATTTAAACGCGACCTCAAGTTCATGATTTTTGAAAAGTGTATTTGAGTTTTTGGAAACTGAATGATACGATAAATAAAGAAAATGTATCGCCTTGAAGTTTTTGAGGTAGCAGCCAGGTAGAGAATTTGAAATTGTGCTGCTATGTTTATGTTCTGCAATAAGGTTAGTTATTATTTCCGCGTCGAAGTCATTGTCAATCGCGGTGTATTTAATAAGATTTGATTTCATTGTTATATTCCTCACTTGTTAGTGGAAAACTTAACAAACTATAAATTGAAAGATGGATGACATTATCTGCTGAAAGCTATGTCATGAATCGGAGCTTATGTGTTCTTATTGGTTTCTTTACGTCAAATATGTATTCTACTGTTATTCATAATTACTAATGTAATAATAAAAGTTTATTTATTTCCTAGGAAATTTAGAGTGGAAATTTAATGGCTTTGAATTATGAATTTAATTGGGTCAAAAATGCGTCTAGATATTTAGTACTTCTTTTAAAATCTATCTTAAAATTGCTCACAAACAAATTGGCTATAAATGGAGACAAGGAGTTGTCCGTAGCTGTTCCTTGTTGTTCATAGAAGTTACCTTCGAATTGAAAATAATTATGAGACATGCATAGGTTTAATACTTTAAATACTTTCAACCTTTGTTTAATAAATTTAATTAATCGATACTAAAAATCTCTGATCATTGATTCACAAGTGTCTCTTTCATAGAACGGCCGTTGTTTAATTTATCTTTTGGTTTTGGATCCAGTTGTTGAAATTTTACGTTTTAATTACAATCGTTCTTAAATTTATGATGCGTGGCTTCTGTAACCTTTCTATGACACCAGTTCTCAAATTCAAAATAACATAAGATATTAGGTAAATGTAAATGCAATTTATATCCTTCTAATTGTAACTTACTTCTTTTAGTATACTGATCATTAATTTCTGAACTTTTTGCCAAGAAAAGTACTTTACTACTAATATTGCAATTTAATGAGACATCTACTTTCATAAATTTAGGAAAACCCTTATGACTTTTACATAGTTTCAAGAAGTTAATATCAGCATTTAATAATTGCATCTTAGAGCTTAAATTATGAAACCTATTACACTCCTTAGACCGACACAATAATAAATTTTATTTCACATTTTAAACTCTCCGTCAATTTATTATTGTAGGAAAATATAAGGAATATAGAGTCAAATGGGGTTACAAGTACAATAAATATTAAATTTAAGCATTCAATAATACACTCACACATAGTCATAAAAAACATATTTCAGATTAAAATATTCTCCCATGGTGAAAATAGTGGGCTAATACGAGTTGTAGTGACTTCATGGCTGTACGCGAATCCTGCAACCCAATCCAGCAACTGATAATTTGTTTGTTTTTTGAGACTGTGGAGTGGAATTTGAAACATTTAATTTTTGTCAAGTGTTTAAGTTGTAGTGGACGCCATTTTTTAAAATTAAAATTATTTATTTGCTGAGTATATATTTGGAACATTCATATATGCATGCAAATGGCAATTAGCGTAATTATTTCCTCTTGTTTGAAAGATTGTGTGCAGCTGTCTAGGTTTCTCAGTGCACATATTACTGGAATACCATTCTTTTGCAGAATATGATGGTTAATTGCTAATTTCCCAAAGAAGATGCCGACAAATAAAGTGTGGAAATTCACGTAATGTGCACTAATTTTCGTATGCCTTATTGTATAGATAGCCGAAGCTAATTTATTGCTTATTTCTGTAATGTGTTTAGTATAACGCTGTCTTGTTGTTCCAATGCACATGTTGCTTTCAATTTTATAGATATGATATGAAGAAGGACTATAATTGATGAATTATTTTCACGGTAGCCATGTTGATGATTGACTTTTTCAAAGTACTTTATCAGCATTTTTTTTTAATTACTTGGGGTCACTGTGACCGCTTCTTATTTTTGTGCTTAATTCGCAAACACTTGACTCTTCTTTTTTTAATACTATGGATGACACAACTGGTCGTATGGTAAGTATAAACAAATAATAAATAATACAGCTGAAAATATAGTTAACGAAAAGATATTTTATTATTAGCACACATTTACGTTAGAAAAAATATATATTTTTGAAATGTAAATAAACCGCTAATAACAATTTTCTAAAGCGGGAACATGTAACATTACAACATTTACAATTTTTCTTTGCAATTTTTGCAGATTGTTTTATTGCACTCCAGACAGATTGCTTTCTGTATCCCTCTTAATTCTGGGAGGACAGGTATAACATGTCCAGCGCTTTTCTAATATGTATTCTTTTTTAACTCCCACTGCATCCCGATTTTCAGAAATTTCTAATATCCTTGTAATACTTGCCCTCAGCTAACAAAGTGTATGATTATTTAGTACGCTTCTTTCCAGCTCAGGTCTCACCAACTGATCCATAAGCAATTTAAGAAAGTCTGATTTTTCTAATCTTGTGTTATTTGTGTCCTATTGATGTACATACTATGGTGCATTGATGAAGAACTACTGCTCTGTTTTCTTACAAGAAAGAATCTAATGTCCTATTGTTTGAAAGACCAAAGAATACTGAGCCAAGTTAAGTTTTTCACTTGGCCAAATATTCTGAAACAATTTCTTTCTTGTGTTTTCTCATAGTTCCTACATATGTCAGTCCTCTAATCCTGAACTGTTCAACTAATTCTATTGAACTGAACCTATTGTCTGGGGTTATGTTATGATTTGTATTATTATTTGTATTGGTCCAGCCATTCTTAAAATTGCTTGTGTATGCTTAGAGAATTTTTTAAATCGTCATGTAAACCAATGCTATCTGTATCTTTACCGGTATATATGTAAGCTGCAAATAATTATATTATATATCGCTTCAGGTAGGCAAATTATTTCCAAGCCATAGTTGCATGGTTTCCGCCCCTATATCCAACAAGCATGTAATCAATGCAAGCATTAGTACCTATGGAATATATCGCATGGGATAAACTGATGAAAACTTTCTGAAATGGCACAAGCGGGGTCTTCTTTCCGTATCTCATTTCGATCTTCTGGATTATCATATTGCACACAAAGACATGTTTACTCGTAACACAAGGAAATACGGATCTTCCTGTTCCATCGGTAGCAAAAATTCTTTAAAATTTTTTACCGTTTGAATTAATGTCTTAGTCATATCTAAGTCCCATAATTCAGGTAGAGACATTTTCAGAAATGTCGCCCTTTCCGTTTCAATTTTATTTTTTAATTTGTCAATCGTAAAATTATATGTAAAATGTCTTCAGTAAACAACAACTTGCACACGTCAAATGGTTCATCAGTATTTTCCAGCCATGCAAGTTGCCATATTTGAATCGATTCTTGACGTAGACACTTTTCCTTCCAGTATCCAATTCAATTTCTACATGTGAATCAATACTTGTCACTTTATTTTTTCTGCTGCATTTTAAGCTTCAAGGTCACGAATTTTAATTTCAAAGTCAGTATCTTACTCGGTGCTTTAAAACATTTCTTCGTAAAATATTCACACTAACGCCGCCGTCCGGCCACACTGACCGCTGGCAAATTTCAAAGGAATGCAACACCACTTAAATATCGATGCGGTCATAGTGACCGCACGATGGTGGTTAAGGATTAAAAAACTTTTACCAGCGGTTAGAATGGAGATGTGTCGATTATTACTAGTTCCTTGATATACGTCTTCTTTTTCATATATTCTTACTCTACATAAATTCCGGTGGGAACACTCCTTCTTATAAACCTGTATTTGAAATATAGGTCGTGCGATTTATTATTTTATCTGATAACGCTTTAATCAAATTAATCGACATTTCACATATGTCCCTTGATTTTCATTTAATTCATTCATTCGTGTTTGCCGCTTTGCATTGCATTCCATTATATATCCTCGTCTTATGATGGTCTTTGATTCATAAATAAACTTCAAATCGAAATAATATTATCAGCCTCATCGGTCCATGGTACATAAGCTTTATTTCAGATTTTACATAAAATATTTTTGACGTCTGAAGAGCTTAATTTCATAATCATAGACATTGTTTCTTGACCTATTTGATTCAGGAATAGAGCCCGTTTAGTAGCTCGCAGGCTGAGTACAGTGACTGCGATGTTCTATGATGCAGGGATGTAACTATCTTTTAATAATCTTTGTATATTTCAGATCATTTGACAGGGAGAAGTGAAGAAAAAGGGATATTGATAATGATGGAATTTGGAGACTTAAGTCAACTCTACCGACTCCACCAGCTACAACAAATATCAGTGAGACTGCATGGACAATTTGGAAAATTGAACATAATTACAGCATTACATTGTCATTATGTTCTCCTGTTGCGGTTGAATGGATCAAAAAGTTCGCACATTAATGGGACTGAAGATTTATGATGAAGATGGTCGTACATAAGTAAATAAAAATAAAATATTGATGACTAAAATAATTTAAGGGATGGACAAAAAGTAAAGAGGAGAACGAGCTCCGACAGAAATATACACCAAAATTAAAGAAAATTCCTGTGAAAATTAGAGCAGGGCAAGAGGTTCTCCAAAGTTCATCTAAAGTTTATTAAAGTTTTAAAAAATGCATTGCATCCTTTTCCTGAATTCCTAACATAAATTTCCAATAAATATGAAATAAAAATCATTACAGCAGTTGCACTGTGAAGCTCCACGAAAATTCCAATACAAGACTGATAACTGGAGCTCATCTACGACGGAGAGACAAAGAGCAATAATGTCCTTGCGTAAAGCTACGTTCCGGAATTCACCCATTTATTCGGCTACCGTGTTTATCGAATCGGGAAGCGACGAGGTAGGTGCGCCTACAGCCACGAAGTTTGTTCTTATTTTTCGAAATTGCATTTCTTTGTCGCGAGACTTTTCTAATTTACTTCCTCGTACGTTTCCATTTCGCGCGAGTTTCCCATTCGACATTAGCGGCTATTCTTCATTCATTGTGCTCACGGCGTCTCGCTCGGCCCCCTCGCCGGCGGATCCCCGTGTTAATTTATTTTCGCGCAAAGAACTCTCCGTCCCGCGTTCGCACTCCGCCTTCGACCGCCCCATCGCACCCCGCTTTCGCTCAGCAAGTTGTTGTGATAAGCGCGAGCGCAAAAATTGAGTTACGAGATGAAGTCTTCTGTTGACAATTCCCGGTGGAAATAACTCGTTTGCGCTGGCTCGGGTTCGCCATTACCAGTTTTGCCGTCGACGACGCCGTGTGTCAATATCAATAAGTGGGTTCTTCACTCTCTGGTTCCACTGATCGATTTCTAAAACGAGTCGACTGATCCGCATCATGCGAGGTCACCAAAAATAGTCAAATATATGTTGTAACGTACTTCGTGTTCCAACGAGCGTTGGAACACCGGTAATATATGATCTTTTATGGAAACATCTCCTTCGTTACTTGTTAAGAATCTGACTAATACTTCACCTGCATGCCAACTGCACATGCTAGGTTAGATTGGTTGGGAAAAGTCAATCAATTTGATACAACATATGTTGAGTTGGGAAGGTAACATTGTTCTCAATCTACATACGTACTAATGGACACCATCCTGAAATCAGGACCGGATTGAAGTCGACAACGTAGAGTTATCTGTGCGATATTGTCTAACTTCTTTCATATTTGTTTCATTGGTCCACCCAAGCAAAAAAACTCGACACGTATGTCAATAGTTAAGTTTTTCTAATAAAGTTGAATCAGGTGTATGTACTGTAGGTTCATTTATACCTTTAATATTCTACGGTAGACGAAGTACTTCATAATACATTTTAATAGTTGTAGGGATTTAAAACCAACTTACAATACATATGTATGTATAATTATCACTTACATTTTTTCTTTCCCTTATTGTCATCTGTTTCAATCGACCACCGTTGCCTCAGTATCTCTATCCCACCCCCTGACTCACCTGAGCATCTCCTCCAGTTTGTACCCTTCTTTTTCTGCTCCTTATCCAAATTCAAACTTATATCCTCGCACTCTTCCATTCAATGCTTCCATATATGCATCCCTTTTGCGATGTACTTCTCCTGTACATTTCATCCATCCAATATTTATTCTAATTCTCCTCATTGCCATACCTGAACCTTACGTTCTTATTCTCCTCAGTTATTTCGGTTTTCTATCCTTGGACAAAATCTCTCCTGTATAATGTTTCGTTATTTTTCTTACACCCACCGGCCCATCTACCTGCTTCTACCTGTCTAACATCTAACATCTTTCTCAACGCTTCGCCCTCTTTCAGCATCCCTGTTGTCAACAGTCTTATTAATTTTTTTCCGGTATGGATATATTACTCCTTCTATTTTTTTGATTCATCTCCCCCAACACAATATTTCCCAATTTCTACCCCCTCATTCTCATAGTTCCTATTGCAACATTTTCACCAACCTCACTGCTCACACTACCGCTTCATATATCAATATGGCCCTCACACATTTATTCCATACCATTATCCTTGCTGGAAAATTGGATTATGTCTTAATCAACAGAACCCTCTTTAAACATTTCGTTGCCTTTCATAACGATTATTTTTTCAAATCAAACATTCTAATATTTTAATAAGGAAAGCAAATAGACAAGTTGTCCTGCGGAACTGAAAAAACTGAGAAAACAGCTTTAGCGAAAACCTGCTGCTTTAATTTTAGTTATCAAGCTGTTGCATTTCTAAACAGTTGCCTTCCTTTTTGCATTGAAAATCAAATATTACTGCCGTTCATCAGGGTCCGGTCAGGTAAAGTTGAACAACCATAATTTATTAATGGAATATTGTGAAAGAGTAAGTGTAATTACATACTATATCTGGGATAACCTATGTACTTTTAACCATAAATATCAACCATGATTGATAGCATATAATCTACATATATAACACCTAGTTTACTTTTGGTTTTTTTATGTATAAGAAAGTATAGAAATCATGAAAAATTTCGACAGGAGATGTTAACGGATGTATATGTGTTGACGTTCATTGAATGTATTCTGACTATTTTCGGCCTGATGTTTGTTTGTGTGTCTGTGTATGTATGCGAGCTCTAGCTCCAAAAAATAGGATTATGAAACTTAAAAATAAAGGGATGTATGTGGCTCGGAAGAATACTTCATATTTTTGAAAGCAAAATATCTCATTTTTTTCCATATCTCTAAAACGGTACGAGTTATCGAAAAAGTGAAAAAAAGTTAAACAATGTGAAACGTTTGTTTGCAAAGTTTTATCGAAAAATCTACAATTTACAGGAACATCGCTGTTGAAAAATTCTTCGTAGTCCTAGCAACGTACGATAACTGCGCGTGGCTGTTAGATACACGAAACGTTTTGACCTAATTTCATTTGAAGGATATTTTCATTGATCTTTTATTCTATTTTTGATTTTCTCAGTACTATTATTTTCATATTATTTTAACGTCATTGATATATTTTATAATCGTGTTGGGCTCATTTCTGTTAATTTTCATGAAAATTAAAAACATTAAGATTTTAAACAACTTTTGGTTAAGGAGTGTTTTCAAAAAAATGTATCAATACAATCGTAACAAATTGCTGCAAATATGAACAAATTTAATTGTAATTAGTAAAAAAAAACAAAACAAAAATAAATCGTTAAATTTTGTAAAAATCGTTAAAAATTGTTGGAAATTTTTAAAAATAATGATAAATTGTAAAAAAATTAAAAATAGAAAATAAATCTTTAAATCTAAAAAAATCGAAAGAGAAATATTTAAAAATCATAATAGTCGAAAATGCACATTAAAAGTCGAGCAAAGTTGTAATTCGTAAGCTATTGAAAAATTAAAAATCATAATAATAATAATCTCTTAAAGTTCTAAACATTCGGAAATCTAAATGCAAAAAAATCACAATTGTCGACGAAAAGCTTCGTAAATAATATTATTCGAATTTATTACAAAAACGTTAAAATTTGCAAAAAAACATTTTATATCTTAAATAGTTGTCACAAAATAACATTCTAATTTATAAAAAAATGGAAACAAAAATATTGTTAAAAATAGTTATAAGTTGTAAAAATAATTCGTATAAAATTGTAAAATTAAAGCATATCTAAAAAATTGTAAAACATTGTAAAAATCATTAAACATCGTAAAAACTGTTTACAACCCTGTAAATATCGTATATCGAACACATAAATTATATTGAGAAAACGCTATTAAAAATCGTAAGAAATCAAAACATCTCGAAGGAATTGTACAAAAAATCTGAAAAGCGTATCGTATCTTTATAAATTGTAAAAAATTGAAATGTAAAAAAAGGTTAAAACACAGAAACAACATTATACATCTAATTATGTAGAAATACTTTTAAAAATAGTAAAAAAACACTGTATGTTTTAAAAAAGTTAATGGAAAATGTGGACAAAAATCATAAAACATATATATAAAAATCGAAAAATCTAGCATAAGCAAAATCAAAATTATCATAAGAATATTTAAAAATCAAAAAAATCGTTAAAAATCTTTAGACCTTCAGATTCAAAGAAGTGGGAAATTAATAGGCATCCTTGATGTCTACATTCAACCATTTATTACGTTCTTATACTTAGTGTGTAAGGAAATCTATGTATAAGAAAGTCCAGTGCGGACCACTACAGATTTTTTTTAATAACAAGCCTTTGTTAAATGCTACATTCGAACAGTTCCAAGTGAAATACAAGTTCGAAATTTATCAACGATAACAGAATTACTAAAATGTAGTAAGAAATATTCTAAAGTACATTTAAAGCGAAGCCACTGTATAATTTACCTCATACGTTTCATTCATATTAATGAATTATATATAGGTTCAATATCCATATGCGGCAACACCAAACGATATTTTTGTAGCCCCACTTAAGCAGATGTGTATACATATTTAAGCACGGAATTCTCGGTAAAGTCAATATTAAACGTTGACTTATAATCGAATGTACAATCAGTGAATGCATAATGTTTGAATAATTATTAAATTATCAATATCTAATGACCGAACCCTTCATTCAGGCTATTGATTAAACGCTAACTTACAGTTAATTCTTTTGAAGTTTCTTCTTTGTGGTTTGATGTTTTCAATTATTTTGCTGCTTGACGTTAATGTAAATGTTCTATTTATTTAAGATAGTAGGTTCTGAAACAGATCTTTATTTTCGTGACTTGTCGACGTTGTATCAACAATTCCGCGATGTTATAAATAAAACAACTTTTGTGTCCATTATGTGAATTCCTTATTTGATACAATGGTGTGTAGAATCGGTCTGAATAGGTTAACAATTATTTTATTTTATTACATAATCATCTAGAAGGAGAATGTTATTATGTAATAATCTTTGTAATTTTTGCACTGGCAAGTGTTTTTATAA
Organism: Geotrupes spiniger; assembly: GCA_959613385.1. Lineage (NCBI taxonomy): Eukaryota > Metazoa > Arthropoda > Insecta > Coleoptera > Geotrupidae > Geotrupes > Geotrupes spiniger. Next base: position 43,281,380 of record OY390731.1, on the reverse strand, counting down.
CTATGAAATGGTAAGTGTTAATCATGTGGGCAAATTTGGAAGAAATAATACTTTAACAAAATTATTACTAGTATTTTTCAAATTAATTAGCATGCACATAATTATGATAACGAAAGAATGATTTAAATAGGTCGGACAGACATATGGAGCGAATCAGTCAAAGTTCGTCACAAACTGAACTCTGAAGGCGACTTCGCGACGATTTGAAATTGGCTAACCTGTTTCGTTGTCCGCCGGGACTCCCAGACTGTTCGAGTTGTCGTTGATAAAGGCCTCCGTGGAATTAGTGAACGTCTGCGGAGATAACGTGAGATCTGGTCCGTTGGACGAGTCGAACAGGTCAAAGGTCGCCGTGACCGCCTCGTTTCCACCTGCCAAAGAAATGAAAATAAACGAGCCGTTTTCGCAATCAAAAATGCAAATTTCAGGGTAAAACTGGAAAGTAATCCGAGCGGATCGACTTTAAATAAATGCGCGTTTTAACCGGCCTCCCATTTACATAGCATCCGATTTCGCGGGCGCCATCTTAAAACGAAATAAATCGCCGGCGAATTTTCCCGCACAGTACAACGAAAGTCCATTATCGGACCGCACAAATCACAATCAGTCGAGCCGCAAAAAAATTAAACGCTCTCGCTGCACTAAATTGTCTGAATATTTTAATTCTGCCGCGCTGAGCCGGCAAAACTGCATTAGTAATAATTTATCTCGCTATTCGGAGGCTGCGATAAAACGGGATTCGGTCGAATTTTCGAACAAATCGAATGCCGGCGGAGCGAAAATCGTTCGGAGAATAATCAAGTTCATGTTCCAGGCTCGAATGCAGGGGTCAATTTGTTTATGTCAGTGTTGATATTGTAGCAAAAACAATGGGAGTGATTACATGTTTAGAGCCCAAGCATTTAGCAATATAAGCAATAGGTACGCTCGACTGGATAACAGAATAACACCGGTTAATGGGTTTAGTTAACAATCTTTGTTTCTCTTCTAATTCACATATAACATATAACACTTATTTATGTGCTTATGTACAATAACTATCTTATTACTTTGTAGTACTAAATTTCCAGGTTAGGTGTTAGGGAGTTAAAATTTACAATTTGAGTTTTGTCAATAAGTTATTCATTTTTGATGTTCTGACAACTGTATATGTATGAAACATTATCGTCATGTCTTCTATAATCAATGGCAGATCGTCCACGTATAATAAAAATAGAAGTGGTCCAAGAATGGACCCCTGCGAATGCCTTGATTTGCAACTTCTCCGTCTGAGCATACTAATAGTCCAGATTCTTTCATAACTTTAACAAAAATAAAACAATGCATTAGATTTATTATTTCTGTGAAATACAACTTTAACCATTCCAAGGCTATTTCACGAAATCCCATTACCTGATGTTTTTCGTACACCTTATGCTGGATGCTATCGAATTCTTTTGCAAGATCCATCAACATACATGCCACTATTGACATTATTGTTTATTCCTTCCATGACATCTTCGAGCAGTTGAAATATTGCACGTTCAGTTGAATTCCATCATTCTTCTGTAATCGAGTGTTTCGACAACTTTTGAGATATTTGACACAAGAGCAATCGGCCCATAGCTCAAGAAATCAGACTTATCACCTTTTTTATAAACAGGTTTGATGACTGTATATTTCAACTTATCCGCGAATGTTTCCGACTGGAAAGACTTATTTATTATATTAGTCAATGGTACTGCCATGTGGTCTGAACATTGCTTCAGCAATCTCGTTGATATTTGGTCATGTCCCACTGCATTCGTGTTATTAAGGGAACGTATTATGGAAACTATTTGTACTATGTTCGTTAAGTTAAGTGCAAATGTTTCATTGATGTATTTAATATTCTTGTTCCATTTAATTCTGTCGCCTTTAAGTTTATTTGTGAGGACGAAGTGCTTGTTCATCTATGTTAGCATATATCTGCTTGTTTCACAGGTTTTTAAAATGGTGGAGATTGAATATAGTTTTATTGTTTCCCCCTTTTAGTTGTTTATCATTATGTAATTTCTTTTTTTAATTCTTGACAAAATAGTTAATATGTTTTTTTCTTTATTGTATTATTCAGCATGCCTTCGTAAAATTTTAGTTTTAATTTTTGTTCTAGCTAAGATTTTTATATTTTCACTTAACCAATTTTTGTTTAAGGTTATTTATAAATTGTTTTTTCTTTGTAGTTTGTATTTTTACTTGTAGTACGAATGTCACAATATCGGCTTTGAATGATATCCGTTGGCTTAAATGATCAGAAACCGCCGTTATTTCTACACAGCTATTGTAAGTGCTAATATTTGCAAATATGTTATATATGTTATTTTTGCATTTCTATGTTATTCTAGTTGGTTCCATTATTATTGGTTTCAAGTTATCATTGCAAAATATATCCAAAGGATGCTGTGAATTCCTATCATTTCCAATATTAAAAGTTTTTACTTTAACTGCCTAAAATTTCGAAGGAAAGATATGTTTCTTATTGTCTTATTATCATCTGTTTGCTAAAGTAACCTTCATGCTGACTTGATATTCTTGAAAAGCACGAGGCAACTTCGTAGCCCTGTAGCAACAAATTCTCGTCTGGTCTAAGCCAATGTTCTGACAGACTGATTATATTCACATTAATTCTCATATTTTTGATGTAAATTAAAGCTCATCTGTTTTATTTCCTATACTCTGTATATTCTGGTGTAACAAATTTTGTTGTTCGTTATTCATGATTTATTTATTTTATTGTAAAGATCACTCACCGATGTGTTTTGTGTTTTTATTCCACGCGGTAACAGTACCATTTTAAGTTCCGACTATTGTGTTCTAAAACTTGAATTCCCATTGTTTATAAACAGTACGGCCATAGTGAAGGCAGTTTGCACATTGTAGAGTACATTGTACTAGTTTATCATATGTAATTTTTAATTTTTATTTATTTTTACTAAGATAAGAAGCTATTTGGAAACTTTTGGATAGTGGTGTAGAAAATATTAAAATCCTACGCTAAATTCAAATAGTTATGTTCGTACAGGCAAGAGAAATAAAAAAGTCAAGTATCATATGCAACTAACACAAGAATGTATTCTTACTACATAATTTGAAGACATTTATGAAGAACTGAGAAGAAGAAGGAGAACAAGAAGGCGTAGAAATATCAGAACCACGTGGATATGGTAAATAATGCAAAACGTGACAAAAATAATTGGAAACGAATTGAAGCAAGTTTACAACTCATTAGGAATAAACTATATAGTGACGAAATAAAATTGCAGCTAACGGTCGGTTCAGTAATTTACATTTCATTACTTGTTTTGCAAATTAAAAATCTAAAAACTCTTGTATGGGCACGTACAAGACGTTATGTATACTTAAAACATTTGCAGCCCCAATTTCGGTTTTCTAAGCCGACATTTCACGATTGCTGCACTTTCACAAAGGCGGTTGTAAATAACCAATTTACGAATATTTAAATTATTATATGGCTCTCAGGATTTTAGATTAATGCTCTGGAGCAAATGTTCCAAACTTCCCTTTCTTTCATCGCTTTAAATTCATTCTTTACCAATTACGACGAGTTTCTTCATCTTACATCAAAGTGGGGACATTTCATTCCAACCAATTACACAAAAGAACGTTAGTATTTAAGGAACGTTTTCACCCTTAGACAGACATATCACATTATCAAATTATCACATTATCATTTTCATTATCACAGTACAACATTATCACGACAACAGTCAAAGTAACAACATTATCACAATACCAGTCGAACAGTTCGTATCAAGACAAGAGTCTTAACAGTTACACACAGTAACACATCCAGTGTACCTTCATCAGTGCCAATTGTAATTGAGCAAAGTTGTATATTGTAAATATTAATAATAAATAGTGAACATAGTTAAAAGATTTTATCTGAACAAGCCTTCGAACGATTGAATAACTCCCAGACGGTAGCGACGCAGATTATTTGGCGTAACATACGTGCGCGAGAGACGTAATCGAAATACTCGTCGAATTTACAACTCGCCACGAGTCGATTACACGTAGTACCTTGTTCACGTATCGCAAACAATGAGTGATATGGGTGGGTAATATAAAAGGCTGCAAAGTCAGACAAAGTGTAAAACGAAGATGAGGAAGTCCTAGAACATATAATGAGGAAGTAAGAAAGGCGGAAGAAAGAAGAGGAATAAACGGAACAGAAGTAGTTTAAACTACAAGGATAGGAGGAAATGGAAAGAACTGTAGAGAAAGAATGCATATATCGCGTACTCTTAAAACCTTAAACCGAAAGGTAGAAATCGATTAAGTAAGTACATGACGAGTAAATATTTCCTATAATTAATTTTCCAATATTAATATCTGGATGTGAAACTTCACACTCTATTATTGATTTTACTTCTTTGTACTGAAGCTACCACCCGCATACTCATGGAACGAAGTTGATAATTCTCGCGGTTACAAGCTGATCTCATATGAAAACCAAGAAGTTTATCGGTAATGGTTATGCAACACTATTTCGGAGTAATCTGTGTAACCATAATTCACTATCCAGTGCAAACAATTTTTTAAAAATTAGAGTCAGTACTAAAATAATTTTCGATTATCAAGAAGCAAATTTGTTAAATAGGGATAAGTAGCCAATTTCCTACATATTCAAGTCACAATTATTTAGATGATTTAACCGCTGATAATTATTTATTTTGTCTTGTTTGCATATCATCCATTGTAATCTTGCTAACACACTATAGCTTTCATTTAATAGCTCTCATATCGTCCGTGTGATGTTTGTCTTTTATTTCCTATGAACCCCGACCAAGCACTTCGGTGCATATCGGTAAAGTTATCCTTTGCTACACTGAAGTTTAAATTTCATTTCCTCTTTTTTTCACTTCCATTCATACAATTCAGAATTAGTTTAGGGCAATGTAAGAAAACAATGACTACTTTTCTCGAATGCCCTCAATGACTACGGAAGATATACAGCTCAGTGTTCAAAATTATTATAACAAATTTCATATCATTCATGCCATTCACGTAGGAAACCATCTTCGATGTCCGCCCATTCGAGCGGATCGAATCTAGATTTGACATTCATCACATCGACGCGATATTATAAATGGACAGAGTTGCCGCCTCCGTCGCCACTGCCGTCGAATCTCCTACGCATCTACTTACACACGTGCGCCGTAAAGAGTATAGATGTCGCCATGAGTTGATTGATTAAACTCAGAACCTCGTAACTTGTCATCTCATAAATAGTAAACTTGTTATATGATGGATTACAATCCGATAATGTCGCTAGATAAATTTTCAAGTTTCGGAGAGATTAATTCGATATTTTAGATCCCCGTCGACGCCGCCAACGCCCCTCTCCAAGGAGCAAACTTCAGAATTCGAGAGTGCATTAGCTGTCGCTCGGCTCAGGATCATCCTCGACCCTATTATATGTACACTGAAAATCTCGCATCGGGAGTTCGTTCATTAATAGGGCATTAGCAGTTGAGTGGATGGTTGTCTGAGCGGGGTTGCGGTAAATATAAGAGCTTGTTTTAGTATTGCGCGGTGCGGTTGCCTCGTCGTGATATTTTAAGAATATTATTTTGATTAATTATACGAAAATATAAATCCGAGACCGCAACTGCAGTGAAAATAAACCGGGTTGGTTTATCTATCAGCCATATTCTATGCAATTTGTAGCTACTTCTTGCTGGGAATGCCGTTTATCGTCAAAACTGCAGTCGGACATGCAAGAAGCCGGGACTCCCGGGAGCGTTCTCCATCATAAAGGCCGTGTGCGTCCGGTTGGTATTACCGCCATACATCAACCGAACGTCTCCCGCATTCGGTCGCCGGAATTGCTCCAACACCGGTGGCGGCGGATTGTTTAGAAATGGACCGGGCACGACCGAGATATATGTCCGGCGTTTAATTTTAGCTCAGAATGTGTACGGGTTGTGGGCGGTTGAGCGAGGGTGCGGCGTTTTTACTCTCTGATTTCGTAATAAGTTAGGGAATGGGAATGTGGGTCCTGGGAACGCACAGATTTTGACTAAAATTTTTATGAATATTTTTAATTTTATATTTAACACAAGCTCTATATATTTTAAATTTGTACAATTGCTGCGTTGTTACTTTTTGTACAATTGGTGTAAATATATTTATGTCGATTATCGTCGGGCGTCACAAAGTTTAATACTCTGGTGTGTATCAGTGTATTAGTGTTTTGCTAAAATGTTTAAAGTAGCATATTTTAGATTTCTGATTTAGCAAAACTACATAAAGAAGCGAAGATGAAGGCACACGATGTTGGCTAATTAGGATTCATAGCAGTAAATATTGTATCAATACTTCCGGCTACATAAATTTATTGTGTCACAATCTACGTGTCTGGTTGATCAACCTCGTTGAAAACAAATACTGTACGTAAGCTCCAAATTGCGCCTTAAAATCTCAATTAACTTCACACCCTCATTTGTTACAAAAACAATCGTATAATGGTGTAAGTGGCAGTCTGTTTTTGTTGAGACTTGTACTGTGACATTGTTGCTTATTAAAAAGCCTTATAAGAAAAAAATGATATTCATCGCTGAAAATATTACTTCGTAAAACCTGAATCAAAATTGCTCTACAACGCAATCTGAGTGGTCACATATTATCGTTTTGTCAGAGTTTTTCAGTGAAGATATAAACCGAAGTATTCACGTAAAATTCGCTAAGGCTCGTTTGTACAATTGGAAAATATACATTTAATTCATTATCTATTTACCCCAGAATACAAAAAACACCCACGAACTATAGTACTATCACTTATATAGGAAAAAGCGCGGAAAAAATAGGTACGATAATCAAAAAATCTACAAACCAGACCATAGCATTTAAAACTAGCAACTCCATTCAGAAGCACATAAAAAACAATAAAGATAAAACAGACAAAAAGTCGAACTCTGGGGTATATAAGTTAACATGTGACGACTGTAATAAAGTGTACGTAGGCCAAACCGGAAGATCCTTTGAGACTAGAATAAATGAACATGAGAAAAGCTGCAAATTCAAGAAAACAGACTCGACCTTCGCTAATCACTGTTTAGACAACAACCATAAATTTAATAACAAATTTGTAATTCTACATGTTGAGGAAAAAAGTAACAAACTAAATTTACTTGAAAATTTAGAAATTAACAAATTTAACAAATTAGGCATCATTTTGAACGAGCAAGTAGATTTAAACAATTCCCCTCTATTAAATCTAAACCTGTAATAACAAACCCCCTCTTTAAAACTCCAGTTTAGTACTTAAGGAAAAATTTTATGTATTTTATTTTGTATTTCATCACCTGATGAAGCCACAGTGTGGGCGAAACATATGTAGTGATATTAATAAATTTTAAAACTTACAACATTTGATGTTTGTATCCTATTATAATTCATTATCTTATAAAACAGGTACTAAAGCAGTGTTATAGAATATTTTGATGTTGGTTGTTTAGATATTCAATTACTTGTAACAATTCGACGAATGGTGGCTTCAGTAGAACGATGATTACCTATACAGTTTATGAAATGCACCATGTGCAATTTAAATTGATTTTGATGAATAATTTGAGCGATTTCAATACATAGAGCGATCATGCTTGATTCAGTGTAATATCCTTCCCGAAGACTATTAAGGTTTATCAATCATAGTGATAATAGACAATACACTTGAAAACGATATCTAACTTTTTTAGTCTTTATTCCTTTTTTAACAGACTGTTATAGGCATGAAATTTGATGAATATCATTTTATTATATTTGCTGTATAAAATTGTAACGCTTGTATAATTAAACATTATTAATTTTACTTTTTATTCTTGTGTATCTTCGCATGTGAATGTTGTACAAAATTATTTATTAAATTATTTTTTTAATTCAGCCCATGTAAGGACATGTGTTTCTTCATCGCATTTACTCTAAATACATTTAAACTGCATTCTATTTGATACATTTTGAGAGAAAGATTCATACATTCCATATTCCATACATTCCCGACTTGGGATTATTTCTGAATTCTATATTATTTTCAAAAGAGCCGCCACTCTTACCTTTCTCCGGTCAATAGAAAATGCACTCGTAATCTATCATAGATCGCTGGACACTTTCGGCCATTACGTCACGATAGTCGCTGGTGGTTCAATCTAGTCAATACCAAACGCTCTAGAAGTGCATATTCCCCAAATTTCATCTTAAATTATCGATTAACATCATACAATACATGTCAACCTAACCTTATTTGTTTTGAAAAAAAATCGTAACATGCCTCTAGTATAATGGTAGAAGTGATAGTATTTTTTCATTGAGGGCTGCACTCACTCAAAATTTGATATTCGTACTTATTGAGATCTCCATATAGCATGCAAAACATATAAAAGTATTTTTGATCAAATTTGTTACTATTCAATTAGGAACATCAAGAGGGGCTATCACAAATTGCAAGAAAATTACAAAAGAAATTTTTAACGAGTATTATTTATTATTATTAGTATTTATTTGACAAGTTAAGGATGAACCAAAAAGATCAAATATTCAAATGTATAAAGAACTTAATTAATCAAGGCGATTGATTTCTAGTAGAAAAGAGTAAAGACCACTTGGCTGAAATTTGCGATTGAATATAGAAGACTGCTTAAGAATCGAAAAGGTTCGACATTAATTTTATATTTATACTCAGTGACATATAAACTGCACCACCTAGAAGGGGTGGGAATTTTTGGACCAAATTTGGCAGAAACATTGGACTAGTCTAAGGTAACAATTGATTAAAATTTGATAAAGAAAACACTTCATCTTTTTTATTTTTCTTTAATAATGTGTTGGTCCGCCCCTATTTCTGATACACTCATTGACCCGCCTTGGCATTGATTCCAGTAGGTGATCAATGTCTTCTTGGGGTATGGCATCCCAAGCAGCCTGTACTTCATGCCGTAGAGCTTCTATTGTCAACGGTGGGTTCGGTAGATTCCTCAATCTTCTACCCATCACGTGCTCAATGGGCGACAAATCGGGAGATCTTGGCGGCCAAGGCTAAAGATTAACATTGGCCTCTTCAAAGAAGTCAAGAGAAATCCTTGCTAAGTGAGGTCGCGCATTATCTTGCTGGGTTGGGTCTTCCAGCCCTCGAAGATATGGAAGAATATGTGGTTCTACCACTTCGTCAATGTAGCATCGGGCGGTCATACTGCCCCGAATGAAGAGCGAGGGTGACCTACTGCCGTAAGCAATAGCATCCCACACCAACAACCCCACAGTTCGGTGAACATGCCTCGCAATCGAAAAATCAGGATTGCGCCTTTCTCCACGTCTTCGTCTAACAGTCATCCGACCATCATGCATTCCTAAACAAAATCGCGATTCGTCACTAAAGACAACTAGATGCCACTCCAAGTTCCATTGAAGTCACAATCCGCCCTCGGTCAAAATCATTCAACTGCTGGTAAACTTGAGGTCTCCTTCGTCTAGGCATCATTAAATACTTGAAACACTTTAAACTAAAGAACGGGATCCGAAAAAGTGGAACAAATACAAAAAATGACTCGATAATTGCTTGTCTATCACCCCTCTAAAAAATGACACAAACGTCAAAAATCCCATGATTACTTGATGATTGGGTTTCAAATTTTAATGAACTATTTCCCTGGACTAGTCCACTATTCCTGCCAAATTTGGTACAAAAATTCCCACCCCTTCTATGTGGTGCAGTTTATCTGTCACTGAGTATATATATTTATACAAATTTATATTGTAATTTACGAAAACAAGAAGTTACTTTATGACCAAGTTACTAGTCCTATTCAGAAACAGACTGATATATTTCTGAATCGGTTCTATTTTTACAATAAGCCAGGTCGCTTATATTCAATTTAAAATTATTTATGGAATTAGTATCCTTTTCGTACACCTTTGGACATATTTCTATTATTATTTTCATGCCGATCTAGCCTTCACCAACTAATCGTACAATTTAGGCAAATATATCTGTGCGCTATCGGCCGAATTATTTATTGCGGCTTTTTCGGCGAGCGACGAAATTAGAGCCACACAATGGGAATACGGCTTTCAGCGAAGCGCCGTCATAATCGCTGCATAAATTCGAAAAGTTTCTATAATACGAATGCGAATTTAGTTGCCGTTACGGCGGAGCTTTTAAGCTCGCGAAAAACAAGCAAATAATACACGCCAGGGTTTGCAGCTTACACTAATTTAATGAATGCCGTGTAAACTTCTCCGGAGGACTTGAGATTATGATAAAAGTTTAGGAGTGTGCAGTTTTGTAACGTCTCGTCCGCGTGCTCTATTTTGAATTTTACGCTCGCGCTTCTTAAGCGCGGGGAAATCAACTTTATGCAAACGACGCGATTACAAGTCAGCATGTGTTCGATTGGAATAAATCGCTGCATTTCAAATAAATAAAACCTGCGAGAATATAATTCGAGATTGTTGCAAATTTATAATTTATTGAAAGTGTTTTTTTCACACGATACGATAGTCTTGCAAATCGTTGTTCTCTGCAAAAACATAATCCTCATATTTATTTTACCGAAGACAATATGGCAAGTGAGCAAGTATGGCCATATTTTTTTATGATGGCCATAAAAGCTCTAATGGACGTTGAGTGAAAAATACATAGAGTAGAATTTGTAGCGATAAATGTAAAATTACCGGAGGAAAATGTAATGCAAGAGATTAGCACGTAAGCACGTAAGCACCAGTGCACACATGCATACTAACAAATGCACAGCATTTGCAAAAATCATATAAAGTTAAACCAAACGTATTTATATACAGCATATCTTGCACTACTATATAAAACATGGTTGCCCTAATGACCAATTTTGCATTATTATTTACATCGTTGAAAAAAAGTTATGTTTAACCCAGCCGATTCCCTGTTCGGTCGGACGAATTAATTAAGTAGCGAGTTTCGGTTTGTAGGAAAAACAAACAGCTTTCCACGGTTCATCAGACAGACGCGCTGTCTGCGTGTACGTCAGAGTTTAAAGCAATTAACTAGAAGCAGAGATCAAACGTTGAACACGCAACAGTTCTCGGGCAGATTTATTCGATGACATTTTCGAGTGCGCCGCGTAGTGCATGTCGAATTCTTGCGCGCCAAGTCAACGGGTCATAGAGAGCGCTTAGAAAATGTACGGGCGGCTATCGCCGCTTATTAAATTTCCTTCGAGTTTCCCCTCCGCCCGATAATTTAATATTTTTCTTTGACGCAAAGGGCGCCCGCGAGAGGGAGTCGGGCGTACACTTTCATTACTCGAAATTGGCATTCTGCGTTCAATTTCCGGAAGCCGGGGCCGCCGTCTTTCTTATTAGATTTCCTACGTTTCGTATTGTTTGCTCGCGATCGCAGAATTAATATTCATCGCCGGAGACATAACGCCGTTTTTTCGACACGAAACCGTCGCTCGCAATAACTCGAATTTGAATGCACCCCCCGGTCGCTTCCGCCAACTAAAGTTTTCTTTGTGTTTTGTCCTTCAATATACGCTAAAGGCAAAATTTATCGCATGCCATCAGGTTTGATGTTGCACGTAGCTTAATTGAAGGATATTTGGGTTGGTGTTCATTACCATTAGTGGTGTAATGGCAAGAAGTTTGGCTGTTATTGTATTGGGAGTTAACGAAACGTATATTACTAAGTAACCACTTTGCTTGATAAAAATAATTATGCTTTGTGATCCCAGATGTAGGGAGAAGACGTTGGGCCGAAATCTGTCAGTACGTTTCATAACCAATGATCCCATTGCACCGAGAATGCATGATGGAGTATCTCAGTTTTATTTTTGATTTGAAAATAACCACCACACTTGATTTTAACAAATGTAAATACGTATGAGCCAACTAACTTAGCACCTTCGGAAGAGAGCTAAAATAGAAAAATGTTAAACTTAGTATTAACTTTGAAGATATTCTCTTCATTAGATTACCAGTGGAATAACAGAAAAGTTGAAATTAGAAAGCACTTTAATTTATACTACTAAATCTAGTAGAAAGGCAATTTAACAAAAAAATATAGCAAATAGGATTTTAAGAAATATGTAATAAATTTTCTAGCGAAATTATGATAGGTTTAATCTAGATTGAAATACATATTTAAGCACAAAAAATTACAATGAAAGAATTCAGTTTGAACACCCACTGTTATTGTGGGCAACTTGCACTTACAACGCCCAGATTTTCAGAAAATATGGAACATTTCGTTTCCGATTGAAATTAAATGAATCGCACTGACCAATGTCTAAATAATTGAACGACAACAGGTTTAATCTAATTTAAAATTAATTTCGTTTCCATTTACAGTAAAATAAAAATAAATTTATTTGGTTTATTTTTTACATTACATTGTTTGATTACATCGATTTTCTGTAATAGAGGTATAGCTGTGTTTTTTTTTTCATATTCATGAAACTTATAAGCAACGTTGGGATGATATTTATACTTAAATAATACACATTTGATTATAAACGCAACGCAAGTTTTATGAAAATTTAGGAAAAACGACTTAAAATATTAACACAATTAAGAAAAAAAGCAACACATACTCCCCCCCCCCCTCTCCACATTATACTCGGCATTTTGTGTTTCAAATGCATTACTTTGTTTTTTTTTCTGTGGTTTCATTTTATTTCGTTTTGGTTTATTTATTATGGATATTAATTCTTAATTCTTAATTCTAATTTTCACAAAATGATTATTGTAGGCTTTTAGGAAATTCCAAGTCTTGTAGCACATTATGGGGCGCAAAGGTAACGCAATGGCCATTTTTGGTTCGGTTTGAGCTTTTTTCGTTGTTCTTTCCGATTGTTGTTTTCTTTTTATTGAATAGATTACCAACTTTCAATTTTTTAAACATGCAACTAAAACAAATGTATGCAATATTAATATAAACCAAATAAAATCTGAAAAACAAAAAATATTATTTATCATAGCTTTCAGTTATTTTAAGATTTTTAAAATTTGTTTGTTTGAGGATTGTTTAATGATTCACTGTTACCATCCATATTTCGCTTTCACTGATTTAGTTATATGATTTTTAAGTCTCTTTGGTTTTATTTTCCCTACCACGTGCTACTTTATTTTTCGGTTGTCTACATTCGGATTTTATTTTTTTCATATATGGATTACAAACAGTTCCTTGCTTCCTTCCTTATTTACTCCTCGTGTTTCTTTTCATCTGTGACCTAGTTTAATATACCAAAATTTCACGTGTACCTCTCTTCGAAACGACTTTTTAACATAGTGGTTAGTGACGATCTATTTTCGATAAATGCTCTAGTAAATTGGCTAGTTTAGCTGGTGCTGACGCATGTTCGTTTGTTCGTTCCGTGAAATTGAAAATTATTTAACAAAATCCATAGTGCAATTATAACAACAAATTAGTGTGTGTATCACAAGCATTTGAATCATTTTAATCATAAATAAATATGTTTTATCTATTTTTCCTCGTTCAACCAATACAATCGAACATTAACGAAACTAAATAGTTGTTTCAAATCATTCTTTTTATCATTTCTTTATCAATAATACTTATCAAACCCCCATGTCCTTTCTTCAACATTGGAAGGAACAGATCTTAGACCCTTCAATTTGGGACCCAATGTGCCGGACAAATCAAATCCCGTGAGTCATTCAAATTTAGCTCCAGCATAGGCACTTAAAAATAGACCACTTCCCTATAATTCCAACTTCCATAATTAAATTTGTCTTTATGGTTTTTCACAACAAAATTGTGCATACTGCTAATTATTGGTAAAATGTACAACTAATAATGACACTTCTCTCAATCCCAATGTTGAATGTTTATTCAATTTTACTTACTGGTTGATGATCCCCAGCAGGGAACTAATTGTACCTCCAAACAACAACGCAGCAGCATGCACGAAATTGTCCACCAGTATATTTTCACTTAAGTTTAGTACAGGGCGAAGAGACTGTGGTAGATGCGGCTTAACTGAATTATATATAACGAGGAATTATTACGGCCTATGCAACGAGGCAAATGACATCAAAGGATTTCTAAAAATATAAGCTTTTAGCGAGCGCTTATAGGAAAGATGCAAGTGCAATATGATCGCCGATGGAAATAACGCGAACGAAATTATTTCGGCGACATGAAGATATAAGTTAACTCAATAATTGAACAAAGTGTATTTAATACAATACGACAAATCAACGCATTAAAATAAATTTCAGCGAATGTATTAAGGTAATGAGATTTGTTACCTTCTCTCTCAGCTTGTCAGACCTCCGCAGATACATGAAGTATATCAAGTCATGCAAGCAAAAGTGACAAAGAGTTTGTGTGTTAGTATCAGCGCCATCTAAACGTCGGTACCCTAACACTTGCTGCTACGTAATTGAAGTGGTTTTTATCGACCGACTAAGTCGATACTGTCCATACGTGCAACTATTTCGCAGCCGTTCGCGTTTGATTCACCTTCAGCGAATGCACGTGGAGTAGGCCGATGAGCTCATCAATGAAACAGAAACAGTTATCATTGCCTTAATACATTCGCTGAAATTTACTTTCAACGGTCTAGATGATGCTAATACTCACAGATTCTATCGACTTATTTAAATAAGGCAGCTTAACACATTTTTGTGAGTCAATCAGAAGTAATTTACATTTTTTACTAATATTGAATTCAATTTCTAAAAATCCGCATTATTTTAGTAACGGGATACGCCATCTTGCGATGGCTAAAAAATGAATGAAAATTTGCGTGTAGTGTAACGTTATACTACTGTGCTAATTAATTTGGAACGTTGGGTCATTGTTGGGTAACGAATAAACCAATCGTAGATCTACAGATGTTCGTCTTCTGCAACAAGAGTCATTAAATCGTATTATTTTTCAGATTGTTGCTTTGACTACAAGTTCATGACCACCACCACCACCAAGATGTTACAATACCCTTCACCTAGAAACTGATTACAATGACTGGAGAACAACTGAATACATGTGTCGCAGTCAACACTTTGGATGCATTGCATCGCAGAGATTGAAGCCAACTACCCTGGTCTTCAATTATGCACACCACCGAACGAAAATATATAACAGTTTCATGTAAATTGACTTTAATTTGCGTGAAATATTGGTATAATAGAAAATGGATGTACAAAACATTTATTTCTATAAAACAAATTCTTAGAAGGTGGGATTTTATAACTAAGCTGAATTTCTCATTAAGATGCCTCTCTCTGGTACCTCTTCACCTAGAAATTTACATCAATCAAGTTGAACGAACCACGGTGCGATAGAGGTCATGCGATTTGACTGGCTGGTCGAGTCGTGCTACAGGGTGATGAACCAGGTTTCGCATGGTTCTATTGTTAGACGAAAACTGCCCTCGATCGTGTGAGCGAAGTGAAAATGGCAGAATGCTATCGATACAGAGCTACAAACTACACAGACACAATGGACCGCATAGAATGAACTAAACAAACCATAACTGTGGTTCTACTGTGTACCAAACCAAAACGTAAAGAAATAAAAACTACATACAACATCCCGAAAAGAAATACATGTTAGCTAGAGACTATAATGCCTAACACATCCACTCGCGTTCACAGCTGACAACCACCGTTTTTATCCCTGTTGACCTGACGCACCTGAGCGAGGTTGACTTACAGTCCGAAAGTTTGTGACCTTCACCACCATCTTGGACTTGTGCACGGTTTGGAGCAAGATTTAGACCCGTGATGATGTTCATTGCAATTATAGCAACGTTTCACTACAATCACATCGAAAACAACACAGCTGGTACATCCTATCAATAGATTACCAACTTTACTCACCTTAGCATATAATGTTTCGAATATGGTCTGCAGGATATTTACAATTTTGTTGTTGGATATTTTTTTATTAAATTATAAACATAATTACTATTGTGGCATTCTGCATTCATCTTCATTATATAATCCACAAGCTCGTGTTCGTAAAAGTCTTTAGAGGATCCGATCCCCCTACACGGGCCATAGAACTCTTGCCTATGACTTCACTTACATCGTATACCTTGAAAAGTTTTGCGGCCACCAGCGATTTCAGTTTCATATTGCCTTCCTTTGTTCCGCAACTGACAAATATGGTACCATTTTTTTGTTCTTAAGCTTAGCAATATAGATATTGGAGTCGAATGTTGTTGGAGTGTTTTTTTTATAGGATATGCGCATAGGGAGCTGAATCATGTGTAGTAACTGATGAATCAACAAATTATTTCATTTCCAGCAATTCAAGGAGGTTTTTTAAGATTCCAATGTAACGTAGAACGATGCTTAGCTTTATTAGTTTCACTTGTAACCGTAGCTTCAATGTGGCACTTGTCGATGGAGATACAGCGAAATTTGCAGTCCCTGCACTTTCAGGCGAGACCAGGAACACCTGCGAGAAGTTGAGATAAATCGGCAGGCACACCAATGCAGGATACGTGAAACTGTACGCCATCACGCAAAATGCTAGCTCTCAATCTGTCGAAACAGAGCCACAGTTCACGCTAAGAGTGCCGGTCGCAGTGACTTCACTATTAGATGCAGAAATGGTATGAGGCAACTGGATAGTGTATCCGGTATATGTTAGATAAATTGAATAAATATGGAATCGTTACAGTTCGGACCAACAATCGCTACATAGCAATGCAGAAGAAAACAACAACATTTTTACTCCGAACCGGGTGACATCAAATGAGATAGAACAGAAGTAATAGTGGTTAAGAACTTAACTACTATTACCCAATATTTTAAACTTGTGATAATGAATATTGCGTGTTCCCTTCCTGGTTTAGGTAATCGGCAATTGTAGGCAAAACAACCCTTTCAAGAAAATAAATCAGGCTACGCTATAAACCAAACCAATTAAAAATAAAGGACTAAAAGTAACTAAAGAATATTATTCTAACCACAAATGTAATTTGATTCAGCTGAATTAAGTTGTTCATCACTATCCACGGTACTTATAATATTTATGTAATTATTATGTTCATTGAAAGTCTCTTCCAAATTTAACTGCTATTTTCTTCAAAGGAAAGGAAAAGAAGCTGAAGAAATTTTAAGATATCTAACTGTAAAATTTATTCTACAGCTGGACCAAGTAATTGCCATAAGAATTCTGAAAAGATATCCAATCTCACGGCAGTAACCTTAATATTGTTTGTATTATCAAAAATGAAGTGAGGCATATAAAAAATATAAAAAAAGGCTTGGACGAAATTAAAAGCAAAATACATCATCATTGATCTAATAAAAGAGAACCGTGGAGGTTCTTTACATAAAACTTTCTTATGCTTACATATTTAATTAATTCAATGATAAAACATATCAGCTTTAGCGGCTAAAGAATTGGGTCTGGTGAACCTCGTGGGAGTGTTCATTGGCCAATACTTTTACAGACGATTAATCTGCCCTGAACAGTAAATATCAGCAAACGAGATAAAATCAATTCATATCACTAAACAAACAGATGTTTATTACCCTAAATGGTTTTCCTTTGGGAGAATGCGGTTAAGTTTCTCGATAGAAATTATCTGGTTTATCGGTGGTTGTGATAAAAAAAAATGCATTCACTTTCCCTGTAGGAATTCCAATAATTAATCAGTTTTAGACATAAGAACATATTAATTAAATTCAGTGCAAACTTTGTTTTTGGTATAGCGATGATGTATAAACATGATCCATAAAAATCGCTTGTAAAGACTTTATTGCATATTTTTATCACTTAATTAAACGATTATTTTGAATCCTCAATAGTCGACAATGCGTTCTATTTACTGACACCTAAATTTAGACAGCTGTGTTCATTTATTTTTAAATTCCTACATTCTTTAGCACATCATATATTTTACATCTTTCGGTGATGTTAAAATCGACATATGTGGGGTTCTGGAATTCAAAATGAAGCCGGTTTAGTTTCGTGATTCAATCGCATATATTTATAACGCATCAAGCGCAGACATATCATTCACACGTCATAAACTCTAGGTCGGAGTAAAATAGTCACCAGGAATGGTGCATTAATCACCCGAAATCCAAGTAATGGCGTGACAATGCGCGTGGCACTGCCAAAAATATTATAGAATTCTGGCACGTAGACAAGTCGAAGCGCGCAAAATTGAAATAAGAAGGTCTCTTAAGTGAAAACGGAACATACATTAGCGCTTACGAAAATTGTCGGCGACTATTGGATTTCTATTCAGTTCACATCTATGTGAAACGTTTTCTCCATATATAGAACGCGAGGGTTTTAATGGACTCAAAGGAAAATCGATAACAGTCTTAATGTTATTATTTTTAAGGCATTTCATTTTCATTTTATATACCAAATCACGGCGAGCATTTGAAATTAAACCCTTTGGTATCTATAGATGTGCGATGCTTAATTCGTTAAATGATTTGATTATACATCGCCTAATGGTCCATTTATTATATTTCTTCATACATAACGACATCACTCAAATATGCGCAATTTAAAACGGACTAGCCACACGTTCGATATTTCCCCGTCGAAATCCTTACATTTACGACTCGTTAACGTCCCGATGAGTTGCTTTATATTTAAACTTAAAGTAATGAATTAAGCGCCGGAGCGCAGCAATCTTTTAAATGTACGAATGCGGAAAATTCAATGGGACCGATGCCGGAGTTGCGATGAAAGGACGACTCTCAGAAACGAGTCAGTTTCGCGAAGTTTCGACGACATTTATTAAAACGTCGAACGAAATTACGGCGGAAGCGGCGGATTCTTAGACTTGCAAATCTTCAGAGGAAATTACTCCAACGTCAGGAACATCTCGCGTCGGGGGCGCCGACGCACCCCACCTTAAAGAATTAATCAGTTATATATACCACCATCGCCGATTTAAGCGAATCCGCAAAACTTAAATATTGCGTTTTCCTTCGGGCGGAAGATTACGGCGATCCCGTGGAAAATCTCACCTGCGATTTGCGCAAAGAAATCTCCTTAAGTCAGATATATTACAAGATCTTAATGCGAACAAAAACGTGACTTAGACACATAAATAACGACGGCGGCGGCGTTCCCGTGCCGACACTTCGCCGAAATGCGTTCGCCGCGTTTGACAATTTATATTATGTAGATGTAGCCTTTTCGTTTTACCTAAAATTGCTTTCAAACTTTCGGGAAACAAGCGCATGGAGGAAACAAGGGGAATTTTTATGCAAAAACACTTCTCTGAAGTTTAGATAGGTATATGCCGCTGGAAATGCTTTTGTTATATATCAAGATTTTCGTTGTGGGTATTGTAACGTCATATAAATGTGGATTTCAGCTTATATAGCCGGTGTGAAATTTACGACAGATAAAAACTTGTTAGGCGGACGACTTTCATTGCTACGCGCTGCTTGTTGGCGACAATAAACACTTGCGTAATAAAATCGCAATACATTATCTCATTCTGAAATAAAATATAATCGAAGGCATCAAAGCGTTAATGATGAAGAACATGTTGCTGGATTTTTGTTCGAAGAAATTTGTAGATCTGCGCTATTATTCATAGTACTTTGATATTTAATTAACATTTCAATGAAGCTGGTTTGGTATGATTAAAGATAGGAGCACAAATGGATAAGAATAATAAAACGACGGAAAGTGTGGTTTCTAAATATGAAAAAGACTTGATTTTAAGAAACCTAAATACGCATTTCAACAACTAAGTACTAAGTAACTTAGTATTTTTAGCTAAGGTGTTCATTTGATATTCTCTTTACTACATCACCAGTGGAATAACATAACAATTGAAATGTACATGGTCCGTGTTGCAAAACTAATCTAACATAAATCAACTAATTCAAATATGCTACACTGATATATAGATCCATTGTCAGAATTCATTACATTATTTTCGTTTCTTTGTATGAAAATACCCAACTATCTAATTCTCCACAATGTTGTAAATCTTTAATTAATTTAAGGGGGGATCCTGCTTTAGAAGGCTCAAAATTTTTTTTTTATTTCTCAAATCTATGCCTATATATCTAAGAATATGTATAAAAAGTTATAGCGGCTAATTCGCAGTATTTTGAAAGATACACCACTAAACACAGTGAGGTGTCGAGCAAAAATATACGAACGCATGAACGCTCGGACAAACGAAGCGCGCGCGCCCCTCCTCGCAGACACATAACACGGAACTATGTACTGAAAAAGTTCAATCGGTCGTTCCAAACAATAATATTTTGAATTCGTAAGAGCTATAGTAGGATTATAACGAGATATTCCGTAAGTAATCGACAATTAACATTTTTCCTCATCGTAAACTTTAGAGCGCGTTTTCTCGAGTTTTCGTTTTTACGATTTTTCTAAACTGGTGGCCGTGATTGCGAGAAAACTAGACAAGCAATCAAAACAAAACAAAACTTTTGTTAGATTCAGTAGCATTCTATTCGATTTGAACTAAAAAGATTAATGAAAAAAAATTCTAAACAACTTTTTTAGCAAGTTGAAATGATTTTCTCTTCCTGCAAATAGCACATTTATTTTCAAACCTGAGAAAAATCTTGAATTTCAAAATTTTGGGTTTTTTTAGTTCATATAGAAGAAAATATATGAGAATTACAATTTTCTTTGGTTTTTTTTTTGTTTCAGACAAAAATTACGAGCTACATCTTTCCAACCGATTGTAGACTGCAATTAAAAGGTGTTGCACAAATGTGCATAAAAATCGGTTCCGTTTAAATATTTTTCTCTCGAAATATTTTTTTCTTTAATGCTCAAATATGTAATAAAATGCTCTAAAAAGTTCACTAGACTTGCTCATTTTTTGCTGTCCTAAAAAAAATCCCCCAAAAACGATATTTTAAGTCCTCCTAAAGCAGGATCCCCCCTTAAGCATTACGTTAGATCGAGTGACAGGAAAGACAAACATACATTTCAGTATGAAAAGAAGCCCTATTACAATGTGGAAATGAATAGACGAATTGATAGTGTAAGGATAATGAGGTCGAGATATATAATGTGGAATAAGCACATGAATTTATTGCGGGCATTTCTACTATAAACCAATGATTAGGATCGAAAATCAAAAGAAATGGCCATTATTCAATAATTCAATAATTCATAATTGACTACTCACCAAGTCGAATGTATAATGGCATTTTGAGAATGGAAGAAGGGTATAACCGAAATATGTAGAATAGTTGTAACGGTTTGAAAATACGAAGTGGTCGGAGGAGTGACGACAAAATTATTAACGAAATGTAAACAGAAACGAATGTCAATTTCGTTTAGCTTTTTTTTGCAATTAACTTCATGGATTATATTGAACACAAAAACGAAACGCGCCCTAAATCTCCTACAGAATTGCGTGCCAACAAGCGCACATCGTATTGTTTGCGAAACGTTTCATTTCGAATCCGCTCAGTTAGTCGGTCTTATTCGACGACTTCCAACTGAAGACGTTATAAGCGATATAAACGATGTCTCTCGCGCCGTCTCGATATAGATGCGTCGTGTTACGAAGCAAAGAGGAAAAAACAGCGCCGAGCGGAACGGCGTTTTATTAAATTTTCGCTTGAGCTATGTGCGGAAAGAATTTCGTCGATTCTTCGGCACGAAACTGTAATAATCGAGTATATTACGTAACGGGGCCGGCCGTCGCGAGAACGTATTATTTCCTTTAATTGAATCCGCTTCAATATGTTTCTGTTCGCAGTAATTGATTTTTAGTCTAGGAATGGGCTACAGCTGATGAAATTATATGGGTTTTATTGTCTTCAGTGTGATAGTATGATATTAATTGTGAAATTGTTTAGAGGTATTGAAACAGATGGATACGGGTTCGGTATTGTTTGCGGGATCTTCTTATCGGAAGTTGGCCGACGCTGATCGGGTTCTCACCGAACGGATTGTGATACTGTGGATATGTAAACGAAACCCTTATTAAGTGACTTAATTTGCATTACTTACGCATTATTTAATTTGTTTCATTGAATGGATGGAATTCGGTTACTAAGTCAAAATCAGCGTTGATTGTTGTTGTTGCTGAACCTTTTTGGGACTTAAACGGCTTAAATGTGAGATACTGAAATATTTTCAACGTAATATTTGGCTACTTTAAATAATTTCAAAATTTGTGTGATGGTGTATTTTGTTGAAATCAAATTAGAATGAATTAGTGTTATTGTGGAATTGTCTCATTGACTCAAAATCTAAGTTTTATATATTTTTTATTAGCTCATAACACTTTAAACTTTATGCCTCCCTCTGGCTGTTCATAAAACATTGCTCTAAGATGGTCATTTAAGATGACCAAGATACCAAATGATAGGTAAATATGTGCACGGAATAACTGACGACGCCCAAGTTTAAAGAACATGTGGCGGTCAAAAATCGTGTATGCTAAACGGACTGAGACGTAGCAATAAACTGATAACACTAAGCAGGTAACTGAAGAATGTACTTGACAGATGAGTGATGAACAATATTTTTGCTTTCATCTGGGGGTGCAGTTTCTATCGATTTCGTACCTGCGTTGCTCGGGAAAAGAGAAGCGCCTGTGAATTATCGCTTTTAATAAAAACTTTATTAACATTAATAACTTCAAACTTTAATACCCACATCCATTTTTCAGGTTCGCGTGAACTTAACGCCCGTAAATATACGGTAGGTGGCGGTTGAGTCGCGGTGTTTTGCATGTATATTGGGTATATGCCTTAATATACTAGATATTAGCATAGAATGCAGAGGAGTGGCGCAAAGATTCCCGGATATACGCGAATAACTTAAAATTTACCGAGGCACTCGACTCGGTAGGTGAACGCCTCTTTGCGAAACAAAAGCGACGCGCAATTTATGAGGCCCTAGGCGCCGAAATTAGCGAAAATCATTAATACCTCGATGCAACATTGACGCACCATCCAGAGCCCGTACAAGCGCAAGTCCAGTCATATTATACACCCACATTGAATATTACCGAAAATCAATGTCATTAAAACCGACAAATTGCATTCGAGCGCACAAACACGAGCCGTAATTAATTTTATGTTATTACCGATATATTTCAATGGGAATCGTTCCGCATCCGTAACGATTTTACGTGTTCCGAGCGCGATTCCTGTGGATTATTTTTGTACATGGGGGACGGGGGGGTTCGGAAGGGTGTGTTTCGAATTTCATACCGTTCGGACGTTTTATCCGAAGGGATTCGGGAAATAATTACGTTTATAATTACTGCGATTTAAAGGTAATGCGTGTGCGATGCCCAGTGCGCTAATTATTGCATTTTAGTTTGCAGGACGTGCATTTACGCAAATAAAGTGTAATTATTAACTCTGTAATTTTATTGAATGGCGAAACTTCGACGATTTGTAACGTCGGTGATTAAATCTGGTACGGTGATTAAATTTGAATTATCTGAAGTCCAATGATTACAACTACACAAAGAAAAACAATTTAAAACGACAGCCTAAGTATGAAAAGTTTTACAACGTCAATGAACTTGAATAACACAGCCTAGTGCACTACCCCGTTATACTTGAAACATCTAACCGACACCTTGAGGATTATTTCAGCAACTAAGACGTTGTCAGCACATGTATTCGTCCTCCACATTCGGATTTTTTCAAACGTGGTACGATAGAATATCACGATCTAATCTATACATCGTAATCTCAGATTATATTTAATGTAACTTTACTTCATTGTACAAGTCGTGATGTAAAAGTCGTATGAACATTATTATTAACGTCGTTTTCTTTAGATTTTTCGAAATGTATGATTTTGAAGTATCAATTTGTTGGTAGAGCGATGATACCATTGAATTAGTACTGACCTTGCCCCTGGACCGTGCTTGTACCAGTTCCCAGAAGCACGTCTATGCTTCCGTCGGACAGTATATCGGTGTCCTGATAGGATATCGAGAACGAGGCATCGTCCTGCAAGCGGGCCAGCATGGCGGCTAGACTGGAGCGATCCAAGTCATCAGGTTCCTTTAGTTGTAGAGTCACATTTCCGTCCGCAGCCGTACTGTACATAAACACAGCATGGCCGCCGGAATACGGCTGGAGTGGTAGTCGAACGCCGGCCAGTTCATGAACAGCCTGAAAATTAAAAAAAAAACGTTAGCGAATACACCACGTGACGTCACATTTAAAAACAAATTGAAATTTAATGTTTCTTTCTTCCGTTTGCAATTTTAACATTGTGTTTTTTTACTTGCTTACACATTGAATGTAAATGTGCTTAACAATTTGTAAAAATATTCCAGTTCAGAAGGGTGGATTTTTGGCATTTCTTACCGGTTTTTTTGATAACATCTTGCACCATATTATCCGTTATTACAAATTTTAAAACTATTTCTAATCATATTAAATATTCAATATCCGACTATCCTCCATAATTCGGCTCGATAGCCGAATTGTCATTAGCGTCAGTATAAATAAGCGTTTCGACGAATTCGATCAATTAAACGCGATCCGAACGGTCCGTGCATCGCCTGGTTTGCAGGGAGGAAGGAACGAGCGAGAGGCCACGTAATCCCGATATAATTAGAGCACGAGAGACGGTGAGAGGGAGACATAGTTAGAGAGCAAACGCGCTCTCATTTTGCAAAGGAGGCCGGCTCGAAAGGATTACGCAATTATCGCAATTATCCGAGTCTTCGCTTTGCAGGCCCACATCTCGTTCCGAGTTTTAATGTCGACGTGATTGAGTTAGTTAATGGTCACTGGGAAATTTACGGTCTCTCCACGGGGAAGATTTGCTTCGATGGACGATGTCTCCGGTCGAGTCCCCATCTGAGAGTTTATGGACCCTCGCTCCAAATCCGCACCGGCACATGGATGGGGGAAAGGATTTAGAGACGTTCGAGTTAATATTGATGCTCTTTTAAGAACTGATTTAATAATATAAATATTTTTTAGAATGTTATTTTAAAATTTCATTTTAATTATTTTAGTAATTATAAAAATGTAACCCTGGACAATTTATCACTGCAGAGAGATTGTATTAAAATACACAACACCATATTAGAAAATAAAATCAATCTTCATAAATTCTATATTTTATTTTTATTATAGATTTTCTATGATTAGATAATTCTTCCAGCTTTTAATAATACAACAATATACTAATTCGAGCATACATCACCGACCAATATCAGAATCATGTAACAATCCTGTGGTATCCTTTCATTTCCTTAAGCGAGAAAATTACAGCAAAGTTAGTAAGCGAACTATAGATAAAAGTCCTCATGATTGAATTTACTTGAGTGTTTGTTATTTTTTTTCATATTTTAATCCAATATGCAGTGCTGATTTATTATTTATTTAATAAATGCCAAAGAGATATATTATTTATGTAATGTGTGCTACTCGCAAGAAATATCTACCCAGATATGAGTCGCAATTCAATTTTCCAACTATATTTTTAAATTGAGTATCGACGTAAGTTTTATGTTTTCCTTATGTGCCCCGTAAATTAATCAAGTGTGTGAACCACAAATCATTACAAGTTCAAAACTTCAAGATAAAAATTTGAAATATCCCACTATTTGGTTAAAATTCCAGTCGAGTGTGCCGCTGAAGTTAGAATTATGGTAACGAATTAAAGCACTGCTATGGGGCGCAGGGGCTATGTGACGAGCTGTCAAACACCCTAACATTCCTATTGTGTATTTAGGGTGGCTCGCGTGTCCATAATGAGCGTGATAGACTAACCAATTACGAACTAAACCGCAGCCTGACCCAGATATAAACTTGAGTCTAAAAGATGCACGAATGTAATCACTCGTTACGTAGATACTCGTTTTCTATGAATTATAAAAATTATAACAAGTCAAGATTTAAATCAATGAAAATACTTGAGTATCATTATGCCCCATTGATAGCAATTGATAGCAACTAGAATTCGAGTTGCCACAGCCATGGGGTAATTTAAAATACGGAAGCTGATTCAAATTTACAAAAAATAAATATAATAAATTCAAATTAGTGAAAATATGTTAGTACCACTTACTTTGAACTTAATTTCTAATATATATCGTGGGTTGATCTTGTAAAATATTTTTTAAATTGATTCATTGATAATTTAGCCATTAATGGAATCGATGAAATCGTACATGCAAAATGATTTCTTCCGAAGAATTTATCTGCAATAAATACATAATGTGTGAAGTCGATCAAAAACTTTATCATCTTCATGATATTGTTTGAATTTTGCACTTTCGTGAAAGTATAATTATTAGTTTATTTAACGATATTATTTTCATGCTGAAAATATTTTCTGCAATTAACTCATGACTTGGTTTTCTTTGTACGCTCGTACATTCGTCACTCTTACATGGAGAATTCAGCATCCAACTATGGCATACATGAGAACTACGAATTGTTAGTCCTTTATTAAGGACGTTAATATTATTTATGTCAGCTCTAAAAGTGAACATATTGTACGGACGTGGCGACATAACAGTCGTAACACCTTTGCGATATAACGTTCCTGACAATGTAGTACATGACAGGATTTCATATTAAGCCAGTTAGTTTGTTAGATTAAACTAGGCACGTGTTGCCTTCTCCTTACTTCCCTCATCGACGATAAATGAAAATGTACTCGGTTGTTGTTGATTTCTCTAATATTAATAGTAACAGGGATTCACTCTTTTGCAAACTTACGGAAACTTGAAAGAAAGTTTTGCGGAAATTTTCAGGAATGTGAGAGAGAAAGCAAAATGAAATTATATCCCCTCTAGGATTTTATTCAGAATAAATAGGTTATGTGACCGAAATTGTTAACATTAATAAAGAATTTCATGCATTGTAAACCTATTTGAGGGCGGATCTGAATGTTCTAACAATTTTCTTAGAAAACAAAAAATGTTTGTTATAATCAAAATTCTAGATTATTAACCAAGATACTAGGGCAAATACTTATAATGCCTATATATAATGCCTGGAAACCACAGAGAACGTATGGAAGTTATTAAAAGTAATTAGCAGCCAATAAAGTTTGAACTATCAAATGGGTTAATCAATTGTGGTGTTTAGTGCGAGTCCGGACCGCTACGAAACCTTATAAAAGCACGGCTGAAATGTGTTTAAACATACTACCAAAAAGATGTAGAACAGGATCAGGACGGATTTAATTACTACGCTACATTAAACTTCCCACACATATAAAACAGAAAACATACAATATTCTGAAGGAGTATACTTTTCGCACCGCACCTATTTAATACAAATTTTTTTAATTTATTATATAGCGATAGTTTCACCCTACTTCACTAATTGTCGGCATCTAAATAACTGAAACTCATCATAACATAACTCGCAACCAATTAATTAAAACAGCTATATCACACATGGCAAAATGTCAGAGATTAAAACAATCGATCAATACCTGCCATAGACGCAAAGTTGATTGTATGCTTAGTAATTATGCGAATGATTACACAACACTGCAAAAAAGAATGTCTTTTCCCTAAAATTTATTTTATGATTTTTCTATTAATTATCCTTAAAAATAAAGGAAAGATACCCATATTCCTTAAAAAAAGTTTGCTTTTGAGGTGGTTATGTAATTATGATAATAATACCTTTTTTCCAGTTATCGTGCATAAAAAAAATGTTCTGGTATTTTTAAAAATACCGCGAAAAAATAAAGATGGCGAAACTGTTACATAGCGTCTACAGATGTCACTTAAGTGATAAACAACTATCTGTTTTACAGAAGATTCAAAGAGGTGAAAATGTCGTCTAGAAAAGTGTAAATATGACGCTGATGCATTTTGTTACATATGTGAAACATTTATTACAGTATGAGATATATTTAAACGCATGTAAGAAGCTTTGTGAAGCCTACGAAGCTTATTTAAACTGCCCTGTTCTGAATCTAGACAAACCCTGGACTCCACATGTTGCTTGCAGTAACTGCAAAATATGCAATATATCGAGGTGAGAAACAGAATATGAAATTCGCAGTACCAAGAATTTGGCAAGAGCCAAAAGACGAAAATGCAAAAATGCGAAACCCATCGAATATTCTGACCTAGCTTCAACTTCTACTTCAATCTCGCATAGCCTACAACTTCCAGTACCTGAGCCTCAATGAAGCTTATCTCAGAGTTCAAATAAAAATATTGAAGATGAAGAATTTGTACTGTCTCAGGAACCACCAAAACCACATTTTCTTACCCCAGAAGATCTTAATGACTTAATAAGGGATTTAAATTTGCCTAAGAGTAAGGCAGAGCTTTTGGGCTCTGGTTTAAAGCTATGGAGTTTGCATATTCATGTCAGAATAACAAGTCAACGTAGTCGGCATGAGACGTTTGCTACGTTCTTCACCAAGGAATATTTGTTATTGTAATGACATAAGAGGTTTGTTTGAAGCAATTGGGATGCCCTGTGTTCACAATGGTGCCATTTCTTCATTGACAGTTCGACGAAAAGCTTGAAAGCAGTTTTATTACATAACGGAAATAAATTTCCATCTCTTCCAGTCGCTCATGCTGTACATCTGAAAGAAAATTATGTAAGTGTCAACATTTTACTCGTAGCTTTAGAATGAGAAATATAAGTGGCAGTTCATTGGAGATTTGAAGATGGTAGAATTTTTAATGGGACTACAATGTGTAGACACAAAATATCCGTGTTATCTCTGTTTGTGGGATAGTAGGATGCTGCACACTATTATCGACGATCGTGACCACTAAGAACCGAATTTTGTGTTGGGAAACAGAACGTTAAATGTGAACCTATTGCTAAACCTGAAAATATATTAATGCCACCTTCACGCATCAAGTTAAGACTTATGCAACAACTCGTAAAAAACTGGATGACAGATATGAAGCTTTCACATTGTTAAAAAACTTTTTTCCAAAGTTGTCAGGAACAAAGGTCCAGCTTTAGGAATTTTTGATGGTCTACAAATTAAAAAAACATTTTGCCAGTGAAGAATTTCCAAAATTACTTAATAATGCTCAACAAAAAAGTTGGAATAATTTTAAAGGAGTGGTTTCTGGATTTTTAGGGAATATCAAAGTTGAAAATTACCGAGTACCTAGTAAATAACATGTTAGAAGACTTTAAAACCATGGGTTGCTGAATGTTTCTAAAATTACATATGCTCCATGCTCGTATAAATAAATCTGAAAACAACATGGAGGCGTATTCAGAAGAACAAGATATCATGGACTTCGAATGACGTTATCAAGGCCAATACAACGAAAACATGATTACATTTGGGTTTTAGTGAGAGACATTACTTTAAACTACGAATTTTCTAAGATATTGATCAACCGTTCTCCTGGATACAAAAACAATTTTTTTCACACCATAACTTTTTTTGTCTACCTTAGGATAAATCTATCGATACTTCATACCCTCTTATCATAGTCAAAATTCGTGATAACTTGTATTATCCATGGTGCAAACTAAAGGGCTCAGGTTAAAACAAAATTGTATCGTTGCAGTAGAAATTTCAACTTTGTTTGTTTTTTCCTGCAAGGCCCAGTACAACTTACATAGCTAAAATTTTGAAAACTCGCAGGATGTTGCAGGGGAGAGGAGAAGCAATCGAAAAAACACAGTTGCATAACTGGTTTTTGGTTTCAAGGGGTTAAAACAGTAATGTTCACAATGATAAAAATGGAACTTGAAGAGTTTAAAGCATTATAACCACAATAAGAAACTCATTTTGTAAATGGAACTTGAAGAGTTTAAAGCATTAAAGCAACATAAAGAAACACATTTTGTTATTTAACAAAACTTTTAAACTTTTAAGTTCAGACAAACGTACAACTGATACAAACTAATTTATGCCACTATTATCAGATATGTTCATATCCGAAGTATCAGAGGAATCTTGTAAATTTATAATTAATGGTTCAGTAACAGTTCCCATTAAGCCATCCAAGTTCCACATTTTGTCTTCTTCTTTAATTATGTGTTGCACGCACTTTTCCCACCTTCCTGGTGTTACATTATTGCCTTTCTCTAGCAACAATCTAACATCTTCCAACTTAAATGTTTTATTGTTAACAGCCACATAGCCATTTACTTGAACCAAAATCATTTCTATTGGATTGAGTTCACAATGATAGGAAGGAGTTCATAGAATTTTGATGTTATACGCTGCAGCGAATTCCTCAAATGTAGAGGTGCCAAATACAACAGTT
The DNA here is from genome assembly GCA_959613385.1 of Geotrupes spiniger. Taxonomy (NCBI): domain Eukaryota; kingdom Metazoa; phylum Arthropoda; class Insecta; order Coleoptera; family Geotrupidae; genus Geotrupes; species Geotrupes spiniger. Next base: position 43,251,198 of record OY390731.1, on the reverse strand, counting down.
CACATTTGAGCAAATTATTTTCCAAATAAATTTGTTTCATTTCCAAAAATTCCTTAATTTGTTGTCTTCGCCATGCTGAAGTTGGCCATTTTTCTAAAACTCTACTATGGTATGCAACGTTATCTTATACTCTCTTTTACTCATCACGTTTTGATCTACCCAAACTTTATATCTGACATGACCCTAGTTCACCCATGTCTCGTCTAAACAATGTCATCTCTATGTAATAATATAATTTTCCTACCTCTCTTGGTAAATCTGTTAATTATAAACATTACGCTTTTAATTAATCAACATCTCGATTTATTGTCTACTCACGTGAAATTTGAATATTTTAACACCTTATATAATTTTGATCTACTCATTTCTGGAATTTCTTCATTTTCTTGTATTTTGACATGAACCGAATTTAGTGTTGGGGGAAGTTTATCGAAAAAGAACTGGTGTACAGTTGGTCGTATTAAATACTTTTGGTGTTCCTCTAAAATTAAAAGATCTTCACGTTGACGTAATTTCGGAGGTCTAAGAGTGCCAATGGTTTCTTTCCTCAACCAAAATTAATTGTTCGCACAGAACGACCTATTACATAAGTATTTATGTTAGTCTTAATTTATATAGAGAATAAAAGATAATGCCACCTGTGTATTCGCAACATTTGGTTAATAAAACAGTTTTGTTAAACTGAGGATGATCCTGTTCTAGTCCTTTAAAGACATTAAGAATCATCAGTTTCTCATTAACGGCAAGTTTGTCTTTGAACTTTTCACTCATGTTTAAAATGCAGAATCACTTCAAAACTTTGACAGACAATATTAATTATAGGGTTATTATAGTGTAAAACACCTGTTTGTAAACCAGTCAAATGATCAAATTTCAAATTTCCCGCCAAGGATTTGGCCTTGCAGGAAAAAATAAACTATGGTCTTAAATAAGAAGGGTTAGCTGCCCAGCAGGAAGTGTAAAATTTACATGATCTGCATGGTCTACAACCTCTCGTCACTGTTACTTTGTAATTTATGAAAAATGTGTTACCGCGCAAATTTATTTCCAGTTTTGTGAGCAAATAATAGGCTGACATTGCTAAATCCGGAGAATAGTCAAACAATTCATAACCAATTTCATCATTTTTTGCAGTGCAACCAACGTCTTGTGAGCAAAAAGATCATACATTTTTTCCCACAATTTTATAACGTGACATATTATGTGACAGTTCTACCCTGTTCCAAATATGTCTTTCGGAGTGGCCACAGAAATTGGTGTTCCAGAGCATTGCTCATCTTTCACATATGATCTTTTAAATTTCGAAACTCAGTTTGTAATAGTGGTATATGAATGACACTGATAACCTAAGATTTCTGCCATAACAGCAAAAGTATCGTTCCATGGTAAGCCTTTCAAAAATGAATACTTAACAATCGAAAAAGGTTTTTTCTACTTCTCTTTTTCTGAGACATTCCATTTTCAAAAATTTTATCATCGTACATGCGATATAAATCCTGAATGCATTAGTATTAAAAGGAATTCTCATTTATTGTCCAAAACGAGCAGACCATGGTGTGACCATGTGACCGTAGGTGTGAAGGCTGCAAGCTACAATGGACATTATATTGGGGCAGTTGCGATTCAAAATTGTCAGTATAGAGAATATCGACATTTATTATGTCTAATGCAGCCCTAATAGTCGATAAAATAAAAATGTGTTTACTGTCGTCAGTCAATTTCTATATATTTTTGCCACTAATTCAGGACCATGGTGAGCTAATAACGAGTTTGCGCAAATTTGTTTACCGCAAATCAGTTGCCGTGAATAACGATAATTCCGCAAACACAAACAACAGCGTAATTCAAGATCCCCGACGAAAGTAATTCCCTCGGAAACGCGACTCCCCAATAACGAAGCGGACACGTTGAATTTATTAGGCGAACGCTGGCACGCGAGTTTAAGAATCGCGCGTCGAAACAATAAAACTTTTGCAATTATTTCCGGGCGACTGCGGCCGCGGCAGTAAAGACATTCGGCGGATTACTCTCGTCGACCCGGGGCTCGAAATAAAAATATGCAAAGTTGCGCTCCGCGCCCGCTTCGGGATAATTCAAACTTTTGGAAGTAGCGGCAGCCCCGGTATCATAACGCAAATAATAATGGAAGTGTTATTTTCGGCCGCTCCTTCTCGGAAACTTTGTCGCGATTTTTACATATACCCGCTCTTGATAGCGATACGTCGAGCGAAAGGCGAAATTTCGTGTTTCGAATTTGCGGCGAAAGGCGAAGTACAATATGTATGCAAATGGGGATCGTTTTGGTTTTTAATGCCTTTTTTATTGCCCTCAAACTTGCGAATTTTACCCCACTTGATGGTCAGGCTATGGTGATGTAGAACGCGAAGGGGTGCGGACGAAGCCGACTGTTAAAGTGTAAACTTGTCTGCTGTATGCAAATTAAATAATTACAATTATTTATGTTCGAATCAATTGGAGAGATTTATGGATTATGCTGATTGGGCTAACAATATTTTGCAATGTTGAGATTTCTCGAAATGTGTTGAATTTCTATCGTAAAATATCCATTATCTGATTCGTCGAATGTAAGGCCCGGGCTTTCACCGTGTGTACCTTCTTCGGGGAAATTTTAATGCTATACATATGTATATGAGTTTTTCTGGTTTTTCTGCAAAGTCACATTTGCCATCCTAAGGTCTAGTCCCAGTTCGCTTAGTAAGCCTAAATTAACAATAACACTTGAAAACATATATGGGTCTTCCCATCGACTATTGTCTGGGTTTCGGAATACGTTCGTCCGTTACGCCTCTTTCGTAAGGTCGGAGTGAAACTCTCAAAAACACATCCTGTACGTCCTGCTTTTTGTTCCGTATGTTTTGTCATGTTATGTTAGTCTATCCTGTCCTCATGGTATAAGTCCAGCGTTTGTATGGTAGTGTATTTGTGTCTTTGTCCTTCGACGTGTCGCTGTTCCGATATATTATGTATATGTGAGTTGTCTTTACTATACATCGTTATTAATGGCATGTCCATGTTTGTTTGTAGGTATCGTATGCGTACGTATTGGTCGGTGCCCAGGGCGAACCTGAGATTCTTGTTCTGCGCCACCTGCAGTTTACGCACGTTAGTTACAGCCGTCGCGCCCGTCTTCTTCGGTCTTATAATACCCTTGTATAACAGTAGTTTGATGTCCGTTGTCAGTCTGCTGTGTTTTGAGACCAGCGTGTTATATATGTTCAAGTTGTTCCCTTATATGGGTGCCGATTAATTCGTATGCTATGATGAAAGAGCGATTGAGGTGCTTTCGTCAGTCGACATGCCGTTAATGTATAATGAGAAAACTTTTGGTCCCAGGACACGGCACTGGGGCACCCCTATCGTTATGAAAGGGGGCGCTGATATGGTTTGATCCAGTCCAGTCTGAAATTGTTTGTTGTTCAGGTATGAAGAGAATAATCTGATTAATCTTTGTAGTTCGTATTTGATAATTTGTATGTTAGTCCATCTGTCAACGCCATGTCGAATGCTTCATGCAGGTCAAGTAATGTCATTGCCAGAATTTGTTTCCAACTAAAAGTTTTCCGTATGTCGGTCACGAGTCGCGCCACTTGCTCTATTACTTAGTCGTCTGTTGATTATTGTCTCAGTCACCTTCGAGATACTGCGAAGCAGGCTAATCGGTCTATAACTGTCCGGTTTGGCTGGTTGTTTACCGGATTTATGAATGGGAATTACTACAGCACTTTTCCAGTCAAGATTATTAGGTACGTCAGTTGTAAGAATCCTTTTCGCAATAGGTTTCTGAGGATCTTGTTTTGGATGTTGCCGAGTCCCGGGGCTTTCAGCGGGACTTACCTCTTGATCGCGACGAAAATTTCCCGAGCACTCGCTAACTGTGTCTTGTTACCCGGGCTATTATCGGTTTGCGAACAAAAGCAGGATTTGGATATTTGGATATTTTATGCAGCACGTTGGGCACCAAGTGCTAATCGTTGAGATTATCCTCTCGAACGACGGAGCTTGACTTTAGGTTTAAGGTAGTGTGTAATGTGTAATAAGCCACCATGGTTTATTGCCACGCTGCTCGCCTCGCCTCGCTGGTTCTGGGATTTGGACTTTTTGGTGGACATTTCTTGCGATAAGTAGGATTATTTCCGTTGACTTCAGTAAATTCTCAATCAATTATTCTGTTTTTAATTTTACGTATATATTCTCGTCTATGAGCTAATAACGTTTGATTAAAACTTTAGATCATATCTTGGCTTAAGAAAGCAAAATATTACTCAGTATTCTTTGGCACTCTAAACAAAAAAAAGCAAAAATACGACAGCGATCAAAATTAATATTTCAACGAAAAATGATTCACGTCTGAAAATATAATTTACGACTCGACGCATTTTCGTCGGGCTTTCTCCCCGAACATAAAAGCAGCAACAATTTAGGAGACGCGTATTTAATTGCGGCGTTAAAGAGAGAGAGGATCGTTCTTCATTCGAAGAACATTTATCGCTACACGGAGAGCTCTTAAACTTTACGCCGCTGCCGCCGCCGTTGTTATTCCGTGTTCTGAAAATTATCCACTCCGGCGTTCGCGTGAAAAAGGTATCGAACGGAAGCACGTGGAAGTGACGGAAGCGGGCCGGAGAGTGCGCAAACGGCTCGCCGTTTCCGCTCCGGGCGTTAGTTAATGGCTCTTTGTTCGACCGTCGGCTGCCGGCTCCGCTCACGCAATTTTTACCTACAGCGAGAGAACGGGCGGGAGGGGTTGGAAATTTCTTCGGAAAATGAACGATGCGATCACATCACGCGAGATAAATCACCGTAGGGTTATTTATGGAGCAATTCGTCCGGTATTAGGAAGGGGTCCTTTGTTTGGGCGAAGGATTTCGATAAGGAATAGACGTCGGTTTAATAACATCCGATGGTGATGAGGCGCTGACACTACAAATTGTGAAATTAGGATCGATCCGTGGTGGTTGTGATGCATGTTATCCTGTTTCGCCAGTGAAAACGCTAATTCATTTTGGAACGCCGTAATTTAAGCAGAATTAAAGCACAAAGCTATGAACAGTATTATAGTTAGATTGAATTAATTTCAATTAAATGCATTTGAAACCAATGTCATTAATCTCAACAAAACAAAAAGAAATGTCGCTTCCTGTTTTAAAAAATAATAAAATACAGACATTAAACCATTTGTGGGATTAAGCAAACACATTTCATTGTCATTGGATATCATTTGACGTCATTGGACAGGGCTGGGCGCTATTCACAGCTGTTAATTTAATTAGGAGCTCTGCACCAGGTAATCCCTTGTCGTATAATATTTGTAGGATACCACTACACTTCGCAATTATTTTATGAGGAGCACAATCCTTCTTTCCATAATTCCTTATGCTACTTGAAACTTCTATAACATTATTTTTGTTACATTCAATATCCATGTTTCGCAACCGTATTATGTGATATATTGATCAAAGGCTTTCATGTTCAAATGCAGCTGCATATTGATCTCGAATATTATGGAATTACGTCCAAATGCACAGCAACCAACCTTGATTTTGCGATTTACTCCTCGCACCAGGAATCCGAACATTAATTAGTTTGCATACGTACATGTACTATGTGATAAACACGTGTGTTTACTCATTCTGTTCAAGTCATCTGGGAGGAAATGAACGCTTGATCAATATGAGGGATAAAATTTTGGCCTAGATTATTAATTAATAATAATTAATAATACAATACACAATTAGTGTACGTAAAATTATGATAATCATATAAGGGGAACTTAACTTAGTGCAGCCCGTGCGGGTGGCAAATATGACATACACAAGTCAACTAGTAAACAAGAAATAAGACCGTACTAAGAAGGGAAAACTTTTACTATCTCCAAACGAGGCGTGAAAGTTACAACGAGTAGCGTGTATAAGAATTCCGAAATGATGAAAGAAATTATATAAGGGAACAATAAATAATTTAAATAATCAATTAAAAAGCAAAAGAAAAAAATAAAACTATAAAGATAGAAAATGTTGCGCTGGTGAATAGAAAATAAAATGAAAGTGAAAATGTAGTAGTATGAAACCTAGGAATTGATATTGATGGTGACAATATACCATGGAAGCATTCAACAATTACTTACCACAGGTGGAGAAATATATTACATATACAATGGCCTTGAACTGAGGAATCACAAGGAACGTTGATTCCGATTACATATAGAAAGAAAATGAAATAAAAGCAAATTGTGAATATCATTAAAAAAATTAAGCACGAAAGCTAACCAAAATGCTTGATCAACGTGACTAAGTTCACCATCATGGAAAATATGTAATCGGAAATGGCACGGATTGGATGTTTAGCAGGAAGCCAAAGAGAAAAAGTTAATCGATATTGCGGGGGGGGGGGCTAGTGGATGGTTCTGGAAGGTTAATTAATAAACTAAAATAAAACAGAATCCAACGTAATGTAGCGAACATAAACGAACTACCCAGTACAGTAAATTGTACGGAATTTTATTGGGTTTGGTTGGATTGTTGACCATCTATCATGTAAATTTTAAATTAAACGTTGAATTGTAGTACCCGCTATTTCTCTCCAGGTAGTACTATATCAGAAGAAAACAACAAAATCTATGAAAAAGATAGCACGATAATCGATCAAGGAAATACTAGAAAATCAGCAGTAGCTGAACACTACCATACGGGAAGCAGTCATGTAATCGACTACAACAACGTGAAGATACTTGCCAGAAACACTGTTATCCACGGATAATGACAGAATCCTAATAATAAATAATGAATTGAACAACTTCAACCGCGAACACGGATACAGACTAAGTAAGGTATGGCACTAAAAGAACCATCAAAGACGAAATAAAGACTATCAAAAACGCAGCAAGGACCACCAAAGACGTAGCGAAGACCATCATGGACGAATCTAGGAGAAGCAACGTATCAGTGCACGATAACGGATCAACAAAGCGAAGCAAAGCATGGGTGTGTAAAGACTTTCCTCGTCTTTACATCAGTCTTTAGAAAAAGAAAGTAGTACGATCAGTGAATCGTCAAGTTAATTTGAACAACCACAGCAACATCCGTAAGATACATCTCTAAATATAGCACTTGTTAATATACAGTTGAGATTGTGGCAATAGTCGACAAGTAAAGGGAGTATTATTAGTCAAGAATTAGAAAAAATAATTTATAACTAAGTGCGTAGGAACATAGGAAGCATAAAGTACGGACATGGACTAACATGTAGGTAAGAATACTGAAGTAACATGTCTTAGGAGTACTGGATTCGCATTTGATGCGAACAAGTATAGGATACCATAAGAGTAAAGTAAATGAAAACATCAGAGCATACATCAACTTAAATAACAAAATATAGAAGCAAGGACAGGAAGCCATAACACATAAATAGAATATTTGGTGACGGAAATTAGTAAAGGTAAAAAATAAAAGTTAAAGAAATTGTGAGGAACGCGAAAGGGAAGGCGTAGAGGAATTTGGGGACACTGTGGTAAAAGACGTGCAGGTACCAGTGATTATTTAAGGCAATGAAGATTTAGAGGGACGAAATGAACAATAAATCAACAAAGAATTGATACAACAACTTATCGCAATATTGAAACAATAGAAATAATATTCTTGCAGGTGTTGTGGTAAATGTACATCAAGAAGTATAGGGTGAAATATACGATAATGTTCATGAGCAGGTCGAGATAAGGATAATATATAAATCGAAGGAATAAGAAACGCAATAAAAATGATCGAAAGGCAGGCGTCAACGATATTATCCATAATATTTATATAAATTTGGGAGGAGAGGAGACAACAGTCCTATAATTATAGAAAGAATTCTAGAAAAAAAACTGAAGAAAAACTGAACACGCATGAAGTTCGAGGAGTCAGAAATCAATTTTAGGAGAGACACGTATTGGACATATACACGCTTCAAGTATACAGTGGAGAAAACAAGCATTACCACTCTGCATTTCCAGCCATTCAAAGGGCTTTCAAAAGTATACCGATGTGCACTATTGGATCTTGTACCGAAGGGTAGTGACTAGAAAACAACATCAAATGTATCTACTTAATAAGTATAAATTATTTTCGCACAGGAAATGGACACACAGCAAAGTTTGAAGCAAGTGACAGATAAAGATGGAGCACTCTTCAATATTTATAATGATTAGGGACGATGTAATGGAAACCCGAAACTAGATGGAAGTTTTACAGATCAAAACGGAAAAACGGAGGCTATAGTAATTCGAAAGGAAGACAACTAGGTAACAAGGTAAACGGGGGCATTGATGAGGTTAAATTGGTGCAACTAAGAAGTTGCAAACGTTTGGAATGGAATTAGAAGACAAACTTGATAAGTGAAATGATGAGAGCAGCAGCACTTATTTGATCTGAGGCGTCGTATCTTTCAACGAAGAAAATAAGTAGAAATACAAAACAGGTTAACTGGGTCTTATCGGATTGACAGCTGGGTGTTCATAATAGCCATGAAGTAGCAAACGACGAAATGAGTAGGGAACGATATTCTTAAGAAGGGTAAGATTTAGAGTAAATAAACGAAACGATTACAAGGAAGCCATTCAAATTATTTAGAATGATCGAAGAACGGTGAAGAACAATTGTCTTGTCATAATATTTTGTGAATCTGATGGTCACCATATTCTTCATAGATCCTGAGCCTCTTCTGGGTTTCATTCGATTCTCTAAAAGTATTTCATAAAGTATAGCTGCAAGCAATTTTGGCGGATCTTCTTTTCTTATTCATCTGGCCGCATTGAACTCAGATGAGTCAAAATACACTATAGGAAGTAAGCGCCAAAATTTCCCGGCCTGATATAGAGTATGGAGTGGGTGAAAGTTTTGGTAAGATAAGTTTTATTAACCTTGGAAAAAATGCATATTGTTCTTTTAAATTAGTTTTCTTATAACTGACACTCGTTCATCATGATGTCAGATGTCAGTAACTATAGAACTGTTATTAAATGGTAAAGTGGTTATACGAGGAAAATCCCCCGTCTAATTCTATATTAAAATATTTGGCAAAATGGCTTCGAATGGTGCAGGAATCCTTGGAAGATGACGCAAGAACAGCAAGGGCGGTGGAACTGGTGACGGACAATGATTGTCGTATTAAGCGATCAACGCTTGAAGGTGAAAGAATAGTGAAAAATATCGTAGCTTTCAGACACCATCATTCGGCAGTTCAGTGTCGTGTCGAATGTGCTCGAACCTTTTTGGAGTTCTGTGGAGAAAACCGTGTGGAAATGTTGAAGGCAATAGTCAAAGAAAATGAAACTATTGTTCTCTACTATGATCCTGTGTGCAAAAGGGAGTTGATAGAATGGGGGCGTAAAGGAGAAGCACGGCCAAGAATTTCAAGGTATGTCAGTCAACAGAATGAAAGTGATGGCTTGCTATTTTTTTTGGATTGTGAGGGTATTCTTCTGATAAACTTTAATGAGCACAACACCACAATCAACGGGGTAGATTATTCTGCAGCAATCCTGGATAAATTACGATAAAATATTTCGAAGTAGTAAACTCATCAGATGCCTGCGTTTGTTCCGAGACAAGTTCACGATTTCTGTCATAGTCAGGCCGGGAAATTTTGCCGCTTACTGCGTAAGGCAACTAGAGAGAAACTGGGCAAACAGCTAACTTTATTGTACGGGGTCATTTTGGTAACATATGGAACCACATAACTCAACAAGAAAAAATCTACAACTAGATATACGAAATATTTTTCAGTTTTTTTTATAGATAAAATACTATTGTCATGGAAATATTTCAATGCATTTTAAGGTATTTGTTTGCTGCAACCACATTGTCTACGGTGAAATAATCCCATTAAATCCATGGGTATTAATGTTTAGAATAACAGTCGTTTTAGTTGGACCTAACACACGTACCGTTTGAATTGCTTCCCGAACTAGCGACGTGCGAATGCGCATATTACGTATTGTTATCTCACCATTTCGCCACACGTTCCGTCGCATTAAAACCAAAAATCCGAACCGAAAAGTAAAGCAATTTGCGCTGCGAGCTCGGTCTTTTTAATGACCGGAACAGCTGACGAAACATTTGAGGTTAAAATTAAAAAGCTGAGCGTCTGTTTGCGTGCAAGTGTATTCATCCCAGCTGTGCGCGTTGCTCGCATATTAATTAACTGCATACGCCAGAGCTACGTGCGCTATGTAAGCATTCGTCGGCGCCGATTTTTTCCATTTCGCTCCGCTGCGTGTCAAAAAGCATCGCCATGCGCCGAATGGCAAAGTGGGCCGAATTAAGGACGGAGTTATATAATCAAATAGAATCGAACGCGCGCGATGTTTTTAATTAAACGGTGTCTGGATTTCGCGGAAGTGCCACCAACGTACATAAGTTATATTTTTTTTATTCTATTTCATCTGCATCCTTTTTTAATGTAAACATGTATTTGTTCCACATCAGCGCATCTTTAGTTTTCTTTTTGACGTTTAATTGGTTACTAACCTGCCTGGTGCTCATGGTTACGTTGTGTATTTCTGAATCAAAGAAAAAAGATTTTCTTGATTTTATTTAATTTTCATTAAGTTTCCTAGTATTGCGTTGCCTGCAGTTATTATCTCTAAATGAGTACGCTACATTGTTGCCATTATTGTTGTTTGTGTTTCTCGTTAAATGAGGGCCCCGTTGAGAATAAGGGCTATCCTGACAGTGCAAAGCTGAGGTACACCAATAATTCGATGACTTGTTGGTATGCGAGCGGACATCTTGTTTGAGGAGGTATGCAAATGTAACTAATTTTGCGATAGTACAACACGTTAGGAAACGACGTGGTCGCTTGACCTAAATCGATGGGTCTATTGTATATGCTAAGACAGGTAATGGGCGTGGGCACGAAAGTGCAACGAACGAAACTTGACTATGTGTCGCTGGGTTATTCTTACTGAATATCCGAAGAGTACTGAAGCAAGGGTGCTGGAGGCACCCGATTATGTTAATAATAATTAAGGTTGGTATTCCTTATCACTACTTACTGTATGTATTTTCATGTTGCTTCATCATAATCTGTCGGTCTGTAGACATATTTCAAGTAGACATGAGTTTGGTAACGTAAACAAAAACTTGACTGCATGGGCCTGTGTGAAGGGGAATGCAATCATTATTGCGCGCCACGTATTGAGGGCGGGATAGTTTTATATCGATTGTCTTTTTCAATTAGTCTACCCGTATTGTGTATTTTACGTTGCTTACATTGTAGATGCAATTTCATGCATCGCACTTAATAATAGATTTACTTATTACGTTTCGTCGCCCCTTTAACAGATCATCTAATGAATATTAATTCTGAAGCAGTTTATAATATTGGTGCACTGTTTGTTTACTTTTTTCAATTTAATCTGCAGTTTATAATTATTATTAATGACGAATATTTTATATGCAAAATCTTCAATTATTTATTTATTTTAGTGAGCATGGCATTTTAAAATCTGTTTAATGCAAAGTTGCTACAAAGGCAAACTATGTCATACTTGGTAAATGTTACGTTCCAATGTATACTTAGTATATTTTAATAACATTAAACAAAGCTGAAATGGCGAAATTTAGATTTGAATTTAAATATTAGTTTGGCACTTTTACATAATAATAATTAATAAATAATAATTGATGGCTTTATAAAATAAATTGTATACACGAGTCGATCAACAGGATCAAATGAAATTATGAAAATTTATTCACCATTTTCAATTATCAATAGCAGCCATCTGCAAATGTTAACGTTAATTTATTTTATTCGATATGATCAAACACATCACGCTAATGTTATGATTTTTTTTGCGTAGTTATTGAGTTTGGTAGAACAGATGCCAGACATCGGACATCTGTAATCCATTCCCATGTATAAATCATACAATTCGACAATTTTCAAAATTACTTCGGACTTAGATAGTCATTATATTTAATTCCAGTGTGTTTTTCTCTAGCTATGTATAATTGTTTGCAGTATATTACAATGGATATTTCATTTAATACATTGTATATAAAAATAGAATAAAAATCATATTAAAGTTTATTGTAGATATCGAAAAGTGAATCTTACATTTTAACATAACTATTGTAGAATTATCGCGTGCAATGTAGGAAATTTTCGACCGTCGCCACTCTCCAAATCCCTGTTAACGTGCAGAGTGAATCGGCATGATAGCGTCCAACATGGGCAATTATTGGATCTAATATTTTTGAGCGTTGCTTCTTAGTTCTGTTTTCAATTAGTATAGTCAACAAGAATGATGTTGTCCAATTTTTGTATGAAATACTACAAACGTCGTTTTCCAGACCATTCATAACTGCTGCACTAGTACTTCCAAGTTTTAGTCCGAAGCAGTAGCTTCAGACTAAAGCACATTTATGCCAGTAAATTTGTATCCTTATCGAATACTGGAACTTACGACCTAGTGTACTTCGCTATAACTATGCAAAACCTGAACAACTGGAAATAGCCTGTAAATGCTGATTATTTAAGTCACCTTACTTCCAATGGAGTCACTGAAACCTCAACAATTCAGTACTTTACTAGAAGACAATATCATCACTCCATAGAATATATGGGGTAATTAAAAAATGTCCGCGGTGCATTCATCATAGTAATGGTTCTCGACTATATTTCGAGTTGTGTTCGCCAAACCGAATCAATCTCCAAATGAATCTCGTGTGTAAAATAACAGTTATTAATATGCATAGTGATTCAGAATAGAGGCGTTCAAAGTGGGCAGTTGTGAATGTAATATTTTCCCGAGTCGCTCTTGTTTTGGATACTTGGATATTGGAGGCAACCAATAGAGGAAGTTGTTAAATGTAATATATTTAATAATATGTAAACGATGCAAACGTAAGACAATTTGCGACAGGTATACTATCTTTCATTCGCCAGTTCCGGTAGATGCAATAATCGGTATATGGAACCAAAGAAAATATGTTGGTATGTGAAAAACAATATAGCGATGGTTTGTCGAACACCAAAATACACTCGAGGAGATGATAAATACACGGAAAAATTTTGTAATTGGTCCATATATTCTGCGGAGGCACGGTATTGTCATGTAGTACATATTTAATTGTATGTTGACGCTTATTTTTTACTAAAAGTAATATATCTAATGCATTTTCTTTTAAAGATGTCCGATTTTATACAACGCGACATTAGTCCAGAGCAGATGAACTGTTTACGTACACAGATTTTAAAATTTGGAACATTGTCACCCCGAATCAGGGTGATATTCAATTTTTTAATTCTTTCTGAAAAAATGCATACATTTTAGGAAATGCATTTTAACATTTTTAGTTTAAATGTAACGATTTCTGTTCATTTAACTCACCATTTCATTTGACGTTTTAAGGATTAAAACTCATCAAAGAATATCAAATTCTCAATTTTTCATCAGCTTTTAAGCACCGAAGCACCAACATCGAGTAGCTGAACGCAATTTTATCTGTGATACCTAATATTTTATTGTGTTATTGAAATGAACATAAGATAGTTGCTGAAGACTTATAAAAAATCAAAGGTGAATACGACAACTCAAACATACAGTTTGCACACCAGGTTTGGTAATAAGTTTGCTCATTTCTTGATTGTGGTCAAAAGCAGTTCATCAGCAAAAAACAAATGTTGCTCGTCAAACGAGTCCACTAGCAATTTTTTTAAAGCAAAAATAGTGGAGGACCACCATTCGCATATTTTATGATCAACTCATGTCATTTTAGCACGAACCGTTCTGACATGTAACCACTGGACCAAATTCCAACCTAACACACAGAGATATTATTCTTCGCATGTTCTTTTTGCAGGTGCAATCAATATTCTTGCATTTTAATGTGTGATTAAAATCGATTTGATACGTGTTGACCAACACTATACATTTAAACTGAAAAGTTAAAGCTTAAATTCAACATCAATGCCTTATATTTTACTGGAATGATATTCCAGATATACTTAAATAGCTGTCGTATACCAATCTTCAATATATATTCTAAATGTTTATCTACAATTTTTGGATTCATAGTTAGACGTGGTCGATTGGACAGTATGGGAATAGTAGTACTACACCGGACGAGGGGTGCGTTTTCTTTTATTAATTATTAATATAAAAAGCTATAAATTACTATACTGTTCTTTTTTTAGCTAGGTTTCGTTTGAACTTGTGGGTTCGGTTTTGGCTTGTTGAGTTGCTTCGATTCAACTTCGTTCGGTTAGTTGTAGTTGCCCGAGGGTTAGAATTTTCGTATAGATTACAGCTCTATTGGAAGTAGGGTGAATCATATAACCAGCATTTATCGCCTCTTGCCATGCTTATTTACTTTTGTATCATTTGTTCATATTTTCAACATACCTAAAATCATTCGGCCTACTTAAGCAACGGTTTAAGTTGACCATGCGCGAGTAAATAGTTGTGTTAACTGTGGTAGAGTCCGAATTTTTCTTCCCTTGTTTTATGTGTTTTTCTCACAAAAAATCGTTGTTACTTACGCATTTCATTCTCGTAAGGTTTTAGCCCGGATTGCTATATCGTGGATTGTTAAATTCCGGCTTTTGTAACGCTGGATTCGACTCATTTTACCGGAGTCTGTGGTCAAGATCCCGGATACTTTATGGGCGGGATTTTCCGTCCGATATTTTCGACGCATCACAAATTGTTCGAGAAGCCAGTGACGTCACCACCCACTAGGGATTTTATCGAGCGAAGATCGAACGCGATCGAAAGCGACCGGGCATTTCTACGCGATGGGAGAAAACAGCTGACATAGTTGCGAACTTTAATTTAACCAGTATTTTCATATTAACGTGTAATTATTCCGTTCCATATTTACCTTTTTCAATGTATATTGAAGTATTTCGTCTTTACGTTTTGAGGTAACATTTAATTTATACATTGTTTGCTTATATGTCAAGTTAAGAACAATTTAAGGTCTTGGGCCATTGCATACGTATTAATATGGTGTCGCACATTTGTTCGCAATATTGTTATATCAATTCGAGCCTGGTTCTTGTATGTCAGTCAGAGATTATTTGATTAGGGCTGTATAAATTTATATCGGATGGCGAATAAAAAAATACAACACAATACAAATACAATACATTTGAACACATTTAACCGAAAATATTTTCAAACAAGAAAATATCTGGAACAGCCCAAAAGTTTGAAAGGCTACAGGCAAAAGCCTGTAGCCTTTCAAACTTTGTTAATTTTGGAAGCGCCACCCCAAGCAAGGCCGGTGGAGGTAATAGTAAGTTATGTTCCAGTATTCAACAAGGATGTAAACTTACTGACCTAAAGGTGGTTTAGTGTAAAACAACTGCTCCGGATCAACGATTTGACAGCGTTGATATAGATATAACGTCTGAACCTAGCCATTAATCAATATGAACCATTATTATAAAAAATGTCTACAAAATCCCTACAATGTGTTTTATTAGTTTCATTTTCGTCCAGATTTACAATCCTTATTGCCGATTTAGGCAATTTTTTTATGTTTTTCAACCTATCTAGAAATATCATATTCTGGAATTATATCTTAGTCGTACAAATTCCACCACCACCACTTCCGTTTAGAAGACATTTGTGTTGTTTTATGTTTGTGTAATATTCGACATTGATCGTTGCTTGGCGTAAGCATTTGGTAGTTTAGTCCTTATGTCGAAATAGACACAAGAACGTAACCACCGTTACTTGTAATAATATTTATGTAACGCATATTTATAACAATGATCAATTTATATTAACCTCTTTTTTATGTACTGACTGTTATAACCCTACTGTCCATACCATACTATCCTATACGTATATCGTTTTCACATCGCGGGTAATTAAGGAGATATACGACCTATGTCGCCTTTCAGCGGCGTTAAACTAGCGCGCGGGCTGAAAAAAGTTGGCTGAAATTTGTCATAGAAAGCGATAAATCAGAAGTAACGTGTAATTTAGGCACTGCACAATGTACAATCCCGTATCGGAGCAATAATACTGCGGTTACACGAACAATATACGCGGGTCATAAAGGCATGAATAGAGATTAATGTCCGTGGAGGGCAAAACACGCGAGGTTTGCCATAATTGAGGCCAGATACGGCACGATCCCGACTATCGGAGATCTGTATTACCGGACGAGCCAGATACCACATATCTAATTACAATAACCAGGCGATCTCTCGCGCACCCGCGTTTTCGGTCGCGTTTCTCGTATCACATGATTCGTCAGCGTCGATAAAGATTTATTGTTCGAATTTACAAGGTACATTAGTTGTACATATTCATCTACAGATTTCAAAAAAAGTATTGGTTTTGAATTCTTGTTTCATTTAAAGGACGTAATTATTACAATGCAGGTTATGCTTTCTGGACTTTAATTGCAAAATCTGCCTCGTTAAGTGGATTACCACAATGGAGCTTTCCGCCGATGCGGGAAAATACCGCGCAGA
Source organism: Geotrupes spiniger (assembly GCA_959613385.1). Lineage (NCBI taxonomy): Eukaryota > Metazoa > Arthropoda > Insecta > Coleoptera > Geotrupidae > Geotrupes > Geotrupes spiniger. The sequence continues at coordinate 43,234,707 of OY390731.1, read as the reverse complement.
TGTTCCATCCAATCGTAAAAACATTACACCTTTCGCCGTACGCCATTTCGTTTTATTATCGTGGCAGTATGCCTGCTTAAAATTAGAACGTTCGTGCAGAGGTTCTCTCGCGCTCTAGGTCACTGCCATTACACGTTTTAACGGTTTCCCACTCTAATAGATTTACGATCGGGCACTTCGTTTATAATTGGACACGCAACGAGGCATAAATTTGCATGATGATTGAAAATTCACAAAAGGAAAAGCGCCACAGGAGCAGAGGGGTCGGCGTACACACACAATTTACAATTTAAAACTCGACACTCTGGTTTACTCCTCCCTCGACTCTAATCTCGTGCATGTTTAATACCTTCGGCGGTTCGCTTCGTTTTGTGTGGGTGTGCTCGTGTGTTCGTGTAAAATTACTAGAATACACATTGTGACGTTGATGCGCGAGAATTAGTTTTAAAAGGACGAATTTGCACAACTAATCTAATATTGTAGTCAATATTTTTGACGAAGTTACTGTGAATTGTATTGAAGAAAACAAATCAGTCAAATGTTCGTCATATTTGGTAAAATAAGCTGCGGTAATCGGAACGTAATAAGTAATAAGGAACGTCGTCCTATCGTTGAGTAAAAACAGTATTTGAAACAAAAACAATTCAATTTGGTACACATTCGAAATTTATATAATCAGCGCTACGTAAAAAATAAAAGCGCTTTTTCTTTTATCGCTTTATTGCTCTTACAAAAAGTTCAATCATTTGAAGTATGTGCTGTGCACGAACATTGATCCGCCGCGAAAAATAACTTAACGTCTTTCATTTGGCACCACACGCAACTAGCAGCTTAATTTTAATCTATGTTAATGTACGCGTTGTGCTTTTTTTAGAATATCAATTAAATCAGGATTACTAGAGTCAAACACTATCTAACACGAGTTTCGAAATGGTATTTGCCGCTAGCATTCACCGAATATTCGTTGACAGGATTGCTGTTGGGACTTGTTTTGTAGTAAACGGAAGCAGACTGCATTCCTTTGGGATTTATGAGTCGTATATTTTTACTTTTCTGCTCCCTATTAGCACAGTTACGCAATTTTGGATGTAGACATCGTTCATCAACTTAGTTAACACGTGGCTTCTTACAAAAGTGTTAATTCTGATTACCATCTACCCTAGGTTACGTTACATAGCAACCGACAACGTGCGATATATTAATTCGAGAGACGCTATGAATGCAGGCGGTAAATGTAGTTGTTTCACGAGATCCTGACATTGTGACTTTCCTCTGCAGTTTAGATCCCTTCCACATAAGAAGCTTGAACACGTATATTTCATTCAAGGCAAGCACCACATTACTATGCTAACGGTATTGGTTTAATCTAAATGCCGAGCAAATTCATGACGTCATTATGAAGTTATAATGTGAATCATATGACCCAATTGGAAGAGACAAAGCTCACACAAAATCATAAAAAATCATCAGGTATTAATTTATAATATTGTAGATAAGGTGCTACTCCAGCTAATTACAATGCACTTAATCAGCAACGCTAATATCAAAAAAGAATTGTGGAATTGATCTTGAAATGCTTACAAATATATCTTGCTCTAGATCGTCAATGTTCATGCTAATGGTTGACCAGCATGATACCAACACCAGAAGAAAGCATAAATCAACGCATCGAACTTATATCCACCAGGTGTACACCGACGGGCACGTTCATTGAATAGCCAAAAACACTCCTTCCATGTAATTGACATTTCAATCAAACTGGAGTGAATCCAATCAGCTGCATTGAAATTCAAACTACTTACAAGAAATAGCTATCTCTTTGGTAACAACAGATTAATGAACATGAACATAGGTTTTAAGTGGAGCTGGTAAATAGAGCATGGAATTTCTTAAAAAAAAATCGTGGCGTTTTTCCCGGCAGATGACTCAGGAACCACTAACCAGCTCGTTGGAAGGGTGACACTTTGAGCGTTGCTTTGAATGGATAAACATCGAAATTGGCGCAGTGGTTGAAAATGGAGGAATGTTATGAAAAATTGCAATATTATTACGACAAAGGAAAAAACGCTGCGTAGGCTTGTGAAAAAAAATGTGCTGTGTACGATGAATGTACTTTATCAAAATCTGCTGGTTCGAAATGTTTCGCCAGCTATCGTTCTGGTAATTGTCATGTGAACGATGACTCATGCTCGGTCGCCCAATCACTGAAATTCTTGATAAAGTCCAGCAAGATAAGCATATCAGCAGTTTTGGTATTAGTATGGAGCTGGCATTGACCACGAAACTGTTTTTAAACCATTTACACAAAGCTGGCTACAATAAGACCCTCGATATATGGGTTCCCCGTGAGTTGAGCACGAAAACATGATAGACCGAATTAACATCTGCGATGCGCTGCTGAAACGCAATGAAATCGATCCATAATCCATGATGAAACGTGTCATAACACGCGCTCCAAAAATTCTCGACGTAGAAATCACAAAAGTCTTCAACACGACCACGTCTTCCTTCAGTTGCACTGCCGAAACGATAGGCTCCGGTAACTAAGCGCGGTGATTTACGAAACGTAACTACTTACATATCTCTTTGTCTGCCGCACGGGTGAACTTCATAAGTCTCTATTTCCATACCACCGGGTCGTTACTGCCGGCGAACTTATGAGAGCCATAAACAACGGAAACCGACCCGGTTTTATCGCAGTCCGCTGTGAGTCCGAGCCCCCTTCGCCTTTGGAAAAATGACAAACGACGTCGCACGGGCAGTCCAATCAAGCAGACCGAGCGTAAAATTCGCCGGGAAACTGGGCGGCGGGGAGCGAGATCTCCAGCGGCAGATTTGTCCTCGTTTGGTGTTTCGGGTCGCGCCCCTGTCGCATACATCTTAACGCGATGCGTTCCCGGTTTTGCATCGTAATGGATATTGATGGCGAAGGTGTGGCCCTCGTTGGGCGTCTGGGGAACCGCAATTCACGTGAAAAAGTGTCTGGGAGAAAATAACTGTATTGGTGACAACCGTGCGTTAAAATGCTATTAACATTCATTAAACGGGTTACATATGTAAATCGAACACTGTTTCGATTATTGGTTCTTAAACAAATGTTTCTGAACATCTTGATCAGGAACTTACAATTCGCGTAGTTAGTAACATAAAATCCAACAAAAGCAATTTTATCAGCAGATCTTCATGTTGTCGCTCTTCAATACCCAATTTTCTCACGCATCCGTCAATATCACTCGGTGTGCGAATGGACCTCCTTCGCCTTTTATCCTTCTGCATTTGTTTTTCACCGACAACTCTTGCATAAGTTTGAACGACTTTTTAAATAGGGAAATATTCTTCTACTAATATTTTCCAAAAATAGTTGGCAAAATCTACGTTAGTGCCCAACTTTACTTTTTAATCTTTCGCATTCCTGGGATCCACTGACACGAGACGCTTATCTCCTTGCTTCCATTGTTCTTGATACGAATCGTCTGGGCTGTTCACCACAGACACAACAAGTCAGGAATGTGTGATGTGAAACTCCTCAGCCAAATTCTTTTCCACCATTGTCAGTGATGGTCAAGAATATGCATATACACTTATTTTCAGAAAAAAGTACAGATGCTGCTCTCGTATTTGTCAATATTTATGTACAAAACCTTTATTTGGCATATAGTAACTGAAATTTCGTCCTATTCAGTAATCTAGAACTGAAAAACAGTTGTGTTTCTGAGGAGACCATAAATTGATAATAAAATGAAAATATCGCAAACTTATGCATCTTTATCTTTAATTTAATAAAATAATTTTTATTTAAATTTTATAATAATGATCTCTTGCCAAAGAACTAGGATAATACCTGAAATAAGTTATGCTGACCCTGATAAATGTGTTTCTAAAATTTATTCAATATTAACGTAATCCCATTTGTAATGTGAAATAGTACATGTACATTGGTTTTCTGAGTATTGAGTGTGTTCAACTCCACCGGCGATGTCAAACTTTTTGCGTTGTGAAGCTATGGATGTTTCATTTATTACAAATACACATTTGTGCACAGCTCGTGTCCTTACTCTTCATCGTGATGCGACACACTTAAAGTATTTTTACTCTACCCCAACTATTGACATAATTCATTTGCCAATAGTTGGGTTAAGCATGCTTCGGATAGAAAGCACATTATTACAATTGATATTGACTATCGGCGCCGACTCCTCCGCGTGTGCAGGAAGCCAGCGTTCTTTACAATACGTCGTTCACATTTCATTTCTGTTGTAATATCGGCAAAGACCTACCTTGTTTTGCTGAGCCTGTGCCATCTTAAACAACCACCTCCTGAAAAGAAGCAAATCTGAATCTGTACATTTTTTTGCATAAAATTTTATTTTATGTTTGCATGTTTTCTGGAAGATTGTCGTATCAGAGTTACAGTGACCTTTCATTTTCGGTCCTCATATTAATTTAATACCTTCTTTTTAAAACTGGTTTTCTTTTTTGACGTTTTTCCCCTTCGAATCCCATATATTTATTACCCTTAAACTATTCTTGTTTTGTTGAGCCATCTTTTCTTCGCCTTCCCTTCCTTGTTTTACCAATCGGGTTTCTATATAAGGCCGCCTTGGCCATCCTGCTTGTCTTTTTACGCGCCCTAAGAATCTTATTCTTTACAACTTAACATAAGTTGTTAAATATGGGTTATTATACAGTTCAGTCAGTTCTTCTTCTCCATCCTTTGCATTTTATCTTCCATGTACAACTCTCAAAATGTTCCTTTGCCATCTCTCCAACTTTACTTCCTCCGTTCGTTTTAGTACTCAAGCTTCACAAGCGTAAGTAAGACGTACTTTGATATCATCATTACCATTATTTTACTTACCCATACGTTCCATTTCCATTTACTATTCTAGCTTGAATTTCCTCTCCTTCCTGGCCGTTCTCTACGACTCCTAGATTGACCAATCTGTTAGCTCTTCCTAAACTTTTCCTTTTGTAATTAGAAGCACATTCTCTAAGTTTGCTCTCTGTTCGGCCCAGGACAGTGTATTTTGTATTGCCTTGATTTATTTCCAGCCCAAATTTCTCACTTCTTGTTCTAGTTTTCTTGCGATTCTCTTCAGTTCTTTTTTGTCCTTGCTAAAATTGTTAGGTCATTCGCGAGAGCTGTGCGTTGATGTTCAAAATTGTTCCGTCATTTTTGCCTTATTATTTCTTATTTTTACTTTAAATTTAAATTTACAAATGTAACAAATCCTACCACACTTGATTTTAACAAATTTATATACGTATTTCGGTAACTAAGTTGCTATCTTCAGTAGAAACCTAAAAAACCTAAAAAACTCAAAAACCTACTGAACGTAAAAAACAGCGAAAAGTGTTAAACCCAGTCTTTCTAGCTAAGGCGTCACCTCTGAAAATATTCTCTTCATTAGATTAACAGTGGGATAGCACTGAGTGTTATCTTTAAAGGCTGCACCTTACCTAGAAATACTAAGTTTTTTCATCTTTATGTATTACACTTAAAACAGCTTTATTCAAGTAGACACACGCTGGATTAAAAAAAATACAAAAGCAATATTTTGTAAATCGCTGGCGTTATCAAAGTTTAGCTATTGTGATTCAGCATACGGAGGCTCGATAGAGAAAAGGCGTGTACAGGAATTAAAAAATTCGTGCTTGAGATTCATTTTAGGGATAAGGAAGTACGAGTATCAGCAGGTAACCTACAAACTGTAGGAGGTTAACTGGCTTAACATGGAAAATTGTCGAGTTTTACATTGCTCTTATTTTTATCACTAGATAATTGTTAATAAATTCCATAACTATTTATATAGGAGAATAACATTTAGGACCGATGTTTAAAATTTTAATTTAAGGTATAAATGTCTGCTGACATCATTCATCCCTTACATCATACTGAAGTTTTTAAAAGGTCATACTAATATTCAATTCTTAAATGCTATAATCGGTTGCCTATCTCTTTAAATCGTAAGGGGTGACGCACTTCAGGCGTCGCTTGTGAATGTGGTGTTCTGCCTGAGTGGTAGGACAGCATGTCATTCAGTTAGTCACATCTTTACCGAGTTTGGTATATATTTTTTTAGATATATTTTATTTCTTAGTTTAGTTTAGGAAAAAGCAAGGTTAAGTAGAAGAGCAATTGGCGTTTGGGGCTTCTTTCAACTTCGCCTTGCATATATTGCATTTTCTTATGTAAAACCAAAAGAAAATGGAAATAAAGGCATATTATTATTATTATTATTATGTGTTTTCTTGCTTATGCAAATTGTAAGCAAAGACTGGATGCTTACATCACAGTTATCAACCTTTGAACGGAGAAAACATTTTCTAGTTTCTCAGGATTCAGCGCTGGTTCAGATCTATTTTTTTTAAGGAATTAATTTCCAGTCTTGCACACAGCGTCTGTAACATATCGAGGACCCCTAGACACATAGCTATAACACCTTACTGCTGATCGCTTTGAGTATTTTCCAACGGAAGAGCTTTCTGCAAACTTGGCCGATGTAAGTTTTTTACTAGTCAGGAAATGTTGTTAGTTCGTGCTTGTATAATTTGAGGTGCTGCTTCAACTTCCACCTTTACAGCTTCTTGTACGTGTACTTCAAAACACTGTACACTGTACAAAGTAATGTTCGTGTGCATTCGATCGTACTGGCGCTAATAAATGATTCGTACAACAGTTACTGCATGGTGTTGTGGTGCGGTTATTTCAGTCAATTACCTGAATGCTGAGAATTCTGCTCTATGCAAAAATTTGTTTCGCATTCAAGTTTTCATTGTCACAGGTTGGTACTTTTTCTCGAAATACATGAAGAGCATTTTCCTTAGCACGCATTTCTAGCTCTACCCGGAATTTGACTTATCAGACACAAATAACACAGTATCCGTAATATTAACATTAAATTACTGACTGATGTCGTTTGTAAGTCCATTTAAAACATATCGCACAATGGTTTCTTTCTATTCCTTTTTTCATTAGCAACAGTAAAAGTTCTGGTTGAGTTTCAGCAGCCGACACCGAGGAAACTCTTAATTTTAGTTCCGCTTTACTCAGATATTCATGAATTATCAGTTCAATTTTGTTTACAATCGACACATCTTTAATTATTCGTTTCATATAGTGACATTATTAAATCGATATTATTATGAAATAGGTGTACGACTGGCATTCTTTCGTCAACAGTAAGTAATACTTAAATAACTAAAATTTAACATAAACATTCAACTAGCAGCGAACATAGATGACGTGGATTTCTATCATTTCAGCGCGCCCGTTAAGTGATTCGCGCGATTTGATGTTTGCTGTTCTTACGAAAAGTGTTTTCAATTAAAAAAACATCATGTTCGCGTCTTGTAACCCGAACTTCAATTAAATTCTGTCGGCTTACGTTATGTCATTTCTGAAAACTGCTTATTCCACGCAGACTGATCGAACTCTGGCGCCGCGACATCGGGCAAATGTAAGACGTTAGCGATATCTGGTGTGAAAATCCCTGAAGCTCAAACGTGACGCCATTGATTTATAATTTTGTAGCTTCCAAACGTTAGATCAAAAATAATTGTTACAAACGTTTCCAATGAGCTTGAGGCTTGAAAGTTAAAGAAGAACGAAATTGATTGCTTATTCATCTCAAGCTAATACCCTAAATAATAAGGACGTATTGGAAACGATATTTATGATACGTGTAGTCAAAATATTGCGTTATTCACTACGGTTCACTATGTGCTACACACAGGTTGGCACTACTTGACACTAATCGCAATTCGAAATTAATGCTGATTATCCACAAGTTTCAAAATGTATTGCGTTAACCACTTTTGATTCGTCTTTTATTTTGATTATATTGATCAAATGTACTAATTAATACACAACTCAACTTTCCTTCATCGAAGGCGCAGAAAACGATTATTCGAAGACCTCCATTCTAATAAAACCAAATCCTTTTGGGAGCAGTTATTCATTGTTATGCGTGAGCGCTGCGACGTAAAATCTGAAAGGTATTCTACGAGATAACTAAAAAACGATGACGTATTCTGTTTAGTTGTTGGGGCTTATGCGAGATATTCGAATTGAACCGCATCCGTGGGCTTTGCGCGTAATCGTTTTGGCACGGTATCGATCCTACATGAAAATATATCTCACTCGTTGGAATATCAGCGCTACGTAAATTTTCAACGTATGGTTTTATTTTCCTTTGATTTCCACTCGCAATTATCGCGATTCGCTAATTGACTAAATCAACGGAATTTGAATAGTCGATTAAAAAGTCGCCTGCATCGCTGAGCGTCGACGTTTCTGTAAATATTTGTGCGAGTATTAGAGCCCTCTTGTAATTGCAGAGTCGTTTGTTTGAATTGGTAACGTCAACGGAATTTTCAATTGCATAACACGTAAGCACTAAATACTTGTGCAGTGCGCAACGAATCGTTAATACTATATCAATATGTAAGTTATTCAATGGAATTATTCCTGGGGTAATACCAATATGTTAAGGTCAATCCTTCTAAATTCCGCCTCACACCCAAATGAGGGTCATTCAAACATATTTAAGGATTGTATATTGCCTAATATTTTTTTTATTATGGCACATTTTAAATAAAAAATGTTTTGAAAATTGGAGGTTCACAAATCAAATACTCAATATTTATTTTATAACAAAGCGTGTGGGGCTTTGGGCCTTTAGGGACATCTAAGGGTTGATAATTAATATTGTACCAATTTACTTTTATATTATAGCTTCGGTGCCAGCCATGTAGAAACATTCTCGATATTTGTATATAATTCTACTGATATTTGTCAAAGTTGTTTATTGTCTCCACTTATTAAGTTTTGCATTTTTTTTAATTAATTCATTTACATATTAATCACTAACAGGTTGGGTGAATTTAATTACTCGAAGATGTTTTCCATATCAGTCCCGGAGCAATACGAAATGAAGATGCTCACATTCCCTTCTTGAATGTGGGAGGCCTCTATTTCTCAAAACTAGGTAATATTCAGAAAATTGTATTATGTACAACCTGTTCCAAAATGGACGACGAATGCATGTACTATAGAAGCCGATTTGTCTTAGACTGACGTTAAACTTGCATCATTCCATTTATTCCCCGCTTACATTATTTGATCGAGCGCTCATCAGGTAAATACTATTTTGTTATTAACAAAATATTTTGCTTTGCAGATCGAAAATTGTACCCGTTTGAAAGCCAAGGGCACATCGGTTGATATCACAGGGATTCTTGAGATAAATATATAATTCTGGACTTGTCTGTCAATATGGTTCTTTTCGAATCAAAGTAGTTTACGCGAGGAGATGCACTTCTGGCAGAAGTATCTATTAATTCCTAACTTTTTGTCGTGCGCCCACAGTAGAATACAAATGAAGTCCTTTTGCATAATTTCAATTTCTTTATCTCTATGAATTGCACACATTAATGTGATCATCGGCATAAGTAAGATGTTGACAGCGCTTCGAACAGACACCCTGTCAGATGTTCACATACATTGGGTATAAAGTGTGGTGTGCCTCTGTCCACAGCCACAAAACCACCCATGATATTTCCCACTTTCAAAAATTTTCAAAATTTGCTCTCATGCAAGCCGTGGAATAATTTCAAAAAGTTTCCACTAATACCTATTTTTTCTAGAAGTATTGACAGTATTTTTTGATTAATGTGATTGACATTGCTTTTGTTCTTCTTAGTGTCGTACTGCTGAGCATCTACTATGCTAAACATTGTTATCTATTCGGGTAGTTTCGCTGCCTGGTATTTCCGGTCCGTTTTTGTGTATTGGTCTACTAGGGTTTTATTCCTCCCTTCACCCTTTACCTTGCTCAAAGGATATGTTTATTGTTCTTCGCACGGTATCAGAAAAGAAATTCAAATGTCCCTCATGTGAATTTTTTCAATCCTGAAGCCTTGTTTATAGCCATTTTCCAAATTATAGTTTAAACATTTTTCTCTGTGATCGATTGTAAGAACATTAGCATTTTGTTAAAATATATTCAATATATGTTCAGTGTACCCATCCTTGAATGTTTTCGAAACATTGTTAGCAATATCTGCTCCACTTCTATTCGTGCCTTTGATAATCATCTTTCGATTTATTCTTCTTGATGCCTCGTTTATGTATTCCCCCGTTTCTCATATTCTTTTACTCCCATCAAACGACTTGACATGGCATACCTTTTTCTGGTTTCTTATAGTTTTCTTTTCAGTATATTTATCTTCACTATAACTTTTGAAGATATTTCCTTCACTGGATCACCAGTGCTTGCAAAAGTAGCAATATGTAATAATAAAAAACATAAAAATATGAAACATAAATGTCATAACAGTTTTTTGTCATAAATAATCATAATAGATTGTTGTAACAAAATCTCTTTATCATAATATTCAAGGGAAATTGCTTTATATACCATGTTATATATATCTTAGTTTTAAATGCATTAGGACAAAATATCTAACATGAGTAAAATATTGTATTTTTAAAACGCAGTGGTAAAATCTAATAAATCGTGTGGCTCCTGCTTGTTTGCTATTCTAAAAATTACTGACAACTCATCACTGACGGTTTCTGATATTTTTAAAATCAATGCCAGTAACAAAGAAATACGTTTCATGTAAAATATTTGACATGACAGTCATTTACAATGGCGTCTTTTTGTTGAATTCTTTTTCCAGTCATAAATTCACCAATAACATTTGAAGTATGTCGCCGAAGAATGAGTCTGCAATGACTTTGTGTATACTCATCTGTAGCTTTTTGCTTTGTTTCAATTAATGGAGCTAACTCAAAAATAATAACTTAAGCGATGTGTTTTATGAGAGTGCATTACCATAAGTTTGTTCAAGGTTGATGTTGGCCTATAATCTTCGGCAACTGTTGTTTTCTAACCAGCAACCAGCACACAAGACATTACAATATCACTAAAAAAAATCAACCTTGTGTGTTGTCTCTCTCAATCTCAGACGAGATTCTTTGTTGCAGTTATTTGCATTCGTGAGAGCGCCAGCCTTGGAATTAATTTACAATGGCATTATTTTAGGTCGAAGAAAGTGATTTCCAGCATTTATTTACATAAGAAGTTAATATTTTTAGTGCAATATAATGTTATTTTTTACGAATGTTAAGTGAATTATTATGGTAATATTACTGTATTCGATAAATCTCTACGGAACACAACCAAGTCGTAGTCGTAGTTTATCTTCAGTCGGTATCAAGTTAAGAAATCGCCAAAGAAATTTGGAATAAGTACAAATACAATCATCGAATGCAAAAAGTCGATGGGGCTGAATGAAAATTTGGATAATTATTTATATTTATAACATTTGGTATAAAACAGGTAAAGCGAAGAATCGAAATAAATAAATCCAGATGGCTAAAATTAATTATTATTAGATATGTTATAGATAATAAACATTAAAAGTTCAAGTATTAAGTAAAATTACGAAACATTCTTGATAATATTTATAAACGGCAAAATCTGGTCATCATCTGGATCGTTGTAATGGATAATTTATGGCATAACCAAAAAATAATTCAAAATAATAACACGAACATATTTCAAATATATATTAAGTATGTATGTTTACATATCGGTTTGTTTTTAAATAAAAAAAAAAATTTGCAGTGATCTGCATTGACCTTTTTTATACTGCAGTCACGATGACAAGTATAGTCCTTGAAAGAACTTTTCAAACAAAAGTTGTTTAAAATTACAAAATATATGGTTTATGAGAATATTTTTTTGGTAACGCGTATAGTTTTCGAAATACATAAAAGATGAAAGCACTAAACCATCCGGTTGAGATATTGCTTTCAAAATAAGTCTTCCTCGCTTTATATATAAATCAGCACTTCGGGCCCAGTTGGCCCATGGTTTGGTTTAATTTTTTCCTCCATTCCTGTTTGTTAATTGTCAAATGTTTTCAGTTTGCTAGTACTAATTCATGCAGATCCGTTTCTAGTGCTTCAATCCATTTTGCATCTTTTTCCCATTCGCATTTTATATGCCCTGACTCTGCTCTTTATGCTTGGGAGTCAGTACAATTGTCTTCGTTTGTTCTTCCACTTTCTTCTCTCCATATATTCCCCTTAATACTTTTCCTTCCCATACTTCCACAGATTTTTTCTGTTTGATTTAGCTCCCTAATTCTCCTCCTTATGTAACTACCGGTCGTATCACAGTTTGATAGATTCTTATTTTTGCACTTGAATATTCTTAGACCGGAACATATTTCTCAATGATACCAAACATTTGTTTCCCTTAGCTATATTTATATCCACATGCCTTTCCTCTACTTCTGTTCTTTCCTCACCGCATATGCCAGTATTTGCAGCTGTTTTGACTTGAAACTTTCCAGATACATGCCCATTCACCAGTAGCATGTACTCTGTCCCATTTACTGTTATCTGTACCAGACATATAAGTTTGGTTGTTATTACTACTCTCTCTCAATGCGTCATATAAAATTTCCATTTTGCTGTATCGTAAAACTGTTTGGTCTATAAATACCATGTACAGAGGCATATTCTGATGTAATCCATTACCTGTTTTATTATAAAAACTTGACGTCAGCGATCGATTTTTCTTAAAGCCATATTGGTATTCTCATAACTCTAACTCTGTTATTTCATTTATTCTCTTCTTTACTGCGACTGCAACTATGTTGGAGACCATATATAAGAGAGCTATATCCCTATAATTTTTACAGTTGCTATGGTCTCTTTTTTATGTATTGGGCATATTAGAGCTTCTTTCCATGCACTCTCCACTATTTTCTCATGTTATTATCGTTTGTTTCACAATCTCTATTAATTACCTTTTTGAATTGATTTCTTACTATTTCCTGCTTCAGTTTTTCCACTGACTACCTTTTCTCTGTTATTTTTCACTATCGGTGGTTTTATATATTTTACTTTCGTTCTTACTACTATGTGATCACTATTGGCATCTGCGCCATCTGTAAGTTCTTGCATCTGTTACATTCGTTAAATGACCCCCCTCTGTTTCTATGTGGTCGATTTGGTTAATAGTTTTCCCATTACGTGCTATCCATATTACTTTATGTATTTATTGATGTTGAAAATAGGTTGTTGCTATTCATAACTCCTTTTCCTTTGCGAACTCTACTAGTTTCTTATAATTTTAATTTTCGAATCATCTTTGTGTCTTCCAATAATTCACTCGTATACTTTTTCTGTCCCTATCTTGCAACGAAATTGTCCATCACTATCTTCACGTCGTATCTTGGAATTTCGATGTACCTCTGTTCTAGTTTTTTTATAAAAAGCATATTTTTCTTCTACATCTTTTTCTTCTGTTGAGCAGAACATTAATGACACTAACTTTTCGATATTTACTTTTGAACCTTATCTTACACATTCTTTCTGATATTGAATCCACTATCTCTTCTTTTATTCTTCTGCTAGTTAAAAATCCAGTTCCTAATTTCCTGCTTGCACCTCCACTACAAATGAATATATAGTGTCCTACTTCCATAATGGCATTTTCTTGTTGTTTCTTCTTTTGCATTGCCATTATATCAATACTATAGTATTGCATTATTTCTGGCAGCCTGATTAATGCTCATTCATTATATCTTCCTCTGATATTCCACGTTGCTGTATATATTTCTTGCTTCTTCGTTTTCTGTGATTTACTTTTTTCCTTTTTATTAGCTTGATCTGAATCCATTTTAATATTCTGATTATGTTGTGTTGGTTTTTATCATTTTCTTTCCAATTTTTCGTCACTTTTATTTCACCTCCATTCTATTCCGTCTATAATCACCTTAATATAGCCTGTCTTCACAACTTTCCCCTGTCCTTTCTCTTCTCCTCTCCTTAATGTTTTGCTCTTTTCTCGTTAGGCCTTTGTCAATAAATATTCTTTCTGGTCTCAAGTCTTTCTGTTTTGATTTGTTCTGCATCACTTTTGATTTGTCCTTTCCATTTGCAAGTTCTATCGAACAGGATTTTTCTCCTATTCCGTTTTCTGCCTTGACCGTAATATCAATCTTTAATTGTTCCTTTATGAAATTATTTGGTCCCTCTTGCGGCGGTTGAATCGTCTGAATCTTTTGCTGAATCCTCGCTATATACAAATATAAAGTTTATAGGTTCATAATTCTAGTTTCAATAGTTTGGGCGCCAGACCATTTACTGTCGTAATAATAGACAATAGTCTCGTCCGAAAATTTTCATGATATATGAATATAGGAAAAAAAGGTTTACATAACTTCAACAGCGAGATTTGGCATACAGTTGATATGAGCGCGCATTTCTATTGAAGTTTCAATGTAAATACTTGAACTTGAAAGATTGTGGTAAATTATGTGGAAAATGAGGAAAGAATTAATAACAACCGGCTATTTCTTAGTTTCAAAATAAATATTTGAAACAAATTGTAAACATACCAAGTGCATGTAATTTAGTGCTAAAGCAAATTTGAATTTGATTATTTATGCAATGTAAACTAGCTAATTCATAACGATATAGTTTTATAAATCGTTGCGAGAAGATAACGGGTAATTAGCCTTCATGTAAATATTTACTATAAAACACCGAAATTCATCGAATTTTAATTTTTGCCTGAAAGCAGGCTAGGTTTTGATCGTTTGTTTAACATAAAATTCGTTGGAGTCACATAATTATAGCGAATCAAATTTTGAATTCAATAGGGCCCATAACAACGTGTTATCTCAGTATATTAGGGCGAATTTAGGCCGTAAGTTTAAAATACACGATTTTGGTGCAATGCAAGTAATCTCAAAGTTTATGTAAATGTTTAACAAAACACTAATAATAATACTGACTGAAAAAGACTCACTGAACTTTAAATTTGATAATTCCTTTTCTTGTTTAAAATAATACACTTTGATTTTAATTTTATTAAATAGAAATAATCTTCTTTGTAGTGAATGTCACTCTAACTTTTTACAATAATCAAACACAAAATTCATGCACGACCTAGTGTCGTGACAAAAAGCATTCCCACTTAAATTTGTTGAATGAAAATATCTTCGATATAGAAAATTTTCACGAAATTATCCAAATCATCATATCATGTTAAAATGTATATTACAAATATTTTCTTGCCATGCTGATGTTTCAATAATATTTTTGCTTTCAAAACTGTACAGTGGATTTAAGCGTAAACGTCGAATTTTGCTTTTAGACATAAACTCCTGGACAAAATTAACGCACCACTTAGTTAATGTATTTTACTTTTAAGATAACGAACATGATTAAGGTTACTTAGTTTTTTACTAATAGGGATTGATGTCCTTAGGTAATCGCATTCGATACATGCTGTCAAAAAATCGTTTGATTTAAAATCAAAATTGTCATAATTTTAAATTTACTCAAAAGTTGAGCACCTTGTCGCTTCGAAAATCGTTGATTAACAAAAGATTTCATTTGCTAAAAGGTGTTGTGTTGTTAGTAGTGTAAGTTTTAAAAGTGTTATTGTTAAAAAATAAATCGTCGAAGTAATTTATCGGTCGAGGACATTAATTTTACTGGAAGAAGGATATTCCATGCATTATGTTGTAAATTTGTTAGGACGAAATCACACCACTATAAGTCGCATGGTCGAACGCTTCAATCAGACAGGATCTTACAATTGCATACCAGGACAAGGGGGCAAACGGTCTACGAATGCAAGGGATGAGTGCATTCTGCTCAGGACAGGACAAGAAAGTCACTAGTAGAATGTTAAAAAATAAGTTGGCAATTGCTCGTAATATCCTGATATCGTCTAGAACTGTGAGAAGACGTTTAAATGAATCTGGATTGAACAGTAGAAAACCTGCGAAAAAAACCCCGCTCACCAGGGAATATAGAGTTGCAAGACTACGTTTCGCTAGAAATCAACAAAACTGGACGGTTGATGATTAGAAGAGGGTTTTATTCTCAGGCCAGGAGAGAGAAAAAAATTGCAAACATTTGGCACTCTAATGTTTTGGGGAGGAATCTGTTTTAGCGGTCGTACGGAGTTGGTTCCTATCCGTATGACATCCATGAATGCGGATTATTATCTTGAAAATGTCATAGTTGAGCATGTAATGCCGTTTGGTTCTTTCATAGGGCCTATTTTCGTATTCATGCAAGATAATGCTCGTCCCTATGTGCCTAGGTAAGTGACTGAAGTTGATCTTCAATTAATGGAATTGTCAGCTAACAGTCTCAATTTAAATCTATGGGAACAAGAAAAAGAGAGTTTCGCAGACATTTTTTAACCATAATCAACTGATAGATGCAGTATTAGCAGAATGGGAGAATATCACCCAAGATGTTATAGACAATCTAACCTCCAGTATGCCAAGGCGAACGAATGTAGTAATAAGAAGTAGAGGAGGCCATACACATTACTAGGATCATTTGAAACACGTTAATGAAATTGTTTACGTTTTTTTTGTGTGTAGGTCATGTTCTACGAATTATTCGCTTTCTTAATTATGTAATAAAAAATGACTTAAAACAAGGTCTTTTCCTGACGATTTCTGTTCAAAACCATTTCTCTGCTTCATTTACAAATTTCTATGTCATATCAGTCGAATGCAGGAAACCTTGTGCTTATTTGATTAAATGCTGTGTTAATTTTGTCCAGGAGTTTATTGAAAGGAAGACGATCTGAAAATATTTCTATCATAGTACGGGGATACATCCTCAATTCTAAAATAAAACCTGTGTAACGTAAGAAATGTATACCTCGAATTTTATAATAAAATAAATGTTTTAGGATCGCCTTTCAATTTACCTTTGATGCTTTTATACTGCCTATTAAAATAGCTTTGTGAATTATTTTTGTGTTAAGGTTGGTTACGGAGATGAACCGAATAATACAATCCATGAATTAATTCTTAAAAAATACGTTTGTGTTACATACTGCTAAAAGTTCGTTAAATATGTCAGAAGGAAGCTCTGTAAAATTTGTCATTTCATGTTGTGAAATCTGTCATCACAAATGAAAGGTTTAAAAGACATTCTCAAAATAGTATAATTTAGAATGTATCTAACAATCCTTACTCAATTGAATCACATACCGGGTGGAAAGTATCAAACCCGAACATAGCAGAATTGCATTGGAATATACTTTTATGCATATACCTGCTCCCCATTTCCACCGATAAAAATTATAATGACATCAAATGAAAGAGAATAATAAACGGCGTCAATTGATACTAAAATCTTCTCTTAATACCTTATCATTAGTTTTTTACAAAGCAATTTAAATCAATTATGCAGTTGTCAAATCTGACAAATAGTGAGTTGTGCCGACAGAAGCACGGCCGCCCATAATTTATAGCACCTGGGTTTTTAATATTAATTGCTTTGTAAAAAAGTAATGATAAGGTATTAAGAGAAGATTTTAGTATCAGTTGACGCCGTTTATTATTCTCTTTCATTTGATGTCATTATAAGTTTTATCGGTGGAAATGGGGAGCAGGTATATGCATAAAAGTATATTCCAATGCAATTCTGCTATGTTCGGGTTTGATACTTTCCACCCGGTATGTGAACTTCTTAAGGAGGGATCCTGCTTTAGAAGGCTCAAAAAAAATTTATTGCTCAAATCTATGCCTAATATATCTGAGAATATGTATAAAAAGTTATAGCGACTAATTCGCAATATTTTGAAAGATACAGCACTAAACACAGTGAGTTGTCGAGCAAAAAATATACGAGCGCACGAACGCTCGGACAAACGAAGCGTGCGCCCCTCCCCGCACTCACATAACACCGAACTATGTACTGAAAAAAGTTCAATCGGTCGTTCGAAACAATAATATTTTGAATTCGTAAGAGCTATAGTAGGATTATAACGAGATATTTTTCCTGATCGTAAACTTTAGAGCGCGTTTTCTCGAATTTTCGTTTTTACGATTTTTCTAAACTGGTGGGCGTGATTGCGAGAAAACTAGACAAGCAATCAAAACGAAACAAAACTTTTGTTGGCTTCAGTAGCATTCTATTCGATTTGAACTAAATACATTAATGAAAAAAAAATTCTAAACAACTTTTTTAGCAAGTTGAAATGATTTTCTCTTCCTGCAAAGAGCACATTTATTTTCAAACCTGAGAAAAATCTTGAATTTCAAGATTTTGGGTTTTTTTTAGTTCACATAGAAGAAAATATATGAGAATTACAATTTTCTGTGGTTTTTTTTGTTTCAGACAAAAATTACGGGCTACATCTTTCCCACCGATTGTAAATTGTAATTGAAAGGTGTTGCACAAATGTGCATAAAAATCGGTTCCGTTTAAATATTTGTCTCTCGAAATATTTTTTCTTTAACGCTCAAATATGTAATAAAATGCTCTAAAAAGTTCACTAGACTTGCTCATGTTTTTCTGTCCTAAAGAAAATCCCCTAAAACGCTATTTTAAGGCCTCCTAAAGCAGGATCCCCCCTTAACGACTCTTTGTGTTTAAACAAATAAAATTTGAAGACGATGTTCCTGTCCTAATGCATTTTTATTTAAATTGTTTGTAAACATAATGATTTCTAGTGCATGAACCACGTCGATATGCAAAATTGTTTGCCTTTCTGATTTATTAATTTAAGAAATATGGTACCAGGCAAAATTAAAATAATATAATTAGGTAGTAATACACGAAAAAAAAATGATTTATATTTTATTACATCATAGAATAAAATGTTATAGATATATTTGCAAGAAACATTTACATATTATGGTCTTAATTACGACTTGCAATTGATTGTATAAGATATTTATACAAATTATACCGGTACTTTAGTTTTTTCAACCCTAAAGTAATACGTGCAAAAATAAGGAAATTCAATTAATAATCCAACCAGACGGAAATAATTCACTCGAACTTATATCAGAGCTTTTTCTGCTTTATTTACACTCCGCTTCCTAGTAATATCACACGCGTCTGTTTTCTAGGCACTCCGAAGCTTGATGCAAGACGTTCGAGCAAACCGCACTCATCGTCACCGCGTTTCTGCAAAATATCGGGATTTTTTGTGTTATTAGCAAAACCGGTTGCCCTTGACTTCAATCTCGGAAAGAAATATCTCGCAGTTTCGCAAGATCCATCAGCTAAACAAGCATGTAAGTAAAGTAAACAATGCATTATTTTTAAAAAGTTGGGCTAATATTTATGTTTCAATGCCGTGTTATTTGTTCGTAGTTAATTTTTTATGTAAACGAATTTCCCATTATTCCCGTTGCGTGTTTGTTGTACTTAGCAAGTTTACATTAACGTTGTGCATAAATATTATCTTAACAAATTGATTTTACTGGTTGCATCGGTTCTCACTCCGCTATGGTATTTAAAAAAGCTTAGTTTCCGGCTGAAATTAAAATAACGTTGTCTTAATTTTTTTGTAACTATTTAAAAGTCAAGTTCATTTTAAATATTTTTAAACGTCAGCCAGCTATGAATCTCTACTCAACACATTAACATTAACATCATTTTAATTTTAAAGGTCTATTAACAAAAATGTAAATAACAATTATTTTATGTTGAAGTTTACATTTGCTCACGATATGCATAAATCTTTAAAACATATTCAAAAATTATTAAAAATGGTTTCATAATAATATGCAATTGATCTATTTTTTTTTTATTATTATCATACTTAATAATTATGAATTTTAAGATGCAAACGCTGTTTTCTTAAGTTACGATTCGAAGTTGTATATATTTTTAAAAAAATAATTCAGAGCACGCTCACGATGGAACGCCAAAGTTGAAACCATTTGTCTTCTTCAGTAATATTGTTGCTGATCTATAATGGTCACGAATAAGCCATCGGCAATGAGTTTCACTGCCACCATTGTCAATCTGATTGATTGTCGCTTATGTGAGTTGTCGTCGGACAACTATATTATTGCCTGCCTAGTCAAAATAATGATACGTGTCGACCTTCGAAGGAAGTAGTTACAAACACATGCAACTGAGGTTGTTCCTTTGAATTTTATGACAACTGTATTCCAGATTTTTTAATTTCGTTGGAAAATAACACATTACGTCGTATTTCTCCCTTTAACTTGAGTCAATTATAAGGTATTATAAAAGGGGATACAAAATTAGCCTGCCATGTACCCAGCACCCATTTGTTATATATTTTTTAAGAAAGTGAAATTGGTTTAAGGGCATGAGATTGAACGTAATTAATTTGTTAATGTTACAAGCAATACGTTTTAATAATGTATATTTTTTTCTACAATCAACCAAATATTTTATAATTTTTTTTTATAAATATGACTGTTTGCAAGCAAACAGGTTGAATATCAAACGGACTACCTATAAGAATTTCTAGGAAATTGGTATTATTTATAATTGTAATATAAATTCAAATTATATAATCTTTATTTTCATAATCATACTTTAAGTAAATTCTTTTTGAATTGTTATTTTCTGCCTCTGTTAGTGGTCACCAAATAGCATATAATTTGAAATATGAAGATTGGGAAAAAATTATGTATTTGGTTACTTGATTACTTTAAGTAAATTCTTTTTGAATTTTTATTATTTTGCCTCTATTATTGGTCACCAAAATTAAATGTACTTGGTTACTTGCAGACATGAACTCCACATCAAAAATGTTTAAACTGTCTGTATTTTCTACTTCCATAGCTGGTTATTCTACCCCATAAAGTCGACTTTCTCCCTACATATGTTTGAAATATGAGATTGGTAATTATATAAGCTTGCTTGATCTAAAAATATTAGCGATATTTCATATTACCTTTTACTAAAACCACAAAAAATATATCAGATTTGCAATTAACAAAATGTGATACTATTTGCCCTACATTAGTACAATGATCCAATTTTAGTACGATGTAAATGAAACAATTGTGATTTTCACTTAAAACAACCTGCCATTATAAATGCAATTGTTAATAATTGTTGGTTAGTTACATCGTCTGTGGTTGTATCAAATTATAAATTAACTTCAATAGGGGTGAAAATAATGCATTTGCTATCAATATTTACTTTGCGGCGATCTAAGGAAGTTAGCTGATTTGTGGCTCCAGAACCCAAAGCGGGTCTCTTTGGTTTCTTGAATTACTTAGTGATTTCTGGGGAGTCGTTACAAGCTTATTTAGTATCAGCATTACACACGAAAGTAAATCAGACATATAAGGACAAACTTGCTAAAATAGAACAGGACCTGTAACACTGCACTCACCCTAAGATGCGCATTTTAATTATACGACGAAATTAGCAACGACTGGCGTGATGATAGTTGAGAAATATATAACGTACTGTCTTGTTTTGTTCATATGCGCCCTCTTTAATATATTAACTATACATTTGATTGTTTTATTTTTCCAATCGTCATTGTTTTGATTTTACATTTGATTACCTTTATGTTTATTCTTGCAATTTGTTATCGGACTTTACTTTTTTAATTGTGCTTACATTTATCATTTTATCAATGTGTTTTCAATCGTTTTACTTTATTTCCATTCTTTTACTTTCATTTTTGTTCATTTTATGTTTCAATGTTCACTCTGTTGTTTTGTTTTGAGTTACCTCTTAATATATGGATTGACAGATAGCTTAAAACTGCTCGTGTATAATATAGCCATGATATTTGTATTGCAACGTATGATATTCATTGTATAAATTATCGAATAGCATATATCTAAATTGTTCTTATTTTCAGCATGATCTTAATCGCAGTAACGTTGACACTGCTCACTGTAGCCAACCTCGCAGCATCAGATGGCGCGCTGACTCTTGAAAACTGCATCTGCGGACCGGGTTTCAAACCCCACAAGAACGAAGACACCAGCATTGTATGCGCTGGCATCAACGTCTACACGAGCCTTCCCTGCAACACGCCGACTGCGCCCTCTTGCAAGTGCACCGGTGACGTCACAAGCATCGTCATCGACGAATTAGGCACCTGGTGCACATTGCACGACAACAAAGAAGAGAAGAAATGGGCTTGCGAAAATAAAGAAGAATGGACGGATTTCACGCTGAAGAGAACTTAGAGCTGATTCAATACATCTGCTTAATTAGAAAAAAATATATCCAAGAATACAATTTATGTAAGCTTACTGTTGTGTTGGCTGTTCTCAAATGTGAAATAAACTTTTTTAATGAAGTAAAACTCTTTTGACATTTCACAATAACGCATCACAAACTGATTGTTATACGTTCTGTTTTCAGCACAATGATTCAGGTACTATAGAATCTAAAGAAGTGCAGCGAATGCCGTGGCAATTACCAGGTTTTTTAAGCAATTGGCTATTGCAACGCACCCCTTGTTCTTCATTGGTCAAAGGCGATCGCGTGATTTCTTATTACACAGATTTACAAAAAATATTGCAAGATTTAGAAAGTTATTTTTATAATCTGTGGGTAACATTCCCTTGGCACTAGTTCTCAGGCGACTTCTGGTACACATATGTACTAGTAAGTTTTATGCCAGGACTAAACATTTTTAATTCCTACTATTAGTAGTATTTACAGACATGGATAGGAAAATACCGCTCACAGAAAAAGACCTACAAGAGATGGCAGAAAATCTGTTATGTGATTCTGATGGCAGTGAACATTCTCATCGTGAATCTTTTGATGGCAGTGATGATTATTCATATGAATTGCTGGTTATGTACTGCAATCATGTTCCTCAAATCAGTGACAACTCATCCTTCGTTGGGCATTACAACGAAGCCACCAGAATGCTCCAAAAGTTATTATATATATAGTCCAATATTTGAAAGGTGGGTTCCTGGAAAGTCGTCAGGATTGTAGCTTTCAAAGTATATATGAATCAATAACAAAGTTCAAAGGTTGTCCTTGAAGAAGTGCATGCCACTAAAAGTATGTAAACAGGGGAATGCTATTGTTGTGTCTGTCAATAATACGTTGAAATCTGTTCTAATAATGAGTGTTCCTTGTTATTTCTAACTTGCATCATATAGAGAGATTATGGGAGGGATTGATTTGGCGGACAAGATTATGCCAATATGCCAACTTGATCCCAAATCAAGCAAATGGTGAAAGAAGGTTTTTTATCGCCTGTTTATGTTGGCTGTCGTAAATGCATGGATTATCTATAAAGACAAGACAAGAAAAAATCCTCTCCTGCAATGTCCAGTGGCCCTGGCATAAGAAACATGTTGAGGAATATAAACAACAAAAGCAGCATTTATATCAATTCTCAACCAAATGCTGTTTACTTTTACAATGTTCACTTAATTGTGATATCAATTTGATTATATCTATAAAAAATTGCAAGTTAAATTTCCAAACTGCTCCTCGGACGTCATTTCACTTTTCAGTTTTATAATTTATACGTTAATTTTTCCCCAAAATCTTCTTTGTTGTGTTCTAATTGTATCAATTCATATTTTAAAACTTTTTACTGTTTCATCTAATGTCATGGCGATATAAAGATATTTTAAATCTTTCTCAAAACCTGGTGCTCCATGCGTTCTTTTCAATATTTATTTAATTATATAAATGATTTTGTATAATTTTAACACTTTCCAAATACACTTTCGTGAAATTTCCAACGGTGATTTTTTTACTACTATTACAACATAAACAAATTGTAACAAACTGCGAAATTGATTACACACCACTAGATATAAAGTTTGGTGGATACGGATAACATAAACCACAACAGTCGATAAGACGCAGACCTCGACACGCGTCACGAGTATATAATTTCGTAGAGCGCAAGACGGTCGTTTAGTGCTTCTTTGCTGTTCCTCCGGTGTCAACGGTTAAAGTCAAAGTCGTCAAACCAGCAGGTATGTCACGATCATTAAATCGCCGTCATTTACCTGCATTTAATTTAAATACAGTGCAACAGACTGAATAACTTGATTTTTAACTAAATATGCAAAGCATTTTATGAGATTGCGGCGCAATCCGAGTATAATTTTGTTTATAGTTTTGTAACAAAAACCACATATTAAGCGAACTTATTTTAGGTCATATTGATGATAAAATTGAACAAAAAAATGTTGTTACTTGTAGTTGCCAAATATGTTAAGGCCGTATTGCGCATGACTATTATTAAACAAACATCATTAAATACTGTGACTCGTTAAGAACATTAGCTAATTAATCTTTACCATAATAAAAATAATAATCAGCAATTGTATGGGATAATGTCGTGTGGTTTGTTATGCTTGGCAAGTCCACAGGCATGTGTATTAATTTTGTTACGTGATTACACTACTGATACGTGATTACGCTTTCTTCTAATAATATTATATTTAAACCCTTGCCGAGTCCATATTTATAAATGTGATGCTGTGGGCTCAATATTTTTACGGATAACTAACTATTCTTAATACTTTAGCTAAACATCCCCAAAATGTAACTCCACGTGGTCAACAAGAGTTGTCTATGGAATAACATTCTCATAACATCTTCCTTCATATCATTTATGGCATTGTTATTAAGCAGAAAGTAATTTTAAATCATATTTGAAATACATCCAACGTAACATATTCAGTTGTAGAATTTTCAATTATGTTGTAAAACCTTAGACATATTTCTCATGTATCCAATAAATATGAATCAACAAGCTTTAGTGCATTAAATTCAATTTATAATAAAATTTATGGAAGCCTTCAGTTTCTACTTGTGATATGAATAGTTGATGAGCTATCGAGTAGTACTCTTAGCATTTTATATGGAATCCATGAAAATTTATTTCACGCCTGTATCTGGGATTCTCAGTCACACAATTGAACATGATTAACATAGCAGCAATATTAATAAATATTTTTTTTTATTTCTTAGTTAAGGTATTTGTAGATTGTTGCTTTAGACCAAAATCAATATGGTATTCGATTTCCTTTTCCGGAAATTTATTACGCCTCTCGATGGATTAACAAATGCATGCTCTGCAAGTAAAATGCAAAACACATCAATATATTTTCCTGTATTTTGTTGTTTCAAATAGATCGTTGTTGATTATAGCATTGAAACTGCCCATATCGAATTTTTATGTCCTTTGTGGGTCCGGAGCATCGCTCAAGTAAAAACATCCCTCTCGGAAACGGAACAACCTACGAATTTTTTGCATTGCGTATGCATAAATGATTCTAGTGACCTGCGATACCTTAATCCTTGATTTAACTCAAAGGGAAATTTTCACCAATATTTGCCACAGCCTTTCTACAAGTTGAAAAATTGACGACGAATTATGTGAAACAATGCTATTGCTTTAAAATAGCATTGAATGTTGCCAAATAAATGCCACTCTAAAGCACGTTGGCCTTGGAGGCAAACGGAATTATGCATCGACATAATTATAAGAATATAAGGTTTAAATAAATCAAAGTTAGAATTTTAATGTGTATATACTCATATATTAATAGTTTTATAAATTCTAAAGTATTGTATGTTTATAAACAACATTTTTAAATGTTGTGAGTTAGGTACGCCTCGATAATAATAAATATTACAGACAGTGCCAATGCATGGCATACTATTTTTTTGTGTTTTGAATACATCAACGCCTACCACGATTCTAATTTTAATAAATACCAGTGTACTACATCTTAGAAACTACGACAGCTAAAAAATGACTGAAGTATTAAGATCACTACAACAACGTCTATACATAATCTCAATGCCACTTCTATGTATTATTGGAGGTTTAAAAACCGTATTAAAATACAAGTTTTGGCATAAGTAAACAAAAACAGTTGCAAATATTTAAATATCGATATGTCATTGCAGTGGCCTTCAAAATTAGAGCCACGAAAACATAATCAACTTTTTTGTATCGTCGTTGTGGTGCAACATTCTCCAGTATTTAAATTAATGTGTTCAAGTTTAGGAATTAATGAATGAATTAAAAACGGAGATTAAAAGATATGAAATATACAAATAAAATTGGGCGTATTAGCCAATTGTATCAAGCTAGTTACGTTATTATAATTAAAGAATTAAAGTGCACTCATAAGTAATTTGTGATGTGTCTGTCGCAATCAAGTCAAAAATTGCAATGCATGTATTGTATACATCAGATGCTCAAATATAACCACTTATTATCAGAAGTGCCAGAAGCAATGAGTAGCAATGATTAATTGCGTCAGCGGAGTGAATAAATCTATGGGGTTCACAGCTAAAGTCGCGTAAGTCAAATCTTTTTTCTTGACCTAATTTGTATAATTTAAACTTTTCGCAAAAAATGTCACTTACACCACTATTGTACTGAAATTAATCAAAATGGGAACAAACGAGGTATTATCGTTAATATTCTATTTAAAAAAACATGAAATTATATTATTTTATCTTTAGTAGTTTTAATCATAATCAATATCGTCGGTTTCTTCGTCGGCTTCTTCCTCTGGTATCTTTTGGGGCAAATAAGGTGGCAGTTTTATACACAAATTTTTGTCAAATTTATGATGGGGCGAAGGAAATAAATGCAACATGTTTATCTTTTTCTGAGTCGTCACCTTTTCCGTATTTTGACGAACAAACTTCAACTGTTTCATTCAGAGGTTCTTTATATTTGAAAACAATGAATGGGGCGCCCTTTTCCAATCTAAACCATCTAATGTTTGCCAACCAAAATTTATCACCTCTTAATTTTTTTACTGTTTGTTATTGCATTTTCTAGTGGCTTGGTAGATACAACATCGATGCTCTTCATTTCTATATTTTCAAATGCACATTTCTTTGCTGTTCTTACAATTTATTTCCAATTTCCTGTGCAATAGATCTGACTGTGTTTTGCTTCATTTTCTACTGCTCCAAAATCAGCATCATTTGGCAAGTTAGAATGACTACGGACAAGAAATTTTAAATCAATGATGTTTGTACCCATTTCTGGACATCCATGTTCCAGTTTTGGTCAGTACATGAATCAGAATATAAAATTATAAGTTGGCGCCTGTTGACACGTTTATTAAGATTTGGGATCCTAGATCACTTTCAGTTTCATGTACATGTACATAAGTTGAAAGAGTGAACCCGAAATAAACCACGGGTGTACTCTATTTTGGAAATGGTAGTGCCTTCCGCAAATCAACTGTTTTTATCAAGTTTAATTCCATCCTTTACCTGATCTGCTTTTCCTAAATACAAATTTAGTTTTACTTCCATATTTTTTTTCTTTTCCGCATCATTTTCGCTTTAAATTTAAATTCAATTCACCATATATATCTTGTATCTTATGTAAATTTAAATTGTATTTAGTTGAATAAATCTTGTGGTAACATTATTGCCTTACTGCAGCCTTCTAGGTAACATTTTGCGTTGTACATTTCGTATTTTATGAATGTCTAAATTTAAGAATATCTTTCCCACGGTAATGGTTGGTAAGCAGGATATCT
Organism: Geotrupes spiniger; assembly: GCA_959613385.1. Lineage (NCBI taxonomy): Eukaryota > Metazoa > Arthropoda > Insecta > Coleoptera > Geotrupidae > Geotrupes > Geotrupes spiniger. The sequence continues at coordinate 43,207,389 of OY390731.1, read as the reverse complement.
TTTAATATGTTCCAATACATCATAAGTTTATCAAGTTTATTTATTTGAACATTTTTCCTCGTTTATGAACTGCAACACAATGTAAAGACTTTGCAGACTTCTTGGTCTGAAAAGTCTTCACTTCACTTTACATACAAAATGGTTATAAAAAGTATTGCTTACATACTTTGTGCCAATGCTGTTCACTCTAGTAATCTCCTTTAATGTGCTATTATTTTATTATTATTTCTTTTTACATCCACATTCATTGTTTGCAAATATTTTTTCTGGAATTAATTGATCTTTTGCTGAAGTATATTCCTTCCCTGTATCCCTATTAATTTTCCTTCCAGTTTTCTACACTCTTTTTGCCTTTCGTTACTTGCTTTCGTACTTCTCATTCATCTACACCCATACATTCTGCTTTTAATTCTTCTTCATCTGAAGATTCATCTGTTGCAGAAGATTCTATAACGCATTTGGAGCATAAGTGGTGTAAGTCACTACTTAGGTTGTTAGAGATATAAATTCACATAACAATGTTTAAAAAACATTCACTTGGTTCGGAACTATATTTTTTATAACTACTATACTTACATAAAAACAATGATAAAAATATCAATGAACCTACTTGGATCTTCTGAAGGATCCTATGAAACTGTTTTAAATTTACTTCAAATCAAAAAAACTTTTTACAGATGATCGATATTGATCATATTCCAATAAAATCTATGCAGTATTTTGAGTAAAATTAAAAATTTTGTGGTGTAATTAATTTTTTATTCTATGAGATATATAAAACATATTCAAAAAATTGATGTCGACAATTATATTGAGGAAGTTTTATTTTAAGATTTACTTCAATCACTTCATGGTTTACTGCTAAGAGATCATAATTAAATCGTATCTATGTATAAATCGATTAATCTAACTCACCAGTCTATAAAATTTTCATGATATAACTATTTAGTATAGTTTCGTTACCGTTTCTATTTATAATTACTTTTTTTCCAAAACATTTTTCAACGCTTTATAATAACATTCGCTGGCCATATATTCTCGTTAAATATTTGCTTCATGACAATTCCTGTCAACACCTGATATACTGCCGCAGAAATATCATTTTCAGTTAAATGCTTCATGTGCACACGATGTGTTTTTGCAAATTAGACATTTGAGTTTTATACACACAACTTTCTGATGTTTGGAACAACGACGTTAGCAAAGTATATTATGCAGAATCGACTTAATATACTCGGTTTGCCATTAAGTCGTAAAAATACATTTCATAATTCGTTAAAATAGACAACTAAATTACGTACTCAAATAACGTAAATAATAGTGGTTTTCTCGATATCGTGTTGCAGCACTAAAAGACCAACTTGTGGGATTTTCCATTTCGAATGCGATTAAAAATAAGATGTAATAATTTATTTATAGGAGTATTGCAGTGCGTGACGGCAATATGCAAGTAGCTCATATTAACGTTATGCAGATATATGTTTGCATGTGTTGTTCGGTACGACAAGCAAATATATAAATATTTTTACGTAATAAAATATTAACCAACACAAAATCGTTGTTTATAATATTTAGAGAATTTAGTGAACGATCTAAACTAAGTAAACTAGGTCTAGGAAGAGGTAAGCACAATAATAAAGATTGTAATTAAAAAACAGGAATGAAAATGCAATATTCGATATAAACCCAAACAGCCAAAGATAACAAAGGATACATCTGGACAAATAATAAATTAATGAATACGGAATGTTATAAATTATAGGAATTTTGCTTGCGAACATACGATTGATGTGAAATACATTGGCAGAGAAGTGAGATTGGTTCATGAATGCAACGCTACTGTGAGGATTAAGAATTCAAGGTTACGGGAAATGATACATGATTTAATTAGATGAGGTACATCATATGAAATGGAAAGAAGCAAGAACGCAATAAATATGGTAAATTAAATAGAACATGGTGTAACGAACAACGTAAAGAACAAAAAATCAAGATACAGGTCAAATCCTGAACAAAATTAAAAAGGATTGCAGGAAAATTTTACAAAAGTCAGACAAAAAAAAGGGATACTGTGGGAATATGACATGATACAACTAAACCCGTTTTGTACGAGAGACAAACTTTTACATGGGCTTTGCACACATGAATCTGTGATTCTTTTTTACAGCGAACTGATTATCATAGAAAATTATTTTATGTTCCTTGTCCCCAGAATGAAGTACATGATCTTAGTCGTCGCCGCCTCACTGCTGATTTCATCAGTCGCTAGCGAAACATTGACTGTGGATACGTGCAGCTGTTGGGATGGTTATCGTCCGGCGAAGGTCGGAGATTCAGTCCAATGCGTCGGCATAATGTTACTCGCCATCAGACCCTGCAACATTCTTGAACCGCCAAGGTGCATCTGCGGCGCAGAGGTCACCGGAATCCTCTCGGATTCGACCGGAACATGGTGCAGCACTTTCTCGAAGGGCGTCGAATTGAAGCGATGGGCGTGCGAAAACGAAGAGCAGTGGAGCGAATACAAGAAGAAGTTGGAGGGCGAGAACAAATTGTAGTAGTAGACTACGAATTACTGTTTTACTTATAAGTGTATTTTGTAACTTTGAAATAAATGAAAGATGATTAAGTGACCATTGGATTGGAAAGAATATGTGCGTTTGCTTATTAATCTGCCAAACAAAATTCTAGTATAGGTCAGAACTAAATATATAGCATAATGCACAGCATATATACTCGGCCGTGCAGAATATTATTATTATTATATTTAATAGCATATTACATCATACAATCAGTAAATGCCTTACAAGTGGTTGCGAAGAAGTTTCAAATACGAAGCTATTTCTATTTTAAAAGGCCTGTTATAATAAGGCGTTTAATGCTCAAGTCAAATTGGATCTTGAATGCAACGCTGCTGTAAGAATTATGAAATCAAGGTTACAGGAAATGATGCAACTTAGTGGATGAGACTAGATGCACAGGCAGTAACTTAGATTGAGATAAACGATATGACATTGAAAGAAATGAAAACGAAATAAATATAGTAACCAAATGGAATAGAAAACAAATAGCGTAACAAGCAATTTAATGAACAAAAATTCAAGATACAGGTCAGATTCTGGACAAAATTAAAAAGGAATGCAGGAAACGTTTACAAAATTAAGACAGAAGAAAAGGATAGGATTATCAAAATAACATACTTTAAAAATTAGTGGCGGTGAATTTGCTTACTTTAAGTCGACCAGATTAAAAGCTTTACACAAGTATACTGTGGGAATATGACACGATACAACTAAACTCGTTTTGTGCTAGAGATAAACTTGTACGTGGGCCTTGCACACATGAATCTGTGATTCTTTTTTACAGCGAAGCTGATTATCGTAAAAAACTATTTTATGTTATTTGCCCCCAGAATGAAGTACATGATCTTAGTCGTCGTCGCCTCACTGCTGATTTCATCAGTCGCTAGCGAAACATTGACTGTGGACACGTGCAGCTGTTGGGATGGTTATCGTCCGGCGAAGGTCGGAGATTCAGTCCGATGCGTCGGCATAATGTTACTCGCCATCAGACCCTGCAACATTCTTAAGCCGCCTAGGTGCATCTGCGGCGAAGAGGTCACCGGAATCCTATCGGATTCGACCGGAACATGGTGCAGCACTTTCGCGAAGGGCGTCGAATTGAAGCGATGGGCGTGCGAAAACGAAGAGCAGTGGAGCGAATACAAGAAGAAGTTGGAGGGCGAGAACAAATTATAGTAGTAGACTACGAATTAGTGTTTTACTTATAAGTGTATTTTGTAACTTTGAAATAAATGAAAGATGATTAAGTGATCATTGGATTGGAAAGAATATGTGCGTTAGCTTATTAATCTGCCAATCAAAATTCTAGTATAGGTCAGAACTAAATATATAGCATAATGCACAGCATATATACTCGGCCGTGCAGAATATTATTATTATTATATTTAATAGCATATTACATCATACAATCAGTAAATGCCTTACAAGTGGTTGCGAAGAAGTTTCAAATACGAAGCTATTTCTATTTTAAAAGGCCTGTTATAATAAGGCGTTTAATGCTCAAGTCAAATTGGATCTTGAATGCAACGCTGCTGTAAGAATTATGAAATCAAGGTTACAGGAAATGATGCAACTTAGTGGATGAGACTAGATGCACAGGCAGTAACTTAGATTGAGATAAACGATATGACATTGAAAGAAATGAAAACGAAATAAATATAGTAACCAAATGGAATAGAAAACAAATAGCGTAACAAGCAATTTAACGAACAAAAATTCAAGATACAGGTCAGATTCTGGACAAAATTAAAAAGTAATGCAGGAAACGTTTACAAAATTAAGACAGAAGAAAAGGATAGGATTATCAAAATAACATACTTTAAAAATTAGTGGCGGTGAATTTGCTTACTTTAAGTCGACCAGATTAAAAGCTTTACACAAGTATACTGTGGGAATATGACACGATACAACTACAACTCGTTTTGTGCTAGAGATAAACTTGTACGTGGGCCTTGCACACATGAATCTGTGATTCTTTTTTACAGCGAAGCTGATTATCGTAAAAAACTATTTTATGTTATTTGCCCCCAGAATGAAGTACATGATCTTAGTCGTCGCCGCCTCACTGCTGATTTCATCAGTCGCTAGCGAAACATTGACTGTGGACACGTGCAGCTGTTGGGATGGTTATCGTCCAGCGAAGGTCGGAGATTCAGTCCGATGCGTCGGCATAATGTTACTCGCCATCAGACCCTGCAACATTCTTAAGCCGCCTAGGTGCATCTGCGGCGAAGAGGTCACCGGAATCCTATCGGATTCGACCGGAACATGGTGCAGCACTTTCGCGAAGGGCGTCGAATTGAAGCGATGGGCGTGCGAAAACGAAGAGCAGTGGAGCGAATACAAGAAGAAGTTGGAGGGCGAGAACAAATTATAGTAGTAGACTACGAATTACTGTTTTACTTATAAGTGTATTTTGTAACTTTGGAAATAAATGTAAGATGATTAAGTCACCATTGGATTGGAAAGAATATGTGCATTAGCTTATTAATCTACCAAACAAAATTCTAGTATAGGTCAGAACTAAATATATAGCATGATGCAAATAATATATACTCGGCCGTGCAGAATATTATTACATTGTTAATCATATTTGGACATACCTTTTTATGATATTTACTAGCATATTACCTCATAAAATCTTTAAACGCCTTATAAATGGATGCGAAGAAGTTTCAAGTAGGCGTTTAATGTTCAAATCGGATGGAATAGAAGATAAATGGTGTAACGAGCAATTTAACGAATAAAAATTCAAGATACAGGTCAGATCCTAGACAAAATTAAAAAGGATTACAGGAAAAGTTTACAAAAGTAAGACAGAAGAAAAGGATAGGATTATCAAAATAACATACGTTAAAATTATTGCCGGTGAATTTGTTTATTTTAAGTCAACCAGATTAAAAGGATACTGTGGGAATATGACATGATACAACTAAGCTCGTCTTGTACTAGAGATAAACTTGTACATGGGCTTTGCACACATGAATCTGCGATTACAGTAGAAAATTACTTTATGTTTTATGCCCCCAGAATGAAGTACATGATTTTAGTCGTTGCCGCCTCATTGCTGATTTCATCAGTCGCTAGCAAAACATTGACTGTGGATACGTGCAGCTGTTGGGATGGTTATCGTCCGGGGAAGGTCGGAAATTCAGTCCTATGCGTCGGCATAATGTCAATCGCCGTCAGACCTTGCAATATTCTTCAGGCGCCAAGATGCATCTGCGGCGCAGAGGTCACCGGAATCCTCTGGGATTCGACCGGAACATGGTGCATCACTTTCGCGAAGGGCGGCGAATTAAAGCGATGGGCGTGCGAAAACGAGGAGGAGTGGAGCGAATACAAGAAGAAGTTGGAGGGCGAGAGCAAATTATAGTAGTACGACTACGAAATATTGTTTTACTTATAAGTGTATTTTGTAACTTTGGAAAGAAATAAAAGTGACCATTGGATTGGTGTTCACAGTTATAATATTCAAAAATGTCTACAAATCACACAATCAAAACATGAAATAAAATAAAAAGCAAAATAAATTTACGACCAATTTGTTCCAATAAAATCGATTCGGTTTTATTTTTTTTATATTATGACGATTCTAGTTAAAACGGCATTGGGAATGATTATTATTATCGAAGATCGGCCCGACCGACGTCGGCTCGAGTTTTAAGATCATTGGGGTGCTGGCAATAGGTAATAATTCATAATAATGAACTTTACTCTCAGCCTAGGAAGCTCTAGAGAAGTACGTTGCTTGACGAAGCCCCTGATCCGTTCAAGCGGCGTGCCCAACTTTATCGCACTTCAATCACTAACTCTTGCTCGAAGTAATTTTTAATCCGAAATTAATCCTTAAATCAACACAAAACTTTGTTAACTGAGCAGTTTACGTAAGCGAACTTGTAATTCTAGTGCCTGCCGATTCGAGAGCGTTGATCTACGACCACTTCCGTTCGTTCTCATATTCACTCTGTACTTCCTATTCTAACGTATCATACACTAATGTGTATTGCAATGTCACTACACGCCCGATAATTATAGCAAACACCAGGTATTTGTTACCTATAGCATACTTTTAAATTCGATATAAAATACGTCCCAAAGAAACTTATTTACAATTGAAGGTGAATATAATTCAATATTTGATAGAGTTGATAAAGGGATGCATTTGCGAGAGATATTTCTTATCAGCAGCAGTGCAAATATGCTCTAACTCGTAGATTTTTTGTGGACATCGCAGTAAAAAATCCATAAACCAAATCCATCAAGAATTGCAGCTTCTGCACTTAAACATACAAACGTATAACGGATCGTCAACAACTTTGAGAAGAGTTGGATGGTGATCGTCTCCGTGTGCAGAAAGGAATATATCGTTAGAAAATAAAATTCGTTCATTCAATAGAATTGTGCACAATAATCTTCTACTTAGATTATCTCTGGAGGTAGGCAGAATCTAATCGAATTAAACTACGGAAACATTTAACTCCCTGAAGCAATTAGCTGCTAGTTTCAAACAAATACACCACTTATGGCTCCGATCAATAAATTATTATTATATTATTATATTATATTTATTGGCAATTGTCAATCTACTAGAAATTGATATAAATAAACGTTGGATTTATTGATAAGTATCAATCGACACATAATATATAGATGTCATCACACTTTCCAATATTTTATACCGGATCTATCACTTGTTGTTATTATATGAACCAATATGTAAAAATAAGGCGGGAGTGCAGAGAAAATATAACAATTTAATCTACGTTTCTCCGTAAATCGTTCTTCCCTTCGCGAGATAATTATATTGTTGAAAACTACCTGTACGTTCATGTTTTTATTCGGGGAGCAGGTGCGGACTTCAAATGCCGGCAGAGTACTTAAAAGTCTTAAAAGCCATGCTCTCTGCCTGATAATTGGGAGGTAGAAAAAAGGGCATTCGCAGCCGTTTATGGGCGGTATGTTTGCGGCTAGCGACGCGATAATTACGAACAAAATTATGAAATAGTTTAAAATTTGGAAGAGGGAAGTGAATCACAAAATTAACGCACTTTATTTTGCTATGCAGGTCATTTTAAGTGCTATGCACTTAGGAGTCGCATGCATAGGTTATGAAATTGGCGCCGGGATTGTGAGGTAACTGCTCGCTACAGTCTTACGAACAACGATGGCAGAAAAACTCATGTTTCCATAGCAAGACTCAGTAGTTATGGGTCGACGTAGGTCATTCACTTCACAATACGACGTTCGACCACATGAGTAATTTGAATTCAATATATAACAAAGGTATAATCTATCATCATCACGAGTAATACGTGAACTTAAAATAAATGGTTTCATTGACATTGACTTGAAACACAGAAAACGCGCATTAAAATGTTATCGTCGTCACTTATGTATAATTACATCAGTTGCAACAAAGAATAGAATTATTATAACAGAAGCTGAAAAGGCAAGAAAACGAAAAGAGGAAATGCAATATATACGAGGCCTGAATAATGAAGAGTACGCAAACCAGGTATACGGATACTCGAGAAACGAAATCAGATTGGACGTAAAGATAACAAGCATTTAAAATAGTGAAGAGGGACAAAAACTAATAATTGCAAAAGAATATATTAATATAGTAAAGACATGAACGTACAATGTGAGGAGTATAAATAGAAAAGAAGAAGAAACAGTAGAAGAAATTGAAGTAGACTACATTAGGCTTATGGAAATCAAGAAAAAAAGAAATAAACTACGAATACACATAGGATATTGGTTGCACACAACAGCAGTAGGCGAAGGGGAAACATCAAGAGCAGGGGTAGGGTTCATAGTAAAAGCAAATAGAATATGTAACGTGACTTCACCCATGTAAATGATATAATTTTAGAAATAGAACAAGGCGAAAAATAAGTAAAGTACGCAGTAATAGTAGCATACGGCCCAACTGAAGTTTTTCGAAAAGTTACAGGAAGACATTGACAAAAAAGATAAGAAGGTTATCATAAAGGGAGACCAAAATTGCAAGGTAGGCAACGAAAACAAAAAGACTGAAGACTACCTAGGGACACAGGTTGAAGAGTTCGAAACACAAACGGACAGATGATACTGGACCTATACGTTACAAAAGACCTAGTGGCGGCAAACTCGAAGTTCACACACAGCGACGCTGTCAAGTATGCAAGATAGGAAATAAATGGAGGAGAAAGATCAATTATAGACTACTTCATAATAACTAGAAAGAGCTGGACCGAAATAACAGATGCAAGACCACTATTTTTTGTTTATGGAATGAAAGACTACAAAGAATACATAGCAAACTGAATAATAGTAAAGGAGCTAATAACAGTGACAAAAGATATAGCGTGGATGAACTTTGGAAATAAGATGAAAAATCGAAAACTCTTCTACCGAACCCTAACAGACATGAGAAAGAAAAAAACAAATGTGACAGTAAAGAACATCAAAGATGAAAATGGAAAAATATTACAAGAAGTAGGAGAAATGGCGGAAAGAAGGAAGAGGTACTTTCAACAGCTTCTAGACGTAGAGATCGATAACAAAGTAAAAGAAAACGAAGATAAAGGTTAGGCAAATACATGAATGGAAAACAAGCGAAGAATCAGAGGAAGTCATAGGAAGATTGAAGAAGATGGCTAAAGCAGTGGGTCACGCAAATACATGAATGGAAAACAAGCGAAGAATCAGAGGAAGTCATAGGAAGATTGAAGAAGATGGCAAAAGCAGTGGGTCACGACGGCATCACAACAGAAATTGTAAAATACCCAGGAAAATAGTTAAATGACTTGATGGAGTCAGGTATCCGCCCGAAAGACTGGAAAATAGGAATAATTACACCAATCCCCAAAAAGGCGGCACGGGGCTGTAAAAATTTCCGGGGATTAACCTTACTAAGCATGCCCATGCCAGAATAACAGAAACAAGACTTAGACAAGAAAAAATAGAATCAACACGATACACAATAGAGGTGGCCAAATATTCCATAAAAAGTGCACTAGTTATGTCCGCAGTAGTAATGAAACCACGGGACGATTTGAGACAACAGTAGGACTCAGACTAGGCTGCGCACTAATCCCACTCTTATTTACAGTAGCCCTGGGTGACGTGGTAAAGTAGTACAAAGAGAAAATTAAACCATACACGATAGGCAATTAGAAAATGAAAATAATGCACGACAAAACTAATATTTGCAGACTATATGGCGATTCTAGGAGAAGCGAACAAGACCTACAGCTCAACATGGGAATATACGCAAATTAATTAATGAAAAGGAATGTGATAATTAACAGCGAGAAGTAAAGAGTAAGACAATGATAGAAAACCCCGAAAAACAACATACAACATAGAAATTGATGGACTGAAATTGGAGTAAGTAAAAGATTTTAAATACTTGGCGACATATATGAGTGAAAATGGAAAACTGAAACAGGAAGATTATTTAATCAACGTTCATAGAAAAAACGGAGATACCCAAAGAAACAAAAACTGAAATATACAACAAAGTGGTACTACCAGGTGCAAACTAAATTCCATGGAAATGCGATTCCTCAAAAAAATAGAAGAGAAAAGCAAGAGGGACAAATTAAGGAATGAAATATACAAAGAAACCAATAGGACACAAAATATGAGAAAGCCAAATAAGACGGTGAGAACACGTAAATAGAATGGAAGAAATGAGGCAATCCAAACAAATTTATGAAGCAAGCCAAGCAGGCAAGAGCAAGATAGGGATATTTATGAGACGTGACAAGAAGTTAAAAGACGCACTAGAAAAAATAGGAGCAGTGTGTGAGCAGTAACACAAAGGCGACAGATCGAAGAAATGGAAAGAAACATGAAAGAGGGTACCGCTGCCGAGCTAGACCAAGGCTAGACTAAGGCGTCGTTTAAGTAAGTAAGTAAGGAAGTTAAATTATTGGATAATAACTGTGAAGATACATAGAAGGATAATGAAGCAAGGAGTTTACCTGACTCTTCCCTTAGCACAAGGAATATATGAAGAGCTACTTACTAGTACAAATCAGAGAAAGCGAAAACGTTAGAGCCTTCGGAGATAATCCTTCACAATCATAATAGAATACCTTTAAACCAATGGCACTCATATGAAGATAAATGAACCAGAAATACAAAAGTAATGGCAAGAAGATTAGCCCCAATAGCAAACCCACAAATAAATCGAAGTCAACGATTGGATTTCTGACCACCCTCCAGTTTCCTAAAACTGAGTGATAGATCATCGAAAAAGTTCGCAGTCTAACACTAATCAATAAACCACCGCTGTGTAATTAATGAAAAAATATATACGATATGATGAAATTATGAAAGACAAATTCTTAAAGAGTAACTTCGTAACATGGACATTTAGTTATTTGATTGCCAAATGAGTTAGGGTTGTCACCTACCAAGGCTGTTAGGTTAATTTGATGCTCTAATTTTGTGCACTAAGCTTAAAGAAGTGTATCATAATTGAGGTCCATAACAGTCATTACTTTACTAAAGGAGAATGTGATGGTTAACTTGTTTACAACCCGTTGTATATAAAAAATATTCTCTGTTCGTACGTACACATGAATAAAATCAACTATGTGCCGGGAAGAAAAGAAGTTCCAAAAATAAAAAAAGTTGGGACGCACAGCAGAGGCTCTAAACTTCTTTGTGATATTATTCAGTCGCATAAGGAAAGGACATTAATTATTTGTAATCTGTACATAAAATTGAAAGCAGTTTCAATTATTAATAATTACATTTCTATTTTCAATATATAGGCAAAATCGTTTAGTCGTACAAGAAAAATATATTATTTTTAGATACAGACTAAAAATAATATATTTTTCCTTTTAGTATGTAAAAATAATTGTTTAATTTATTAATAATTAATATTAATATTAATATTTGTAGTCATTTAGTTACTAGACATAGTATATGAAGTGTTTATGGTTTGCATTAAAAAAATAGATCGTAGCTTCTAAAACAATGATTAGCAAATACGTTTAAGTTCGCATAAAGATTATTATGTAAGTTGTTTTGTTATTATGCAATAAATTATTGTGACAGCGAACGAAATACGTTGATAACTTTATATATACTTTTTTGTAAATAATCGTGATATATTTACATCATTTTTATATTTAAATATATTTACGTATGAATAATACAAGACATGTAATTACGAATATATCCAGGAACCATTACAATTAATCATTCAGTCCACAGATTGTAAAGCTCGCCGGGAAGCAATCACCGCCGTTCAATTACCAAGGACACGACATGACAGGTAGAAACGGCGTGATCACCTTCAACATGTAAATCCATCGTCGAATGGGCACGATCCAACAATACAATAATAGGTCACATGCGATGTTGTCGTGTTTGAACAAAAAAAAACATTCATTTAATATGTACTAACTTGTGGAATAACAAAGCAATGTGTAATTCTCAAGAACAAAGAACTACTATCAACTACCTAAAAGAATAATGGCACCGAACAAGGACGATAGAAAATAAAACTGACTGAATAACACATCTCAAGAAGTAGAAGCTGCGGGAATTTACAAATGCAACCAAGTACCACTTCTGTAGAAATAAGGGCTCTAGTAAAAATATATCAAACACGAGACAGAAATAATATGCTGTTCAAAACCTAAACATGGACAAGGAGTTGAGGAATATCTCTATCCTTGATGAAAGAAATACTGGGTTGGGTTCGGTTGTGTACGTCAAACTAGAATTTGGCTTCAATTCGCTAATTGTTTTGTATGAACGGCATTCCTCAAATAAAAAATACATTTGCTTTACTTCAACAAATAATCCCAAATTAAAAAAAATGGATTAAAAAATTAAGATTCAAAATATTCGAACGAAACACCAAGTATCTGTATCTAGAAGTTTAGGAGCTGACAAAAGCAAACAAGCACTGTTTTAAAAAACTGGACTAGGAATTGGAGATTTAAAATATTAGAAAGCAAAAACTTTAGTATTTGAATCCTGAGGTGTATGGGCTTTAAGCACGACAGTTTCTAGATAAAGGACACTATATGCAGTATTTTTGATGATAACTATATTTTGCGAATTAAAAAAAAAATGATAGTCGGCAAATACATATTCGAAAATTAATTAAAAATTACAATTACACATACAAAATATTAGAGAAACGTAAAAATTATAGTAAATGTTCTTAACAAGTACCTGAAACAAAAAATAATTTTCATGCAACGAATACAAATACAAATACGCCAAATGGTAATTTTGCAAAATGTTGGAGCATCATCACTTGATGGACTAACTATTGCTATTTAAATATAATTCGTCAAATTTGATTGTATTATTTATGAAGAATCTGGTAATTTAGAATTAATGAAGTTTAACAGCATGTCGATAATTATTTCACAAAATCTTCGAAATATTTCACAAACATTTTATAAACTAATTATTATTAAATTGTTTCACTTTCTCTTTTATGGATTGTTGAAGTTCCGACCAAAAACTGGAAAATGAAATACTCTGTATATAGGAAAAGTTGTAGCGTTTACTAATCAAACAGTGTACCCTAAATTATTCTGAGGAAGTAATTATTTTTACATTAGGCAGTCGCGCAAATAATAATAACTTCGCATCGCGTACTAAGGTAAATACACTATAAACGGCCTAACTGAACCCGAGCTCGACTAACAATTCTTCGTTACTGTTAGACACGCGGGAATGTCTTAATAAATGGCCGTTTATGATCACAATCATGTTACAAGTGCAGCTGAGTTGACCAGAATGGTACGACGTTGTTATTAGTCCCTGGGATTTAGCACAAATTAACAAAATGTAAGTTTTTAAGTTATGTTCCACTTAGTGCACGCTGAAACAGTCACTTCGACTGTTAATTATGACTCGGTGAATTGTCTCGCAGTACCCGTTCATAGCGATAAAGTCGCATTATTTTGACATCACAGCGTTTGGGTCGACGCAATTAATAAACTGTTGGTTCAAATCTAGTCCCAAGCGCCGTTAAATGTGTAACCCAATGGTTGTTTTGCAGGTCTCCGCTTATTGTCCTCCTGACGATCGCGGCGTTACTTCGGACTACCACATCTGCGAATCCAATCAGGCGCTGCCTCTGTTGGGACGGCTACGAACCGGAAAGGATTTCCGGCGGCTATGAGTGCGTCGGGAAAAATGTATATCACGTCATGTCGTGCAACGTTCCCCAGCCGCCCGAGTGTTCGTGTACCGGACACAATGGAATCCTGAAGGACAGGACGGGAACCTGGTGCACGATTTATAAGCGCGGCGAGGAATTTGAGCGATGGCCGTGCGAAAATGGCGCCGACTGGGACCTATTCTTCCAGGAGTACGGCCTATAAATAGGTCACAAGTTCAAACGCACGTCGTCGGTTTTGTTAGTAAGTTATTTCCATAAATGTGTTGGTTTTTACAAGTTACATGAATAAAATAAACGGTGCATCATTTTTTTGTAATTAGTTTTTGTTAATAATGTATCAACACATTTTTAATATAAAGCGATTTCGAAACGTTTATTAATGTAAATGAAAAAAAAATATTTAATTAATTAAAACAAAATAAATGTAAAGTAGTATGTGTACTGCTTTTGTACAATGTTGTACATTACATTCCGTAACACTCTGTAAATGTATATCCAGCATTTATGCCTAGAAGTAGTTACTTGAAGAACCACATACAATCTAATGCCCAATTACTAGAAGACAAATACGATAACTATGTAGTGGGCAAACCCCGTAGATTGATACGAGCCAAGCAAAAAGATGTAAACAATTATTGAAATAAATCGAGACAACAAAGAGTAATTAGATCAAGTCAGATCTCTGCCATCGAAATGATTACAAGCATGACGATTTATGTATGTCACAACAGTATTTGACAACCCAACCCTACGACAGCGCTAGGACTTCAAATACATACGTTTGTAATGAACTTGTAACTTTTGGGGGTAACTTATTTATTGCTAATTTTACGCTAATGGTCGTATGAAGAAAAATATAAGGAAACACCTTGACTTTTAGACCATTTATTGATAAACGACCTCTGCAAGAACTCCACGACTATAAATACGCAAGTTTGTCATTAATTTGTAACTTGGATATTGTACACAATTTATTGTCATATTGCTAAGTTTTTCCTGTATATGTGTCGAAAAACAACTGTGTATGAGACACTCGACTACAAATACACAATTCATTATTAAAAGGCGACGGCGCGTAAGGTTGTGTGAGTTGTAGCACCTGATATATTTAGTGTTTTTATTGATGAGGTGCCAAGTGTAAAAGGTGAATTCCGTTAACATAATATAGTGTATGTGTGTCTAGTTCTATACCAAAACCAATTAGCACTATTACGTGCTCAAATTCCGTGAAAAATGAATTAATTAAATAATGTGTCATCGACATCGTTTTTAGCTGAACGAACAAACTGCGTTGTTAAAAAGGGGATTATGTTGTTTCCAAACTGAAAATAAATTACTGTGGGATACATGCAATTACGATGTGAGTCCGATAAATAATATCGAAGAACATGTAGCAAGTTATTTCTCCTGATATCGTTAGGTGTCATCCATTGGGTCAGGTGCAAAATGGTAAACAGGTTGTGCTTGTGAAATTTAGTTATAAATATCGCAGAGATGTGTTGTGTGTTAGGAACCGCCGTTCAGGTGGTAGAAGGTCTTATGGTAAGTCGTTACGTGTTATATAGAAAGGTTATGGATACGATACTTTTGGGTTTAAAAGGATTTGGGTCCCGGATGGTAATATTAACGTAAATATAAATAATAAGAAATTGTTTATTAGTAAATCCGATTTTGATAAATTGTGTATTATGAGGGTATTGTTCAAATATTTTTGTTGAAGTTTTAAATATAAGGTGGTTTTGCGGTGTTGATATTTTTTTAATGTAATAGTTGATAACTTTTTAAATTGTATGCATTTTATGCTGGAAAGTATATATAATTTGTGAAACATTTGAAAATTCTCTAAAGAACGAAAAAATGGCGAATGTCAAATTTGCAAACATGGCCCAAAATAGTCAAAATGACCGAAAATGCGAAAATGTCAAAATACGAAACACAAAATATTGTACTTCTGCACTTGTACTTGTATTGTACTTGTTCTTCGAAATATTAAAATTCAAAAATTTAACAAAAATGTGAAAATTTATAAATAATTAGATTGCAGTTTCGTCAATTTTGACCATTTTGATAATTTTCGAATGATCGTCCAAGTATACAGGCTGTGTTCTTTTTGTACAACTATTTAACTACTTTTATTATTCATCTTATTTGTAGTTTGATACAATTTGCATTTCGGTCATTTTTGCATTTTTGCATTTTGCTCACTTTTCATTATTTTTGGCAATTTTTGTCAAATATGATACTTAGCTGTTTCTTCATTTTTAGATAATTTTATGTTTCGCAATTTATATACCGTATGTCGCCGGATTGAGTTTACAATAGGTGTTATTGACCAAAAATTTTCTAATTTGAATTTCATGTTTTGGGATTCCGCCCTGGTTGGCCTGAAAGTTATTTTTAGTTTACTTTCGATTTTTTAAAATCAAGTAGGCCTTTACAGTTGGGCAAACACTATTTTAGTTCTAGGTTCTAGGTAAACTACCCTTTCCGTTCACAGTACGCCAAAGTGTAACTAAGAAAAGTTGTTCAGAATGTAAAGTTATGCATGTTTTCAAAACGATCGACCTACTTTGATAAAATCCAGTATTGGTCAGTATTGCAATTGAAACAGCAATAATAACATGAGGTGGCTTAATAAAACCATCGAATACATATCAAGTATTTATTGTAGTATGATATGGGTCGTTATATTTCATATCGTTAAAGTAATATCACAAAACTCACTTCATTGCGAAGTAATGAATATTTTTACAATTTTACAATTTTCTGAAAATTTACGTACCGTACCGTAACTTTACATTCTGAACAACTTTTCTTAGTAACACTTTGACGTACTGTGAACGGAAAAGGTAGTTTACCTAGAACTAAAATAGTATTTGCAAAACTGCAAAGGCCGACTTGATTTAAAAAAATCTCAAGTAAACTAAAAATAAGTTTCAGACCAAGCGGGGCGGAATCCCAAAATATGAAATTGCAATTCGAAAATTTTTGGTCAAATATACCTATTTTAAACTCAATCCGGGGACATACGGTATATATCTCATAGCATTTTGATCATTATTTGCAAATTTCATATTTTAGACAACAAAAACACAAGTTTTTCCATTTTTGGATAACTTTGCTTTCTTGACACAGTTCACGATTTGGGATTTTTGCTAATGTTCATCTTACTTACAATTTTACATTAACATAATTTCATAATTTTATATTTTCGACATTTTCGAAATTCTTGACACATCACAGAGCCATTTTGAATGCACATTTCAATACATGACTTTGTTCTAGAACATTGACAATTTCGAGATTTTAAGCAATCTTGAAATATAATAAAACAGTTACTTTGCAAACGTTCAATCGTTTTTATTTCCATCGATTATAATAAAAACTAAAATTACGATTCAAGTAAAAAATACAACGTGTCGACAATTCCTAACTAAACTATGTACAACTACTAAACTACATGAAAGCAATACCAGAATCGAAACACAGTATTTTTTAACTTTAGTTGTAATTTTTATACTAATAATATACAACAAATTTGATTGCACCTCTTACAAATGATTCGAGCGATGCGGAGACATTTGTTTCAATACATTTATTTATATAGTTCTTTACCTATCTTTAATTATAAAATCTGTTTATTTTGTAGGAGTTATACTAATTCATAAATATTTATCTATGTTACTTGAAATGTTGGTATTTTCGCTTTAGTTGGATATAATTCTTGATTCATTACAATGTTGTTTCCCTACTGAATAAAATAACGATGATAAGACATTGTTGAATAATTGTTTGAAGATACTAGTGATAATACATTACTTATATATTCGTCATTATAGCATTGTCAGAAAAAATAGGCGCGCTCGTGGGTGTGTTGTATTTATGTAAACATATTTCAGTATGAGTAAAAACTATGAGTAAACATTACGTTTAATAGAACTATGTTTGTGTGGGTGTAATTTATCGTCACCTAACAGCTATGTTAATGAATTTTTTAAATCATTTTAGTAAAACTATAATTGAAGTTGGTGCACTGTTGGATAATATTGTGTGCTTGAGTAATATTCATATTAACTTACTCGAGTATTAACACTCTTACGTTCACATCCTTGATTCATTCGTAAAATCTTAAGCAATTAGTTGATTGACCAACCTCTTCTTCTTCAATGTAACATAAATGTCGTCAATTCTTATTGGTTTAATTGTAGTGAGTCACGAGCTGGGGCAAATTACTACTGGAGCGTTACATGTTCATGATCTGTCAAATCGTTCGTTAATTAATTGTACTATTACATGCGACATTTCTAAACTCAGTCCTAGGTGTCATGCATATCACTATTTTGCCAATTCGAGCTATGATCTGTTGAAGTTAGACATGCACTTGATTCCATGGTTCATAGTTTACGAATTAAATTATATTATATAAGATCAATATGAAAAAGTATTTTTTTTTTAATTTGCTACATCAACGGCTTGTTTGATATGCATATTATGATTTTTTAAAAACCAAATACACCTTGGTTAACCCATAATGTGAAATTAGTATGACATTGGGAGCTAATGCATAAAATCTTTGCGTTACCTCCTGCGTACAAAGTTACTTGAACACTGGCAATACTATAAGTCGCTGCGCTATTTGACTACAACTGCAGTAAATGCTGAAAAAAAATTATTTTGAGTTTATTTTGGCATTACTAATAAAAACTTCTTTGGAGAAAGTTGCGCGAGCTGAATGTATATAAACTAGAGACTTATAGTATTCCAATTAATTTCCAAAATGTTGATGCCATCAATAACTATTTCAGTAATGTTATGAACCATTGTGCACAGTGTGATACGGAAGTCATAAACTTAACTGTAAAATAAAGGACTCACGCGTTACGTTCTCAGAGATTAGTGAAGATCAAGTTCTTGGAATTATTAACGATCTTAAGTCAAATTCGGCTGGTGGGGACGATATTTACTTACAACTTGTCCAAATGTGTTGCACATTTTTATTACCTATATTCGTACATACATTTAACACATGCCTAACGAGAGGAGTACTTCCAGATTTGTGGAAGCATGCACGTGTGATTCTATTGCCAAAAAGTAGCAAAACCGATAGTTGTAATTAACTTCGGTCAGTTTGCATTTCGCCGGTACTGTTGAAGGTTCTGTAGAAGTTAATTGCGGAGCAGTTGAACGTATTCTTGGTGAAATACTCGTTGTTATCACCTGTGCAGTCAGAGTTTAAGCCTTGTTACACTTGTACTACAGCGGTGGCTCACATGGTATAATTAAGGTGATTGATGATGGCAACAAACTAACACTACTTGTTCTCTTAAACTTCTCCAAGGCCTTGGATCTCATTAATAATGGAACTCTTCTAGCCAAATTGCACTATATTGGATTGGTAACTACTTGAGGGGTCGTAAACAAAGTGTATATGTGAGGACGGATCGAGTGTTGTACTTCTTCAATTCGGAGTTCCGCAGCGATCTATTCTTCGCCCCTTGCTGTTTTCCATATATAATACAGATCCTTTGCCGTGGCGTATTTACTAAACACAGTCCGCGTCCGTAAAGTAAACAATGGTCAGTTTAGCTAAAGCTCGTCTAAAGCATACACTTAAACTTAATCCGGATAAATGTTGTTTGGTAGTGAACGCGTGCACAAGGCAGTGTTACCGTTGATTGATATTATCATATTACATTATGTAGTGTATCACTATTGTATGCTCAATTATATTCAATTAATTTCACTTTATCGCATTTCTCGGTTTGTAATATTATTGGTTTTAAGTCGTAGTGCTTTAGTTAAATTTAGTTCGTCGTGGTATCTTTTATCTTTAATTTTTTAATTTCGTTTAATATTAAGATTTGCTAATTTGTAAGTAACAACATACAAATATTTATGTATTTTTTCCATTTTCTAATAATGTTATGTAAGTTAGTTTAATTAGTAAGGTTCATATAAAAGATCAGGACGCTACTACTGCAGCCTACTGTAATGTGAACTTTTGGTATATGTTATTATTCTTAAATTTTTCATTCCGTACTGTTAATTCACTGATTTGTAATATCTGGGGTTGTCCAAAACTACTTATTGCCAGATTTATATAAATGATGCTCTATGAAAATACTTTTGTTTTTTCATGAGCTTTGCCCCCACCCTCAATGTGGCCCTTCTGGGTTTTTTTTATTTATTTATATTAAAACTAATTGATGTTGCCCTCATCCTCTAAAAAATCCACACTACACTTTATTTTTGATCTAAAGACGGTGAGAACAAAGGCAGATGTACTTTAATTGCAGCTTCTACGGATTGCACAAAAGAAGTTACAACTTAATTACAAGCTTGTTAATTAGCCCTGGAGATCTTACAGAGGTAATGTTTACAAAAAAATCACCTGAAAATCAAACTGTTCCTTTATATTACCATTAATATAAACTTGACAATAACTATTTTTGTTCAACCGCTAGAAACTGCAAATTAAAAACTTCTTTATGCACACTCATGTGGTGATTATGATAGTGACTACGACAACGTCATGAAAAAATCACAATTAATTTGAATCTAGTTACGATTAATTTTGTACAACCCTCTTACAAATTACAAATAACAAACGCGTGTATGTGTAGTGGAGTTCTGATAGTCGTGGATAGTTTACAAAAAGACGTTTAACCGACCGTTAAGTTGCTATGTGTTAAATATTCCATGTGGACAGTTATTGTATTGTCGTTTGTATCTGATAACCGCTAATGAAATCACAGCCGAGAAGCCAAGAATGAACTATTGATCTTGAAATAAGACAATCATGTAACTTATTTAATATACAACCTCATCGAAAATATAATAATAATATAATAATATAACATAATATAATTATCTTCCTTACTCTACCAACCCAAAAGTTAACAGTAACAAGTTCCACACATATGTTACAGTTGAGAATTTTATGAACAACAAATCTCTCCCGTCTTTTCTTCTCAAATCATACGATATCCTTCTATCAACATCAGAAGCATACTCTTTAATATTTGGATGTTGAATTATATACCCGAATTGCATTTTAACAATTGTTTAATTCCGTTCAATACCTTATTAATTTATCATAAGAAAACAAAATGGCTACAAACGATTAAACTCGAGGAATTGATTAATGGAAACAATACGAACAAAATCAACGAAACAATTTCGCGCATTAATATTTTTGTTTTAGAAAAATTTTGTTATAACTAAAACTTGCACAGATTGCGATATTTTATGGCGTTAGTGAAACCAATAAATTGCAAACGTGCGCCCGAATAAATTCAAAATAAACCGAAAATCAATTTGGCCAAACATCAATTAGCGAAAATGCAAGCCTTGTAATTTTTAACAATGCGGCGCAATTCGTGTCGCGTCCGCAACACGACTGTCCAGAAACGATTGCTCGCTTTAATTTTTTTCATTACTGGATGAACTGTCCACCCCAATATTGGCATGTAGTCTGTTGAGTTTTTTACGCAAATGCAGTTTTCACTAAACAAACGCTTTTTTGAGTTTCGTCGATGCGAAATGTATTGCAAATGAATTGTACAATTTTTTTTAGAAACTAATGACAGACATACAGACCTTTGAAGCGGGAGTAATCAGCTATAAAATGTCGTTAATTGTGTCGACGACGAAAAATAAATTTGTTTTTCGATGTTAATCCAAGTTTATATTAGTTAAATTTTCATAATGGTCAAATATTGCAAACATAAACACCTAGAATGGAAATAAGGAGTAGAATTGTAATTAAAAACGAGCAATTGAATCAAAACACGCTCGATCGACGAATACAATAAGGTATGAGTCTAAATTCAGATAAATCAGCGATGCTTGTAACAATAGCGAGACGGCCAATATCTGCAAACGCCCGACATTCGTTCGACGTAAAGACGTTTCATTAATTCTGCAAAAGATCAATATTTACTCGTCACGTCGCTTCGTCGCGGATTTGGCGTCGTAAAACCTGGAAGCCGTAAGATAATAGGGTTAATATTCATTTCGAGCACACTAAAGGCATTAACATCAGAACGGGAACACGGTCGCGGTGAATATTCATACTTGCAAAGTTTTGATGATATTTCGCTACGTACGTACTCGTAGGACGTTGACGATGGTGACGCTGCGCGCCGCCAACTGGCAAACTTCAGCGCGGTCTGTCTTAATAATTCAGTTTGTCGCTTGTTTGAGCATTTTCCATAAACAGCAGTTGGTGTTCAGGGACGCGTTCACGCCCCTAATGCAGATTCGGTCGCGCCCGCGTCATCTTCGTTAAAATGTCGGCTTTAAAGAGGTCGTTGCCAAACTCAAAACAGGTCAAAATTTATAAATTCTTGCAAAATCAAATGATACAATATAAAAAATAAAGTTTAACTATAAAAATCACCGCTCTCCACTTATTCGGGGAATAAATTTTGTGCTCGAGTCGTCCTCGTGGACATTTCCCGACCGAAAATATGAATAACGATGTCGTTTTACGACAACATATTGCTTGTCTTTCAAACTCAGAGACATTTTTCATCTCAGATATTCCATCATGAGAAGGCGGGCGCTATAATGAAGACATTTATGTGTAAACGTAATATACACTGGCAGTGACATTACCGTCTCACGTGCATATTAAATTCTGCGTTCAACATAGTTAAGTTTACAGAATCGCGACCGTAGCAATACCTAAAAAATTGTACTGTAAGGCAAAGAGTATCCTGGTGGTACTTTGATGTATATGTTAATATATTTTGTAAATTGCCAATTATATCAGAAAAATATAATATATAAAATTAATTTTTATTTTAATGGTCGTGCATTGAAATGTGATCATCAAAATTATACAGATTGGACCTCCGAAAATAATTTCGGTCACTTCTGACTCCTAACAAGAAGCCAACATTTAAGGGCCACCTTTCGTTATAACGCTGTAAAAGTTTTGCTTTTAATGCATGACTAACGCCAATATAGTATTTTTGATACCATAATGCCATAAACTTGTTCTTTAGTGTAAACATTGCGAGGTATCGAATTTGTTCCTGTTAGAAAATATCTTGTGTAGGCGATTCACTGATCACGAATGCTTAGTTCTTGAACAAAAACAAGGGCGACAGGTAGAGAGAGTTGGTAGAGAGGTGGTCTGAGGTGGAAGCCCAGGGCATGGAAGGGAAACTAGGGAGAACGAGATACAATGGAAGATACAAGGAGTTGCAGGTGCACAGTAGGAGGGCGGAATATCTCCGAGGAAGGAAAAGATCCGATGAGGAAAGATTAATCACTAGATTCAAGTCCCTAAACGAGGATAGAAAGTACAAGTATTAGATAGGAGATGAGTACAAGAGGTCCGAAGCATGTGGAAGCGGGGGAGATGAATGGAAACACTGGTGGGAGGAATGCAAGAAAATGGTATGGGGCAAATAGGAAGAGAAACAGGGCAGATACTGGAGAAGGATGCTAGGAGAGAAAGGGAATGGAGTGGAGCTGTTTGGGAAATTAAAGAAGAGAATAAATGAGGAAACGTGTAGGAGGGAGACAGAGAGAAATATAAAGCAAAATTTGTCGCAGATGTATGGACAGGCCGAGCGATGGTGGAGAACGGAGCTACCAGAAAGGAACGGAATCGAGGATGCAGGAAGGAGCCCGAGGTTTTAGAAGATAGGAGGGGACGCTCAGAATTATGTTTGATGTGTAAAATAAAGCTGTAAGATATGCCAAATAAAGGCAACAACAACAATTTCGGGAGTGAGGCTTGACAACAATTTGTATTTATTGTCCGAATCCAAACCTTTTTCGGATAGCCTGTGGTTAATTAATGTTCGAAGCGTTTTTATGCATGGCTGCCATGTTTATTTTTATAATTATAAAGTGAACAATAATGACATTCAGAGATATAAATTGACGATTTTGATGTCATTTTTTTATTGAATGTCGAGTCGAGTTTCAATAAAGGTCAGCAAGAAACACCCACAACGCATAATCAGCAATGTTGTTTAGTATGAAAACTTCAATATTTATTGAGTAAATCTCCACTTAATTTTTGTTAGAATCGTATTCAGATACTTAAAAAGTGATAACCAAAGCAAAATAAAAATTAATGTTTATTTATATATTTAACATAATACAATATATACAGAAAATTAGCGATAAGATTTATGTGTAATTATGTTGCGACCTGTTGACTATTCAAACAGCGATCAATTTAAAATAATGATTAACATTTAGATTCTGATTATTGCTTAAATGGGTCTTTCGTATTTCGTTTGATGTTTCATAAAATATTCTAGATTAACTTTTATTTTAATTCAAAAACCCCCAAAGGTTGGGATATTGTATCATTAAAAAAGCACTATGTATAATTGTTTTCCAAAAATATAACGTATTTGCAATAGCAGTGACAAAGTTATATAAAAAAATGACTGATCAATCGTACTACTATAAAACGATAACGTCTTTCAGTCCCTACAAAAATGTGCAACCCGGCCGTTTCATTTGGTGCGTTCGGCGTCGACTTTACGCCCCTAAAAGCGTATCGCCAAATGTCCTTCGATAGCGAACGGGACCAGATACGACAACATTGCACATGACTGAAGTTGTGGAGAAGAATTCTCTAAAATAACGTCTGCTAGAGCATATGTTCATTTATGGCGTTCATGTATGCCGCCCATTCGATTCCATTAGCAAATTTAATTCGCTATATTGTTTATATATTTTTTTCGTATATCGAGCGACTTTTGCGGCGTTTTGAAAAATATAAGGCGACGCAACAAGTACGTGGGTCAAACTACTTCGAGTGAGAGTTTGGTTGGGTTAAATTTTTTTTCTCTAGAAAATTCATCGTGGGAAAATTGTGATTGGATTGGATTGGATTGGGTCGGGTTGGGTTCGGTTGAATTGGGTTGGGTCGGGTTATACTTTTTTGTTTTTCCACGAAAAAATCATTGAAAAGTAGTTAGTTCAAATTAACTGTAGTTTCAAATTGTCAACTTATTATGACATATTGGTAGGTAAAACTTACTCACCTAGTCAGCCCATTATATATTATTAATATCCATTGGTAATTAACAAACTGCACAATATGTCAAAATTTTCGCAATTTTGATTAGAAAGTAAATAGTTGAAGCGTAATTACAAATAGTTGATAGGTAAAATGATTTCTTGTTCATTTTACAACTCATTCGATATACCGCACCGACTTCACATATATTATTACAATTGTACAATTAAATCAATTAAAACGTTAATTTATATATTAAAATAGCGGGTAATACATACATATTTCATGGTTTGTAATCGGTTAAAATTCCTTGACATTGATGTGAGTTTTGAATTAGAATATTTAAAGCTATTATTGGGTCTAGCTATGCTTATGCATCCATACCGTCTTAATTAAGTTTCAGCATGATATTTGATCGGGGTCATTTTCAACTTGTGGCTTAAATACATTTTATATCATGCATTAACACATTGTTTAAATTCGAATAATATTTTCACAACTGTTGTCACAATTTTGATTAAGATTAAGAATTAAAGCTTTCTTCATTGTGTGTTCTAATTATTGTAATGAATCGAAATTTCTATGTCTTTTTACAGTTAACATATATTATTACGTACTAAAAGAATGCATATAAGTAACGGAAGTTAAAGATGCTTGATCGTGGAACTAGGCTGGAAAATATTTGATATAAAATAATATTTATTTTAATATTGATAAATATTTTAGTTGATCTTAATGGTACCTACATTTGTGGTGGCGCTCAGTTTAGAATTGTCCCTCAACGGGACATATCTTATTTTCGTATTTTTATTCTCGCATTTGCGTTCCACATATGGCGATTCATTTTTTAGCGCCCGTTGACAATATTTTCACTTAATTAATTTAATTAATGAGATTCTGGGAACTGTCGTTTAAAAGCAATATACTGTTCGAAGTGTTCGAATCTGTGCCTTTTAATGGAGTACGTGCTTAGAGAATGTTTTATTATTCTAATTTATCTTAAATTTTCATTCTATATCTATAATTATACTGTTACTGTTTGAAATATGTTTTAAATTTATATTTCTATTATAAAAATAATAAAAATATAATAATATAATAAATAAAAATCGTCAAGTACTATTATTCAACATCTATCTAAAGGCAACCATGAAGCCTAGCAACACGGCCGTTTATCTATTACGCGACAATATTGACAACCATTCTGCGATTCGGTGCGTGGGCTACTCCATATATGTAAGCAATCCTACGCAGTCAATTTTCAGTTTACATAGTCGTAACAGAATGAATAAATGAATTCTCTTCAAGAACTTTTTTATATATATATTTTGACAACATTTTCACAATATTTAACAAATCTAGAAAACATTTAGAATAAAATGGTTCGCGTTGGTTCCACGTTTTTCACAATTTTAAAGAGTTTCTAAATGGATTGGCAACAAAACATGATTTGTGTTTCTGATACCTCACATTTTATAGCCAATTATATTTAATAGATTAGTATATTCCGATTTAGCAACGGTGGCAAAAATTTAAATATTTTATCAAATTTCTTACTTGCTAATTCCGAGACATAAACAATTCAACGCACACGCAGATTACGTTAGTTATCTTTGGAGAAATTGATGTCGTAAATCGTGTCTAAAATGGGTTAATTTCTCGGTCGGCGTTGGCGGTGAAGGAGGGAGCGAGTCGCATCGAAAACGCAAAGTTTCACACAAAAGTTAACGCGGAGCGACACCCCCGCCCCTCCCTCGGCGTTAGTCGTTCCC
The DNA here is from genome assembly GCA_959613385.1 of Geotrupes spiniger. Taxonomy (NCBI): domain Eukaryota; kingdom Metazoa; phylum Arthropoda; class Insecta; order Coleoptera; family Geotrupidae; genus Geotrupes; species Geotrupes spiniger. The sequence goes on along the minus strand of OY390731.1, from coordinate 43,180,881 downwards.
TCCAACAGCACCATTAAATTATGCAATTAACTCGCTCCATAGTCTCGAAACGGTGGAAGACGGTAATTCACGCCTGTCATCGGAATAACTGAAGCTCGCACAATCGAACAATCTAGCGAGCGGCGAACGGCGAACGACGGAGAGACAATTGAAAGCTACGACTGCCGCCGCCGGAAACTGTAGCAATTTATACGTAAATGTGCACGTAGCGTTTCGTTTTAAAATGGAACAAAGCCAACTAGAGACCGACATTATCCCCTTAATGTCATCGGAACCCTTTTTCATTCGTCGTCCAGCCTCACTCACTAACGCCGTTGTGCCTCCGCCTTGCAATATTTATATGTTCAAGATAAATGGATTCTAATTCAATTTTCGATTTTTATTTCACGAGAATGATTTTCAGCTTATTTTTTTACATACTCTACCGATTTATTTATTACACTACGGTTACGAGAAATTCGAAACTTTATTGACTAATTTATTAGTAACCGCCGGATAAAAATTACTGAAATTTATACTGGAATTTTTTTTGCGTCAAGAAAAATGCGTTATAACCGACAGTTTTAGAAATAACTTTACGCCCACTTTATCTTAGCTACGTTTCATATTCTTTACGAGCGAATAAAACTTTTATTCTCGTCGCTTGTTATAAACGTACAGTAGAAAAGTCGATTTTTTATACGTGTGACGAAAGCGGGCCATAAAAAGGCGGCGCGAAAGTTTTCCGGCGGCGAAGTTAATAAATTGAGAGACCAAATGTCAATCTCAGTTAGAGGCTCGAATTTTCTTCGCCGATAATATCATAGACCGAACGGAATGTTTAGGGAAACGATATTTTGCAACCCTAGTTGCGCACCTACAACGGTTGCGGATGTATTCATGAGGACGCCCTAAGTGAAACTTAATGTTAATTTCAATTTAAATAAATACAATTAAATTCAAATTGATTCAAGAATAAATCTTTGCAGTATGATAAGTATCGCGGACATTTCCATTGCGCGTTTACTTTTATTATACGTTTTAATGAACGGATTTACGAGGATTTAACGTAGCCTTCGGTGACCGCACATAAATCTCAATACATGTAAGACGAAAGACGCTAAATGGCGTAGGACGAACGCCGACTCTCCGGAGAATCTAAACCGTTTTATCATTAGGGCAATCGTCCGAGCGTTAAGTCTCGACCGGAGAAGCTCTCTAGTTCCCATCCCGGAATTGAAAGGATCCGCTCAAATATTTCAAACGGACTCCCTCTCGCATCGGAGCAGAACATAATATAAAATTGGTTTTTTCTTTCAATCCCCTTTGACCGGCGGAAGCCCCACGAACGATATCACGTCCGAGAGCTTACAGTGACAGTAATGACGACAGAACGTTCTTATATTTTACTTATTTCGACGACTTCGAAACTGGCTCCGTTTTGTGCAGCGCGAGAAAATAATTTAAATGTTTTGATCTCATTTTGATCTCTCTTTGCACCACGGGTTGTTGTTGAAGTTATTAAAATTGCAAAAATAGAATTGCGTTGTAAATCTAGTAACGTTACATCCACTCACGATTGAGCACGAAATAAAACCATGAAAGCAGGTGTCACATCAACCCTTCATTCGCAATTGTCGCCAAAGTGAAATATGTACCGAGGTTGTGTCGTACATCGTCCTTCGACACCTTACTGCGCATTCCAAAGACACAACAATAATAAATTGATGTTGGTTCGCGGCCAAGTTTCGACTTTGTTGCTTTAATCGGTCCAGCGCTTCGCGCTTCGTTACGTGACTCTTAAAGTTGGGGATTCGGACATTGTCGCAAATAAATTGCCACTGCTTGGGAACTAATTAATATTTCTGAACAGAATTTTGGCAAAATTGAAAAAAGTAGCATCTAGGTACTTTATATTTTCATTTTGTTATATTACGTTCTTCCGCTATCTCACGGACCTAATAATTTTATACAAAATGCATTTATTCCCCAATATATATATGAGCTAAAAAAAACCAAAGGAATTGCGTCATTAGATAAGGCTACGCGGCAATTAGGAAATTTCTTCGTATGAGAGCGGCTAATTTCGATCATAAAATTTGCTGCCGATGACTTTTAGTTCACCGCAGATTTCGTAAAACACTTCGAACAAATTTCATTCATAAATGTCGATCGATTAGAAACTAAATTTATCACAACCTTTTCTATATATTATATTTTTTCTTAAACCTTAAGAACTTCACGCAATTTTCAACAAAATATATTTTTTAACATTTATTGTTAAATAACTTCATCACCTGTCTTCCCTACAAAGTAAATTTCTGCAGAAAAATGCACTTTAAAACTAATACACGAAGAACAGGCAAAAATACCGCCAAAGGTAAATTAATCATACTAGAAGATTACAAATAATTAGCAACCGATTTTACAGGAACTGCAAAAATCTACATCGCTCCGTCGATCCACCAGACATTAAGTCAAATAGTTGGAGTTTAGAATAAGTATAGTGTATATATTTGGAAAATTCTTGGAATTATTACCAGCAATAATATCCAATAATAATATATTGTCACTCGCATGTTGTGCTTTTTAGTCGACTCGAGGAAGATATAACACTACAATAACTTCCTTAACAATTCACTCATTTATCTGTTATTTAAGATTCTGAATTCGATTATTTTATTGTTATATACTATATTATTATATCATTGTTTACTTAGTTCATGCACCGTAAATCTGTGGCCATAAAAATTTAATGTAATGCCTTATTAACAATATTGAATTTTATATAATATCTTTGTAAAATAGCAATTCCTGAATCACTAATTGTAGTACTGCTGTCAACTTCATTTGTTGGCAAGTTACTTATATGTTATATGCAGTTAATTCTTTTATCACCGAGTAGTATTGTACACTACATTGGAGTTATTACAAAATTAGTTACTTTGCTAAACCTTGGAGGTCATTACATTAACCAAACGGGTAACGTATACCACAATTATACTATTGGCTACTCATTTTCTGTCGAAGTTTAGAACTATTGACATATCAGGTTTTTAGGATGCAAAATATTTTAACGAAGCTCCACATTTGTGCCAGGGACAATAGATATTGCACCTTCCTCATAATTTGGTCCAAAACACAAATTCTCAATGTGATGCATTTAACGAATTTACTTATTGCATTATATTTATGCAATTTTTGTTTGGAATAGTTCTAGTTTTCTTTTACTTCTGTACGAGTGCTTTATTTCTGAACACTATAAGTATTTAAAAAAAAAATTGTTACGCTTTTCCCATATAATAATGCAAAATTAAAAATTAGAAGCCAACAAGATAATGAAACCATTATTTTAGCTTCCGCAATACTTTGGCGCCTGCTGCAAATATAGTTTACGAGCTCAAATGTGATTTCTTAAGTATTGCGCAGTAACTCGAAGTGTTGGAAAATATGAAAATTACGGCCGTTCACTACCTGTAAGAAGCGATAATCACTAGAGATGAAACGCCTTTACAAACAGATCTGAAAATAACATTATCGGCTCTATGACTTTAATACGATGAATAGCAAATTTCCATTATCTTAACGAAGAAGAAACCTGTTTGTAGATTTAAGGTACTAACGAGTGTATAAACAAACCCTACCAAGGTTAGATAACTAGATTTAACGGCCTATGGAATCATTCCATTAATATTAAGAGAATGCAGTAACAATATGCAGTAGAGAAACAAATAAAGTTTGTGAAAAATTTCACTAAACAATAACACTATGAAGAATAAATCTTTGGTTGTCCACCGACGAGAAAAACCCACACGAAACAGGGCACGTCTAAAAGTAAACGTACATTAGATTTGACAATACCAACATTAAGGGGGGATCCTGCTTTAGAAGGCTCAAAAAATCGACATCGACATTTTTTTTTATTGCTCAAATCTATGCCTAATATATCTAAGAATATGTATAAAAAGTTATAGCGGCGTTATATTCGTAATATTTTGAAAGATATAGCACTAAACACAGTGAGGTGTCGAGAAAAAATATACGAACGCATGAACGCTCGGACAAACGAAGCGCGCCCCCCTTCCCGCAAACACATAACACCGAACTATGTACTGAAAAAAGTTCAATCGGTCGTTCGAAACAATATTTTGAATTCGTAAGAGCTATAGTAGGATTATAACGAGATATTCCGTAAGTAATCGACAATTAACATTTTTCCTGATCGTAAACTTTAGAGCGCATTTTCTCGAGTTTTCGTTTTTACGATTTTTCTAAACTGGTGGGCGTGATTGCGAGAAAACTAGACAAGCAATCAAAACGAAACAAAACTTTTCTTAGCTTTAGTAGCATTCTCTTCGATTTGAACTAAAAACATTAATGAAAAAAAAATTCTAAAGAACTTTTTTAGCAAGTTGAAATGATTTTCTCTTCCTGCAAAAAGCACATTTATTTTCAAACCTGAGAAAAATCTTGAATTTCAAAATTTTGGGGTTTTTTTTAGTTCAGATAGAAGAAAATATATGAGAATTACAATTTTCTTTGGTTTTTTTTTTGTTTGAGACAAAAATTACGAGCTACATATTTCCCACCGATTGTAGATATTGTGCATAAAAATCGGTTCCGTTTAAATATTTTTCTCTCGAAATATTTTTTCTTTAATGCTCAAATATGTAATAAAATGCTCTAAAAAGTTCACTAGATTTGCTCATTTTTTTCTGCCCTAAAAAAATTCCCCCAAAAACGATATTTTAGGTCCTCCTAAAGCAGGATCACCCCTTAATTAAGAAAAATACGAGAATTGGATTTAAGAACATTTTATATGTTATTAAGATATCACCAAAGACGGAAATGGCGAACTATGGAATTAATTGAAAAAGCTAAGCTGGAAATAAATTCGTCTGTGCTCCGTCGGATCCCTCTACGATTAATGCGTGGTGTGGCTGTTCCCGGAGGGGATATAAACAGAAGTCTGGCTACAAGGAACGCAGTGATTTCATTCATAAAGTGAGAGTGTCTGAGCAAGACGTGTTTTTCCGAGGATTTCAAGTCTACGATGGACATTCCAGCGAACGATCAGGTGCTGCACAGAGTATGGAAAAAATGGGGATTTTCCGATGACTTCTAAACTTAGCTAAGCAACCTGACCACAAGACAGGCTACTTAACTAGCGTGACTGTGCGAGCTGCTTTCTGTAAATGGAAGTAACAACGAATGCCCTCCACGACTCCGAGATGAACGCAGACAAAGAAAAAACCGCAACATCTCCGTTGCTGTTGCCTCTATCGTATCCGATTCGGAAGCTTTCACCCAACCGAAGACGATTGCGAAGCGAAAAACAATATCGCCAAGACATACCGAGATAAAACTCTCGATTATCTTTCAGAATCAGAAAAACATACTAGAAATGAAACAATCAGTTGCAACGGAGCCGCGCATTTCGCCCAATATCCTTCGCAAGAAGGAGAATTGATCGGAACTATGGTAGTACTGACGTACAAGAACGACATCGTGGTCGACATCCACATCACCCCGTTGACCGTCGTTTTTTTTTTTGAGGGATGACGAAATATTTCGACTCAGCAGGCCTTCCGATCATGTTATAGAGCGAAGGCTACCAGGCTGTAACAAAGTTCTGCCCGGAGAGGACATCGATCTCTCTGTTGATGGTGCAGCTCAAATCTTCAAGAAGGCGCGTGTTTACTTAATGGTGGACAACAGCTGTGATATTTTAAGGTTAAGTGAAAACTGAGAAAGGAGTGAAAGTAACTAGATGAATGTGCGGGATATTTGAAAAGTGGATTATGGGGTAAAAATTTTTTTTCTTTTGTGTGAAAGTTATAAATTAAGTATGTTTGTGTAAATTATACTGAGGTTATTGATGTCATGTTTGGAGTTGATGCTATGTTTATTTTCATTAATGTAACATATTTCGAGAAAGGTCTTTTTTGATAATTGGGTTCAGTTGCTAGGATTTTTACATCAGTCAAGTTGTTGGCTAGTTTGGCCTATGTAAACACCCTCGCAACCGCTGCATTTAAGTTCATAAATCACATCAGACTTATTAAGAGTGTTAGTGGGGTCCTTAACATTTGAAAATAAACTACGAATTGTTTTTAAATTTGACTTAAAGATTTAATAAAGTGATTTGTGAAATTTTCAATGAAAGGGAAGGATCTATAAATTTTGAGGGTACTAGGTTGTCCAGTGGGCTCAACTACTGGCCCACTCTGTTGAAAGTCAGTTAGATTAAAGATAATTTTGTTTAATAAAATTGGTGGATATGAGTTCACGGGGGACTCTTTTCAATTTGCTGCGTTCATCAACGATTACAAATTACCTGACAACCATGTCCTTGTCAGCCTTGATGTTGTATCATTATTTACCAACATACCTAAGAATCTTGTCACTGAATATATCACCAAAGATTGGAATAACATTAAAAATTTCACGTCAATACCACTTAAAGAATTTCTATGTCATTAATTTCTTATTTGATTCCAATTATTTCAGTTTCGGTGGTGAATACTACTCTCAACTTACTGGTTGTCCGATGGGCTAAAGTATCAATCCCATTCTGGGTCAGTTGGCAATGGACTCTCTCTTAGATACTGTCATAACTAGTTTATCTTTTCAATTACCCTTCTTAAAAAAATACGTAGATGACATAATTTGTGCCATTCCAGTAGGGACTGACACCGAGATTTTACAAAAATTCAATAATTACAGCAACAATGTTCAATTCACTATAGAAAAAGAAGATAATAATAATTCAATAGCATTCCTTGACACTAAATTAATTAGAAATAATAATAACACAATAAGTTTAGATTGGTACCAAAAAAAAACATCTTCAAATCGTTACATTAATTTTCACTCATATCAACCTCTTAAAATGAAAATCAACTGCATCCTTTGTCTTAAAAATATAATAAAAAAAATTTGTCACCCATCCCTTTATCAAGTAAATCTGAGAAAATTATACAACATGCTAAGAGAGATTTGTATTCAATAAATAATTAGTTATACAATCCTGGTCCGTTCTATTTCTTATACCGCCTTTGTGTCTGAACTTTTTTATTTACTTTCCCATTAGTTTTTAAATAAAAATATTCCAAATTCATATAAAACAGATTGCATACAATTTATTGTCACATTTAGAAGCAATTTATTATCGCTACTACGACTACTAACGCGTCCTTAATTTGAAGTTGGGACCACCGTGATTCTTCCGAACCGCTTCCTGTTTTCTTTCCTATCAACAATTGATGCTTAATCCGAACCGCTACTAATCACAGTGTGTGAAAAATCACTTCATCTACGCGCACAAATTGCTAGTCAATATACATCAGTGTCGCTCCAGTACTTTCGCAAATTGGTGTTGTTTCTCTTCCGTCGTTTTCCAGCCATCAATTGTAAAGTTTTGCGCGATTATTTACACCCCGCATACTTTCCTAATCGAATTTTGCGAAATTTCTTTGTTGTCGGCCCTGCACTTATACACAAAATTATTTTCGTCGTTATTTATGTCCTTCTGAGTTACGCCGCCTCCGTCGAAGCGGACCAATTAAATCCGTCTGAAATCCGGTTAACCACTTTGCGAACTGCCAAGTGCGACGACACTTAGCATATATTTTAAAGCGAATTTCGTCCGCGCGACAAATTCTTGGCGGACCCGTAACCGTTTAGGACTAGTTTAGAAACTTTCGCCGGCAGTAATCACTCTCAACCGCCGCCCGTCGGTGACGAGGGCGCATCCCCTACGACCGACCGTCTTTCGAGCTAAACCGAGCTTCAAACTGCAAATTAGGAGCTCGGTTTGGAATTACAACTTAACTGAAACTATCGATACGGTCACCTGGCGCGCATTACTGGAGCGAATGCACATCGTCATTGTTAATCGTAATAATTACCGATGTGTATTAGGAATTGACTTTGGTATGCACATCAGGTAACCCTGTCGAGTGCTTCAGTGGTTACGTTACCGAATGGAATCCATAATTCGTTAGTCGGCGACCTCATTGTTTAACTCGAAGAAAATTACGCATGCGAGAAATTACAATCTTGCTAATAAGAAACTGTTAGCAAAGACGTCGACGACTATAAGTTCATTTATCAACGATCTTGTGACGAGACAGCGACTCTATTAAACAACTTTAATGTTGTTATGTTTTATTTTAATTTCTGGTAGTGGTTGTGGAATTATTTCCATGATTATTCCATATGCTTTGAATTGTACTCGTAAATTGTTTTGTTTATGGGCAATGCATTGAATCTTTTAAGTTTGTTTCACTTTCTTTTGACATACCTGCTTTGCCCGGAGTTATTTACATAATTATTTAAAACATTGTGGGTGAAACATTGAAATTCAAACAAGTTGGTTATATAGCCATGAAATATCGTGTGACATATATAGAACACAATAATGATAGCTAAACCAGATTTTAAGTCTAATTTAAGACGAAACTTGCAAAAGTACTACCATTGTGACTGTTAGTAAAAGAACAAGATTGAAATTTTAACATTTCGCACATTTTGCTTTAGTTTAGGAGATTGATAAAGGACATAAAGGAGGTCCAAACACTAGTGTTTCTCATGAAGTCTAATTAGACAGGCATAGATGATATCATTTTTATTGCTAGTATTATAATTATTATTGCTATGGTAGATAATTCAAAGATAGTAAAAGTGTAGGATATTGAGCGAATTTAGGGTGATTTGTAATTTTAATTCTGGATTGTCCTTTTGTGTTAGGAATAATTCATGCAAATGATGTTGTGGATCTAGTGTTAGTGGATCCATTACGTTGAGTTTTGCGAAAGTAATTGCTGTTTGTAAATTTGTGTACTACCGGCGTGATGTTTACTTCATTTCCTTGTATAATTACGATTTGAATGATAATCGCTAAACAGGCGACTCCACTTTAACAACAGGTCGTTCTAGATTGCTTAAATGCGACTTCACAGTTTTTTTTCTTTGTGGGATGCTTTAAGACACAAATGTTATTAGAATTTATTTTAATGCGGTTAATTAGGTTAATTCGACATGTAAATGATGTGTGACTGCTGGTCATCTACTTCAACTTGACGAAATTCAGTAGCGATAGTAAAATATTGGCTACATCCGAGCTTATACAAAACTTCGGTAATGTTGTAGAGGATACTTATAGGCTATGGTTTGTTCATTTAGTTTACTATAGTCGATATCTATATAGTGCTATTTTTTTATACGAGGCGTCTATTTTCGTTGTTATAATCCAAATTGGGCTACTCCGGGGCGACGAGGAATGTCGAATAATTTGTGCAAGAGTGGAGCTTATTTGCTTATTTTTATTTTATTAAGTTCAGCTGTGTGGATTTGAGGAGGACCAATGGGAGTACCATTTCTTCATTGATTTTAGTGTTACTTGATTATTGACAAATAATACAAAGGTTTTTCACGATGGAAAATATATCTGTAGTTATAACATAAGTTCTTGCTCCTTGTTTTCCGCTATTACGATGTCGGGCGAATTTTCTAATTGTAGTTCTCACAACCTCTATGAGTTCTTGGAATTGCAGTTGTTGATTGTTCTGGTGAAATTGTAATGTTTTTGTAATATTCAAAATTTTTATATTCTTTTCCGTTCGTGCAGATAGAGCAATCGTTTCTAAATTGTTGATGGTGATACCTATTTTTTGTTCACGATTCATACGCGTAGGATTTTTTATTTAGTTTGCAGATTAATAGAAGGGGATATATATTTTAAAATAGCTAACCCTTTTGGGTAACAATTTCATACTCATTGTACAAAAATTAATGATCGTGTTGAGCCAAAATCTATCATAGAATAAGAATTCATTCCTGGAATAATAATATATGGCAATAGCCTTGTTTATCATGTCTTCGGGTTTTTCAGCGGGCCCGAAAATTTACAGTTTCGTCTTCAACTCGTCTCCAGTAATTTCTTCTAATTCTTGTTTATTTACTTTACATTATTACATTACATTACCGTATGGGAAGTAATTTTTAATTGGTTTTCTTGATAAAAAGTTTTTCCGAATCTGATATTTGCAGCTGCGTTATTCTCCTACTTCCTGAATCGGTGCCTATTGGAGTAGATTTTTGAAATTGTTGGTCATTTGGTTGAACATTATTCAATCCTTCAGGCAATGGGGTTTTTTGTTGTATCTCTACATATTATGTTTGGAGACGGGGTTTGAACGTAGGCGAGTATTGAAATAACGGTTTGGAATTGATTAAATGGTCGATTCGTATGTACTTGTGGTAGGAATCATTGAGTGGTTTTGCGAAAAAAAAAGGTATGTACATTTCGGACAAAAGCAATTTATGGCGCTTTGCAGGCAAGTTTATTTAATACGTGGCATTCTTTTCCAAATTATTGACTTCACGATTTGGATTTGCCAGGAAATTTTTCTATCACTTCTATACATGAAATAAGCGGACACAATCGATATTTGTTTTTAATATGTAAATTTTGCGTTTTGATACTTTGCTGGATTCTATAACATGCCAAATGTATTACATTTGGCATGTTAGAGCATTCTACTGAACGGCTTGTTCTCGTTCTTTCTCCACCTTCCACCTTGTTATGTTAACTTTTTAGTCGCATACTGACCTTTTTATTGTTATTTATTGTTTTTAAAAATGCCATATATTAGCTGCCTTAATTTGCAAAAACCAATGTATGAAAAAAGTCCGCGTTCTTGCTTGTGAATAGTTATTCTATTATATCAGTACTTCAGAATGTTAAGAATACAAATTATGCGAAAAGAAATGACCCTCGTTACTCGATTCAATGTTTAAACGTACACAAAAACTGATTCAATTTCTATGAAAAATACATAATTAGAATGTTGAGATAAATCAAGGCACCGTATAGGATATTGTTGTAAGCACATTTATTGCAATATAATATAATCATATAATCCTCAAAGATATGCTACAAAGAAATGTAATGTAAGTAATTGTGACAATTGTAACTTTGCTTTTGCCTTTTTTCTGCGATCGGTATTATGGAATATGTCAACGTGGGATTGGCCGTTAGGACCATTTTGAATGTTACCTCTAATTTATTAACTTCATTATATTCTTTATCCTGTACGAATTACAATGAAATGTTATGGAGGAACATAGTTACCGTTTCGAGTAATTCCTTCGGCGATGGATTGGATTGGTTACACTCTGAAGGATAGTTCAAGCAGCCACCCTTTAAACTACGTTTGACTTGTGGGTAACTTTCCTTGAATTGATGATTTTTATCAGGTTCACTAATGCTGATTGCCTTTGCGCGTGAATACGTTTGCTATCTGTTTTGAACAAAACATATTCTTTTCATCCTGGCATCCTGCGATTATTTTCATAAAAGCAAATTATTAAACCAAGTATTTCTTTCCTTAATGACGGATGGCTCTTCGAGCTGGGATTTGCTAAAATTCCTTTTTCTGCGGCAGTTTTCTTCGGAACAATGATCGAAAAAATTATGTTAGATTTTTCGAAAAGACCATTATTTAAAAATGGTCATAAGTTTCATTTTCGTTGTACGTTCTGCCGTTGTGTTGAATTCGTCTTTTAAAATTCGCAATACATCATTCCCGTCACTTTCATCAACGCTATTGTCCTTTCTAGCATTGCTTCAGATATTCCTTTCATTTTTCCTTCAAACATAACTTCTAACAAATGTTCTTCTTCTCATTACGTTCCAATCAAATCAAAACCCTTCATGAATAACTTCTTTATCTCCTTCAAACGATCCAGAACCCTCCACGATATGATCCACGCCCTCATAATCTTCATCGAACGCATGCGCATCAAATAGGGGATCGTAAAACATGGATAATAGTAAAGCACATCGTCTGGTTAGATTGAAGTACGTTGTTATTCTCATTGTTTTTAGGTAATTTCGAAACTACGACTGCACTTGTTGCAAATTTTCTGTCTGAGAGATTCATCTTTTAATGGTTCATTTAATAAAAATAAAAGTTGCTGAAAACTTTCCTGAGGCTCTCGTAATTCCGTATTGTCGGACGAGGAGACAAACTAAGAGGATTGAAGCATCAATTCGTACACATTTTAACCCTGCCGATAATTTCGGTGATTTTGGCATTCTTCATTCAAACTTTACCTTTCCCACTAAGTTTGTGGATTATAAGGAAATCTATCGCAGCATACCGAGCAAGGCTGATTACAAATTATTTAATATCTGACCAAATAGAGCGCCCACTTTTTTTTCAAACACGGGATTTTAGATTAAGATGTAACTAATACATCGTACTTTCTAATTTCATACGTTTCACTTCGTTTAAATTTATAAGGTAAGGTAAGGTGCTGGAAAAAAATGTGCCATTTAAAAAAGTGATCGTTAGATTTGTAAAAAAGGCCCATATATGTCGAAATAAAAATGAATTGAATGCGGGGTCTTTCGGTCTACTAAGATCGTTGAATACTCGATCACAATTTGCGAGAAAAGTAGAAATAAAAATTGGGATTTCCATCGAAATTATAAGCTGTTGCCATTATATTTGCATTTTATGCGTCTGAATTTTCGTTTATTTCGATATTTTTTTAAATAATTCGTATCTTAACTGCTTCATGTGAGGATCTTGGATGAGATAATTTTATGAAAGTTACCACACAATTCTTATTAAGTTGTTTGGATTTTCATAATAAATTTTTATTTATGTTATTTCCATATTTAAAAACCAGTCTCCGTTTTTTATTTGGATTTTGTTCGGGTTTCTTGAATCTAGTTGACACAGGAAATAATGTCCTAGATTCCTCAGGTTGACTGGATTCTTTGGCGATTTTCTGTTCAAATTTCAGGGAAGTCGTTCAGAGATATGTTTCCTTTCCAACTTCGTTCTTCCCTGCCGACTACACCACTTTGTCTTTGAGACGGCAAAAAATAATTTTCTTTCCTTTAATAATTATATATAATTTCATTCGTCAATTCCAATAATTAAACTAACTGCTGAAGTAAACGACATAACGTAGATTTATAACCCAAATCTAATTTAGATATCAGAATTATCGATTCCAATTAAACTACAAAAAGATGAATAATAGCAAGTGACGTTGATTTTTTTTATTGATAAGAACTCGATTGAAATAAAGGATGGATATGGACTCGGATAGAGGCAATAAAATAATATAATATAAACCAGGAAAATACCAGTGCCTAAACCTGGCAGCCAGATGCACGTCAAGTTTTGTAACAATTGTAGCATTTCAAAAACATATCAAGTTGTTAAAATTGCGTTCGAAGCGTGTAAAAAAATTACAACGTGGACAGCGTGCCAGGATAAGACTTAGTGCCAAGATAAATGTTATTCAGAGAAAAGTGTCTAACGAACGAATTGAAATAAGTAAACAAGCCTTCGAGAGGAAATGGGAGCTTTACAATATACTCGTGACGTAAAACAGTGTAAAAAATAGAAAAATGTACCACCCTTGCAATGAATTCGATAGATACCATGTTTGTCTAAAGATAACACAAAATAGTGATATGATACCAATACACCGATATATATTTAAACAAAAAGTAGATACACAAACAAGGGAATTACCATAATCCAGTAAAAAATTGAATATGATATGAATTACACACATACACAATTATTGAATGTCATCGACATATTTTTTTGTACATGCAAGAAGATCAGATTAGATGTATAGCAACCATAAGTGTGACGTAAAATTTAAACTATACAGACACCTATACCTACGGTAGCGTATATACTACTTTCTCCTTCTGACGACCCCATATACTTCAGGCAATCATATAATTTATGAGAAAATTATTACCAATGCCTGCGATAAAACGAAAATGCGATCGCCATCGCAAGACCGTCATTGAAACTGTTCGATAAAGCCTGGTACGGAAATAGAATTCACGTAAGAATATGTGATCACACTTGCAATGCAATACTAGTTCATAAAATAGAGATTGGTGGCTCATTTCAGTTGTTGACTTGGGTTTGTGTAGACCGGAAACCTGATAAGACAGCCCATCTGTAATTTCATCCATTCTAATTATATCATTTGGACAAGCGACGATGCGTCTTTAGTTGCTTATTAATTTTGCTATGAATACTAAGTAGATAGGAAATTTTCTACAACTAATAGTTAACCACATCGAATTATGATAAAAACTGAAATATTTCTAAGTAATCTTGTCTACGCTAAGAACGTTATTTTTGTATGTGCCCTCGTAGACTTCATTTGTGCAGTAACCCGATACACACGTTCATTTCTCGTCGCGACGTTGTCGTGTCGCGTCGCCGGAAACCTCCAAGAAACTCTCCAAACCGCTTAAAATTTAATATCTCCGGCCCCCGAATGCAGTTTACATTATAAATATCTCGACGGACGGACGAGAATTTCCGAGATAGGCGAAGCCGCTTGTGCACGAACAATGTTATGCTTCCTCCTGCGAAGTAATATTACATTCATCAAATATTTGCACTCGCCGTCTATATTTTAGAGTAAACATTTATGCGGGGCGAAAACGATAATATCGGCGGCGTTCGGCGATGCTCGTTGACGCGTACTTTCGTTCGCGAGACGCAGCGCGAAACTGGATATTTAATGGCCCCTCAAGTTCCTCGCAAGGTTCTTGTTTAATGGCACTACGTGCGAACCATAAACGTTTCTTAAATTGCTCCATTGGAGTTTATACGAGTCGGATTTTTCGCAGATGCGATGCGTGTGGAAATATTTAATCCTGCGGGATAAGACGCTACCTTTGATCGAATATTCCGGCGAGGCTATGCCAAAATCTCACGGAGGACAGCCTTGTCGTATTTTCTTGGGTCTATTAATATGTGCATGGGAACACCTGTCTCATTTAAATAACATCGCCGCGTTGTGTACTAGAATGGCGTGCATTATGGACCCGTGTAGTCGATATTTGTTAACACAACGTGCACACATGTTTGGCATGACGAGGTCAGTCTCAGGTTATCGATAGTTGGCGATAATTAATGCAAAGCGAGTACTATTATCTGCAGAATTGTGCACACCAAGATACCTTGATATTAGTACTTGTACGTAACTTATGTAAACGTACGAAGAGAACATGGATTTAATTCTGATAAAACTAATAGCCGTATACACTATAAGTCTGCACACTCTCAACAGCAGTGGACATAATTTCTTTTCTTTACCCTCTGCTGGTAAAATGAATTTATTTTATGCGAATGGTGAGATGGGTTATATGAAACCTCACATATATTTTTTGTATTACTGGTGAAAACTATTATTTGTGCATTTTAAGGCATTATAAATAAAATTATCGATATCACAACTAAATATTTATTACAAATGAAAAAGCAAACTATGTTCGAGGCATAGCATAGCACATTATGAAAGGATTTTCTGGTTTGATCTTCACAAAAAATGTGATTCATTGTCTCATGTGCGTCAGTAATATTGATATACAATGTTTTCATAATTCCCTAATTCGCCTATACATTTTAATTTGAACGTATTTATCATAAAGTTGTGATTTTCAGCAAAATAATACTCGACCTTTTATGTTCGTTTCCTCCTGAACGTGTCTATAGATTCCTAATAGATACCTAAATTACCATAGGTAACTAGTAATGTAAAATTTCTTGTTGATATATGCAATAAAGCTGGATGTAAGTTACAATCCAAAATTCGTCAAGGGACTTACTACAGGATGTAATACGAATATTATTGCTAGCTTAAAAACTTTACATCAACAGAAATAAGAAATGAAAAGGGAGCATGTATTACACAGGAAGAAGTAACAATACACTAATCCTCTAGAAAAAAATTAACTCGTTATCGATTAATTCGAAGACTGTAACCAATATTTCACCACAAGCACAGCTATGGCATTTCGAATATAATTTTCTAAATACTCCTCATGGCGGTAGGGCTTGCAACGATACATTCACTTCTTAGTCGACTGACACTATATACATCATAGACATTGTGAATGATATCAAGTCAAAAATTATTATCAAATCAATATTGACGTCTTAAAAAAAGGTTTGCCTTAATTATACCTCATTTAACTAATATTGTAAATAGCTGTATTCTTGAATCAATATTTCCTTCTAAATGAAGACAAGCTTTAGAATTCCAGTACTTATGGTATCATCTCGATGTACTCTCTTCCCCATAAGTATCAATAATTGTTGAAAAAAAACATGCAAAGTTTATCGCACGTCCAGATTCGGTCACTTTTTACTTTTTCAGATTTCAGAAAAAATAGCAGGACCTATATTAGTCCTGCTAGACTTCTCTTTTATGTGTCGGTCATTCCACTTTTCTCAACATTGTCGCACAAATGGGTTTCTCAAATAGTTCCCTTGATTCAATATGATCTTAACTATTCAACAGAAAATATAGCGTTAAGCTGGGCAATAATACATCTGAACCAGTTTCAGTTAATATAGAGGTCATTAGTTTTATTATCTGTCGTTGGTATAGTAGATTAAGATGTTCTTTTCCTCACCGCCATTACTTAAATAACTGGTTACCTCGTATAGAACAGGAAGTTGTGGCGACATAAATTTGAAATCTATCTCATAGCGACAGACGTTCTCGGAAAGACGAAACAACGCAAATTGCGCAATTACTTCACTACATAGGATTTGTAATATTTATTTACAGGGTCCATCAAGAATCAAGAATTTTCAATCTATTTTGAGATTGGAAGCATGTAAGATGTTCAATTTAATCAAGAGGGTTGATGTAGTACAAAATGACGTTAAGTTGCGAGAACATAAAACCGGTTTGAATAATTGTATGATTTATTTAGGAATGAAAAAAGTGTTATCATATAGAGTTAAACGAAAATGCTATTCCATTTCATATCCAAGTAGAAAAATTCCGTTACCTTTACATAATCAATTGAAAAATATTTTAAAAAAACTGGCATTATAGCAAAAGTCGTAGGACCCACAGATTGGGTTAACCCTATTGTCATATTACCTAAGCCTAATGGAACTTTGCGCATTTGTCTGGATCCAAAAATTTAAATAATGCTATTAAATGGTTTCTGGCAAATTTGGTTGGACGAAGAAATTGCAAAATTATGTGCCAAACAATAACTCCATTCGAGAGTTATTGTTTTTTTACGGAATGAAATCTGCTCTGGAAGTTTTCATAAAAGATTTAAATATATATTTGATTTAGAAGGCATTGCGGACATAATAATTTGGGACCCATCCAAGGAAGAGCAAGATACACGTCTATGCAGATTTAGAAATAGCAACAAATAATATTATGTTTAATAAAAGCAAATGCAAATTTCGTTCAGGACAATTAGAAATTTATGGGTAGTAAAATTTGGTTTAGATCCAAATTATGATAAAATAATTGCAATAAGAAACACACAAGTTCAGCAAAACAAACAAGATGTTCAGATTTTCTAGAAATTATTGCATATGTGAGCAAATGTTTTCAAAATTTCTTTAAAATCGCTTTTAAGAGAAGTTACAAAGCATACGAAATCGTTCACACAATTAAAGACTAAACTGACTCATAAACGCATATTATAATATTTGACAAGGCCTGTGGAGCAGTATTAATGCAAAATAAATTACCGTGTGCATATGTATCTCGGACGTACAGATGCTATGCCCAGATCGAAAATGAAATGTTTTATTTGGGTCTGAAAAATTGCACCAATATGTGTGTGGAAAATAGATTATAAACCACTGATAGGTATTTAAAATCATTAATATCATGCGCTGCAAGATTACAGAGAATGCTTATTGAATTACTAAAATGCCAAATAAAGTTAGTTGGTGATAAGGCATCACCAACTGTCGCTCGGTTATTAATGACAAACAAAAATTATATATTGATTTTAATTTGGATATTGAATCACAAGTGCTTTTCTTATTAATATGAAATAGAATATGAGAGACAAAACATGGTGAACTTATTAAAGCGACATCCGACAATGACGTACTGCTAATGGTAATTGCACAGGTTATAAATGGATGGAACAAATATTTTATGAAACTACCTGAACAATTTAAATATTATTACAGGTTGAAATATGAAATAGTGGAACAAAACGGCGTATTGTTTAAGGTGCAGAAAATAATTGTTCCACATTGATGAGAACAGACATAATAAATAAATTACATTCTGCCAATGCAGGTATCATCAAATGCAAAAACAAAACAAATGAGTTATTTTTTGGCCTGGCCGTTAAAGATAAAATGTTAATTTGTTGTGTACATTTGAAATCTATATTTGCTCGTCATGGCATACCAGTAACTTTGACGTCCGATATTAGTTCACAGTTTAATTTGGTCATTTTCAAACGATAATAATATAATAAATAATATGTAAAGAAAATGTTACATAAGGCGACAGAGGACAAGAAATACTTTTCGTCTACTCCACCTTTACTTTCATTGTCGTACGAAATAATTTATGACTTCCCCATACTGGGATCATAGCACGAAATAATTAAGGTTTCACCGTATTGGAATCATTGAAACTGTTATGCATGGATGATACTAGTATTATGACTTTTTCAACTTTTCCAACATAAGAAAATAGGCGCATTCTTCCCTAAATCTTGCTGTTAAAGTGGTTCAGATAGACGTAATACAGCTTAAGAAACTTTTATCTTCATCACTGGGACCAAAACCGTCAGGGTCTTACCCAGTGCGTTATGTAGGATTATTTCGTACAACCATGTGGCATTGTAGTTTGAAGCTGTATTTTGCTGGTTTATTAGGCACGAATATTACGAAACGGCACCTTAATCAAAAACTCACAAGCATTTCATTTATGGTAGCAGATTGACCAAGTCCATAAATACTTTGACACTTTCCTATCAAAGTGTTGAATGTAAATGAAATTATCGCAGCTGGATCATCCTCTTTGCGCCCCTCACTATACTGAGGATAGTCGAAGATTACCCAGAAGAACTGCAAATGTCTTCTGTCTCATGACTGATCTAAATATTTCCGTTGCATTTCTATCGGATGCGAATAAACGGTATATGTTCGTCAAGGGAATTGAATATTTCCATATATACTAGAAGGCCCAAAATGCCTCCATCTCAGTGATGATCTCTTATATGATGTCCGGATTGTATTTAGCGTATTGTTGGTGAACCGTATATATTCTAACATGTTATTATTGGGAAGCAAATTCCAAATTCGTAATGGATCCGCAGTCTCTCCGAGATCACGCGCTTTTGATTTCAGAATGCGATACATTTTCTCGGTGTTAGTTACCCAATCTGTTTCAATATCTTCCTCAGAAGTAGACAATTCCGAATCTGCACCGTGTTGCGACTCCATGCTGCGGCCTTCAAGCACATCGTCTATATCACTGTCGCTTGCCTCGTCGAACCATTTTAGAAGAGTTGCATCCAAATCTTTATCGCCAAAATGAATTCGTTTTGATGGTCCGGTCATGTTTCTCAAAATCTGCCACATACAATAAACAACCCATGGTTGGTCCTGCGTCGTCTGAGAGACTACTATTGAAATTTCTTGTGTTATAACTTTTAAGTGAATGTGGTAACCACAAATTATCCTATTTACCATGCTCTCATAGGTGGGGAATTAGATGAGAGGGCAGGTTCCTGGGCTGTCCCAATTTCCAAAAGAAATAACTATTTTAAATCGCGTAGTTTGACACCGGACGAGTTAAGGGTTGATCAATCTCGAATTTGTCGATCACTGTCTTTAATTCCTGTTAATATGGGTGAGTATGAAGTTCGAATTTAATAATACGAGATTACATGCTTATTACATTATCTTTTAATTAATTTAATAGCAAATCCCTAGTCGTCAATAATATGAATGTGTCGCTAGACATGAGCTCGCACCTTGATCGAATGGCCCGTCAACGTACTCGTTCGAATTATACTTCAAAAACATAGTAGATTCTTTTGATTTTCGCATTGAAGAAAATATATTAATAAATGTTATTGTTTTATTTATGGCGGAGACGTGTGCGCATTTTATTTGCGTGTTTACGTAATCGGAACGATTATAAACTTGCAACACGTGATACTCGGAATTGAATCGTTTTATGTATTTTAAGTTGTTTCATATACGTTACTACAATTCACGATAATATTTGTTGTAAACGTGTAGTTTTAACTTTAGATAGTTTGTTCTCATTTTTAAATATAACCGTCAAGTGCTCCGTCACTAGTTTCTGTTATTTCATTAAATGTATATACATTATCATTATTGCTCTATAACTTGGTAGAAGGTTGACAACTATAAGACGTTGCGGAGCTGCACTGGGTAATTTTGCATCAGAGGAATTTACACTAAAAGCTTGGCGTCGCATTTTGAATTTTTCCTATCAAGTTTTTATAAAAAATAAAGACACTAAGGCAGTAAAGATAATGATACACGTTTTTATTGGTTTTTAGAGAGTGATAAATTAAACCTAGTTGGCCGGAGATGCTTTCGCGAGATTTACTGCCACCCTAACGTACACGTGTGTAGCATTCGGCATAAGCACATTCAGTTTTATTCACCTGTTTATAGCGAATTTATTGTTATGTTATGCCTCCTAGGCGGTCGTAAAATATGTTATAAGCGCGGACCCTGTTCGTAACCGGCGTAACTACGGGGGCGAAATTGGAAAATTTAAATTAGAATTTATGCTGTTGAATTTATGGGATAAGTGCCTCGAGCAAGTCGTATACACGTCGAGAGGCCAGTTAATTTCATAACCATGTGAGCTTATTTAGTAAAACACGCTCAATTTTGAAGCACCGATGATTAAATATTTGCTCCGCACGCACACGACTTCGGGCTCGTAATAATGCAATTACGATTGTCGGACGTGTACTTGAACTTGGGCCGCTTAATTCATCAAACCTCTCCCGTGGCATCTGCGCTGCCGATGCTGCAAATAAATTTCCGCCTTAATGCAATCGAATCCTAATTCACTCCGTCGCTGCTTCAAAAGCGCGAAGCGAACAAAAACATATCCTTATTAAGCGCTGAAATACGACGTTCATAAAGCCATCTGCATAATGCAACGACGCCGAACACTGAACACACACGACGCGGTCGTCAGCTGAAGATCTGCGCCACCGAAACGAACATGCGATCGAGCTAATGCGTTTTCTATGAGTGTAAATCTCCTTCGCCAGTATTCGAACGACATTACGGCCAAAATGGCTTTTTAATTGATTACGGGATTAAAACACGACGGGGAAATTACGCTTTTAAGCTTGAAAAAGTTCTCCGCGTTAAAGATAGTCCCTTTCCGAACGACGCGGAGGATTAGTGGGGATCCTAAGTGGCAAAAAACAGGCGAAGGCTTTTTTTAATGGCGTCGGACCGAAGCCGAACCAAATGTGTTTTGTGAAAATAAAAGTTTTTTGTTCGCCGAAAGTATCGCAGTTTGCGAATTTTGCAGGTATGCAAATATCCGACGGTCCATTCGAATATTGTTTCGGAGATAAAATTCAAAATGATTACGAAATGCAATTGGATCTCCAACTACTCGCTTTCGTGTATTTGGCAATTGTAGATCGATCATGGTCCCAAACCAAAAAGCACGTTATGGCTATGGGTTCGAGCTATGAAGCAATCATAACTATATTAAGAAAATTATTATAAAATGGGTGAGGTGAACCCGATATAGGTTATAACAACGTCACATGACTTAAAAAAACATACCTGTACAAAAAGACCTAGAGCGACAAACATATTGCAAATTCCTAATAAGTACATCAAATTAAACCTCGATATAATAAAAAAAATAACAAAAAATTCGACGAATGCAATATCTAAAACTTAACTTTAACCACTAACTAAAGGTTGATGTGAATTCAAATTAAAAACTCATTAGAAATTACTTGAAATTAGAAAGGTACGAAAATATGTATTGAGTTTTTAATGCAGAATTATGCAATTTACAGTAATATAAATTTTTTTAGCGTAAAGAAAAGAGTTATTGCAGTAGTATGCTGTAATTGGGTTATGAACTAATGCACAATCGACCCAATTACAACACTCACCGATTAGTAATTGGCATTCTGCAAATGGTCATTGTTTTGATTTCATTTGTTACACTTGCCGTCAGCAAGAATGGAAATAATAGTTCGTATTGAGCACAATTGATTTGGAAAGACTCTCGCGATTAATTATAAATATCCGCTTGCAGGGCTCGAACATAAGTGATATAGAAGTGATCAGGAGTGATACATAGTTAGTCGTGTATAGATAGTCGATAGACAATCATCGACAGAGTTCCGTCGATATGTGGTGCAATTATTAGTACGTACATAATTTGCATCGCGTAACGACAACGTTCGACGTTAGGGTAGGTCAGTAACGGCGACGCTGCAAACGAACGACCTTGCAAACGACGCAATTATGTAGAGTTTTAATAAATACATACATCACAACTACCAACGAGTATCATTTACGGCAAGACCCAGCTAGTAATATTTTATTATAATATGAAATTATATAAAAATAACGAAACTCAGGTAGGGTGCAAGGTAGAGACAGAAACTTAACACCTAAAAAGTCCTACCCCCAACGACATACATATAAAGAAACAGGAGAAAATTTCGATTAAGTAGTCAGAATGTGATGTAAATATGTGGTATTATATTTAAAACGGTCAAGATCTGATTCTTCTGGAGAATGTTTGGTGGGAGAAAAAGGGTAGTGGCGTTTAAAAATGATCGTAAGTTAACGTTGCGGGCATCAATTTGAAGCAAAGGAGAAACTTTTGTGAAATGTGAATGGTTTTAGTTATGTGTACGGTCTGCCAATAACAGAACAAATGTTTATACAATTTATGAGTTTATTACGACACTTATTTGGAAAGTAAACTAAGAAAATAGCCGTATATGCTATAACACAAAATTAAAATGAATATAGAATGGTAAAAGTTTTAAAAAACAGAAAGCTGTAGGTGGGTAAAAAGTTTAACAAAACCAATTTCGATCAGTTCGTCTGGTGAGGATCTTTAAGGAACGTTAAAAGACGAAGATTTTTTAGTGTCATTTTGCAGGCTATACGGTTCACGTCGCTTGGGAAGGGGTTTAATAATAAAGTTGCTAGTATGGCTAACTGTATTAGAAGAACGAAGTCGAACAGGCATCAAGAACTGTTGTCAATGAAATGTTGTGAAATGAATATCATCTTTACTTTCATTCCCTACAAATTATTTTGCAGTTTTTTTAAATTTTCTGCGATGAAATTTGTTCAAAATATTTATCCAAATCCTAGTTGTTAATTAACATCAAATTTCTTAAATTACTTTTAATTAACTTTCGTTTTCTTCCAGTCTATTGGAGTTGATTGGAGTTGATTGGAAAGCTCCTTTGATCGTATATTTTCTCGCGGTGTCGGTTTTCCAATAGCTGGAAAAACCCGAAGACGAGTATGTAACATTGAAAATACGAACCGATAAAGTGAGGCATTGAAGCGAACTAAAATATATACCTACTAAAATGTAAACCGCAGTCGAATGTATAAAATGGGAAGCATGCACGCGATAAAACTCGACGAACGCCTCATACTCGTCGTCTGCCGCTTGTCGAGCTTTCGGCGAGTCGGCAAGTGGACATAGTCCACGGGGAATCGAATCCAGCCCGCTTTCAATTCCGAGCGGCCTTGCGCTCCACCTACCTAATTTTCCATCTACTTACGCCCGACTGTTTTATTTTTCGCGACATACACGTTTTCAGCGGAACTCCGTATAAACGTTTCGCCGGCGCTGGACAGGGTAAAACTACTTTACTTGAATCCGGACGACGTTTATTTTCGTAAATGGGCTGCGGAATGGGAAGACGGGCGATGGAGAGATTCTCGGAATGTTGGTTTACTTTCGCGTGGGTTCAGCCAAGTGAAAGAGTTGGTGGTAATAAAAGAGCTCATAATCTTTAGAGCATTTAAATTAAACAAAACAATAAACGTTAACCCACAAATCGAACCTATTATCGATCGAAATTTACTTAATAGTTTGTTACTCCTATTTGCCGCATTAGCGCATCAATGCCTTTTTTCTTATTGAGTCAAAAAGACGATTAAGCGAAGTTCAATTCACTTAAATTTCCGCACTTAATAGATATTTATATTTATGCTATACATATTAATTAACATTTGTCAAGTATAATTATTGTATTTACTTTATGTAAAGCGAAGTACGTTGCAACGATACGGTGGCTACTTTACAGGACGTGTTTATTTTTGAAGCGACGTCACGCCTGTGTAATTTGGAAAATAGTTCACGGAGCTATTTATATCTTCTCTTGCATTTTTTTAAATTTTATTCTTACATGAACATTATAGTAAAACTTTAGATGTTCAGTTTCCTTTTTTTATATTCTTTTATTTATTAATCGCAAAGAAAATACGCAAAAAGGGACGGGAAGGAAAAAAACTCAACAAATATTATCACCTTACTGGTGGGGATCAAGTCGAAGTTCTTTTTGCCTTCTGGATCGGCTAGTTTTCGGGCGAACTTCGCGGCGCATTATATCATTAAGAAAAAGTCACCCTTCCTGCGCTGAGTTAGGGGCAACCCGAAACCACCGTTTTGTTTTGGTTTTTTCTCTCTTATAACGAGCCAAGTTAGTTAGGAAAAGGGAGAACGTCACATGTTGCGTAGAAAATAGCGTGACGCTGATGTCATAATTGTAGCTAACTGTTTTCGCACTAAAAACAAATGGTGGTGCCGTAAATATATTAACATCATTTAGCGGAATTCACATCTAGTATTTTGATACCCATTAGTAATAGCTAAATAATCTGATCTTGACAAATAAGAGTGGAGGATTAAAGATAGCCCTGCAAACCGTGTTTATATAAACTATCGAATTACTTGTGGGGTTAATTTTGTATGCATCCATTGATTTCACAGAGGAGCAGGAAGAGATAGTTATCATATATTAGTTATTGCAGAAATTCAGCAAAGAAGACCTACAAAAATCAATGCAAAAAAAGAGGAAAGACGAAGAGGTATGACCCGGCACAAGCGAAAGATGAGGAAGTAGCAATACACTTTGAGAAATAAAAATTATAAACAAAATCGAATAAAGCACAAGTGGATGAGGAATGGGCACACGTCGAAACAGCAACGAAGGATGTGTCAATAAAAATACTAGGAGAGGCAAATAATAAGTCATTTGATGCGGAGTGTTGGCAAATCTTAGAGCAAAAAATACTACCTACCTACCTAACTAGACTAAAGATAATAGAAGAACACAACGAAGAAATTAAATGAAAGTATGAACAAATAAGGAAGGAAGCTAAGGCGATGTGTAGAAGTAAAAGGAGGAACCACTTAAAATCACTTAAAACAATAATTAAAAGAAATAGCAAAAAACGTAATATGTAAAACGACTGAGCCAGATGAGGCCAAAACTGAACACGACAGAAAAAGAAGGGAATGCAGAAAGTAAATAAATTGTAATTATACCCACAAAAAAGAAGTAGAAGAATATACACGACAAGAACAAAAATAACAAGAGTGCAGGAGAAAAAACAAAACAGTGGGAATGTTAAAACACGGCGATAAATCAATAAGGACAAGAATATGGCATATGGTAGTCAAGATTTGTGAAGAAGAATAAATGCCAGCGCAATGCAAAGTGTGAATAAAGCACCAATAGTAATCATCCGTAAGAGAGGGCCCAAGAAAAATTGCACTAACTACAGGGAAATTGCACTGTCTGATTGTAGCGAATATAATAAAAAATAGTTTGGGGAAATATCATAACGAGCTAGTTGGAGAATATCAAGGAGTATTCAAAGCAGGAAGATTGACCGTTGACCAGATTTTTATCATAAAACAGTTTCAACAAAATACGAACAAAATCTAAGTTTACACCTACTATTGATCGACTATAGACAGGCGCACAACTCAACAAATTATTTGAAGCAATGAGAAAGCTAGGATTATAAAAAAATTAAAAAAGCTAGTGGAAATGACTATAAGTAGGACAGAAAGAATGTCAGAAGAATTTATTGGAGAAAATAGGACTGAGACAAGGTGGCCCATTATCCACAATCCTCTTCAACTTAGTACAGGAAGTAATTCCAAGTGAAAGTGGCATAAGAACGGAGTGTTTGATATATGGAAGCAGGCAGCAGTGCCCGGCCTATGTCGATGATATAGTGCTGAAAGAAGGAAATAGAACGAACTTCTAAGTTTTTGAAAAGAAAAGCGATAGAATATGGCCTGTCAATTGATGAAAGTAAAACAAAATATACGGTAATGAAATATGTTAACAGAGGAGAAGCCACACATTTAACCATGGACTGTGCGGACAACACAATACAACACTACAACACTACCTGATAGAAAAAGTAGAGCAAACACATTATGTTGGAGTAACTCAAACATGCAGGAGGGAGTAAAGAAATGAAAATAGAAAATCGATTAGCAAAAGGAGGTAGAGCAGTGGGGGTGTTTTTAAGAATATTATCAAAAAGGAATGTATCAAGAAGGGTTAAAATAACACTATACCAAACAAGAATAAGACCGACTGTTACCTATGCGTGTGAAACATTCACAATGACAAAAAAATTAAAATAAATTGGAAATTTGGGAACTAAAAAATCTAAGAAGGATATATGGCGGAATTAAAGTACAGGATGAATTTAGAAGGAGAACAAATGAACAAACAGAAGAGCAATACAAATACCGAGTATTCTCCAACTGGTGAAAATACAAAGAGCCAGATGGCTGGGACACATAGCGAGGATGAGCGACAATAGATGGGTTAAAAGTATCTTAAGGAGGAAAGAGAAGAAGAGGAAGACCGAGAAAGAGATGGTTAGAGAAAATGAAAAAGCGCAAAGTGACATAGGTGTCAGAGATCGAAGAAAAGTGCTACTCGAATCCAAAGTCTACTAGAACCTGTAGCGCTGTAATATATATGAAATGATTACATGATTCCTTAACTTGGAAAGTTGGAATAAACGTCAACAGAATTGCGAAATACAAATTCTCCACACAGCAGTAGATTGTAGAGTTAGCAATATTTTCTATAATTGTCATAATCAGAATGGTGAAAAATAATCAAGAGAAAATCAATAATGTTACGGATTAAAAGGTTCTATTCCCAATTTGACTTTTCCGAGATCCGTTCGTATTCGATGGCGAGCAAACGGTCCTTTTTGTACAAAGCTCATTAGAGTGATAGTAAATAGTCGATTAAACGAAAATTCAAACGGAACCGAGCTGGAAACAATTACTACGGAAAGCGCGAGCAAGTACGTCCAATTTCATCAAAATGTAATTAAATTCGTGCAGTTTAATAACATTCCGTTAAAGATTGTACTAAAAAGTTAGCGCGTTTGTTGAGTATGTTTCCCGATTCGTGCAATTAAAATCAAAATATTATTTTTATTTATCACAACAAGAAATAATTTTAATATTCTTAGAAATAGGGAATGTCGTTGTGGAGATATTTATACAAATTTACAGAAGTAACACGAATTTATTAAGTGCGCAATTAAATATAAATTACCTGGGCTTAGTTGTTTCAATTTATGCATTTCTACTCGTTTTTTATGTTCACGACTAGGCTTGTTGTTGGGCCAACTGTTACAATTTACAATTTAATTTTAAGGACATAATGTTCTACGTGGTACATCAAACGATGTGCGACCCATTTGCTTAACGACTGATTCAACAGAAAAAGTAGACAAATTAACGTCGACAGAATGAATTTTACACTCTGATTAACAGACGTGTTCACCAGACATTACATTGACAAATCTCAGTGCCAAATTTTACAAAACATATTCAAATTTTAATAAAATTTACACCTACAAAACTCTTGCTCAAGCTAATTACGTATGAAAAACGATGATTTACTAGAAACCTATGGTTTTAGTTTTTCGTAAGATGATTGTGACACCTGTATCTGGTATCGAACTTCTTGATCATATTTAAATCATTTTCATACATCTGCACCTCTTTCATTTTTGACATTGTTCGCTATAAAAAAAAATAATGACACTGCATCAATGTTTTCGCGATTGAAACGTGTACCTTTGATAACGATACTGCGTTATCATTGCCTCATCGGACTCGTTCGAATTCACGTTTCACATCCATTCATCGAAAGTTAATTTCGAACGCGGATTCATTCGAATTACTCTGACACAGTACACACGCGAATGTAGTTCATCAGACGGGCGCGGATTACCGCCTTGTCAGATGGTCGCTGGACGCGTTCCAAGCGCGAATTTCATAAAAGAAAACACGACCAGATTGATTCTACACGGCTGCCTCTGCTTTTCCAATGTTATTTCACATCCGCGTGTTTATTTTAGAATAATAAGAATCGCTAATGTAGTTGGCAAGGTAACGAATACTAGTTCATGTATTTATATTATTAACTCGTTTTATTTCAAACAAATGACCGACGGTGATAACACATTAATATCACACGGTCCAGAAATTTATCGCTCGTGTGGTCGTCCTCCAAATAATTTTCGCCAGTCGACTTGAACCCATTTAATTTATCCGGGCGGCGATTTGTCTTTGGAAAGACCAGGAAAAGCGTCAAAGTTTAAAACCCACGCCAGCCGATCCAATCAACTTAACGGCTTCAAGCCGACGAAGAATCGCCTGAAAAAAGTAAAACTTGAAAAGCGGCTCCGATTTTTCGTCCCGTTTATGACGACCGAAAGCAAGAACGTCAAAGTCCGGTAAAACGGTTTTGCGCGTGGGTCGATGAGATACGAGGAAGCACAGATCGAGATGAGAAATGTAGGTTAGGGAGCGCTTTCGGCCATGGATAAACGACGTCTTCTTGTCCCGACTACTCGTCGGATTAAATGAAGGAACAGCAAACACAATTCTCCCCCCGTGTGTTTGTACTCGACCGGTTCGATGTTTTTATCCTCGGACTGGCGAATTCGGCCGTATTTGTTTTTTCATGAAACGTGTCTCGTTATTTCTTATATGATAATAATAAATTTCATTCCCAGAAAATGGGTTAACCATGAACTAACATTTCTTTTATTTATTTACGAAAATAAACATGAATACAAATTATTGTGAAACGTAATCTTGAGGTATTAAGAACAGTAAAATTAAGCAATGGAAACTATTTGAAGTATTTGCATTATATAATCTAATTAATATTCAAATTGATTGATGGCGAG
Source organism: Geotrupes spiniger (assembly GCA_959613385.1). Taxonomy (NCBI): domain Eukaryota; kingdom Metazoa; phylum Arthropoda; class Insecta; order Coleoptera; family Geotrupidae; genus Geotrupes; species Geotrupes spiniger. The sequence continues at coordinate 43,151,782 of OY390731.1, read as the reverse complement.
AGTACAATTCTAGGAATGAGCGAAATTATTAAACAATTATTTTAAATCTAATCGAAACACGCAATAATATGGCGGTTAATAGATTTGTATTTTTATAGAGACGAGGGTTAGTTTTTCCATCAGCGAATCAAATTCGATATTTCTCAAATAAAATTCAACTTGATTCTTCCACAACAGTGACAATGGTATCCGCATATTCGTATGTCATGAGAAATATTTTCACGTTTCTGAACGAACATTAAAATGGTTTAACAAATCTTTGATGTTAGGCTTATAAAGTCGAAGCTTGTTGACATTTCAAATTCCTGTACACACATTGAGTTCATTTCCAATTTTCTTAAAAATTTTAAACACCTATGTGCTCCTGTCCACAGAAAAAATACTTGACTACTTAGTTTCAAACAAAGAGGGTGATGATAAGTTTGGCACACCAATAAGAAAATTCCCTCACTTATGAATGACAACGGAACGTAGATTGATTTTCCTATAATCAATAATATCGTATATAAGCACAAAAGTTTATGAGAAAACTATTGATTGAACAATCTGAATAGTAGCTGAAGTTAAATACGAAGCATTTGAAATTAGTTCCATTTACGGTCTTTATCGTAGGATGCAAAGTAAGGATGTATTGAAAATTTGAACAATAAAAACTATATTCTCAGAACAAAAAAAAATATTCAACCAAATAAACATAAACATAAAAGCAAAGCAGTGTGGTACATAATTAATGGTAACACAATTAGACATTTAACAGGTCTAAGATAGAAAGTGGGTGTTACTGAGTCAAGTAGTACTACTATATACTGTGAAACTAGGAATGTACTGTAGGGAGTCCCAATGGCTCAATATTTTGACCCTTGCCGTTTTAATATATGTAAGTGACTAAGTTATGGATACATTTCAATGCCAGTTTGCTGATGACACCAGTTGTATTACTGTAGAAAATTCTATTGTCATTGTCAAATATAAAATATAAAATTTAATAGTACAAAAGAAACTTGTTAGTCTATAGGTGGCGATAAACGAATAAATCATTCCTCAGAATTCAACAACGAAATTTTTGGGTTTAAAAATAGAATATGTTTAAATAATCAGACAATCGTTTCGATGAATAAGATAAGCACAGCTGTATATATTTAATAAGATATACCGTTTCTGTGGAAATTTAAAAAAATATTTGCTCATATCGAAAGTTAGACTAATTCATCGTGTAATTTTTTGAGGGGCTTCAGCATGTACTAAACAACTTTTTAAACTCCAAAAAATCATTACATGTTGAGATTTCTACCAGCTTCAATGAATACTAGGAATGGGGATGATCTAATGGTACCACATCATAACTTGGCGTTGTATGAGAAACAAATAAAGATATTCAGCGGTTTTCAATGTTCAAAAAGGCAATTTAGAGCATGTTACTGCAGAATTGTTTATATAGTTTCGGGAAATATATAAATGGAAATAAATACTGATATTAATAAAAATATACCTATTAGTATACGTCAGTCGACTGAATAATTATTGCATTGTTTGTATGTTTAATGTATGTGTATGTGTACACTATTACTGACGATGTTAATGTAACGATTTGACAGTAAATAAAATTTATTATAATTATTATTATCTTATTTAATTTTGCACCGTCTCTGAACTATTCGTTGCACAACTTGCAATCTCCGGAGTTGTCTTAAAATTAAATTAAGTACGATTGCGTCATGAAAAGCAAGTACAAATTCAATTTAAACAACGCAAACCAAACATACAACGCACGTAGACCATTAACGCCCATCCGGGTTCCGCCAGTAAAAATGCACCGCATATAGCCCCCAACGTAAATATTTACCTACGTAATACGACGAAATTCGCGCAAATTTCCATACGATGCACGCCGCTGGATTCGATTTGCCACCGAACGCCCGACGTGAAATCTCGGGATGGAAGCCGGCGATTCCATTTACCTGTTTTCACACCCCACAGGATTCTGTATTCTGCCAGACCGGGAATTGAAAGTTCACACCGTGTTCCGTTTATAGATTCATGCCGTCAGATCGGCCGCCGCCTACGCGATTTGTAACGTTCGTGCGGTTTAATTGGGATGTTCTCCATTCTTCGCCCCATTTCGCGAAATATTAACATTGACGTTCGGATATTTTTATCTCCCGTCACTTCTATTGTCGAGAGAAATGGTCTTATTCGCGTTCGCGCTCGCAAAAGAAAGCAATGCAATTAAACCCGACGACCCACGCTCTTTGTTCTCGTCAGTAAAAAGTCGACGCTATCTTTAATCTGTTTACCCGGGATGACATAATGCGATGAGAGATAGGGTCGGACGGTCGCGTAAAGGGATCGTTGTTTACGTAGCGGATTCTAAGAGGGGTAGGGCCGTTATTATCTTCGCGTATTTGGCACAGCTGTTCACGGTAGAACCACCTGAGATCCGGCCCGTCTTCGGCGTTTTATTCTCTTGTCGGTTTTTGCTACGATCGAAGCGTAATCGAAATGTAGCCGAGAATTTAAATCGCAACCTCGATAAAACTGAGAACGTCTACGCGACGGTGACGTCGGATATACGCCCTCCTATTTCATGTCGGAGCGCCACCGGCGGGAGAGTACTGGTAAGGAACGTGTACCGGAAGGTAATTAATCTTCGTCCGTTGAGTTTCAGATGCGGATTTGCTCTGATTTACACCGTTAATGTTGGAGGTTAAGGGTGTTTCTTTTTCGCCATTTTCCGCCTGTTTATCTTCGCAGGGACACGTTCAATCACTTCATCAGCGCAAAGTGCTTCGCTAATTCCTGATTAAGATGCATTGAAAATCATAATTTATCCACGTAACCTATACTCCTGTAGTCGAAGTTAATTCGTGAACAAATTACATTTGCGACCAAACGTAAACAAAACTGTAGTAATCGAATTCAATATTTTGGAGTCTGATACGTAGTGTACAAAGTACCAGAAATGGCGAACATGCAAAACAACGAACGGAACGCGAGCAAAAATTTTAAGATTGCTCCCACCGCCCGAGCTGCGGTGACAACAAATACGTAACAATTAGATGCATATTGGAATACGTTGCGTTACGATGTTACGGTGTACGAAACGACGCCGGCGATGCACGACGGCATGCTCCAAACTATGTTGATTCATTAAGTATTTAAATTCAATGAATGAGCGATTGAGCGAAGTGACGTATTGTGCGCAGCGCCCCCTCGAAAACTTGTCTTAACGGTAAATTCATGGACGACAGTGTGGAGAACCGTTCATCGGCGATGTATTATGAAAATCATTCATCGTTTCACTTGCACGAAATTACGTAGGGTTAAACAAATGAATACTAATTATACCCGAGATGAGCATTCACCATAACACACTAAGTAAGTCTATTAAGGCATTGTATAGACAACAATATAGGTGCCTATATTGTTTATGTTGATTGCAGGAAACTTTAAGAAGCAAAGATTGAAGATGCATAGAAGAATGTATATATGTGTGTGGGTCTATCTGTTGATATCATCGACCTATTTTATAATCAATCTTGATGTTAAAAAATCAACGGCGAAAACTAGCCAGCATTTGTCATTATATCCTCAGCAAAATGTACCCAACTTACAAAATCTAGCCTGTTATTACCACGTTTGCCATGATAAACAAAAAAAAATTTTTGTGATAACGAAACCTAATATTTACAGTTATATTAAAAAGCATATTAGTTGCATGAGACTCTAAAATTATTATTATATGCTACTCCCGGCAGGATCGCCATGTGAAATTATCTGTTCACATAGCCCACTTGAAGACTATATGTACATATATAATATCTGCTACGCTTTTCAATTAGGTGTCTAATAATTGTTTCCAGTACAATGTTATGTCCTGCTCTTATTGTTTCTCATTTAACGCATATATTTCCTATTGTTTTCTACAGTGTTATGTTTACCAACTTTATCGAATTCTTCCATAGTTTTCATTAATCTTGCTCTTTTGACTGAATCTACAAACAGCACATCTGTGGCACATTATGTAATAATAGTAACCCAATTCTCAGTATGCATTTACAATGCGATAAAAATTAGAACTGAGAACTTACTGCGTGAAACGCAAACACATTAAAACTGGCTTGTCAAACTTTTTCTCTTTCGAGTAGTAAACCTGATTCAATAAGTATTTTTCCATTCGGTTTAAAAAGCCACCAAATTTAAAAATTGCATTAATTATAACACGGTACAAACTGTACAAATAATTTCCCCGTCAAAATTTTATGTGTTACGAGTATAATCAAAAATTTTAATCGAAAATAAATTTATTGTGATTTGTATAGCACGCTTAAAATTACTACATTTTACATTTATACATCGTCCACATTGCAATCTCGAGGATTGGCCCCGTCGAAAATTATCGCATTAGCCGTAAATCCTCTTGTTAGATTTCTAACATCCGTGACAACTCGAAACATTCCAGCGGTTTTAAAAATAGACGACACTATATTTATCATTAGCCGTGTTGTTGTTTTTTTTGTATATTTGAACCCACTTGCGGTTCTGACTGTCAGCTAATAAGATTGTTATGTGTGTTGGTTTAGGGGAGATATTAATGAGTGCTTTTTGGCCTTTTTAGGCGGTAGAACTTACGAAGGATTAACTATCACACTGGCTATCATATTGCATTCATTATTTGACATTTGTAATCAGTGTATTGTGGTCAATCATCATAAATAGACTCACACTTAAACTACGCTACAAAATTATGTAAATTTACTTCGAAAAGTCGTCGATTCGCGCATCTTATAGATGTTTTCGTGATTTTTATGGTGCACACAATCGTCCATTTCAGCAAGTCTTCCGTCGAACTACGGATAGATTTCGTACCACATAGTTTCTAAATGATACAATAACGCCAAGACGTCGAAGGAATTTGCGTACTGGAGAGAATATCACCGCTGTAAGCGAAAGAGTACCAAATGATCCAAATTTATCGATTCGTCGTGGGTCAGAGGAATTGGAGCTCTATTCGTTTAGTACCCGGAATATTTTATGTAAAAATATTTGCCTACACCCGCATAATAATATAATAATACACATCATATTGGTCGTTCTTACGCAAAATTGTGTTCACCGATGAGGCAAATTTTTGGCAAAATTGCCGCATATTACGTCAGACTAATCCACAAGAGCAACAATTGACACATTGGAGGGAAACGTGGTTCGTGTAATTCGTGACACTCGGCAAGCAGTGCTCGAAAAACTAACCCAAAAATAGATTTCCAGAATACAAGACCGGTGCCCTAACTAATTTTTAAATATTAATACCAGTAACTCAAAGAAATCTTGACTAAAGTTTCAAAGTTTCGAATTATTATTTTTTCAATTTAGTAGTAATAACGAAAAATTTCGTCAAGCAATATTATCAAATTGAGTACGCTTATTAAGGTCGTAAGGCCGATATGTAGTAAATAACAGACAAGATTAAAGTTTGCCGAAGACAAGATCCTATTATCAATCGCGTTTGTTATGTGCGTATTGGCCGTGTGTCGTTCACCAGTTTTCATTATACGATAAATACTTAATGTTTAGCAATGATTTACAAGACAAGAGTGCATCTTTCTCGATGCTAAAAACCTATTTAAAGCTCGATTATAATGTTGACATTTACACGTTGGTATTACGCCAAGTTGTTTGTTATTATTATATTATGTTCTTACAGACATTGAAAATGTTAATTTGCTATGTAGATAATCTGAATGCTACAAACCAAACAAAGCGAAAGTATTAACAAAGAAGTCACAAAATATCTAGTAAAAGCATCGAACAGGGAACATCTGCTGGGCAACGATATTACTGTATTCAGAATATTTGGTGCTTGTCACTGTGAAAAATTTATTTAGTTGCGTGTTAAGACCATTGAAGATACTGCTCGATTCCTTAATTCAGCGTGCTTTTGTCGACGATCGAAACGGCGCAAGACATTTTGGAAGAATTCCAAATTAAAAAAACTGCACCGTTTTTAAATTTGGAAGAGCCTGAAAAGTATACGGGTTATATTTTCAGAAGATCTTCTGCTATTATGTTGATTGGAAATGGAGGTGATCTTTTGAAGCTGACGAAATTTGCGGTTTAGAAATCGTTCGCAGTGGCGGAGCAGTATGTTAAACATTTCATTAGTAAAAAGCTCAAGATTTTCAAATTATTTTTCAATTCAACCGACAACAATTCAACATCGGTTTTCAAACAGTTTTAGTAGCTGCGCAGATATATCGGTTCTTTTCATATTAGTTATTTGTTCTCATGCTAAATTTTTTTTTAAATTAAAACGCTGTAATTTTTTCCAATTATAAATCAAAATTGATTAAAAAATGTATCAAAACTGTCAAAAATGACGGTGACAATAGGTCCTTTGGTCGGTAATTTGGCACGTATTTCCTCTCCTCTAATTTTATTTTTCATTTGCGTTGTAATGTTCATATTTCTAATATTCCTTAATTAATGTTTAAGCTACTTTGCTGTATAATTAAATAATCACTGTAGTCATCACTTGTATAACCCTGGCAATATATATTTGACTCTTGCATTAATCTAATTACTGCTGGTATCAAAATTTGCATTGAAAATTTTTGTCTTAAATAGGATCGGTCTGAAACTTCTTGACTTTAATATTATCGTTAGTAATATTATTTCCAACAGATATATGTTTTTACTCAGCACAAACTTTTCCATAACCTTACTTGGTGACAAAACGGACACCATTGCAAATATCAGCAATCTCATTGAATCTTACAATCAACGTTCTGTGAGAATGCTGAGAAGAACGTGAGTGACCAAGAGTACAAACAATGAGGTTGCATTGTACGCTATACCTGCACAAATGGTAATACTACTGCGACATCTGCCTGTACAAAGTTACTGGAAATTTTCAACAACAACAACAAGTTTCACTATACATTTTATACCCAGTGTCAATCATCTTCTGCAAAAATAATCAGGTTCGAGATTTTCTTTTACGTTCGTACATGAAAAATAATTGCAAGAGAACCTGAAACGTGTATTTTATGTACACAAGATAGTACTATATAAGCATAATTACAATTTCGAATGTCAGGTGTTAAGTTGGTGACGTCTGCATAGTTTGATAAGTACATTTTTGGCAAAAATACATATTCAATTAAAAAAAGTTGTAAATTTGTAATTATGTTAATGAACAAAAAAGGATATGGCAAAACAACTGTACCATTATACGCTCTTGAAAGCAACATCTCAGCCAGAAGTAACGATTCACTCCTGTAAGAACTTTGACTTTTTTCTGTATCCCATTTCAATGGCTGTTAATTTTTCTTCATGTTTCATTTTCCTGGATTAAGTACAATTCACTGGCATAAGTTTATGGTTGGCACCAGTGTATTATAGATCTTTAGTTTAATTTCTTTACTTATTTCCTTTTTCCAATTATTATATTATGTAACGCGTTGTATAAGTTATTTGCCGTTTTAACTGTGTTAGTAAGTTGTATATTTATTGTTCCTTTTTGTGTTCCCTGGGTACTCATAGCCAGATACTTTATTCAATTCCTGTCCCTTTATTTCTCATCGTACTGCCCCTGTTTTTTCCTTTGTGACTTGTTATCATCAAATGACTTGTGTATGTTAATTTCCATTGCTTTTTCTTCTACCTTTTAACATAATCTCATGTACCTTATCATTTTAGTTTGTGTGTCGCTACATAATTCAAAATGCAAGAAGATGAGTACATCGAATGTTGTGCAATTATCCTTAGAAAATTTTAATTTAATTCTGATTTACAATGATTTACGCGAATTTACATTTAACAAAGCTGCAAAATCCTATTTTTAAAAGGTTTGGAAAAATATTCGACGAAACATTCCGATGAAACTGCGTGAAGAAAAAATTACGTCTACAACGACACCCTAAATGAAGTCAAGAGGACCATAGAAAATGGATGCATATATTTTATTGGATGAAACTATCAATTCTTTTAAATTTGTTAAATAATTTTGGAGTGGTATTTATTCAACGAAACTAAAGAGGTCCAAAACGGTGTTAATATTTAAACATAATGGTAGCAGAAAAGATATCGCTAACTATAGACCTATTTCCATAGAAAACCATGTATTCAAAATATTTGAATGGTGCTTCCCGAAACGATTGTATACTTTCCTCGAAAGAAAGGAGAAAATACTGTCTCGACTCTGGGCCAAACTAAATAATAAAAAATAAATTAGCCGTAAATGTTGGTGTGGATAAACGGCGTGCTGTCTGAAGTTCGAGTAATAGAACTGGGGAGTACCCCATTCTCGGGCCTCTATTATTTCTAGTTATGATTGACGATCTCCCAGAGAAATGTTCCACAGCGTGAAAGACCAACCTGTACGCCGACGACATGAATATGTTGATACTGACAGCTCAAAAAGCAATAATCAAGTAAGTAGTATAAATGCAATGACATTATGTTAAATGTACGTAAGACAGAGATGGTAAGATTATATCCAATCAACGAAAAGATGGATAAGAACACACTGGTAAGGATCAAGGGTAAATCAATCAATCAATTGGAACTGTTCCTTTATATTAAACAAACATATAACACAATTTGCGGTCGCATTCCTCATAAAAACTTTACGTGCTGCAGTTTCGCTAACGGTATTAAAACCGGAGAATAATTGAAGGTGAACTAACAGGAATTAGTTGTGCAGGACGACAATGTATGCTCTATATGCTTATAAATTATTAGTGCTGCATTACATTGGAAGAAGTGCTGGAACAAACAAACTGATACACATTTACGGAACTAGAGGTCGCGATTTAGTGCAATTGGATTCTGGGAGACTATATGCGGGGGTAAATGGTTTAATAACTAAGCAACCACTTACTTCACTTTCGACAATTTAAAAAATATTGCTCACAATTTCTTAAGCACAATGTGTGTTATTTAATTAATGATTATTTGGATGTTAAAGTGTACGAATTGGAATCAAAAATATTTCTATATATTGTATGGCATGAATAGTTAACTTATTAATCTAATTTAATGTAGAGATATAATTTGTTGTTATGATTAAGTGAACCCATATAAGTGTGCATTTGGATTTGAAGACAAACTATGCATTTATTATATTTTGAATAGAACAATAATTCAAATGAAGCATCATGCATGCTCGTAGAGTTTTCTATTAACAATTTAAGAAAGAATTAACGTACATGAAGAGAAGAAATTCGCAACCTTCATCGTGATGTCTTGGAAAGCATCAAAAGGATTATATTCCTGGCCCATCGACCGATGGGTTCTTTGGGTCCATCTAATGTAGACCGCATAAGTGAATAACAGTGTAAGGCCAATTGTAACGAGCATACCATAAAAGATGTCGTACTTGTTTTATTAAGTACTATATTTTTGATTACCTATTTTCATAACTTGTTTGCCAATAAAATTTTGTCTTAGCAAATATAACTATTATTTAAATGTTAAACGTAAACGTAAATAATTAATCGTACGAGTAATTTAATTACATTTATTATAATACCGGTTTCTCAGGCCCCGATATGTAAATTTCTTGATGTATAGGACTATGCATCCTAGTGTTATAGTATATATTCGACAATCGCATGACATGGTTTTTAATAGCTTTGTTATTGTTATGCCGGCACGAGAGAAACCGTAACTAACCCGGCCAATGAAAAATACAGTCACATCCGAGTGAAATTTTATGCACCCCGCGGGCTATAAACATTATTGCGGAGCACACATCCTAAAGATAGATCTCGAATAGGAACTTGTTCTATAATTGTGTGTAATTTCGAGGTTTGCACTCGAACGAGTTTCCATTACACCTTAAAATTTCTTTCGCCAAGATCTATTCCAAGATTATTCAAGCGAAGCCTCAATGACTAATTGCACAAAGTTTCGCGGCGAAAAACTTACTTTTCCAGTTCAATTTCCCCCACTCGTCCAACCCGATAATTTATCATATTACGCTTTTGCCTCCATCGGATTCCGATTATACGTCCCTACCGCCGACTCGACGAATTTGTCATTACGACGCGACTGTAAATCCTCAAGTTCTCCAGCCGAATGTCTGAAAGCGTCTTTTTCAGACGTCCCCCACTACCCCTCCATCTGCGCCATCACAGTCCGAGCTCTAAAATATATATTTAACGAATTTATGTGCAGCCCGCCGCGTTCCCCGGGGATTTCGCTATCAGGAGTACATTATGCCTTGCTAAACTTCACAGAGATACGGAGAGAGAAGGAGACGTAAGCCAATTCTCCACTCTCTACTCTATTTAAAAGCTTCACGTTTCCTTTGAAAGACCTCATCCTCTCGAAAAAAAACCCTCGTTCCAGGGATTTCTTATGTTCTTGGTAAACGTACACGGGATGTATCCGTATAAAACGGATGCCTAATGATGTAGAGTTTATTTAATACATACCATAAGCCAATAAGTTCATATTTCGACGAGCGGTTGTCGTGGAAGAATCTATGTTATATAGCAAGTTTTCAATGTCAGTAAAGTCCAATACTGATATGGACCAAAAGAATTTTATTTGAAACTTAAGGATTACTTGGATTATTCAATTAAGTATAGGAATTATGCGATTTTCGTTGCACATCGATATCGCGGTGTACCTTCGCAGCGCATAGAATAGATTCGTTCTTTATCGTTGATTAAATAACTAAGCCGCAGAACGTGTAATAGCGCATTTCAATTTCGTAAACGCTCATTCCTCGCAAAGCCTTTCCAATTAATAAAGTTTTCGCGTCGTAGAAGCAACGGCGCGCGGGTGCGTTCATTAATCGCTTGCGTGTGCAGACACGCACGGACGAGCTAAGCGTTCGGTTGTCTTTAATGCAATCAGTGGTTCTCGCCTCCAATGTGATTATGATTAATTGGCTTTCGGTCGATAATGCAAGTCCCATTCCTCGCACCCCATTGACCTACCGTGATATTCGTGTGCAGAGATGTCGCTTTAGAATCAACTCCGACACTCCCCGCGACAATTCCGACGCCGTCCGATGCGAAATAAAACCCCATTTGAATGCGAAGCAAACGGTTGAAACCGTGAGGACGAGGAAACGGCAGTCCCCTAAAGTAAGTAAATCCCAAGAAGAATCGTTTCGTCGAATGAAAAAAGCGCGCCTCGGAAACGCAAAACCCTAACCGAGACGTTGGCTGCCGGTGATAAAAGGAAAACGACGCGTCACTGATGTACGTATCCCATCAGGGCGAATCAACATGGTTATCGATCGGATCGGGCGGCATTGTACGTTATTCGAGCACGGGAGACTAAAGGGTGCGTGCGTGCCGCGCGGAACTTAACTGGAAATAACAAAGAAGGTTCGACGCTGCGTCGATATCTCGAACGTCGTCTTAAAACGTCCGATCGGATTTATTTCGCTTGTTTTATTATACGATCGAGATGAAACGATTCGGGCTTAAGTATATATCGGACGTCGGTTCTGGAGTTAGGTTTGATGGAAACGGAACGGCGTCGTATAAAGTTGTCGATAAAATCAACAGACGTACGTATTGTAAAACAGCCATTCGGCAAAAAATATTTCAAGGTTCTAACGGTACGCAGGGTGGACGGAAAACTATAGCCAGATAGCCGTGTAGAAAGATTGTAGCCTTGAAAATTAAGTTAAAACGTGCGAAGAGAACGCATTATAGCGGGTTTTATTTGAACGTTCCTTTGCTCGACATATTTTTGATTACAAACCTCACAATTTATCTCATATCCCAGATTTATGATCTACCTCAATTTTATCAATGACATTCCCTCTCACTTGCCAATGGAACACTTAAGAAAATTGAAAGATGACATTTGACATGACATGGTTGTTGTTCCTAATTACTAATGTGCCTAAAAATGGTAAACGTTCATTTGTTTCCTATTCGATTGTATGCTTTTGAATAGAAACAGTTTTTTGTTCCGAGATTTTTAATAATATTCCATTGTTTATTAATTGCTATGTGTTTGTGCTGGTCAGATCCGATCTTAGGGTGTCGGCCGCCCGCGTGCAAAGACCTTATTATTACCAAATTTGTCAATAATTTCGCTAAAATCAATTTTTTCAGAGATTTCGGATTCAATAGAGATGATGGCCAATCTGAAAGCCTTTCTTGTGTCATATTATTTCTCAAATAATTTTTAATAATTTTTAATTTGCTGAAACTTCTTTCACCTGAAGCCACAGAAACAGGCAAGGTTAAGAAAATTCTTATTGCTAGAGCAAAATTTGGAAAACAGGGAATGAGATCATTTTTGATTATAATTTCTAATATCTCAATTGGCTGTTGTTTACCTGGGAAAATATCTTCGAATGAAGTAATTTCGTTAAAGAGTTGTATACCGTCTATATCTTTCATAATACTTCCTCCCTCCTGTACCTGTAACTTAATATCTAAGTCCATGCATGCTTTCATGAGATTGACGACGTCGATTAGCATGTTATCTCATTACGAATAGATTCTGCTAAAATATTAATTATTTAATTTTGAAAATGCTGCTCTAAGTAGTGTGGAATCCGTGTTTTGATATCTTTGTATTTACTAACATTATTAAGGTGTTACAACTTCGTACTAGTTGCTCCGAATGCCAAATTGTGACTGGCTAAAAATTGTACTACAGCAATCTTTAAATGATGGTGCGCCATCGCTTTTTCTCTCGATTGTAAACATTTTGTTGTTCCGCGTCAATAGTACAATTCTTTTCCAGAATCGCACCACGATCTTATAGAATTTACGTGCTTCAGAATATTTTCATGTTTATTAAGGCAATCCGAACAATGACGCCAATCAGAAAAGCCAGTACTTACACAAGTTGTATTGAACTATCTTTACCAAACAATTTACATGCAAAACAAAAAATACGATTTAATTTTATGGAATAGCAGAGCCACGCGCGATTTATTTTGTCTCCGTTCACTAAAGTTTTGTTATAATATGAACAGCTAAATTTTTTTCCATTCTCATCAACTGGAAATTTCAAATTTGCTACTTGAATCGGCCCATTTTCTACCAATAAATCAATATTTTTTATCGTTAAAATGTTAGTCCAAGTACCTGGATCATCTAGTGCCATTTCACCGCCTTCATCGGGTATGACATCCATTGATTTAGTGTTTGGATCGTCATTAGTACCGGTGGACGTGGATGGTTGAGAATAATCAAACTCCACATTTTGATTCAAACCTTTGTGTTCAGACTCAGTTTTTCCCGGTTTTCTGAAATACTATTTGAATGCTCCCGCTTGTTTAGAGATTTCTTCTATTCTATTCTTCTCATTTCTATAGAAGGCACCTGACTCTCTTTTAGTTTTTCTGTTTCTGGAATTGAGCGCTTCCCTTGCCTTGCTACATTTAAATCTTTGTAATTGGGAAAATGTACTCTTCGCACCAGCGCGGTCCCTCGCGGTGAATCAACAGAGGTGGAAAAATATTTTTACATTAAACTCGTAAAATCAGTGGCACATATGTTTGGTGGTTTGGTGGTCGTATTATCGGTACTTTAAAATAATACCGCAAAAAAAACTTGCTAGCCGTTTGCTGTCCACAACGCTAAATTTTATTTTATACACCTTGCTCTATTGAATTAGACATTAGACACATGTATATACCGCCATCTAATATATCATCCTATTCTGTACTGCATGCTATTAGTCTCGCTATTTAACTTCACAATTTTAACCCAAAACTTTCTGAGCGAACCCCATTACGAACTTGTATGATTCACGGGAGTCACTGGTATCCTGAAAATATTAAATGGAATAAGAATTATTTTAGAATAGTGTTCTCAAGGAGTTCTAGTAAAAGTACAGACATAAAATAGGTATGATTTTAAACACAACAAAATAAAGAAAAAGGATGTGATGCCAAAATGAATTTAAATTAAGCAATAATTAATTTAGTACTATTAGTTTTAGACCGGCATCACATCGCCAAAATAAAGTTTTGATATGAATAAGCCGCCACACATTGGAACGAAATCATTAGGCATCTCAAAAATATGCCCCTTGGTTATTGTTTAGATATAAATTTACAATTCGGTATCCTGTTCAATGCCGTATTACCGGCTCTGCCACGAATTTTGCTATCAAATGAAGAATGTGTGTAAAAGTGTAAACATTAATGGAGAATGAACCAACACACTAACATTTCATCTTTCTTAAACTATGCTATGCTAGCGGGAAAATCGGGACTTATTTTGATTTTTAATAACTATTTAAAATTCAGCATATTTATTCGCTTTATCATAAAGTTTACAAAATTGCTTGATTCAATAGACCTATATGCCACCTGCGGCCGCCCCTTTTTCTGGCCGCTCGCGTGCGGTGCACGCGCTGCACATCTGCTAGGATCGCCCCTGGTGCTGGTGTAAGTTTAGCCAGATTTGATTTTTGCACGCATCTCTGATCAAAGATTTTGAGATGTCTTGAAAATGTCAGATGTCTCGATCCCTGATGTAATGTCCACGATATGCATTTTACGGCTTGCAAAACAATACTTTAAACCATCGTTTAATAAATTTAATTCGCAATATTAAAATTCTTTCGTAGAACGATAGTTGTTTATTTGTCCTCTTTTTTTGGCCACAATTGTTGAAATTTTACGTTTAAATTACAAATTTATTCTTAAATGTATGATCCGTCATTTCTACGGCCTTTCTATGGAAATGACACCAATTCTCAAATTCAAAGCTACTTTAGTTTTTAGTTAACTATAAATTCAATATATATAATTCTAATTCTAACTTACTTCTCTTGCTAGATTGATAATTAATTTCTTAACTGAGCCATTTACTTTTTACGAAGAAAATTACTTTACTACTAATTTTGCAATTTGATGAGATCCACTTTCATAAATTTAGGAAAAGCTTTGTGACTTTTGTATCGTTTCATGAAATTAATGTCAGCATTTAACAAGTTTATCTTACAGCTTAAACTATGAAACCTACCCCATCCCTTAGACCGGGTTATCTTCAGTTTATTATCGAATGTAGTTGGTTCAAAATCAAATTACGGAGATACATAATAACATGTAGATTGCCTGATACATATATCTAAACCATATATTAGCTTCAAAAAGTGTAATAAGAAAGTTAAACATGGACGTCATGGACAATAGTTTAAACTCATATAAAACTTTGTGTAAATTAGAAACGAGATATTTAAAAAATTATTTCGCTGCAAATTCCTGTAAATTAGTTATAGTCAATAATTATTGTAAATTAAGAGGAAATGCTTAACATTGTATACAACTAGTCACGTTCACGTAAGTCAGATCGTGCATTACAAAATGTGTTGACACAAGATGTCTGAACTTGATTTCAAATTTGAGAAATAAAAATATACATGTGTTTGTATATTTTTATATCTATTTCCATAACGTGTGGGTGGAATTGCAAGTATGCATGATGTGCGTACCAAAAATACCCTAATTGAGGAAAATTGCATGCATATGTTAAATAGGTCAAATCATTTAACCACATTTCATTAATAATCACTTACTATGCTGTGATAATCCTTTTTTCATTTATATAACTTTATCAATAAATGTGTTGTATATAAATATTTATTGACGCTAATAATTAAAAAATAAAAACAACAACAGGTACACTACTGTGTACATGCTGGTGTTTTATTACTGGGCGTAACCTGACATATTTGTCAGATGCGACTAGTCGAAGTTTAATTTTTTTTTGTTGATCGGTTTATTTGATACAAGTCGCTTACATCCAATGCTTTTCTACACCTCCTAGTGATTATGTCTAAACGTATGAACAAACAAATAATTTACATTATCTGACGTAAAAATGATTGCTGGTCGTAACAATATTTATTCCAACTTTTCTGCCAAGTCCTTTATTCGACATAGGCCTTTAAATTCGTCTGATGATTAGTTTTGTACCACGAGTAGATATTCATTCTTTCTATTTTAAACGGTTTTCTACGCAAGAAAACCTAGAAAAACCCAGGGTTTAATTGACCAGCTCAGCGCAAAATATCTGAAATGAGCAATTTCTAGGCACACAACGATTAATAATATGTTTGAAAATACAGGAACATTATTAATATTACAGTACATTAACATGAAGAGCAGTTTAACACCAAGTACTGATATAACATATGGTAAAATTTAAAAAATTGTAAATAGGTCTGTAGATTTTGTTGTAAATAATTACAAATATCTCAATTTAACCAAAACTAACTTCTGTTATAAAATCTACAAACATTTCGATTTATGTATTGCGAGTATAGCAATTCTATTTTCATATCTAAATTTTGATATAATTTCTTAAAATTTAGCTCTAAAATTGACAGTTGTAATTTTTGGGCGAACACATTCCAACTCTTAAATGAGCGGAGCGAAGGGTTATAATTAATTCTTTGTGATTTCGGTGCATTTCTTTTTATTTTCGTATTTTGTATTTGCTATGGGGGCGTCTTTTGTGAATGAATACAATCATAACCTGTAAAATTTAGTAGAAACAAAAAGTGAAAATTGTGGCAGCTTAATTTTTTTAAATTTAATAAATCGCCTACTGGCGTTAGTATATACATTACAACTAATCTTGACAATTAGCAATTTATCAACTCTTTTAGTGCTATAAATATGATTTAATATAAATATGATCGGTGTCCATCAATTTTGTTCCGATTTCTACGATACACAAGACACTAATGCTCCGCTTTTTGCATTTACAAGACTTATACGAACTCGAACGGTTTAGTCTTGTCCTCTTATTATTCCCCGTTGGTCAAGCAGCTAGATTGTTTCGTTGATCTCATCAGCAATCATATCCACTTTTAGGTATGTGTGTGATCACTATTTCTTGTGAATCAGGGTGCATTTACTATCCACCCTAGAACTTTATTCTTCTAGCATTGTTGCTTTCACGAAGCATCCCACAGTTGTACACAATATGTTTCTATATCATTAGTTTGGTTTCGATAGACAGCTGTGCGACCGGTTACTTGTTTATTCGTTCTGACTACCGTCGTAGTTAGAATAAAACACTAGCAGTGATGTTTGTGTTGTTTTATACACTTATTCTAAGGTCGATGATGTAGGTCGCTATAATACACTAGATCGTCGTCTTCGCATCATGTCGGTGAACTTGTTCTTCGTTTTAAATAATCGACTTGTTTTATATGTCCAATTATGCTGACGATAGCTATTTTCAAATAGCTCATATGGTTATTTGTATCCGTTGAAATAATGTCGATAGGTCAATATGCGACTGATGCCTCGCCTTATATGGATGTGTTCATGCCAAGATATTTAGCCGACTTTGAGTAAGGTACCATTTTCTCATTCAAAAACATTTGAAAGTTGTCAATTTTCCTATTTGTAAAGTTGAGGTATACGAAGTTGTCCCAGTTGATTTTTGTCCACGTACTAATCTATCCAGTGCAATTTTGTATATTTTATTTAGCTGATTGCTCGTCTGTACTCCCGCGTTGGTATATTTCAGTGCTGAATACGTACCATCATATTTGATGCGATGTTTGATTTAAGAAGGATAAAATACTGTGTTGGTAAGTATTGTTTTATTATATATTCTAAGCCAAATCTGCATATTTTATCAAACGCTTTTGACATGTCAAGAATGACGGCAAGATTGTAATCATATGTACCTCATCAACTGTATAATATTTATTGCTGAATATAAATTGGTGAATCAGAATTAATTTTCTTCTTTCCAATACAGGTTTCAGCATTTTCAGTAGTAATTTTTCATGAATATTTGATACTACTGGTAGCAATGAAATCGGTATGTATGGTGAACTTGCTTTCATCAATTTTCACGCAATTCCTTGTGATATTTCGGACAATAAAGCAATCCAAAAGCTCTGGGATTTTTCGTGGAACTGTTGGCTAATGCGTTAGCTTTCCGGTTGAGTATAAATCACAGTTGTATTCTGTGGCTGCAAGGTACAAGTTGGTGCCTTTGGTTGCCGATAATCTTCACCCCCAAAATGTCTGTTTTGCATTAAAATCACCAATTGTGAAGAGTTCTCCAAGATTGTTCAGTAGGGTGAGATATTTTTTTTTGTTATGGGTATGGTATGGGTATTATTGGTAAAGCAGTTGGAATCTACCGCCTTTATACTTCAGTACAAAACGTAGTAAACAAAATAAATTATGGCTAAATCCCCATTGTAATTCATCACGATTCGCTGTGTGTGCTACCAGCAACAGCTCGTTTTATTTTCGGTTTCAACATATTTCATGGATCCGACGCTTTTCAAATAACTCGGATAGAATCGCCCCGCACTCGCACATGCATTATTTCTCGTGCGATTGATGTGCATTTTTTGACGCATAACTGCGATTCGGTCGGCTCTATTGATTTGGCGAGACGGGCCGGTCGGGTGCGGCGAGGGGGCGCGCAACAGTAAATGAAATATGACGTTAATTAAATTAATTTCGACGAGTGCACGAACACACAGATACCAGGACATACGTAAATGCGATCCGATATATCATGTTGCGTTGCGCGCGGCGAATCAGCGACGGCGGGCGTTCGAAATGATTCATTTACCGCGCGGTTAATCGGATTATAGTTAAAATTTACCCCACGCATTAGGTAAATTGTGTTTTAATTCGGCACTCGCTTGTGCGGACGGTTCGTATGTGTTATTGCGTCGTTAGGTGAATTTGCGTTTCGTTGCGGGGGGGGGGGGGATTAGCGATCGGCCCGTTCATTGCGTCGCGTCGCCTGAATTGTTGATTAACTGCTTAGCTGTTCCGAAAACTTCATATAACAGCAAAATATAAATAGATAATACACACAGATTTTGGATTCATCCCTATATTTTTCCTAGTGCCTCCTGGTAGGTGTAGCCAGTGGGCGCGGCTATATTAGCCAGGCCCAGAATAGCCTCAAAACATACATGGATATTATTTGAAGCCACGCCCGTTAATTACAAATATATAGACTAGTCCGTTTAATTTATGAAATCTTCATTCTCTGATTTGGATCAAGTAACAACGTAATCAAAATCAGAGAATGTGTCACAAAATTATTGAACAGATCACTTATTTGCTTTTGCGTGAGATGATCAGTGTCAGTCAAATAACCAGAATTAGCCAAGAATAAAAATATTTACTTGTTCCTACTCTCCAGTGAAATCCTTCATCGAAAGAGACGTATCGTCGATAACTTTATTTACATAAGCATTGTTCACACAATAATTGTTAAATCCCTGGCTAACTAAATGCCAGAAATAAATGGCGCTCCGTTTTATTTCACTATTTCTAATTAATGTAACTATTCCAATGTATACTACAGAAAATGTGCTTTTGGCCATTCTCATGCAAACTTGTGCTAACTCTGACACCACTTCAAAGGTTTTCAATCTTCTAAGCCTCTCCAATAACCCAATGGTGTGTAATGGTTAACGATTCGAGGAATTGGCATGTTGAACCAGCTAATCTTCAGGTCTTGTGAAGTTCACTGTTTCTTTTGCACCAGGGTGCATATTCGATACTAGTCTGGTTATTGTACTGCAGTGCTTAACCGATGTCCATATTACTTTCTTTGTCATAGCTCTTATATACATCATTATGTGAATGTTCTCATTAGCAGCCAAGGCAAGTAGGCGTTAGTTCACAAGGGCTCTGGGCAAAAAGCGTGATATAAGAAAAAAAACAAAATATTAAATGCATATTAGGCAACAATCCCTTAAGTATCATTTGCAAGTATGAGCAGTAGATGTATTTAATTATTGCAAAATAATTAAAAGAAACACTTACAAACACTTAGATGACTAGGTTATGCCCATAGACTGCCGAGAGAAAGGGCATCTAGAGCAACATTAGAGATGCACAATGGTTGCCCCAGAAAAAGATGAATGGATGCGGTCTATGAAGGTACACTTGGTGTACTGAATACGAAGGACAGCAACCAATCGCAAAAAGTGAAAGCAGCTAGTAGAAGACTTGGGCCATGAAAATTCTTGGCAAATTTACTAATGGCTGGATTGGTGGAGTTAGTTAGACAACAATCAAAAAAGATTACTAAACACAATACAGTGATTGATAATATAAAATTACAAAGTATCACGAAAAGTCGCCATTTCTATATACCCCTGCTAGAGGTAATGCAAATACATGCCAAAACAAAGACAACATTGCTAATATCTCCCTTCATTCAAATAAACTTATCAATGAAACAAATACAAATTGTGTTGAAAAAGTTGAACAGATAAGAAACATTCACAATACACAAGACAATATTTACTCGGCTGAAATAAAAACATGTATAATGGGGCGGTGAAAATGCAAATACAACAACTACCAGTGCAACGGTTGTTGATGTTAAGAAACATCGAAATGAAAATAAGATAACTTTTTCGGATTACCAAATTTCGGTAACTGAGCTGGTGTTCTCTCACTTATTTTCTGAAGAACTATGGGTTGTTAACAATATTATAATAACGTGTACCTTTAAGAATAAATCGAAATTTCGACAAACAAACAAATAAAATTAAATTAAGCATGCAAATATTCAAAGCTTGAAGCACAAAACCGAATTAGTAGAAATTATTTGAATGAAACAAAGATAACATATGACGTTATAGCATCGGAATACTGGTTAAGTTGTAGAGAGGAAATATCTACTACAATTAAAGGATATGCGATGGTATTGCATTTCGACAGAACTGTGGGTGCCATGGAGGTACATGTATCTTTGAAACGAAGGAACATTCGTTTACTGATTTCGTAAATCTAAAGCAGAAAAGCTCTGAAACAATTTATGAATGCAGTACAACTTCTAAACTCCTGAACTAAATTCTAAGTTTGATTTTGGTTAATCAAAATTAAAATATTACCAACAACAAAAATACAATTTTAAATGTGGATGATTTAGCACTGCAAGGGGAAAGCAGCAATGATTCTGTAACTAGAGTAAACAAATATTTTGCTGAGATGAAAAAAGAAAAATCACAATGCTACCGTAAATCCAGAAAACTGCAAGAAAATTAGCGTACTATTTTCATTTATCCGTTTATTGAGATACTAAAATTAATCAACGATCTAAGGATGTACGGGTACGATGAGATACTTATAGGGGCCCTAAAGGACACTAAAGAAAATATAAGTAATCATATAAGCCACATCATAAATTTATGCATAGTGTGTTTTTCGTAATCAATTCAAGAAAACAATAATCAAGCATATGCACAAAAAGGAGAAAAAAGGAAAAACTTGAGAATTACAGGCCCATCGCACTCTGTCAAATATATCAAAAATTGATTCAATAGGCTATATGATTTCTGTTCTTAATGTAACATATTCTCAACTATGATAACACTCACTTAAGAAATAGCAATACCGAAAGACCTATTATACAAACTATGAAACATATCACGTCAAACATAAATGAGGAAAATCAACCGGCGGTATTATATTTGGATCTATCCAAGACTTTTAAGAGCATCGACCATAGAACACTATTTAAAAAAAATTAGGTGTTATGGAATAAAGGGTCAAAAATTAAGTTTCTTAAAATCCTACTGACTGATAGATACCAAAGAGTTTTAGTCTCCAGTGACACAACATCCCAGATTGCCATAGATTGGTGACATGTAAAGTGTGAAGTCCCACAGGGTTCTGTACTAGGACCGCTGTTATTTGTCTTGTATGCAAACGATCTACCAGGCTCACCTCGTTATCCGACCATACTGTTTGCTGCTGACACCTCAATCATATGTAGTGAAGAAGAGGAAACGAAATTATCGGATTTAATAATTAACACTTTGAATATCTTACAAAAATGACCCAGCAACAAAAACTTGAAATTGGATGCTGAAGAAACAGAAATTGTAAAATATAAAATAAGTCAAACAAAAGTTAAGTTAGAAATTGATAATAATGGCACAAAATCACAGAGAAAAATAGCATCAAGTTCATGGGGTATATCTGGATAGTCATTTCAATTGGAAGTCGCACATAGACTATTTAAATTCGTTCTGTTTTGTACTTCGTTCTATAAAAAGCAAAGTAAATTTGGAAGCAACCCTGTTAGCAGATGATGGATACCATTCAATATTAAATGAGGATTACGTTCATAATAATGCAACATAATCGATTTCCAGGTATAAATAGACATACATCGAGTTACGATGAATTACATAAGTGGTAGTAGAGTAGTTAGTCGGCACACTTCGAGTGACGACACTATATCGATCTAAGGCCATGGCCACGTGTAAATTGTGTAACGAATGTAATTCGATTACTATTGATTAAAACTACGTACATAAATATGTGTTTTATTCGGCGCTATATATTACATCGATACGGTACTTCCAAAAGTCACATGACGTTCCATGGCAGCAGGACACATGAAAATTAATACCGTTACATCTGTCTGGACCGGTCTGTACTTTTGCGCGAAAATCAAAATTCAAATCTCTTTTCCACGTTCTATAAGTTATACAAACTGAAGTAACAATTTATCTGTATAATGATTAAATACGTCCAATACTATTAATTACAAATACATCTTATGTTGAAAGCATAGTGAACGCTACTTAGCGACAAGGAACACAATACGTTATTTTGAAACAAACTGATTATTAATTAATTCGCTTGAATCGTTTTAAAATATGGTATCGTACAGCACCTAGTATGTGTTTTCAAACTTCTGCGATATTTGTCTCAAAAGTATTTACATAACATCAGTCGCAATTCATGCAATGAATATATCGTTCAAATACAGAAATATAAGCATGAAAAAGCGGAAGTAATAAACACAATACTTTGTTCCAACACCCCTATTTTCTCCAAATCCAAATAAAATAAATCTTTCTGTGCCCATGTCCGAACTCTACTTGTTTCGAATTAATATGAATATTCAACGATGTTTAGTGTATAGCATCATTAAGATGTTCGAAAAATGATGTTAATCATTTTAGTAGTACAGGTTCAAATTATATATTTTTTTTCCAAATTCATACGATGATTTCCTTATTTATTTTTGATTACACCATCCCATACCCGTAAAGTAAATCCTCACAGCTTCCACGATCAGCTCCTTTTGTACTATATTTAGTTCATGTTGGTATTAAAGGGCGTAACTCTCGAAGTGAAACATGCATCGGGCATGTATACCGTTATATATGGTGACTCCATGCAATCCAATATTCTTCAACCGTTTCCAAGTTTCATATCCTCAGTTGAGCTGCTGACATTTTTATTGAATACAGGCTAGCTATAGCTGCATGATACTGAAGAATAGTTTACAATGGTTTTGTATTCCCACGTGAAAATCTACTGTGTTCGAGACAGCCGCTAGCTCTCCCCAACTCTTTAAACAACTGTAACTCATGTCAATTCATGTTGATGCATAAGATTCAGCTATTGATTTGATTATATCTAGCGCTGATGTGTGAAGTAATGCAGTGTCCTGACCAGCGTCACACTCCAACAGTTCGCAATATGTAATTATGCAGTAGAAATAGACTTCTATCTAGTTATGTTACTATTCCAATGGAAAGACATGACTCATACACTATGTAGGCGCATGTTTCTGAAATAACTAGCCAACTAGACAGGTGAAATGTAAATGCACGTCCTGCTTGCTTCCCATTACTATGTTCTGGGTCAATGTCGACAGCATGAGCATAGAGTAGTGTGTAAGTTAGCGCTCTAAATATGGAAGGGTAAACATACTGTTATAGAACGTTGAGAAAAGCCATTACAATCCTACATTTTTTCTCACTTTCCGATTGATGTTAACTCGGTTATTCAATATATAAGACCCTTCTCTTGGTCATAAAATTAGATGGTTAAAATGTTCACCAATCTAATCAAATGTATGCAACAAAACCATGATACAGGTGTCATAAAATGTAGCAATAAAACTAAATGTGTTGTTCGTGAAACCGTAAGTCGACGGCTATGCAAACTTACTTACAATTAATTAAACACATTTATACCCTTATATTTGCTGATCAATTGTTATTATTAGCTAATTACTACAACGTTCGAAGCTTTAAGTGAGATTTTTTACTTCTAATATCTTACTTTAAATTTAGCTCTCATTGATTTTGGGATACAGATCGCGACAATAAACGTAGACCTCACAGATTTAAATTTGAGCCATAAGACAGGAATTTTTATTCTACAATTGTGATGTCGCCTTATTACATTTTGTGTTATGTTGCGCACACATTTATATGGTCGCAGCTCGTGGCTTATAACAATATTAAAAAAATATCTTTTGCGTGGATTGATGGAAAGAGGTTCCACTACTACCAACAGCCTGTTTCACATTTCGCGCATCCTGGATAATAAAGGACGCAATATACACATACTTTTCGATAGGGTTTGACCAGATTGACCACTCAATAAACTACCACCGTTTAAATCTTCAATTGACAACTTCAAAGATTGTATCCATCCCAAGTCATAGATTGCTCTTCGCTTTAACATGTAAAGCAAGGTTTTTACATGAATATTTTGAATATGTTATAAGTGGCGCAAATTTGTTGATGGTTAAATTCTACGAAGAACTACGAAGTTTGTGGATCATGTTTATATGGCGACTTCAGATGAAAAAATGTTCGGATCTTTGATAAGAAGTTGTAGGAGTTGGACTGCCGCTCTAAAGCATTCGCTTCGTGCATGCATGCATAACTAATTGATAATATTTTTTACAACAAAGGTACATCATTAATCAAATGTATTATACTACAATCGCATCCAACTCATTCATGAAACAAATAACTATTGTGCATGTGCATCGTCTAAATTGTAAAACTTACCATCAGATTACCGATTTACATAATTTTGTAATTCTTGCGATATTAATAATTGTTCCTTACTGTATATTAATCTTTACATTTTACTTTTTATTCGAATGTACATTTGCAACGTACTAGCAAATATTGATTCGCTTAGTCGAAATGTCAAACAAAGATATAAGTAAATAAAGTAAACGTATGTAAAGTAAGCAATAAAAAATTAAAATTATATACAGACATTAAAAAAATCACAGGCGAATAAAAACTAAAATATATAGAAATAGAGAAAATACAAAAGTAAAACAAATGACCCTTTCAAACCAAGAAAATAAAGGATGAACTCAACACACACATTCAAGTGAATATAAAAAGAACAATGAACGACTAATGATAAAATAGAAATAAGGAAATATGCTATCAATTGGTTTTAATTAATTTCCTACGGCTGAACAAAATGAAAACGTAGAACGTAAACTTTCTAAACGAACAAAAAATAAATTTGCAAGAAGTCCTTATTAATTTCACACGCCAACATTTCCTACTCTTTCTATGAACAAATCGCACCAGTCCATAGAGATGCCTTCCGAGTTAAAATTTTCCGCCGACGAGCGCGTACGCGGATGCGTTCTTAATTATAAATTAACATTCGGCGGCTCAAAGTTACCCCGGCAGGATCGCATGGCGGCAAGGTTCGCTAATTAACTGGAGATATGCAGGTGTAATTTCCTGTTTCACACCCGAGAAACTTCGGGGAATGCGTTTGCTTGCGCGTACATACTACAGGGGTTGGAATATAAAAATTATTTTAGTGTTTTGTTCACGGCGTTGGCAGCGTAAACGACTTGTAAAACAACTTACGCGTAAATCACATAAAATATGTATCAAATAAATTTAACGACGATAAATTTAATGAATACATTGTAATTGAACAATTAGCAACTCGGTAGGCAGTCGTATTGCAGCCGTGCCTAGAAGCACTGGTTACAAATTCCAATTTTCTTGAGTGGCTACACTCAAGCGACGTTAGTCATTGATTTTTTTATTTAAATATAAAGTTAATAGTTATGGCAAAACTCAATCGATACGTTTAAATTTAATTCACAAAGGGATATTAAAAGTTACAGAAAATTTTACGTCATTGTATTCAAATGAGCTTTTGGATTCCTTGGATCATTTCTTCTGGTAATTTTAACTTATCACTAATTAAACTTTCAGGTAGCAGTTAGTTTGTTTCTTTACGGTGCACAAAAAATTAAATTAAATGTTATCACATAATTTGACAGGTGTTTTAAATCACTATTTCAATATGCAAAAATAACATCAGGAGGCGAACCTCAGAATTCACATTCCAGTGATAGCGGTGGTATTGTTGAGTTAGTTGGTGGTGGTGGATTTGCGCAAAGATTAAGCAAAGTTGTGTGTACAGCGTAAAATTTATTGGAAAATAAATGAATATATATTCACGTCCAGAGGAACTTAAATATAAATCTTTTACACAGCAACATTCAACGAAACAACGAAGTAACCGCTAAAAACTTTTCAGCTGTTCGGTGAAAACCACGACGTTTAATTCGCAATAAAACGGCGAAACCAAAAGGAAGCATGCGATTAAACAGCAATAAAAAGACCGCCGTAAATCAAAGAGGTAGTGCAAGAAGGGAGAAGTTAATCAGCTTATCGTGCTTTGTGTACTTAGTTCATTAAACACGGGTAGTGACGGGGTTCGAGGGTCAGTCGATGGCGGACGGTTCAGGGGGGTGGCGCAGTTGAACTTACAAAAGCTTATTATTAAGTTTGTTATTTCTGCGCTTTCCACTGATTACAAAAAGACGACGAGAAACCTTGTATATGATTCTCAAGTTATTTCGAACGTAGAAGGTAAGTTAAGTTATTATCATTAACAATCGCTACGGGCTTCGCGCGATGCAATTGTCGGAAAACCAGCGAATGCAGTTTAGAAGTTGTCTCGTTTACGACTTCAGGCTGTTAATAAAAACTATCGAACTATGCCGAGTGAACGTTAAGGTTCCACGTTGCTGCCCAGAATTAATGGAATTTGTTTGACAACTATAATTTTCAAATGTTTCTAATACAATTTCAAGATATATTATAGAATAGACTGTTCGCTTCGCACACTCACCCACCAAACCTTTTTAGGCCTCACAGATATTTGAAGAAAAAATAGATGCTCCAGAATGGTGAATTAGTACACTACATTTTTATGGTAACTTACCGAATCTCATAAATTACTCAGAATATTTTTAAACAAATTTTATAGAATATGGGATTATTGGATTTTAAAATTGGTCTATCAAATTGTGTGGTCATAAAGATGACATTTTTGTACTGGTTCCGAATTCATTTTTACATAGGTAACATTATTTTGTTAAATAGCTAGAAACACAATTCTACGCAAACGTTTTCAACCATTAAACGTACACAACAAGAGTAAAAACTTTGAATACACGTTCGACGACCCAATTATAGTTAAGTTTGACGCCACTCCCAAGATAATAGACCAAGTACAAAACTATTCGAATTAACGTAGGAGGAGCCGTTGGGATGGTTCGGAACGCAGCTGCTCCTACCCATAAACTTAATGCAGTGCCTGCCCTTAAAGCAGCTTAAAACTGTATTAACCGAAGCTCATGTATTATTCGAAGCTCTTAAATGCGTAGGCGGAAGCCTCTCTCTGCCACTTCGCCCTTCTCGCTCGCGAATAGTTTCAGGTTGTGCGCCAAACAGGAAATTTAATTGCTCTTGCGAGACGTGACTTTACGTCTTGTCGAAATTTACAATCACGAAGTGAAGACGAAAAACTCAAATTAGCGTACGTACATCGCCGATACGTGTTCGCTTTACGTACGAAGTTTCCGAAACCGTGGAATTTTATGACTCGTAAAGTGGCGAGTTTACGCCGGGATGCCGTGCATTGTTAAAGATGAGGTTAGTTCCGATACATCTAAGAGCGCGGAGATTTTATATGTTGTGGTTTGTTATTGTTTGTGGAGACTTGCATTGTACAAGAGTCTTACACACATATGTTTTATTACAGCTACCAAAGTTCTTGGTATTCATTGTCAAGTGTAACTAACTCAATGTTTGCAATTGAAACTTTTTCGTCGAGATTTATTGTGTTTTCTGTTGTTGTCTTTTACGATGCCATAACGTTCCAGTTATTGCAATTGTTTCATTATATTTCAATTAAGGTGAAGATTTAAATGTCGTATCCCGTCATATGCAACGCAAATATTCACGTATGTGCATTAATGCCACCTAAACGTCAGTATACTCAGCTCTGTCCGCAACAGCATTCATCACAACTCAGCGATGCTTTAACAGATATATGATGATAAATTACTATCGTCAATTGTATTAACTTGGTGGTGACGGCTGTGTTAGCTCATCAAAGCGCCATACGTCGCTACTGCCGGGATGTAAGGTCATAAGTCTATTTTTTCAATATGGCGAGTGAGGTAAATTTAAATTCCCAACTTTCGTAAGTTGTCTGAGAAAAAGGGCACAAGTATACTTTACATAGTAGTACCACCTGTCAGGTCATAAAAATATATGTTACAAATCATGTCTGTGGAAAGATGTACATGTCGTGAATGTCGTAAACGAGTGTGTAATATTATTAGTAGGTAGGTACACATCAGTGGTTTATTTTTTGTGAATATTTTTAAAGAAAGCTATGCCAAGTTCAACTTCAAAAATATTAGAACTAACTCTAGCATCAGCAATTTAAAAATTAGGCAGTAAGTTTTGGTATGTATCGTTTTGTAGCTTCGTATTTTTGTAAGATTTTTGAATCAGTATCTACATCCGGTTTTTTAACCTTCGGATTGTGAAACTATTGGACATGATGTGGTTGAAAATGCTTTTGACAAAGCAATGAAGACGAACCATCTATCAGCAACTGATGCGAAGAAATATCCAAGAACATTAACACGTTATAGATAAACATGCAAAAATACGGGAAATGAATATACTACAATGTCAGGGAAGAACGCCAGAGTAAGGAAAAGCAGAAATAGGTAACTGCAGAAATAAATGCTGAGAAAATATTAACAGTAATGAAAGAAAGAAACGATAATTATTAGAACTAGTCATTTCCTTGATTTCTTATCATGAAGTACACATGATAAGAAATCAAGGAAATGACTAGTTCTAATAATTATCGTTTATTTCTTTCATTACTGTTAATATTTTCTCAGCATTTATTATGTATGTAAGAAATGCTTTGCGAATATTTTTAGTGATCTCATACTATAATCAAAAAGCGTGCTTCAGAGAATAGTTTAGACCAAACAGAAGAAAACGTAATTCAGCGAAAATATATCAACTCTACAAAGAAACTGTCGCACAGCTCGTAGAACGAGTCTGATTTTAGAGTTCAAAAAACCAAAAGCAGTGTCAAAAGTATGACTCTTTAAACATAAAATTATGCGTTTTCAAAATCATGCCATTCAGACTGAACTTTAAACACAGCGACAAGAAGCTAAAACTGCATATGCATTTGTAATATACTGATAAGAACAAATCCAAGGATGATGCAGCGTTTGCTGCTGTGTTTTTTTATTTGCAACAACGTCTGCCGATGCCATATTTACAAACGAATAGTGTCTGCAAAAGACAGTTGTGTTCAATTTAACCATACACACTTTGAAAGATGGTCAAGCAACATGTGACATATGACACGAGCTTGTGCCAGGTTGAGGAAGGATCAAATCTTGTTTAAGCATTTAAATAATACGGATCCCCAAATCAAACACATTGTCTTATACAGTGATATCGTGGAGGCCAAAATAAAAACAGTGATGTAGCAGCCGTATTGATAATGCTTTTGCAAATAATAAAAATATTGATGTTATTTACCATAAATTGTTAGTTGCATGGCATTTCATAGGAGTATGGCTCCCATGGAATGTCACTCGGATCATTATGTGATTATTTTGCTGCCCTGCTGCGTTTTTATATTGGTTGTAAGGCTGTGACTGTCCTGCATGCGAATCTGGTGGATCAAGGGATTCTGAGCCTGAATATTGTGGAACTTACTTTATAGTTTCGAAGACGAATTCAAAAGATTTTTTTGTATACTCTCCTTAAAAGAAAATATTATGATGAACATCTAAATTGGTGGATGAAGGAATAAGGTTAAAGAAAATAAGAAAAATATTACACAAAATATTGATTCGAGTAAAGTCTAAACTACTAAAATTGAATATTTGAGGTGAAGATGAATAATCATTTGGAGGTGGATAAAACACCTGTCTATAAACCAAGAGACAAATGGTAGATCTTGGATGGACTTGAAAATGAAACACTGAATTATATCTGCAAATTTATTGATCATAGACGAACGGTCTAATATTTTAAAATTGCCACAATAGCATCAAGTTAGGTTTTTTTTTATTTTGAGTAGAAAATCACTCTTATCTCTAGTCTTCAAAGACACAAAATGCGAAATTTAGCTAATAATGTAATGTTTTGACGTCAAATCGTCGATTAAATAATGCACATGGCCTTCCCTGGAACGATAAAACTATTTTCATGTCACATTCGTTCAAATTGCGTCCTCGTCGTAGATTGCATGAATGGTTCCAGCGAACGCCGATTGATCGATTAAACTCCACTAGAAGATGTCGAAAGGATATGTTTTTGAAGCTTACAATAAAAACCAATCATATCGCACCCTTCCACACCAATTAGTACGAACTTGTGGCAAAAAGAACCGTTTGAAGTTGTCGAAATGCAAGCTGAAGATTTTTACAACTTTTCGTCCTTATTGAAGGACTGGTAGCTACTAAAGTTACTTCAAC
The DNA here is from genome assembly GCA_959613385.1 of Geotrupes spiniger. Lineage (NCBI taxonomy): Eukaryota > Metazoa > Arthropoda > Insecta > Coleoptera > Geotrupidae > Geotrupes > Geotrupes spiniger. The sequence goes on along the minus strand of OY390731.1, from coordinate 43,121,201 downwards.
TGAAAACAAATTTGTATGTCGTGAAATTAATGGCTTCGATACAAATAAAGTGATTCCAAGAAAATGTATATCAAGAGATCTTTGAGTGATGCACCATTTGAAATAGTGAATTTTGATTGTCGTGAAAAAAATTGAATTTATATCGTGTTGTAAAAGACCAATACCAATAAGTCAAAGTAAAAAAAATATTTGCTTTCTCTCTTCAGCTTTATTCATTCACAATTTCACAAAAATGTATGAGTTACCAATGTGTCAAATACTGATCCTTCGATGAAGTGAAGGATGAAAGTTTATATTAATTATGTAATTTATTGTTTAGAGTGGTATTGTGATTTTTATCATTAACAGTACACCATTACTATCATTACGATTATTTGTTTCTGTAAATAATTGTAAATGTTTTCAAGCATCCATAATTGAAAGAGATACATCATTTTTCATATTCTTGGGTAGAAATACAACTTTCATATTTTCGTGTTGTAAATCGTGAGGATGGCCTGGTGCATTATCAATCAACAAAAGGGCCTCAAAAGGCAACCCCATTTTACTTAAGTTTCTTTTAACATCTGCGATAAAAACAATTATGAAACCATTCATTGAAAAGCGTAGCAGTAACCCATGATTTCTTGTTAGCCATCCAATAGATAGGAAAGTTATTGATGTTTATACCTTTAAATGAACCTGGCTTGCTTGATTTGTTAATAACCAATGGTTTCATTACATGATCACTTGAAGCGTTGCTACAGAAAAGAATTGTTAAACGACTTTTCGCTGGTTTATGGCCACTTGCCAATTTTTGAGCTTTATTGAAATAGGTTCTCTCTGTCTTTTTTTTCCATTATAAGCCCGACTCGTCAACATTGAAGACCTGGCCAGGAATATAGGAATTGGCGACAATATTTTCAACAAATTTTGCTTTCAATCTTAGATTATGTAAAAAATCTCGTTGTTTGCATCATTCAAACCAACCATGAAAGGTTGAAAAAGATAGATTATTTTCACTTGAAGAAGTGGATGGTAACTGATCTTAATTTTTTCATACATTTTCAAAGGCTTATTTTTAATGATATTAGTGTCAATTGGAATCCGCTTTTGGGTTTGGTCTTCTAGCCATATTATTAATGCCCTTTCCACATTTTCCATTGTAACATTTCTTACGTATGAGGTTGTGCTCATACTTGTACACGATCCAGCTGCTACACTTTTTCTAATGCAGTCTTCATTTTTTTTATTGTTCTTATTGTGGCTTCATTCATGGAATAAAATGTTGCAATATCTGTTGTTCGTTCTCCAATACGTAGACGGCTAAAGAAATAACTTTTCCTTTCATTTCTCTTTTCAATTTTTTGGCATGGTAAAGTCATAAATTATTAAATAAATTAAATCATAAAGAAGCTACAACAAATAATTGTTTATTATTTATTTACTGCACTAATTTAGGTGAACAATTTGAAATGATAAAATATTCATTATTACCAGTTTATTTTAAATTCGTCATTTTTAAAACTGTTCAAAAGCAAAATCGTATAAAACAAGTACCCTGTAAATAATAATAATAATAATAATTATATTTCAAAATGAACTAATTGCACCAATCGATTTTTTTCAATATCCTTAGTTTTTTGTCGTTTGTTGTGCAAATTGTTCAGCCAAAAGCATATGTCAGTCACGTTTTGAAAAGTATTGGCACAATTTTTAAAATGATTTTAAAACATTATAAAGTTAAAATATAAATTCTATGATGAAAAATATTACTTATATTGAAAACTTATATTTTCTTTAATTTCGATTTACTATAAATAGTTTTTACTTATGACCTCATGCCCCGGCAGTAGTTGAATATGTACATGTTATCTAAAGGTACTGTATTTTATATTAATTGCTAAGGTTATTGGTCAATGTCAAAATCAGTTCCTTTCTTACGTTATTTTCCAGGGTTCAAAAATCCTATAAATTCCATTATATTTCCATCAATAAACAAACAATGAGTACCCAAGCATACCGAGAACAATAATGAAAATAGTCTTTATATTAAATTGAAAAAAATTTTGAATTTCCCGTTCCCTAAAAGGGAAATTTTGTTACATTATTTGATAAAAGGCCCAGGTTGGGCACTAGTTTTCTTATGATATGTGGTGGCTTTTTGATAATAATCATTACACATCATTATCGAATTAAGACGCTTGGATTAAGTCGCAAGGTTTCATTTGATTTGATTATACCTAACACTTGAGCTTGTGCTTGACTTTCGCAGACAATGAAGTTTGATTTTGTGTACCTGTAACTTTTCGTAATTACTGCGATGAAAACGTTTTACGATTGTACCCAATCAAGCAATGATTCTTACAGTCGTAGTCACTATTTTAGGACATGAGCTTTTCTGATTGGTTTAAACTTTGAGTGTATGATGACTATACGCAAAGTACGGGCATCTTTCATGAACTGGCAGCTATTGGGCAGATTCGTGCAGATTCATTATGAAAAATATATCACGACCTAATTGACTTAATTATTATACAACCAAGATTTTTAATTGCATATACCGAATTCTCGTTATTTTCCGCACATTAAACTGCGATGTGTGCATTTTCTCTCATAATTGCTTGTTTATACTTTTACATTTTTTATTACGCTACATGTTATTTTCGCTTATCATATAACGCTTTGCTGCGATTAATTATTTATTATTCAACTTTATGTATATTATAATGTGCTCAATTTACATGTATTTTCATTTCTGCAGGAAAAGTAAGTTCACCTTTCACTCCACTGCAATAAATGTAAATACACTTTCTTAATTTAATGCCACCAGAATGCTGACACATGTTCGGTGACTTTCAAACACTCATTATAATGTTAATTTTGATTCTAGCCTTTTGTATTTCTCATAGAACTTCATTCTATTTATTTTTTCTTTAACTTATGCCCAACCAACTTGCTGCTAATTTTAATTTTCAACCCCGATGTTTTGCATCATTACTCAGCCTTCCGGTTTATATTAAATGTTTCTATAAATAATTTATAGTTATAAAGAATTTTACTGCAGCAATATCAAGGTTGGACTAACTGTAAAGTTCCCTTTCGTTTTAAGTATACATCCCTAAATTTCGTTCAAAACCAGCATCTGTGACGAGTTGATTTTCTCGTCTTCACTATAATTTTTCCGTCTAAATATTTTCTCTCAGACGAATGAACATTTAGTATTTTTTAGTAAATTTATGCCAAACTCAGATCCACGTAAAATGATTCCCATTACAGTTTATTTATTTTCTGGATCCATTTCAGTTCTGAAATCCGGAGATCGCAGTGAATGAAATTCGATACTGATGTATTTTTAGTCGCCAGTGTTGCTTCACACGCAATCAAAAAAAAAATACTACCACTCTTTGGCCGAGAAACCGCATCGAATTTTTCGAAGCGTTTATTTGCGGCGCGTGACACCTCCACGCTAACTAACATCCGACGCATTTTTTCCTGGAACGCTTTCAAGTTTCTCGAGTTACGGCACAAATTTTCCCTCCCGCGGAAAATAACGAGACCGGCGAAAATCGTTAGGTTCGCGATTGATTCCCGATTCCCCCGGCAAATGCTTTCCCTCTGTGCGCTTTATTTCGGAAACGCTGCCGTAAATTTTTATATCGTTCCTGGAGGCGTGTGCGGTGACTGCGAAACAAGGCGATGCATTTCTGGCATGAATTTCGGGTTTATCAGAATCCAGTTGACGATGACAGTAACAGATGAACGTTTGCGTTTTTGTGTAATGCATGGTTTTATGCGGCGCTGTGGTTCGAAGATCTTAGGGTTTGTGATGTTAAATGACGACGATTATTAATAAGGGGGGCTGATTCTTTCAATTGAATCCTGTGGCACTAGTCCAGATTATAGTTTGGTATCTTGTATTAGAACGATTTAACGACCGATGGGAAGGAATAGCATTTCTTATACTTGGGAGTCATGGTAAACGAACAAAGACATGAGGAGCAGGAAATAAAAGTCAGAATTGTGAAAGCTATCGAGAAGTACGGAATGCCGAAAAGACTAATGAAACCAAAGAATACGTCAAGAAGAATGAAGATAAGAATTTATAAAACCGTTATAAGGCCAAAGGTGGCATATGCCTGTGAGGCATGGCCATTAAAGAAAGCTGATGAGGCTGTCCTTGATATATCGGAAGGAAGCATACGGTGAAATAAACACGGAAAACGGCTGACGAAGAAGAACACATAATGAAGCAGACATTATGTATCAAGAAGCTAAGATAGCACCCGCCATAAAAGCCCAATATCAAGGGCATTCATTCATTGTATAGAATGTCCAGAAATAGATTACCAAAAATGGTCCTTTCCAATTGGAAAAGAGAGAAAAGGAAGACCATGGAGGAGATGGCTGGCAAGTGTAGAACAAGATTTAATAGGTATGAAGAATAAAAATATTCAACAAGTCCAAGGCATTCACGGCCTGTAGAGTATATACATATACATCTTGTATTGATTCACACGTACCATTTACAAATTTCTCTTAACGCATCGTATACAAATTCCCCGGAAAATTCCCAGACGCGCAAAATTTCATAATGAGATAATGCTTTTCCGTACGGGGTATCGACGTCCTGGAATTTCGGTGGGGTTCTAAGGTAGCGCATTTATTTTCGGCACACCATAGGCGTAATAAGTACAACAACCGTGTTCATAAGCTAAGGATTCCTATCGTTCCTCGTGCGACATACTACAAATGAAAAATAACACCAGAGATCAAAATGAAATTAAATCACTGCAGCTTGTTATTTAATACACTCATGCATTGCCTCTGTCTGGAAGCAGTGCCCTCCCGTTCTTGTGAATGATGTCGATATTTAATTCGAAATTCTATCAAAGGATAATTAAAAATTCCCTACTCATAACGACGCTACTCGAAATATTTCGCTCCCTTCACGACGACTAATTACAAATTTGTTTTTATGTTCGCTCCTCGAACAGCCTTCAAGCGGCTGACGGCGTATAATTCGTAATCTTCTTTCGGAATATATAATGCGATGCGCGCGTCTCTAGCAACGCTTTTAAAAATAATGAGATTTCCACTTGCTACTCGCCCGTTGGACGGTAGTAATGGCGGCAAGAGCTGGTTCACTTTCCACCTGCATTGAAATGTGTAAATAGCCGCTGTTTTCGTTACAATCGAACAGATTTCTTAATGATTGCATGTTTAGGATGCATTAGTTAAAAGCATTGTTGCAATCCATATTCCCATACGTTCACAAGATATATGTAATTTTATTGGTAGGTACGTTAAGACATTAAATAATTGATGGAAAAATATCAGAACAAATCACTTAAAATAAGCAATGGTCGCGTTAAGTGGACGTAACTGTTGTATGTGCCTTGCTCCAAAATATATTCTCTTTACTAATTGGTTTGCTTATTCTGCAAAGAATTTTACTGCATGATAGAGGCTGAGCCAAGACAGGGCACAATTTTACGCCAACTTTTGTCACCAGACAACGTTCATCAGCAACATTTTGCTTCATTATTATTACATAACGTCTCTTTAAAAAAAATCGCACACCAATGATCGCTGTTAGTACACAAGTGACTACTATTTGTTGCACTTTTAATAGATAATATTGTGATGCAGCGTTATAATACATTCTTCCTTTGTCCTATTTTCAAATTTAACTTTTCGTCTTTTTCAGTGGTTTGGTCAATCCTCATGCGCAGCGACAATATTTGCTAACAAACAGAATAAAAGCAGAACTTTCCAGAAGTCAATGTTATATTTTAAATAAGCGCCGGTGTAGCAGATAATTTTGGTCATCACATATTGAACTTATAGTAAGTAGGACAACACTGTAATCATTAATTAATCTGGTTCGAACTTTCAATGAGTTATGCGAGTGAAGACTGCAAATATTACAATGATATAGTTTTCATTAATTCTTTACACACCACAGAATAATCAGTTTTGCAAGTCAAAAAGTTTAAAACCTTGGAGATTAGGAAATTCAAAATATACCACAAAATGATTTAGAGACAACGTACCAGTATTTAAAGTTTTTATTTACAACTGAAATCTGTTTAAATAGAACAACTAATTTGTATCTGTTTGTGTTTGTCAGTTCAATTTAAGTCACATAAGGCCGATCAACACGATCTATGATGTCTTCTGTGACATAATAAATTTAAAAAATAAAAAGTTTCATTCACTGTAATAATAACGAGTATTGCATATCTAGACATATGAAAGGGCGTGATAAGTTGTTCAAGCTCATCCCTTTGCTAAATAATCACAAGATATTGTGTCTTCTATTACGTAATGTACACTGCGCCAATAAATTAGAGGAACATTAACAAAAATATTTTTAATGTCTTTTCTAGTTTTATGAAAGTAATGGAATCTTGTAAGCTGGTTATATTAGGTATCGTTTATTTATCAAAATATACACTCATTTCAATCCAAAAAAATGGTAACAGCCACGTCCAAAAATACAACGAATTCATCAATTAACGAATTGGGCTTAAGTAGCCACAGAAAAATAAATTTTAAATGATCTAATAACACGTATGTCATCCTCAAGACTGACTAACGGCTTGACATCTTCGTGGCATACTTTCAATCAACCTCTGCATATTCTCTTGGGGTATGTTAACCCATTCGTCCAAAAAAGCTACCATAACTGTTGAAGAGCTTCTGGAGTCACAGGTCTGTTTCTGAGCTTCCGATCCAGTTCGTTGCACAAATGCTCGATAGGATTGAGACTTGGGATGAGAGCTCGCCAGTCCATAACTGAGATTTGATGTTCTTCCAGGAATTCCCTTGTCTGACCTGCTACATGTGGTCTTGCGTATGTTATGCTGGAACATAAATCTTGGTCCTATAAGAGCTCCAGCAGATACCACATGATTTGCAAGAATGTTTTCAATATATAGGGCAGCATTCATTCGGCCAGCTACAGCACGAGATCTGTACGAGTATGGAATGAGATTCCAACCCACACCATGTCGGATCGCATTCCAAACTTCTCCACTTCTTGAACCAAACTCGAAGACGACCATCACAACGAGACAACCGAAATATGGATTCATCGCTGAAAAGCACTGAGGACCACTCTTCTCTCCCCAAATCTGCATGTTGCTGAGCGTGCGCCAGTCGGTTTAATTTGTGATCTAAATTCAGCCGTGGCTTTCCGACTGGTCTTTTTGCCCTTGGGTCATATTCTCACAACTTACAGTTTCCGTATACATTTGGATTCGCGTTGCAATCCTAAGGTCATGTTGCAGGTCTTTAGAAGGAGATGTGCGTCGTCTAAGTGCACCATTTTCAAAAATCTGTCTTGCTGAGCCGTCGTCGCACGTTTCCAACCCTGACAAGCTATCCTACCATAACTTGCTGTCTCCAGGTACCAATTCTAAACTCTGAACATGGCAGAAGGACTTACATAAAAGTGTCTTGCAACGTGAGCTGTATCCTTCTTCGATTAATGTTATGACTCTTGCAAGTTGAAATTGACTTAGATGCTTCATGATACACGGTTTCAGTAACAAGCACTAATGATAAATAAATTAACATTCATATTGAATCTGGAGCTATTGAAATGACAAATAGACTTTTTCCTTAAAACCATGTTTTATCTTTTATTTTTGATAATAAAGTTGAAATAATCAAATTGAATGCATCTTATGGAAAATAAATAATAATATCAAGAGCTTACAAGGTTTCATTACTTACTACTAGATAGAAAAGAAATTACAACTATGTTTCTTAGTGTTCCTCTAATTTATCGGCGCAGTTTATTTAAAAATAAGACGTTTGATTTTAATACAACTACGATTCCTTACCTCGAGATATAAAATGATATGACAAGTTATTCAAGCTCGTCCTTTTGCTAAATAATCACAAGATGTTGTGTCTTCTGTTACGTTATAGAGTTAAAGAAACAACACTTTTCATTGATTTTAATAATGACGATTTCTTACCTCGAGATATAGAGGAACGTGATAAGTTATTCAAGCTCATCCCTTTGATAAATAATCACGAGAAATTGAGTTGATTTCACTGGATGAAAATGTTGGCATAGATAAGCGTCGATGAGCAAATCGATGAGTGTATTTTTGAAGTAAGAAAAAATACTGATCGTAAGAATCTAAAAATCTAAAATATCGCAGCATTTGATTTACGGCTTCGTGACGGATAATTTAAGAATATTGCCAGTGGCAGTCACGCTGTTTGTGTAAAAAATGTGTAAATTTCCGCTCCAGCCGGAAATTAAACCAAATATTGCGTGATAAAAAAATTTCGTAACCGACCCGATCGATTCGCAGCCAGGCCCCTCCGTTGAAGATTCTTAATGCCGGTACGTTCATAATTTGTGGTGTGCGTATAAATATCGATAACAGTGATATATTGACGTCCACGTAATACATGACATATTTGACGTGGTACAATTAATGCGGTTACAATGCGGACCGTCGCAAGAAAAACCAACCAGACATCATTTTCCGCAGCACAGATAAAAATCATTATTTTCAACTTACCGCATTGACGGCTGTCATGTCTTTCGGAGCGGGTTCCGATTCGGCTAAGCTGTCGTTCTGCAAAGAAAAACACGACGCTAAGTAACTTTTAAAGTTTCCCTTGTTACGGACGGACGGCGCGCGGCGGGGCGGAGTCGCCGGCGGAGATAAAACATAGATTTTTAAATAACGCTCCGTCCGTCACGTAAAACAAAAACGCAAGACGTACGTGCGCTTCGGCCGAGTTTAAAACTCATCAGAGAATTTCCGAAGCGGAGCTGTCGGTGCACTAAAACTACAGAATCGCGGCCATAACTATATAAAAGTTCGCGGCAGTTGAAAACTTCGCGACGCTAAAACCGTCCGGCGATCACGAGTTTCTAAATGAACTATTCATTTTGCCTTGAATTTGTGACGTTTTAGGGCGATACATGTAAGCGGGAACAAGGAAAGTTTTAAACGACCGGTGGTGCCGTTAACCTAAAATCCTATTCGCGAGCTTATAAACCACAATAATAAAGTGACGGAGACTGTGGTTTTAAGTTGCGAAAAATTATAACCATAATTAACTCAATTTACTTTTTAGTGCCACTGCGTTCGTAGTAAATATAAAAAATATTTTACTCTGCAAAATAATTTAGAAATGCGATTTAATGGGTTTACGTGCTTGAAAATATATCCGGCGCAGTCGGTAGGTGAGATTTTACAAAATCGTCTTCAATCGATACAAATATACAAACCACAATCCTAGAATACATGTAATTGAACCCATATGTACCAATCAATCCCAATATTAGAAATTATAGACATGCTTCGAATTAAAAGGTTTACTCTCTCCGCAGTTTTCATAGTTTATTTATACTTATATACCTACAGAAACCCAACAACATCACATGAATCCAAATGTAATCTCAGCACTCAAACATTAAAAGAAGCGACATTAATACATTCCGCTTTAAACACCAATGTCCAAGAGAATATAATAAAGCAGCATCAGTGTGACCAACTAGTGGAAATTCAGGAGCCACGCCACATTTTAGACAGGCGCTTACGGCACACTGCACCAAAAAAACCTTTTAACGGAGCGCTAAATATTGCACGACGTTCTGCAATGTTGTTTTAGCCCCCGCTTATTTATTTACCTATCGCAAATAGAAAATTTAATTGACTCGTCCCAGTTTACATACACAGCAAATGTAATAAATGTTTCATTTTGCTTTTGAAAATCAGATCAATACATATAGCTGGAAATACTAGTGATTATCAATATTTAACTAACTAAATTTATATGTTGCATAAAATAATGAGAAATATACATTTTTTATTTAAGCACCCGTGGTTGCTATTAAAAATGGATTAAATGTTGTTTTAATGCAGTGCTGGCTCTATTTTAGGTTGCTGTAGCTTCATATATTTCTTTTAAAGGAATTATTAACAATAATAACTAAACGTTGTTTGTGGTTGAAATTTGTTGAAATAAGTTATTTAGATACGTAGTAGCAGCTAAATTGCCATCTTCAGTTGAATGTAGAAGAAAAAGGAGTTTTTTTTATAATGTAGTACCATCCAGTAATACTAATTATAAAATAATGTGTATATATACATATAAAATGTCAGATAATTTATAAATTTCGAAACGAAAATATAGAAACTTTTCGTCACGAAGCAATATTCAATGATATTTCAACGATACTTTCAATAAACATTAAAAAATTTCATTGATTCACTTTGGAGGAAGACTCTATCTCTTGTCCGGCAACTACAAATTGGAGATAATCACTACCGCCATGCTGAGGTTGCTCGGAAAAGTGGACTGGCAAAACCTGGCACGGAGCTGGCCGTCTCCACGCTCTTAAAGATGCAGGAGTAAGAGGACCACAACGAAACGCAAGATCACAGCACCAACAAAGTTTCAGTCATTTTGTGGACGGACTAGTATTGTTTTGGTATCTGTGAGAAACTGAAGGTCATTTACTGGGATAATGTTTTCCCATGTCTGTAAAGGGAATAAGGAGTAAACCTCCAAAGACAACGTCGGTCATGGCGGCAACCCCTTCAATTCATTGCGTTTAAAGATGTAGTAACCGAGACAATTTCAATTGCGATAGGTCCTTTGGATAAAAGTAGTCCACAGTACTCCGTTTTGAGATTCCGGTTAGAATTAAAGTGCTATCGCAAGGCGATATATTTTTAACAACGATGTGTCTATGTCGGTTGATCAGAAAGCATTATCATAAGTGTCAAGAATTTTTAGAAAACAATCAAGCTTCCAATGTGAATACGATATACCATTATTATAATCAACACGGTGAAAATATTCACAAAAAAGAATTCGCCAGTTACATTTGTTATGTTTTCTACTCCGAATTTAATTCATACGTTTCGAACGACAAACAAACAATGAAAGCTTCACTGGATTTGATCAAATATTAAATAAAATTCGTCAAATATTTCCATGGCATAGAGAATATAATTTAATAAAGACATATCATTTATGACAATTGACACCCAATATGTCAGGCCTATTTAAAAACATCCCTCCACATATGTAACAGTATTATGACATTATTCCGTCTTAACTCACATTCATAAAATTATTTAGTTATTCATTATAAAAGAGAGTAACACTACATTATTATTCCCAAGAACCACTTGTAAATTAACTGAATATTATTGTTCAGACAATGGGCCGATGTTCAGGAAAACTGCTATGCTACTTCGATGTAATAAATTCCTCGTCAAAATAAAGGGTTAAAAAATATAAAAATTATCGTGATTTTTCGTAGAAACAATATTTAGAAAAACTGCTTTAGAAAGAAAATAAAACTGAGATTCTTCAAGATGTGCAATGGTACGACGACAATCGTTGAATGCATTAATTCTAAATTAGTCTTCGTTTAGATGTTATTTCAATGCTCCCACTGGTAAGTTGTAGAATTTTCTCTACCTTGTATTACTTATAGAACTAATCAATAGCTAAGGGATACTAGCCATGAACAAGTAGTACATTTAAATATATCCGCGTCTTTTAATATACTATCGACACTTTGCTAAAATCTACGCTGGATAGATTTTAACATTTAATCTTTGACATCAACTGCTGTAAATTAATATTTCAGTAATTCGATAACTTTGACAGATTTTTCGTGTTTCTCTCAGAGGTAGTTGCCTGCCCAGGTATAACATCAAAGCCATATTTGGTACCCTTTGAAATACTAGGCTTTAAAAATACATTCTTAACAGATAGCTTTATTTTCTAAATATTATTAAATTACATATAAGGAAGGGCGCGACCACATTATAAAAATATTTTAGTTTATATGTTGATAACCGCATATCTTCTGGTAAAGGGAACATATCCATAATTGCCCAGTTTAATAATCGCCAGAAAATGGACGCAATGATCAACAAATGCGTTTACTCATAGCAAATATAAATATAATTGGCACGAAGGTCGGCGAGAAAATCTATCTTAATGAGCAATTAACTCCTTTCTATAAAAGCTTAATGCGCCTAACAAAATATGGGCGCGAGCTACTGGATTTTAATTCACGTAGTACCACAATTGCAAACTACTCGTAAAAATTTTGAATCAGAATCTTCTCGGAAGTGGATATTGAAACAAAAAGGGAACAGGAGACAAGGATTCAGTGACTGTATAGTGAATTTGTATTCTATTGTCCTTTTTCAATTTTATTGTCTTGATAGTCATAAGTGATCTAACTGAAGTTGTAGACTCGGATAGGCTAGATACTGGAATTGTGAGTAATTAATCTGATTTCAATTCTTTAGTTTATGAATTTTCGGAGGATATAATAATTTTAGTTTGTTGAATTTAAACATACGTGGGGCGATGGCTAATATCGAAAAATTGCGAACCATGTTAGATATTGTTGGTCTTACATTTGATGTTACAATACTAACCGAGACGAGGCAGCTGGTATGGGGAATATTCAGAGCTATAATTGTTATTATAATCAAAGTACTTTCAATCATAATGATTGCTTTATCATGCTTGAAACATTTATGTTATAAATAAATTGGATTTTATTGATGTAGATAATTTTAAATTCTTACATATCTATATCAGGAGAGGCAATATTGAATTAGGTGGCGAGAAGTGATTAAAAGAAATTGCGAGAAGTATAAAATGTTTCACGGATAAAAAAGGTTTAGAGCTCAACACAAAGAAAAAAATAATGACATTTAAGAAAGGAGAAGGGAAGGGGAAGGAAGTGAAGGTAACATGGAAAGGAGATATAATAGAGCAGATGTAGGAATGGATCTGCTTAGGATATGGAATTAGGAAAAACAACAGTGGTGAGGGACACATGATACATGCGTGCAGATAGGCGAAGAAAACGGAGGAAGGGTTCAGGATGAATCTGTGGGGAAAGAGAAGAGGGAATTTCCGGGCAACAATGAGCCTATGCAACACATGCATTAAGAACATTCTGATGTATGGAGCAGAAATGTGGGGCTGGAAATAAAGATAAAGGAATAGGTTGGAAAGGATACACATATGACAAATAAAAAGGACAATAACCGTGGAGAGATCAACCACTGATTACATAATTAGATAGGAGACGGGGAACGTTCCTAGGCAGAACAGAACATAGGTAAGTACGTAATGGAGGAACTGGGGGGGGGTAAAATATCTAAATGATATGAAAAAATGTACGCAAAGGCAGGACTATCAGTAGAAGAGGCAGAACGGGGAAGAAGAAACGGAAAACAAGTGGAAAGGGAGATAATTGAGAGATGCAATCTGATAGAAGCACAGGAAAGGGAAAACAACATTAAGAATGCGAAGTACAACGTAAAATATAAAAGGATAAAAGTGGAGGGGGGATGCCAAGATACTTGAATGAGGAGGGCGATCGATGGAAGAAGAAAAAACCATAGAAAGGTACAGCTGTGGAAGCGAAGAGAAATCAAACAAATTCTGGATGGACGAGAAGTACAGGAGGTGTAATTTCAGTGGAAAGGGTGGGACCAATGGGAACATTGGGTAGGCGAATCCAAGGAAATAATACTGAAGGAAAAGATTTGAGAAGAATCATGGGAAAAGACGGAGTGGTCTACAAATATTAGTCAAATTAAAAGAAAGAGCTGGAAAAAAAGGAAATGAGATGTAGATAAAATGAGGAATTTGAATATTCCAATGAAGATTTTTTTTAATTAGGTACTACAGGTATTTACGAATCTCCTCCGTTTTCCCCAATCATTTTTGTAGGAATGCTGAAGCGATATATTCGCGAGTACAGTAAGCGATCAATTAAGATTCTAGGCGGAAAAAGCATTGTAACTTATAGCTAACGAATATTTAAATATCTTTGCCCAGAATGGATTCATATCCTGCATAAATACAAATACCAGTAATTTGGAAAATCAAATGATCCTTCAATCTTATCACATTTTAAGTTTACTGATCACAGTCGCACATTTATTAAACTACTATTGCCACAAAAACTAAAGTATTCATAAACCTTGGTATATCGAAGTGATCGACTATGTGGCGTTAAAATGTAATATTGCAAGTCGCGATTTGCATATGCACCCAAATGAAGACGTTGGGTCTAGCTTTCGCAGAATAATGAAAGGTATAAGTAACAAAATTAAACGAGCAACGTTTAGGAAACGAATTAATTCTAAAATTAGAAAACCATAGATTACCTCGGGTATTGTAACAGCCATAAATACTAGATCCTCAAAACTACAATTTACAGACCACCTAAAAAGTACTATGTGGATTATGTAGGCAGACTTATACCTTACTTTAAAAGTGATTATTCCTGTAATGACATATCTAATAAAAAAATAAAATGGAGAAAAGGTCTAAAAAATAGCGGGTGACATATTAAACAAAAAAACACAAAAGAAGTTAATATAAAGGATGGTTGAGGCCTTTACTATGTGGTAGTCCACATTAATGATGAAATAAAACAATGACAACGTTTATACCAGAAATAATTATTTGTGGTATAAATGTTGTCATTGTTTAATTTCATCAACAAAAGAAGTTGTATTTCAAATTAAAGTAAACGATGAGATCATTACTGGAGACGTACATATTGCAAACTCGTTTAATTCATGTTTTACAGAAGCAACAGAGAATCTTGGCAATAATATAGAGCAAAACATGTGTTATACAAATATTATATTACAAAATATTACTAAAAATAATAACTTATTTTTTCTGCTACCTAAAGACTCAACTGAGTTTTAAATATTATAAATGATCTACATGGTAGACACATCGTCCGGTCCTGGCGGTATTAGTGTGAAAATTTTCAAAGAATTGAATACCGTACCATGCAGGTATGGTTTCCCTAACCTTTTAAATAAATGTATGAAACATGGATACTTGGAGTTATTTAAAACTGCAATGGTTGTTCCTATATTTACATCTGGTGCAAAGGGTTGGTTATCCAACTATAGACTCACATCTCTAATTGCCAAAATTTACGAAGATTATTAAGAGCAGGTCGTCTTTCTTAAATAAATATAAAATATTGTCAGGAAATTGTTCGGGAAATGGGAAATCGTGCCAACATTAGCGGTATTTTTAAATCTTGCCAAAGCTGTCGACATTAATCACGAAATTTTATTGAAAAAGATGGACATTTATGGTGTCAGAGACGTGGCGTGGAAGTTATTGAAGGTTTAAATTGATTCCCAACTGCTGACAATTATACAACTTTACACAATTGCTGTTCCCAAATATACATATAAACAAAATCTTGACTTTTTATCTTTGAGTATGCACAGTTATGATACCAAATTGAACGTTGTCAATTAATTTGGCAATTTTCAGGGGGATTTTACTTTATTGCCATTTATTGTTATGTATGTATAATGAACTAAATGATATGTGTTGTCCGTAAGTTCAATAAAGTTGTATTACTTATATTGCACTTAAAATGATTTTGTTCGAGTAACTTCCCACATATGAATTTCATTTTTTCACATACGGTAAGCATTTTCCCATCTGGAATATACGCCAGCAGAACGTGATTCGTGAGTCACGGTCGTTTGCCGTGCCAAATTTCTGATATTATCATACCATCAAGACGTAAAATAGGAGCCGTTTGCGTAGCTCGACGTAATTACGCGCCCGACGTAAATATTTATCGGCGGTTGTTTTTCCTCGTTTGTTCATAATAAAGCGATAAAAACAGTCTCCGATGCGTAAAAGTGTAACGAATGTGGCAAGAATTTTGGCAACGGTTTTTCAGACAAAGCGCTTGGCAAAGACGCAGAAAAGTCATGCAGATATATTAAAAAAAGTCAGGTTTAATAAAATACTGCCGTACACACACATACGACACAGGTTTACACGTATTTTTTTGTATTACGACATTTGAGGATATTGCATTAATCTGTTGGCGCGGCGTTTATTGAAACAAACCTTTTCAAAATAACGCTTGAGACAACACATCACTTGGCGATACATTAAATACGTACGTACGCACACATACAATTTAAAGCAACATAAAATATGGTTTTAGTTCGTACGTTAATGAACACGAAGGTAAAGAAAGCCCAAGAAGAAAATCAAAAAGTTCGGAAAAGAAGCAATAAAACTATAAAAAAGTGCCCACCGACGAACTGCGACCTCAAGTTTCCTCTAATATTTCTCGCGCGTAAAAACCGCCCGGTTGAGTCCTCCGCAATGCACTTTATGGCATTTTCACGGCGCACGAACATCTGGCCGCAGTAAATTCACATCTAATGTGGTTCAGCTCATATAAAGAATTTACTTTACAGATTTCATCTTGTTTATCCGCAAGCACACTTACGAAAATAGAACCTGTCCCGTCCCGGAAAATGTATCGTTGTTTACGGGAAGCGACCCGATCTCAAAATTTCATCTGGCGGCGTCTTTCCAACGTAACTTCGTTATCGCATAAAACGTAGCCGACTTATCGAATTTTGATTTGTCACTATTATAAGATTGGTCCAATAGATGTGGGAGTGTTAGAGGGGTATATGTAGGACAGAATACAGGGAATTCTGAATGAAAGTTATGAAATTTTATGCGCAGTGTTGACCACACAATATAAGAAATGAAATTATTACGCAAAAAGGGTACTTACTAAATTAAATAAATCACTTCAAAGTTCACTACTAGAATTCAGTATACAAATTTTGGACGGAGAGTCCTATTTACCTTCGACAAATATTGTACACTATTTCTTCGTATCGAGCTTCAAAGGAAGTTAGGTTAGTTGTAGTTTAGCAGGTTTTTTCGGTGTGTGTTTTTTTTTTGTTTAATAATACTCTTGTGGTTGAGAAATAACCACAAGAGTATTATTTACGCGCGTTTCTGCAAAAATATGTAAAATTAATTTTTATGAAATTGTTTAAAATTTATGTTTTAAGGAACTAAATTAAACACCAAACAGAAGTCACCTAGTTTATTATGTGTGCACATAATTTCTGACGTATTCGCATGATAAAATATTTATAGTTAATATAGTTGGTGTGTTTAAAATAGATATCGATTGCATATAACTAATAAAACAACATTTTATTTGTTTGCGTATTGGGCAAACACCGCATGTATTCGGTATTGACTGAGAGAAGAATTCAAACAAATTTTTCTGTTTGTTGTTTTTATTGAAAATATTTCTTAACACATTATAAGCGGGCCGGGTAAAATTACCCGTCGCGAGAACTACTGGCCATTAGCGGGGCGGGTATTTTTACCTTTTGAATGTAGGTATTTTAAAAGCGGGACAGGGTATTTTTACCGGATGGGTTTACATATGAAATTAAAAGAGTTATCTCGTACAATTATTTTAGTTTCCAGCTACGCAGCATAGTTTTATATGCTAGGCTACCCGCTCATGCTAGGCTACCCGCTCATAATGTGTTAATACTGTTTTAAATTTTAATATTGACTGTGTATGACCATTAACAAAGGAGGAGATAGCCTTTGCTAATGGTCATAGAGGGGTAAATATTAGACTAGTAAATTATTGTGATCAATAATAGTATTTTTTAGGCGACCGACACGAAAAATTGAAATTTCAGTCGTCAAACGCGGACGAAAAGTAATCGTTTTTCGTCCGCTTTCATTTTTCGTCCGCAATAGGGTGGCGCCATCTACCGACAGTTACCGAAATTGTACAAAAATAACCACATTGCCGTCAGTGTCAAACTGTACATCTTGTTTACATTAGTAAATACGTGTCGGTGATAGACTTTTTAAGTGATTATTTGGTAATTATTGTTTATAAAGCCGAAATAACTTCGAATGTAGACAAAGAAAACATAAACATGTCTGAAGATGTCACAAATATGTACAATTGTTCAGTTGTCATAAATGACTATGTCAATAAATTGTAAGTAAATGTTGCAATAAATTTGATAATTTTATGAGGGTCGCCTAAAAAATTTTGTGTGCACCACGGCGAAAAAGTGTTTTTTCGTCCTCGTTTGCTTTCCGACCTCGGCTACGCCTCGGTCGTAAAGAAAACTCGGCCTTGGCCTTGGTACACAAAATACTATTATGTATCAAGGCCGTTATGAAGATGATAATGCCCGGAGGGTGAGCATGATCAAAAGGTCCTCGGGCTGGATGTCGCCCATGGGTATTATCATCCAGTAACGCTTGTGGTTCATACAAGACTTTATTTTCCACCAGAATGTAATGAATACGTGATAATTTATAAATAATTTATGATTACAGTAACGCATATTAGCTAGATTGGCGTTGCTAACGATGTTGTTTACTGAGATTGTTTAAATATGAATTTCGAACGATTTTCGGAAATGCGACAGGAAGAGTTTGGTGATTTTCCTGAAGATATTTTGGCGAAAGCAAAAAAAAGGCCATTGCAAATTTATTACCTAAGAAATCGAGGGCAAGTTATAATAAAGAATTCAAGATATGGCACTGCAGGAGATGAGATTCTTCCCGACATACAGAAATAATCGTCGTACAGGGCAACCAGTTGGAAAAAATACTATTGGAGGTGATCCATCAATAATTGCAAGGTATCTGAACTTCGATAATGTGAAGGAATATACTGGTAACTTTATGTGATGTGTACATCATCTACGTTATTAGCTGAAGCAGGTGCTACATTTGAAAAATAAAATTGCTCGTATGATTACAAGTTCTGTGGGTACATCTGTAGAAGATAAAGTTCAATCGTTATCAAGCGTGGGTTGAAGTGAAGAAACCATAGTTAACACTATAACACACATTTTCATGTTCCGTCTACTAGTGGAGAATCATCAAGAACTGTGTGTGAAGCTTAGGAAAGTATCGCTGGAAGTTCAAAAGAATTTCGTGTTGGGCCTGCTTTGTTTTCTGGATCATTTCAGAATTGTCAGTTCTATATCGCAAAAGATGTTAGGTAGTAATTACGCCCGCTTATTATGTCCTGATTGTTATTGACTTGTTTATATATATAAAAAAAACCTTTATTGGCATATCTGTTTTCCTACATCATGTTTCGTACCTAGTATACCATGTTATTTTCGCCTGGCTCTTCTTCCCCCTGCTCATCTCTCTTCCTAGGTGTCGTCTCCTGCCTGCATTTCCCTCACCATCCTTCTCCTGTTCTCCGTCAATTCCCTTAACTTTGTCAAGAATCTTACCCCCTCTCCGTTCTCCCCCATGCTTCTTTTCCAATCTCCTCCATTCCGCTTCTCCACTTTCTCCACTTTCTCCATCTAGTGCTCCCATTTATTATCGCCTTCCCCACAGAATTTGCATTTCCTGTACTCCTCATTCATCCAATATTTGTTACATTTTTCCTCGTTTCCACACCTGTACCTTGCCATAATTCTTTCTTCTTCGGGCGTCCTCAAATATCTTGGTTTTCCGCCGTCCACTTTTATTTCTCTGTATTTTGTATTATACTTTGACTTCCTTATTATTTTGCTCTCTCTTTCTTGCGCGTCTACTTGCCTCCATCTATCTATTATTTCTCTTTCCACTTGTTTCCCCTCTCCTCTTCTCCTCTCTACTTCTTCCTCTGGTATTCCTGCCTTTTCCAGTAGCTTTCTCCTTCCTTCTTCCCACTTAGATATTTTCCTTCTTCTATCTTCCCTGCTTCTTACTTCCTCTATTGCCATCCTTACCAAACTTTGTTCCGTCCCTTCTCTCTTTGTCAACTCATACCTCAACGCCCTACCCCCTGCTTCGACTGTCGCTCCCAGTCTCATGCCTTACAATGTACTCAGGCGTTGATTTCTCCAATGAACGCAATTGTTTATATATTTCGTATCATAGGTATAAAAACAAATAATAAGTAGGTGAAAAATAAACTAATTAATTCCAAGGTTCAGTATATATTTTTAGAAATTTAATAAGTTGTCGTAGATACAAATGAGTTTATTAATATCGGTTTTGTAACTTGTTTGCTTTGTGTTGATGCATTTATATCATTTCCTGTATAAGTCTGATTTTATATATTGTATTCTATGTTAAGGATTTTTACTCCTTTACCTATTGTAAAATATTTATGTGGCTATATTCTGTTCCTAAATTGTTGTCTATGTCCAACGTCTAAGAATGGACGATCTAACCATGACATTTTGTAAACTGTATGCTTTTGTAAATGTTTTTTTTAGTTGTCTGTAATTATTTTATTTGTTGATTGACTGTGAGTTTGTATTACATTTTAGTACTGTTGGTGATTGTGACAATTCTTTTATTAATGATGTAAAAATTTTCGGGCTAATTATTTTTTTTACTATGGATTTAATTTTTAATAAATTTGCTTGGCTATTCTGCTATAGGTATATTAGAGTTGAAATTTGTTAATCTTTTTGGTAGTTGTGTAGTAGTAGTAGTAGTAGCGTAGGTTTTGCGTATCAGTTTGTGTAGATTTTGCCTTGGTGGTGCTTTATTGTGATATCTAGGAAGTTTGTTTGTGATTTATTTCTGTTTCTGTTTCTAGGATGGAACGATCAAATTTTTTCTAGTATGTCATTTATTTTATCTTTGAGTGTACATGTAATTATATCATCGACATGTCTTTTGTAAAATCGCATATTGTATTTAGTTTTTTAGAATTTTTGTTACAGTTTCTGTATTACTAAATTAGCGATGTGAATAGATTGTTTGGTTATATATAAATTATTTGATGTTAGGCAAAGTTCGATAGCTCCGATGAAATCTTTATTTAATATAGTGTATTTTTAATATGCAGATTGGGTGGAATGTTTGTATATAGTGATTTAACGTCTAGGGATATTAACTGACAGTTTAGTGGAATGTTTTTTTTAATTAAGTTCCTTATATTCAATTCAGTTATTTTGTTATTTAAAGTAATTTTCAAAATTTTAACTCTTATTCAAAATAAAACCTACTGGCGTCGAAATAAAAAAGCAAATCCCGTGCATATCGTCGTACAGGTGCATACGTATTGACCCTTTTCCCGGAAATAAATTCGAGTAATGCACATCGAAATTCCGTCGCCGGAAACATAATAATGGAGAAACTGGAAGTAAGCACAAAAGGGGCGAAAGAGCTTTCCCTTTAAAATCGCACGATCCGCCGGAGACAAAATATTCGCTCGGATGCCCGATTCGAAAACGTGAAGCACTCAAGTTTAGAAAGGTCAATTTATTTTCGGTCTGACATCCTTCGAAAGTATGTAGGTACCGACGAGACTCCATTTTAGAACTCGCGACGATTGCGTCGCGACGGACGCTCCGCGAACGACGTTGAAAAGATCAGGGTTTTAATTAATTAAGGTATCATAGACGACGTACGTTCCGGGAACGCAAAATTCAAACAAAGCGTATCAAAACAATCCAATTATTGCAATTAATTTAAATGGCGGAAAACAAAACAATCGGAAGCGATGCAATTGAAAACAATAAAAAGACTGTGAAATTATAAATACGGGATCTGGTACAGCTTTTCGATAGGTATACAGCCTATTGATTAATTATTGGATTAACCCATCCGTTAATTTGGATGCGAGCTCAAAGGAAAAATCGTCCACCGGTGACATAAATCCTACGCCGTAAACAAACACACACGACAATTATTGTTATTGGAAATTTTACTAATTGATATTGGAACGATCGCTTTTATGGCTCCAATAATTCACCGAGACGCGCATGAAATATATGATAATTTGCATTACAATTACAAATTGGTAATATGGAAGTTACGGCGTGTGCGCCGCCGCCGTTGCAATAAATGCAAGCGACAACATTTGCAATTAGTCGAATAAAACATGAACGGGGTCGAATTGCGGAACGCGGCGGTGGTGCAATTTCGATAACTCGGGTATTATTATGATGAGATCATGATGGACGCTGCGGTTTTGTTTCGATTCCATCGAAACCGTTCCATGCGATGACGGAACATGTGGGCATAAAAGAACACATGATTTTTTAAATACAAATAATCCCAAAATTAAACTATAGATTTAGGTGCCGCACAATTACACTTATTTTCACCGCCCACTATAACGTGGCCAAACTCTGCAGTAGGAAACCCATCAATGAAGAATCAGATATCACACACATTTGATTCTTTATACGACTAACCGCGAGCTTAAAATAATGTCACTGGTAGAGTCGATGCGCAAGTGCATGATTTACTACAGTTTTCGATTTGAAATTAAATTAAAAATTCGCGAACAGAAATCACAAGCAATTGCAGCCGGCAAAATAAAGTTTGATTAATATTCTAACTTTAGGCGACAGTTTACAGCACACGGTTATTTTGAAGTCCGCTCGAGCCGCCTCCTAACGAATTAAGTGCAAACTTTCCGTTTGATGTCTGCGAGTGTCTGATACGATACGAGAGTTTTCGACAAGCTTACCCAATAGATCAGATTTTAATTAACGGACGCGAAACTGAACACAGGTGCATAAACAAGGAGTCCCGCTGGCCTCTCATTTAAGACTAACATTGTCGGTATATACGAACAATGAATGCATTACATTGAGTGACATTAATTATTGGTAACGACGCACCAGCGAAAATATCGTAAAGTCAAAATTTGTATAATTACGTACGAAATTGTAAATGTGTTCATTAAATATAGGCAAAGGTAAGTTATCGGTATTGTCTTCGTTATGTCACAAAATCAATAATACATATATGTGAGCTCCCTCGTTAGAGAATTATTCGTTTCCGTATGAAACAGCGAGTATTCGATGCATCCGAGATGTTAGTTTACGTGACATTCACTGTTGTGCTCGTTTAATGTAAAGCTGCATGTAGCATCCTCTAGTCATTGTTAAAACGGATATTCATTTCGCGAGTAGAGTTTGCAATTGCTGCCTTTTTACATTTTACTTAATTTTGTACGGATAATGGTTACCAGTAAATTGTGCGGTCCTCGAATCGGCATTATGGAAGATCCACACATCCAAGCATTCCTTTAATAATTCATAACTTTGAACTGTCAAAGAATTAAGTAAGATTGTGTAAATAGAGCGTTATAATAAATCAATTATATGCCCGAATTAAATAAATTCTCTTTCGTGTGGTCCCGAACGTAGTTAGTATGGCTACTGTAGTTCGAAAAGATGTAAATTTCCTGTGCTGGAAAATGTTTAAAAATGCTACAAAAACGCTACAGAACAGGATCCGTACAATTGCATTTAAATAACACCAGCGAAATGTTTCGAATCAAAACGTAATTTCAAGCACAATAACTGGACACCCATGTAGTATTGCTGTGTATTACACATAAAATTTGAAATTACTCCTTCGTAAAGGTTTTTCGAAGTTAGTGGGTATACAACAAAAATTTCTATTATACAGAAATTGTACATACGACATAGGAAATAACACAGAACTCATACATTTAATACACTTATTTTATGAACAAATTATATGCTACTAATAATTTTATTAATAAACTTCTCGTCGCACTTCTGTTGAGAGTTTTTTCGGCGAGTTTGTGCGTACGTGTGAAAATGACTTGGCGTTAAACGTACTATTTGAATATTGTTTAAATTAAATGTTACTATTATTTACGACTAGGTGCGTTATCTGGTTTTCTTATTTCTTATAATCCATTTACTTTCTAAACAATTAAACTTTTGTTTCCCAACGACATATTAGCGAGAAAAATTTTTGTTCGCTGTACTTGTAATTTCTTTATGTCGTTACCTGGAAACTATCGAACTCTGGAACCCTATTGCTGCGGAACTGATTTTTAACACTAAGGTTTTCCATTTTATGTTCTTTTTGGCAACCGTGTCATTGCCTTTTCCACGTATTTATGTTGGCAATTCCCGCCATTTCCAAATTGTGTCAAATAACACCCCAAATAAAATAAAAATAAAAATAATTTCTTAAAATAATATTTGTTCGTCTAAATAAATTATATATGATTACTAAATTAAAATTTTAATTCAATCCTTTCCTTTTCAATCACAAAATTAGAAAATACTTTTTTATTTCCTTTCGTGGCCTGTATGGACAGAAAGAGAGTAATATGTCAAATTGAATCCAAATCTTATCATGACAATTTGGTACCCAATGAGTGTGCTTTTAGAATAGAAATTTATCAATAATTTGTTCTAAATAACCGTAAATTTATGCATTGGCGTCCGAGCGAAGAACATAAAAACTAAATCAAACTTAATAATATATTTACTGGGAAATATATGCGTGGAGCATATATCAACACCACATCGATACAGACATATTGTAAATATTTTTGTATTTATATAACTTGGCCCTCTTTGAATATTGTTAACAATTACATGAGCAAATGTACCAAAATTGATTAGGTCATGTGATCTGTAAGTGTACTTTTTACGAACTTTAATTTGTTTTGAATTACATAATTACTTGATATTTATAAATATTTCATGTATTACGTAATACTTTTCAATGAATAAAAAAATAATAGTTGTTACACTTTTCAACTGGATTTCGCTGCAACGGTTTCGGTTCTATGTCAGTAAATGCAATGGCAGAGTTCTGTGAGTTACCCCTCCTCCGGTAATAGAGCCCACGTAATACGAAATATTCAAAACCAACTTCGACATTGTAGTACCCTCAATCCAGCCCTATGGGTAAAAGGGGGCACGAACCCATATCGTTCATACAACGCTCAACAGAACCGGTAGTGCATAATCCTTGCAAGTGTGCTATCTATTGGTCTCTTTCTAACAATAATAATAGTAATAGATTTATTTATCTAATTAATGGTTAAAATTAATATTTATACTCTTAAACCAGTTTTGGTGCAGTAGCATTTAATACATTTTAATAGCCAGGTAATCAATTTGATACACAACTTGGAGTGTAATGTTAATTAAATATGTTTCATTGTTACGAGTATGGCGTGTATTAGTGGTGGACGTCCATATTAGTTTAAAATTGTTATTGTTATTTTTATGGAAATCTCTAAAGCCAATAAGCTAGTTGAGTTAATATTTTAAATGCTTAAAAATGTGGATACATAAATATCTATGAGATATTCCCCCTTCCATAACAAATTGGAATCTTGTTCAGAAAAGCTTAAGAAACTTGATCCCTATGAAAATTTAATAGACGTTGGGCTGTTGAAATGGCAATCATGGGTGAATGTAAATATTGAATTGAAGTTAATTTTGACGGAAAATTTAAGCAGCAACTTTACCAACTGAGAAACAGTAGCTTGAAAATCTTCGTCCCACCCTTTTTTCCTATGTGTGATTACACAGATCTGCAATCAAAAAACTGCACACAGAAATTTTATGTAAATAATTATGATTTTAGGATTTATTTGGAAACACAAATTAGAAATTCATCGTTCATATACAATGAGTATAATCGAAATATTATTCTAGTAATAGGATAACGTTTTCATATAAATATTGAGGGTCTGCTGAAGATTTCAAACGAGAATGAAACATATACAAGTCCTCTAGCATCTGTTCCTGTTGAGACATAATACCGCATTGATTGAAAAGGTTTTCTGAAAGTCCAGCAAATACACGAAATCTTCTCATACAATAATGGCAACCAAAAATTTTCCAGGGGTGTAGTTATAGGAAACTTTCTTCGTCTGACGCGATAACACTCAGCTATGCTAGAGACCTCTGCGATATACATTTTTTCGATTTGGAACTCATTCCATTAAAATTTTACCGACGCGGCAGATTTCTCGAACACGTCCCACAAATTCGACTCATAATCGCGTTATTTTTGTCGATCGGGCACCTTTTAAAAGTACGCGCGCCCGCAGTTATAATATAATGTAATGTGCGAGCTTCCGTCGATAAACGAAGGAACCGGTCGAGCGTTAACGCAGTTCGCCACCTCCCTCCTACCAACTCCGCATGTGTCGCACCATACATCAACTTTACGGGCGCTTCTTTCACGCGCATACGTTCGGAATGTATTCGAGAACATCTCGGGAATTATTAGGCGATTTAAATAGTCGACCTAGATATATATAAGTTCGTTTCGTGGCTCGTTATTCATATTGTTTTTTTCAACTTCAAGCGCGGACGGCGCGCTTTGAACGACGCGGTTGTTTTTGTAATTGTAGATGGACACGTGAGGAGGAATGGACATTAAAGTTAGTAGCCTAATGGTAGAACATTCTTACTTTCTTATATTCTATGTATAAGGAAATATAGTAATCATGAACATTTTCGAAGTCGAGATTTTAACGCCTATTTTACAAGTTCGGTATGAAGTGTGTGTGCGAACTCTAGCTTCCAAACTATTGAAACTGCAATTATAAAACTTGTTTTTTTATCTGGAAAAGCAGTACATGTTATCGAAAAAAATGTTTTCATAATTGTTAAATGTTTATAAATCTTAAACAACTTTTATTTTAAGTTCGCGCGGACCACTCCCGGTTATTTTTCATTCAGTTTTCCACACCGAAAATACGGTTGTTACCAAAATTTGTTAACTGAAAAACCTTATTGTCTAGTGACCAACCTTCAAAGTTAGCAAACTCATCCTTATAACCCCCCGCCTCATTGGGCGGTATTCCCACATAATTAAGGTGCGGTACATACTTCTTCGTTTTGCATTACTTTTTTTATAAAATTGGATATTTTAGTAAAATACATTTGAAACGTTTGCGGCGAATTGTTGATTTTCGAAGGCGTCAAATTACAAATATCAAAGTTTGCTATGTATACAAAAGTCTAAATTACAAATTCTGTCACTATTCCTAGATATAAAAACGCAAAATATAAAAAATAAGGCGTTTAACTTTCGTAGTCTTTTAGAAAACTTGCCAGTTCAAGGGTAGTTTCATGAACGTGAATGAGTGCGACAAAACCTGCGTTAGGAACCTCGTTTGTTAATATACTATTTTATTGCTTGCAACCCATAGTGTCTTGATGCTTCTTGTTTCTGTTTCATATATAATTTCGACGCTCGAAATTTGAAATTCTTAAGCATAAGAACACTATTCAATTTTTTAATATTTTTAATATCTTTAGAGCATCAAAAGTAGCTTCAATACTATCAATAGCATATCAAATAAATAGGCGATAGTTTGTACTATCGATAGTAACTATCGAAAACCTTTTATTAACGAATGAAAATAACTATCAATAGTGGTGACATCGATAGCGTATAGGATAAACTGTGAAATAACTTTTCTTAACGAAAATTACTATCGATAGCGATGGAGATTAAGGGCCGCCGTAGACTAGCGATTAAACAGTCGGCCGATAGTTTAGTCGGATCGGGCTGGAGCGCGCACACTACGCCGACTAAACTATTTGGTTGCATGAGGGCGCGCACACTGACCGATAGTTGCCCGATAGTCGGCGACTGAATACATCGCAAAGCACAGTTCATGGGCGAAACGTGTTATAATAACTGCACACATCAAAAAGAAATGTTATCTAGAAAAGTTATAATATTATATATTATATTAAATAGACGAAAGAAATTAATGAAAAAAATAATTCGAAAGTTTAACATGTGTTTCATTTAAATTTTAATGATTCTAATTCTATATATTAGTTGACTGAACTTGTACATGTGAAGTTTCCATTGATTGTTTCTTTTAAAATGTTTGGCGTTGCATATGTCTGTAATGATCGTTGCTAATAAATTATTATTATTCAATTGTCTTTTATAAACGACAAATCTACGCACGCGCACCTCTTATCAGACCCGCTCGGCCGACTAAATAGTTGCATAGTGTGCGCTCTCGTATTGAACGCCATGCACTTCAAGCGATCGGCCGATAGTTGGCAGACTTTAAAGTTGGATGGGAATCGTACTGCCCATCAAACTTTTTAATCGGCCGATTTAAAATCGCATAGTGTACGCGCTCCCATAAGGGCCGCCGTAGACTAGCGATTAAACAGTCGGCCGATAGTTTAGTCGGATCGGCCTGGAGCGCGCACACTACGCCGACTAAACTATTTGGTTGCACGAGGGCGCGCACACTGTCCGATAGTTGCCCGATAGTCGGCGGCTGAATACATCGCGAAGCACAGTTCTTGGGCGAAACGTGTTATAATAACTGCACACATCAAAAAGAAATGTTATCTAGAAAAGTTATAATATTATATATTATATTAAATAGACGAAAGAAATTAATGAAAAAAAGAATTCGAAAGTTTAACATGTGTTTCATTTAAATTTTAATGATTCTAATTCTATATATTAGTTGACTGAACTTGTACATATGAAGTTTCCATTGATTGTTTCTTTTAAAATGTTTGGCGTTGCAAATGTCTGTAATGATCGTTGCTAATAAATTATTATTATTCAATTGTCTTTTATAAACGACAAATGTACGCACGCGCACTTCTTATCAGACCCGGTCGGCCGACTAAATAGTTGTATAGTGTGCGCTCTCGTATTGAACGCCATGCACTTCAAGCGATCGGCCGATAGTTGGCAGACTTTAAAGTTGGATGGGAATCGCACTGCCCATCAAACTTTTTAATCGGCCGATTTAAAATCGCATAGTGTACGCGCTCCCATAAGGCCACGTGTAATTCAGCCACCGACTAAACTATCGGCCGACTGTTTAATCGGTAGTCTACGGAGGCCCTAAGGCCACGTGTAATTCAGCCACCGACTAAACTATCGGCCGACTGTTTAATCGGTAGTCTACGGAGGCCCTTACAGTCAGTTGAACAGTTGGTTCATTAGTACTTTCGCTTCCTTCCATTTGCTTGGAATAAATAGACATATCGTCTTTTGGATGCTAAATAAAAATGTTAACACTCGAAAGTTAAATTAACATACTTAAAGAAAAGGTTAAAACCAGCTGATGCATACATTTATTATTAAAATTATTAAACTTTGTTATTAAACTAAGTTAAAAATAAACAATACCTTTAAATTATTAAACAAAACAAATACCACAAATATGCATTTTAACGACATTTAACGAACTAAATATTTTTACTCGAAAAAATTATTGTATGGGTATTTTGTATTTCTTAATCGGTTTCCTCTGTCTTTGGTTATTAGGCCAGCTTTCGAAAATATCCTTACGGCTGGCATATGCTGTCATAATTAAACATTTCATGGCAAGCTTCTTTGGATATGGAAAAGCACTTTGTTTGTATTTTTTTAACATTATTAATGTGCTCGCCTCTAGGTTAGCTGTTAAACAAATACTTTTAACTTTAGCATCAAATTTTTGACACAAATTAAGTTTAGCTTCTGTAGTAGTAGACGTACTTGGAACTGAACCGTTGCTAGCTGATGTGCCACTAACAACAATATCACCTTCCCTAAAGGACGAAACATTTCGTTTTTACAAATGTGTGCGCCACAGTGGTGTTATTTTCGGTTGCGAAACCAAAATGCCGCACTGAGGATAGTTATTTATCATACGGCGCAAGACGCTTTCCTGCTTCCTCAATTAAATGGAATAGTAATATCTTCCCTGCTTCCGATGTGCGTTGTCAGGTAAAATGTTGTTGTAGTCCACGTATAAGAGGTATAAATATTGAAGCTGTCAGATATTGCTCCCCGGATAATTCGGTGGTTATGGCCTCGATTTCAAAAGGGGATGCATTCTTGAATCACACTTCATTGATCATAAGTTAGGTATTCTGGGCCTCTAGGAAGTGCCTCTAAAGCATCCAATAATAGCTCTTTTTTAGCTGAGAGAGCTAATATTGGGTACTAATGAAGTGTTCTACCTTGTTTCAGCGTTAGATTCTTCATGAAAAAATGTTGTTGTGTACAGCTTAGCTTGTCGACGGCAACTACTGTTTGTCTAAAAACATTTACAATTTGGCGGCAAACCGTTAAAAAGTCCGGGCATGCTTCAACGCATAAGAAATCACTAAATTTTATGTGTAAGCCACCACGGAATTTATTCATAATAGTTTGATATTTGCATTATCAGTTACTATGACACAATTTTTTCGAGAATTGTCCACACTTGGAAAATAGTTCGTATTGCGATTGCTGGATATTGGCTTGTATGTGATCCTAAATGTTTTAAATGAGCGATTTTAATTGATTATCATGTGTTAAATGACAAGTCACAGTTAAATATGACTCGGTGTTTGATGATGTCCAAACATCAGTAGTACCTGATACTGAATTCACTTGTTGTAATGTCTTCTATACAAAAACATTGATAGTGCCATACACATCTGAAAAAAATGCCTACATATGGGGTGTAAATCTTTTACAATCGTCTCGGTTACTAATCTATTAATATTATTTTTTCGAGATTCCCTTATTGTAATAGCTCTGTGCGTAAGGGTACATTGCATCATTGTTGTTTTTCTTAGTGCCATTGCACCGCTGGAATTTGCTGCCACTGCGCCTACGGAACTCACTGACACTGCGTCCCCGGAGTTCGCTGACACTGGGTCCCCGAAATTCAATGCCACAGTACTTTTGCTGTTTTTAAATTTGGTCAACAGCGGGTACATGCATTCTGTCTACCCACTAATTGGTATGATTGCATCAAAGTAGGGTGCTCCAGTTTTAAATGCTCATTTAAGTGTTTCCTCTATACTTAGTGTCTTTTACAAATTTTACACGTTATTTTATGCTTTTATAAATTCTACCACACATAAGATCTTCTGGCCCTGTTCATTTTAAAGGCACACTGCATCTAGAAAAATTAATTAGGCTCTAAAAAATGTTGTGTTGTGCTTTTCCAAAAAACAACTTGTATTGAAAAAAATGGTATCCTGCCGTAACTAATTGTATAACTAATTAAAATCACAAGTCTAACTGACGAACAAATTTATTTGCAATATTGGCTTTTGCGTTTTTGAATATTCTGTTAAAGTTTTTCTTTTTAATATTTTTTTTGTTTTTGTAATTGTTTTCTTTAAATTTTTTATGTTCTCTTAACAATTTTAACAGCTATTTATACTTTTTGACAATATGCTATTTTTTATATCTTTTAAAGTATATTTGGATTAATCTTAATATATACATTTTTTTAATTTTTGCAATTTTTTGTAATTTTTTCGGAATGATGTATATAATAGCGCTTAGGCAAGTTATCGTAGAAGTGGTTTTT
Organism: Geotrupes spiniger; assembly: GCA_959613385.1. Taxonomy (NCBI): domain Eukaryota; kingdom Metazoa; phylum Arthropoda; class Insecta; order Coleoptera; family Geotrupidae; genus Geotrupes; species Geotrupes spiniger. Next base: position 43,090,267 of record OY390731.1, on the reverse strand, counting down.
ATAAAAGTTAACGATATTAAAATATTAACAACTTCTATTTGAAAAATTGTTTCGAATAATTAAGTATAAGTAAGTATAAGAAAGTTCAGTATCGAGTACTGCAGATTTGTTTTTAAGTTTTGTTGTAAATAACTTTTATTTTCTGCTGAAATATTTTTGATTCCTTACAAAATTTGATGTAACTAACAATTAAGATTTTTATTTGGTTTAGAATTTTCAATCATTATTTTTTTACGTTTTTTAACAATATTCTAACATAATTCCATGTGTTTTAAATTGTTGATTGATTCTGTTACTTGTTTTCATTTTATAATAGACTCAAACACCGAATGCTGTAATTGTCAAAATGTTTAAACTTACAACAGTTGGTGTTTGAGTCTTATTATAATAAGACACATCGATAATTATCAATGTGTTTTATTTTGATATTAATGATTGTTAACGATATTTACGATATTTTAGATTATTAAAATTTATAACAATTTCACGGTTTTCAGTGATTATGTTCGTTTTTTGAATATTTTCACTTTGTAAAATTTATATTTTTTATTTTGACGATTTGTATTTCGTTTTTCATGATTTAGAATGACTGCAGATTCTAAAAGCATATGAAATTGTAAAACATTTTGTAAGTGTCGTTGAAAATAACTTTTGCAAAATACATTTTCAAAAAATTTACAAAATTTCTTTTGCAATAAAGCCTAAAAGTAACAGAAGGTAGAGACAATTAAATAACATATAGTCTTAGTTATGTATCAAGCTGAATAAAATAAACCCTATCTCTAGCAGTTGTGAAATTTGTATAAAATTATAAAACTATAAAAGTAACACCATAAAATAAGAAACATAATTGTTTTAAAACACATTGATTAACAATAAAATTTAAGAAAAATGCCTGTATCACAACTTTTGATATAAAAATAATAGATATTATATAAGTTTCTTCATTAGACGAATATGTGATTCATATTTTTAAATGCAGTCGCAATCGAGTTAGCAGCGTACGTCATATTTTAATTTTACAGTAAGTCTCGGCACTTGGTTTTTAATGCGGATAATTCGCAATGCTCACTTGTTTTATTATCCGAACAATAAATATGTTTCAGACTTATAAACTACATATAAGTCAAAAAAAAATTGATAATTTCGTAAACTTTATAAAAAATATTATTCGTTCTGGCCTCCTTCAATGCTAAATGTACTAGGTAATAAAGTCACCAGGGTACAAGATAATGCATTACCTTAAAAGAAATTATTGTGTATATTTAAAAACAAATTTGGTAGAAAACGACCATAAGACTGTTCAACTGTTAAGTATTGCTAGTGTTCGTTTTGATTGCTTGATAATATTTGTAATCATATTTGTTCTAGTTCCTTCCCCAATAAGTTTCGTCCCTTCCCTGTATCGGTTTCCTAATACCGCTAATTTCTGAAATTGAGGTTTAATTTGTAAAAAAAATGTTTCATCGTAATCAAAAAATCTTCTCTGAAATCACTTTTATCACATGTTTTTTAGGTACATTGTGCCCTTTTCAACTTGCATTTTCCTATGACTTGTTTTATAAAAGCAACGTTATATCAGCATTTTTACAGTCGATGGCGATGCAAGATTGATATGGATTAGGGAAAAACAATTATTGACTCCGGGAAAGAATAGCTTCAAACACTTTTCCTGTTCACGAAAACAGTGGGCGCAATCTTCAGACAAACGTCCAGTGGCTATATTAATAGCAAACCTAATAATACTCGGTGTGGGTTATATTAATTAATGGATCGCGCACGCACAGCGACAACATCGGAGGATGCTTAGAAACGCAACAGACGTTTCACAAAATTAAGTGTCACGCAGCGGATATTAATTCGAATATCTTGGCACATGCTCTCAATTACGGCCTAGAAAATATGTGCATTACAGGCCACTTAATGTCTTTATTTATATTCGACGCTCAGCTGAATGAAAAGCAACCGAGCGTTACCACTACTTACGCTAGTTTACGGTTATTACGCGACAATATGGCCATTTTCGACGACAAATAAAATATTTGGAGCTATGAGAAGCTTTGGCGAATTGTCGTTTTCTAGTCAAAGTATTTTCGGAATCAAAGGGCGTCGACGTCGCAGCGGCACGAAATCTAATTGAAACCAAAAAAGCATTTTGCGATAAAAGGAATACAAAATGGGATATATGCTCGATTTTATTGTAGTTAAGAACTGTATGTAAAGAGGCATTTCGTTATATTATTTATTGTGTCGTTGAATAAACCACTTTCATATTATTTTATTTGATACATCACATATTCTGTTTCCATTGATGTCAATGAATATTATACGAAATAACTTTATTTTATTGGTTTATTTGTTTTCTTTCGCAGCGGCTAACCTCGTGCGAAAGTTAATCATTACACAGTTGTATTGGGAAATTGACGGGTACGGTATATTTTCTACGAGTATCTGTTAAATTAATAGAAAAATGTATATTTACACATTGTCATGATTATTATACGCAACGACCAATATTATTATATGATTAATATTTTAATGATATTAAAGTAGTATAATTTTATTTCAGTTATGATAAAGAACATTAATATGTATGCCACTGCAGCAGCAGTCTTAACAGTTTGTATGTGTAGATGAGTTACCATAAAAGATGAAATTGACAACACAGGGCATCAAAAACAACATTTTGTTCTATAATATTAATTCCAATATCATTTCAAATTATTTCAAGTTCAAACCTAAGTAATTATTTTCAACCTAATTTTGTTCTGCCCAAATTTGTCAATACGTACACTACTTTTCAAATAACGACAATATTTAATATATATTTTTCATAGCATTATTCAGAATTTTAATGATAAATGATATTAAACATATAGAGGGGTTGTTTCGGATGTGAGTGAGAAAGGAATAGAACGACCTCAGCGTATCGGCAGTCAAAAAGAGACAGACAGGCTTCATTTTAACGAGCAAGCAGCCGTGATCGATGTAGTCGTTAGACTTTTCGAGCACGTTGCACCACCTACGTGATATACAAATATCTGTCACATACGTCTTAAATGTATTTATTAATTAAACACTGTCGCAAAAATGAAATAATAAAATACCGTTGGCATTGTTCATTAAAAATGTTGCAAATTAAGACTTAACATTCATCCCCCAGTAATCATGATATTTCACAGCCAGATTCCATTAATTTTTACTCCAGATACCGAGGTACAATCGCAGGTTGGATGCCGTAATTTTCTAATAAATTAACGTTGTAGCTGTGACGTGTTGTTTTCCTTTCGGATTGGATTCTATTGTCGGAGGGCAATCCGGGATGAGGGAGTCCCTTTGTTGCGTAGCGACCGCAGCTCAATCGGCTTATCATTCCCCAACACGCTCGACATGCCGCTCCGATAGAATGGCTGGTTCACCTACAGCGAGTTTGCTTTGATACGTTTTCTTTTTCGTCGGTTTTTCCTCGGCGTTTGTACTTCTCACGTAGCGGGTCGACCCATTTTATAAATTAAGTTTTCCTTATGGTTCGACGGAGTTCGTGTGTTTCGGCCTGGAGACTTTTGAACGGGTAATTTAATTTGGAAAGATACGAGGGGCGGCGGTGAATGAGGGCATCGACTGCGACAATAGATACATGAAATATATGTTATTATCCTGGAACTGCGCCAACCCACAATGCAGGAAAAAATAAACACAATAGCACTTGTTATCTTAATTAGCCGAATAAAATTCGTTTCCTTCATGAAGGTACGATATACTTCCACGGCTGAAATTCATTGCCAGATTTCCTATTAAAAATTTCCATCGGTAATACAAATATCGAAAATACACAAAAACATTTAGGTCTTAATCCTAAGACATATAGTACAGAACTATGAGGCCCGGTTTCATACTTAACTAATTAATACATTGTTTATTATGTTTATGGTGGTTCGATCAATTAATTACAATTTACACTTGGCGACAAATGGAAGAAATGAGGCATGTCTGACGGACATGGGAAGCCAGCATAGGAAAGAAAAGATAGAGAGGGTCAAACCAAAAAAAAAATGAATAATGCAATTGCGAAAGGCCATGGACCAATATAGAAGGCGGTGGAAAATTTTCGCAAGCACAGAACAAGGAAAATAAAGTTAAGATGAAGTGTTAAGAATAATTAAAATAGAGAGAAAAGTATTAGAATCCCACACCAAAAGATATTAGATATCTGCAGTGGTTTCCTGTATATCACATACGAGATATACAAGATGCATAAAAAATTCTTAGCTCAATTATTAAATTTGCCTTCAAGGGACACTATTGATTCAGAAAATGAGGAATTTGCCTCCAACTCAAATTCCAAGTTCAAGTAGTGAAGAAGACTTAAAAAAACAATTCTTCTTGTTCTGCCACTAACGCATTTGTCGCTCCAAGAGGGCATTTTATCATTACATTAATTCGACTTAAACATTAATATATAGCATTACGCAACTACTATTGTAGTTGTACAGTTGGTACAAATTTAATATTCGCCATAATTTTTCTCAATGTTCAATTGATTAGCTTAATTTTAGAAATAAAATGCATATACTATTATATACTAATGCATAGTATTATTACAAGTTACTTGAACAAAAACTAGGAATTAAAAAAATATTTAAAAAACAGACAAGGGCAGGAAAATAAATGTATCCAAAATAATTTACAAGAAAATAAAGTAATTGATGTTTCATGACTCATGAAAATCATTTGCCAAGTACACGCATAAAATATTACGCAAATAACACATAAATTTACAGTTGTATAAAAACAAATATAATAAATATTTTTTTATGCATAATTAAACTAGCGATATTTTATTTGGCAAGAAAATCACTATGAATGCGTTATCTGTATAGCTATCATATAAATACGTAACAGGTAAACTTGCAAGTATATAAAATTGGAACATATTACGTTCCGAACGTTATTTCGTAAAGAGATACATATTTAACGTATTTAAACAGAAAGAAAAATTACATAGTGATTTGAACTTTTCCAGCTTCCATTAATGGAAATGTTCGAATATGGTGTTGATCCAAAATACTGGAGCTACTGAGCACATATGAATTTGAAAGAATGCATCTCTTCTATTAATAAAGTAAATATTTCCCGCAAAGATGCATGACATGTCAATATCTATCATATGTTCATATCCTTACGTCGCCTTTGTGACCTACTACTAAAGATACAAAGTCTGGGCCTGAAATTAATTTTGAGCTTCCTACAGTTTCTTTGAAGTTTTCATCAAACCCGTAAATATTTACAAACTGATTTAATATTAATACAATAATAATAAATAATTTAAAAGTGTTTAGACGAGAATGGAGAAGGAGTGGAACTTCTGACAAAGGTAAGGGAGCGCCGAGAACGCAGGAGAGAAAAGGAAGGAGCACGGAAGAACGTGTAGGGATTGGAGCAAGAGGAAAGATAGGATTCATTTATTTATTTGAATATATTATTGAAATTTTTCTGAATTAAAATTACTTCGAATATATTATGGTTTTATACAAAGGTTGTAAAAAAATTAGGATGCCAATAAAGGTTGTTTTTTTTTTTTTAATAAATAATTTATTGCATAATAGTACACAACCAAGAAATGACAAATTTTGAACAAGCGTAAACAAACAATAATATTTAACTATAAAGACTAGTATAAATACAATTAACCAATCGTTTCGAATAACCTAAGTTACGTGTAACAAGATATCTTTTAATGTAGAGAAAATCAGGTCACATCAACCGCGCATTAAAATTGCTACACATGATATTAATGATGGTGATTTAAGCAGACTATTTATATTAGCTTTGTTAATATAAAATGTTGCACAGTATCTAGTTGCCCACCGAGGAACATAAAAATTTCACATCGCTAACATCGCTGCACAGTCAATCTCATTATGCACCAATTTATACAAACAAGCAACATGTACGAACACGTGAAAAGTAACGTCCGCGTTTCATCGTATTTTAACGTGTTTGATAATTATCGCCCTTGTGCATAATAATATTGATATAGACAATTATTTGATTAAAATCGTACGGAATTGTAAACTTAGTGCTGGGTATAACTGTGCTTTATAATTATAAATGTCCAGTGATGGTATCCAAACAAGAAGACAAAAACTCATTACTGTTGAAAAACAAAGTTCTTGTGACCGGCATCAAAAAACTTCGTGATGTCATTCGAGAAAGTGTTTCAAGTGACCTGCACATTCAAATCAATGGGCTACAAATTAAACTGAATAATACTTGTAAGTTAATTGACAAACTCAGTGGTCAGGTCAAGCATGTGCACTCAGACGTAAACTCACAAAACATCATAATTAGCTTGCTGCAGGACCGCTCAAATATCAACGTATCTGAAGAAAAAGGTCCTGTAACTGGAGAATTGGGAATTGAAATCGATATCGGGTCGCATTTAAAACGAGTGAACTCGCTTCAAAATCGCAAATATGATGTCGAAACTAAAATTAATGAATCCAATAGTCAATTAGAAGTAAAAATGTCGCATCTAGAAAAATTGATTGACGACTTAAATAATAAACTCAACCAGAAGAGAATAATATTTACACAATACAGATCCAAGAGAAAAATACTTATATTAGCAGATAGCCATTGTGGAGTATTTTGTAAAATTCAGGTCCTTAGTTGCACACGACATTATTGAGGTTGATTTTAAGTTGGACTGCTCCAATATAAATATAATATTCTCCACCGTACCGTACAGATACGATAAAGAATGGCTAAATGATGATCTTTCATGACGATGTATGACGATGTACTCCATTCAAAAAGACTAGGAGTAAACTATTTGACTTTTGCTTTCAATACAAATATTACACGAGACCTGGTTTACATCTGAACGCGTATGGTAAGTATATTTTGCTCAAAATTTGCAGCATACATCAGAAATTTAATGTGTCTCTACCTGAATGAAATCTGCAATCTTTTACTCATTCACCAATGGAAATGATTAACCATTTATCCAATATCAGCAAAAGCTAAAGTCAGTGTAATCAGTGATGATTCTTTTGCAAGCTCGGCGGCAATGGTTCTTGGATATACCCATCATGGAACAGGTTAACACCCCCACGGATATCTCTACAACAACAAAGCCATTTCTGCAAGTACTGACTACGACTACAATTTGTAATACTGCATCTGAACTTGCAAAGTATCAGGAATAAATTTCACAAAATTGATGTATTATTGTGTTTGTGAAAACTGGGTTTTCTCCGATAAACATAAGTATTTTGAAATCAGTAATTATAATTTAATTAGCCGTTATAGTAGAATTAATTATAAAAATTGAGGTGTTGCCATATTTGCTAAAGATGGAATTAATTCATTGGAAAAGCAACCCGCAATTGAGCAGTCGGAGAAAGAGTTTGAGTATTGTACAGTGGAAATCATGATTTGTGAAAAGCTGATTATTATTCTCAAAGTTTATAGATCTCCATCTGGAGATATTAACATTTTCATGGAAAAGCTTGAGTCTGTATTGAGTTCCCTTAGAGTATATGTGATCTTGTATTTGTGTGTGGTGATTTTAACATAAATATGTCTTTGTTAAATGATGAAGCATCAATTTGTCCTTATGCTCTCATAACTTACATTTATCTATATCAGATATGATCAGAGTTACTGATCGCTCATCAACAATGATCGGCAATATCGCCACTAACTTGAATAAAATACCGTGATATCAAAAATTACCTTGGTCCATGGTGGCCGTGGAGTTTAAAATGATTGTCGCAATAGATTAAAATTGGTGAATGTTTCAAGCCTGACTAGAAGAAGTTTAAGAAGTACTGTGGTAAACTATTATCTGAAAGAAGAGAAGAGAAAAAGTTCTGACTATTAATTCATGTCAATTCGTATTTCTAAAATCGATGCAATTGCAATGCCAATGCAATGCATTGAAAAGATGAATTATATCAATAAATTGTTAGACAGTAAATAGCAAGTCAGTTCTATTTACTCCGACTTCGCTCAGGCCTTTTATCTGGCTGACCATCCCTACTTTTAAATAAATTGTTATCATATGGTATTCGTGGTCCTTGTTTAGAATGGATACCTACGCAATCGTGTTCAGATTGTCTCAGTTAAGACCTTTTATTGTACTGGGTTGTCAGATCCTGCAACTATAAATATAGGTGTACCACAGGGATCTCTTCTTGGATCATTTTTGTTCATAATATTTGAAAATGATTGACAGCATTAGATTCCCTTTAAAAACAGTTATCAGTTTGCCGATGATATATCTCTTGTAATAACGGCAAACTCTACTGGTGTCCTCATAATAACTTAAAACTCAACATATTAAAGAGTAGATTATTGATTTTCGATCCAGACAAGCTCAAAATTAGGATCATTCCTCTTCACGATTAGAAGAGTGAAAGATTGCGCTAATATTGACACAGTTCTACTATTCTACCACAGAAACATCGCATTTCTGCTAAGATATGGGATTATCATCTGGGGTACCTCACCCCACTCTTCTAGGGTATTCTTAATCTGCGCCTGTTAATCTCATTTGTTAATGGCAAAATACTGACATTACCATATCTATTCCTACACAAGTGTGCTCTACACGCAAGAATCGACCACTATTTGCATTAGGTCTATTTGTTAATTAGTTTATATGTGTGAATTCATATGTTATACTATCCTAAATTAAAGTTGACAATGTCTAGATCTTTGTAAAAAGGTCTTATGACAATAAACATTATTATTATTATTACAAAATACAGAGATTTCCGCCCTTCATGACTTGAACTATTTCATACCAAATCTATCCTGTATTATATGAATGTCAAATCCCCATCGTATTTCAAAAATTTCTATTACACTGATAAATAGGATACCATATCAGAGCAGCGTATTCTAACTTAGAGCGGACAAAAGAATAATACATTTTTTTAAGCAAGCAGTATTTCTGAAGACTTTACCGTTTCTAACAATGAAGCCCAAAATTTTACAGGCAGACTTAACAATTTCCCGAATGTGAGAAAATTAATGAGAATGAAAGTAAACCCAGTCAAGCAAAACATTTTGTTTACTTATAGCTCATAGTCCTACATTTTGCCACTTTTATATTAAAATCTCAAGAGCCCATTTGCTAAACCATCCAGATCATTCTATAACCCCATGCAATCCTTCAATGAGACCAAATTTGTGAAAATCCTCAGATCATCAGCAAACAACAACACATTGCGAACGCTGGCTTAGCGAGAACGTTTACGCAGTGTTTCACCAAGAGTCTTCGAATTGCGTCAGTTTCCCATGTCATATTATTACAACATTGTCACTCTCCGAGGTGATTATATTGTTACAACGATTAACGCTAACATACATGCTAGGTTTATAATATAAAGGATATCACTGGGTGTATACATGAGAAAAATTGTCAGCAAATGCATTTGCTACAGAGCCTGGTTTTTCAAAATATTCTTCATCTTTATATACCATGCGGAAACATCCCTATTGTAACAAATGAGCTCAAGTGACCTGATGCTTTAATTAAGTAAGTGCACCAATGGAGTCTGAGAACATAATTGTCGAAATATGTACATATTTTTAAAATTATTGGTATTTATAATTTCAAATGACTATCTATTTCTAACATTCGCTACATATGTCTTATAAGCATTAACAATTTGTTCTTTAGATATGGACCAAATGCCTCTAGTATTTGTCAGAATTAAATTGGATTTTATGAATTTTATAATTTTTGTGCGCTTATTTTTTTGCATAATACAATTTTTACTAGCTTTTGTGAACCACGCAGAGTACGAATTGTTGCAATTATGATTACATCTAAGCGGTATAAGCACTGTAAATGACATCTAACTTCCTATAGAATAAACGCTTTATGTCTGTAGAGGATTACAAAAAATCCCAATCCACATGTAATAGTTGATCATAGTAATTAGTTTTAGGGAAGTGACATTGTTGATAATTAGAATTAGGGACAAAGATAATCTGTTCCTGCATGCCTTCAGCCAATATAAATATTATTGGTGAATGTATCAACGGTATCTATAGAATGTACCTCACCAGAAACTTCACAATTTAAATTCAGGACTCTGAAATTCACGTTTACATTATAGTAAGATAAATTAGTAGCGTATCCTATTCTTACCGCCTTACTGGTCGGTATCGTAAAAAACTCACGTTGAAATCACATATAACTAGTAAAAGGTTCGTCAAAACGAATTACTAAATTACGATTTTATTTCTACATTATTATTACCATTTAATTCTATTTATGGCCGATACTACAACAATGCATAAATGTATAGTATGGACGAGAATTTTATGGATTACATCATCACATAACAATATACGTAATAGTCCAAAAATATATATATGCATCAAACCAGTCTTAAATTGTTTTTACATATGACTAAGTTGAAAAACATTGTACAGTTTGTTTTAAAATGTGGCGACGAAGTCAAGGGTCGTTTAAGAGAGTAGTCAAACAGTCATAAAAATAAATTATATTCAATCTCCGTTCGGTAGTAGATAATAAAAGAACATCGATTCAAATCGTTTATTATGTATATTCAGCCTTTGTGTCCATTCTGGTTCGAGTTCTTGTTTGTGGTCCAAAACTCGATTTCGCTTGCTATAGATTGTATGTTTCCACACGTATTTTATAGCTTTCCTTGACAGATTACTAATGTAGAACTGCCATAAGTTTAAAGTTAATTATAACATGGCCACTTGTTTCTTTTTATTAAAATTTTGAACTTTTGCTTGCTATTAGATGTTAAAAGTTTTAAAAGCAATTATCTCGAAAATTTCAAAATATAATCAAAGACTAGATACCTAGGACGAAATATTCAGGATTTAATTTATTTAAAATATGTGATTAAGGACACTGTCAGTTTGAGGAATGAGGAAAGTGTGCACAAAACAAATAGCTTCTCGTAACGTGCAAGAAACAGAGGTTTGAAAGTGGTATCCTGATTACGCTAATAAACTTATCAAATGAGTCGTGGGATACGTTTATATCAAAGTTTACATGTTATTTTTTATATCGAATGAGTCGTGGGATACGATAACTACTAGAAGTAGTACGAACTACTGCTTGGATGTGTCGCATCTGAAGACCGGAAAGTCTCATGGAAACAGTTGGCATCAGAATTCAACCAGGACTCACCATGTCGTATTCACAATCTGACATGTTACACGTACTAAATGTACCACCCAAACGTTGAACATTTTGTTATAACAGTAATAAATCTTACAACAAATTGTTTATGATGGGCGTCACACGTTTGGAGTAATTATCTTCGGAATTCCCCTCACGTATTTTATTTTAAGGTTTTGTTCATCCTTGTTGAAGATTATTTAATGCATTTATAGCAAGCTGGAGCTTCATTGATGATGAAATTTTGCTGCCAAAAATGTTCCTATAAAAGTTACAGATATTGAAATGCTAAACAAATGTATTTGAGTAGTTTTTTTTTCGAACAATGTACTTGGCATCGCGACTGCGCCAGTTTGGAAATTTATCTAATTATAAGAAAGTTAAGTGTACACCCCTGCAGATTCTGCCAATTAGACATTTGCCTAATATTTGGTTTGTTATCCAGTTTTAACGAATTATTGCAAATTTTAAATAAAGCGTCATACACTTAATGTAAATATCTATAAAGAGGTTTAGTGGCACTGCTGTAAAAATACTAAAAACCCCACTTGAAACTTAGATAATCCTAATAAATTATTCGAGGCGACTTATTTACTTACAGAAAAGACGGTTGTGTTGGGTTGCTTTGGGCTGGGTTCATCGACAAAAAATCGTGCCCTATCTGAACTTCTACGAATCAGACGAAATTAACAAGTCCAACGTGCATTCGGTAAATGCTATGAATATGTTACAGCCAGCATATAACAAACGGACATCGCCATCAAGTGCATCGATTAAGCCTTGACATATATTAGGTACCAACTTCATAAGTAATAAATTTAGCCGTCACACAATTTGACTTCTTTCGTAACATAGCACAGCTGGCATACATTATTGAAAAAGAAGGGAATCAGAAGTTTGTATATAGAGTTGTGGTTCTCAAAGACCAATGATGTCATGTGCGTAAATGGTTTGTGTTAATAGAGTATCCTGTGGAACAACAATCTTGATAGGCACCGTTTAATGCAATATGTGCCCTATATGAGTGAAGTCTCAGATTTTAAGACTCATACGTTACATTTGGGGTTACAGCTCTACAGTTTTGCTAAGACTAATTATTTTATAGTTATTTTTCCATTCAGTGTTCCAGTGTTGTGATTTTTCGTTAGGTGTTACATTGGGCAAAGTGGGTGAGGTAGTCGTTGGGTTGAATTATTTTTGGTTGGGTTAGGTTGGGTTGGGTTTGGTTGGGTTGGTTTGGATTGATTTGGATTGGATTGGATTGGATTAGATTGATTGGATTGGATTGGATTGAATAACATCCAATGGATAACATCCAAATCTGGCTGCAGATTACATCTCTATTTGTGCTATAGATATTCAATGAAGATATACTTCATAAAAACTATACAATCAGGTATGATTGAGCAGTTACGTCGGATGTAAGGTAATCTCCAAAAAAAGCACATTTGAACATCTAATGGGGTGAATTATTCAATCTGCACTGTAGCTTCTAGAAGTATGTCATCTGTTTATAATTGATGCAAATATGGAATATTCATGTACTTTTAAACTATCAAAGAAACTAGACGACAGAATATATGAACAGCTGCATTTTTGTTAAGTTTTGTAAGTAAGGGTCTTCGACAATATAATTCTTTTTACCACTAAATAAACTCATTTTTGCTGGACATTTATATTTATTGATGATAATACATTAGTTTGTTACAACTAAGGTCTAGACTCACAAATAAATGATTATAAATAATTAATTTTGGAGAAATCTATAAAACATAATTACGTTTAAAATATGTAATTAATTTGAATACAACTTTTTTATATAATTCCTTTACACCGGACGGTTTTGAGCTCTACTTCCATACCGACTGGTGTAAACCTCCATAATAGTGATCGTTATGTACGTTGTTCGCCTAATAATCTTGTTTAAAAGTTTAGTTGAAATCAATTTATAAAGCGTCTCCTGCCCTCGTTTATGCATCGATGTTACTAACGTAACTTATAGCTCATGTTACTATTAGCTTTTGAAATTCATAATATCATTAGCAAAAGCGCGCTCATATTCAGAACGTTTGCGGCTCGTCGCTGCCGCAGGCGAGGGCGACAGAAATTTTGAGGAGCACAGAGTTGACGCCGGCGTAATTAAAACCAACGAGGTACACTGACGTTTCACTAATTACCGACGATTTCTTTGGTAGGATAGCTATTCGGATGCGTGTTTTATTATTCCGTTCGCTCCTTTGCGCCCTTAATTAAATTCGAAATCTCCAGTTCGCCGTCGCTTTTGGGCGATACTGTTTACGAGACGACGAAAATACGAGCGCATCTAAAAGTTTTACCGGAATAATACACGGAAATTTGATACTTTTTCGGTTGTATTAAATCCCGTTCCACAACAGTGTAATAAACAATGAACGAAAAATATTAGTTGGGTAGGTTGGCTTACTGGTATTAAGTTAAATAATTTCATAGTTTTAATATAATCGCTCAACTTTTATTTGCAAATTTGTTAAATCTATACTAGTCATATCGTTAAATTGTCTATGGATTTGGAATTATGGGCTTTTTTAACATATATTTTTGGACTAGTTTAGATTCAATTTTGTCTGCTTCGGAGAGCTTCCATCGTTCCTGAAGATTAAAGCGAGTCGCGCGTAGAATACACACATTATTTTCGTGCGCGCTAAACTTAATGGATTTCAGAAACTGGAACGTAAACAGATATCTTCGGTCGACTTTTGTTTGCACATGTTCGGGGCGCACGAGCGATCGTAAAACGGGATTTTGTGGTATTTGAACGAGTCGAAATTACGACTCACCAAATGCGAATTTATATTTACAAATCCGAGGCGTGCCGGTCGGTCGGTTCGGGGAGCGCAGCGCCAAATTCGTTTGCAGCGTCAATTTTAATGCGTGCAAATGCCTCGTAAGTGTTTGGTCGCTTTGGCCGACGTCGAAATCGATACGACGTCGTTAAATCGAACGTTTACGGCCAATCAAATGAGAAAAAAATCGCAAATTACGCGATAAAATAACTCTCGGCTGTGCGAATGGCGCTGTGTTATTTTAATTTCCGAAACAAGAGCCATACATTAATCATACAAGTCGTTGTATATACTCAATAAATATATCAACGTTCGATAAAAAATAAATTAAATATCTTAGAATTTGACAATAAATTTAAAAAATTGCATCTCAATCATTTCCAAAATTGTTCTGGCTTTCTAAGTTAGCTCAGCTCTGATCAGCATCTCTTCATTTCATTAAGGAGTAATTATCGAATTGACCAATGTAATAAATTCTCTATATTCACTATATAAATAACAATTATTGTTTTTGTTATATTTATGTTATAATAGTCGATTGCTACCTGGTATTGACAGATTTCGAATAACACTGCATTATTCTTCTTAATTAATTGCTAATTGTAAACACTGTAATTCAAGTGTTCACTTTATATTGGACGTTCATATACCGTTACTTGTCAATCTTATTTCAAGCACGCCGTTGACTAGCAACGTTTTGATTAAATATCTTCCCAAGCGACGTGAAGCGTATAGCCGGCAAATGACACTAAAAAGTCGTCGCCTTTTGACGTTTCTTAAATTGATGTTTGTGAATTTACTTGAATTTATTTTTATAAAAAATTTGTAAAATCCATGTTTGATTTTATCTTTTAGATTTTACTTTAAGCTTTGTCAGATATATTTCAATTGTTATACCTTAAGTTCGAGTTTATAATTTTGTTTAATTTGTGTAAAAATATTGAATTGACGAGCGTAATTTTAAAGTAATTGTATTTATGTTAACTGTTGTTTTTGTCATTGTGAATGGAGGTGGAGGTGATTTGTTTTTTAATTTTTTATCGTGATGTAATTGACGTCTTTTTGTTTGTTTAATTAAAGCTCTGATGAAGCTTTTATTAATAAAGAAGAATCGTTAGCATGGAATAGTTGTTTTGTGGTTTTTGTACTAACATCAAAGAATTTATTGTTCATTTAACTAAAGGACAGGAATAAATATAAATCATAATAATAATATATATAATAATAATACATATATCCATGTTTCGTTAATCTATCATTAAATTGTTTTAAATTGTCGATGCCTAACAACAATCTCCACAAACTTTCGGTTCTTTTAAGATTCAGATTTCATTTAATTAAATTTTGCGTTAATACGCATAAAATTTTTCTCCTCTTTTTTACATTTTTTCTGTCAGGATTCACATCTTGCCGAAGACTAATTCATAATTAAAGCTTCGTTAACAGCAGAATTTTAATTGTGCTTCTCTGGCTCCGCGGGCGATCGTGTTTTAATTTTAATATTTAATAATCTAATTGTATTTATTTTTCAACCTTGCTTTATTACACAATTTAATAAAAGCTTTTATCTTTCAGACTTAATGTTATTAGCAGCCGTTCTTTTAATCAAAACAAACGATTTAAAAACGAAACAATATATACAGAATGTAGGCAAAATAAAAAATAATTGTTTTAAATATTTCATTTTAAGTTTTCAGAAATTCTGTTGTAGATATTTTGACGTTTTTTCGTTTTTTATATCGTCTCTGGTTTCGTCACAACAAATATAAATGTGTAAAATTAATGTTGTCAGTTATTACTGCTGGTATCTACGCCGGGGACGCCTTATCTAAAATTTTGAGCTAGTAATAGGAATAACCACCACCATAATAAATGGGCAAATATTGTAATTAATTCATCACAATGGGCTAATAATGAAAATTACTACATTTTGATTATATTAACTCATGATAATGTATATTATTGACTTTTGCCTAACACAACTTTTTATTCTCCAAATTTATATTTCACAAACGAGACGGCCAACCTTGCTAATTTTAGTACATATTTAATTACAGCGTTGCTATCGTCTTCCCAACGAAGTAATAGCAAATTTACGATAATACCCTAACTAACCCACTTGATGGACACAACTGATAAATTCATCTTTAGCCAAGGTTTAGTAAGTATATCTGCAATCGTTTGTTCGGTCGGGAATACTTCAGACTGGTGATATTGTTGTCCCATAACTCACGCTTGACGCCTCCCTGATTGTCGTCATGCGAAATGATCGGACCGTCAGTTTCTTCCCAGAACTTGTAACAATCGTTTTAGCTGCAATTCTCGATAAGCATCTGAGACTGGGATATTTTCTGTTTCATTTGAAGACAAAGCTGATTGCATATTTTCGATTGGAACTGTTTGTGTGCAATTTTTCTACTTGATAATAATTTTCTATTTTCCGTTGATTGTTTCGTCCAATATTTATTTCTTTAGTAGTTTCTTGATGATTTCATCAATTTTTGAGTTCATCATTTCTCTTCTTCTCCGCTTATCTCCCCTTTCGGTTGTTCTACTTGTTCGATCCCTTTCGCCCCCACTGCTCATTTTGGTCTTGTTATTGTAATATAAAGATGTGACACTGAACTAACTGGAGAAAGCCGAAAGGGCACTCGACCCCTTTGGACAGGGTAGAAGCAAACGCTGAAAATAGACTTCGCTCAACCCTAGCAGATTTTCAAAGCTCCAAGTGGAGCGACAAAATGAAGAGTTTAAATACCACAGACGGAACACACTTCAAATCAATGAAGGAAATCATAAAAATCCTCACACAGTGGAAATCAAAACGCTCGTGTATGTGACGTCGAAAAGACGGGGGAATTGGACAAGACCAAAACAACCAGGACGATACTTTTGAAGAAGAGGCGCACAACATCGTGGAAAATGTCCTGGATAGAAAATGGGTTCGTTACTCCCTACGCTCAGCATCGTCTGAGGCCTTGATACAAATAATTCGTGTACTAAAGCAAGACAAGGCACCAAGACCCGATCAAATCACAAATGAGGCGATAAGAAACTCGTCGAAGAAATCTATTACTGTCATGACAACTTATAAAAAAAAATAAACCTTTATTTGGCATCCCATAAATCCATCACAATAATTAAAATAATATAGGTACTCGCTGCACCTTTACCAAACAACTTAATTAATATCTCATCCTTCCTCCTTGCCGTCCTCTTTTGGCTCCTTCTCTCTCCCCCTGCCTCTCCTCCCTGGCCTCTCACATCTTTCTCTAGCACCACCTCCTGGTCACTTCATCTGTAACATAATATACTTTCTTTCTGCATCCCTCCTTCTCCTACCCTCTTATATACAACTTATATAAATGCCGCTCTCAGACTAACCCATTTTCCTGTATGCTGGAAAAGTGCAGCAGTGGTGATCATACCCACGTTAGGAAAGGGTCCTGTCATATCACAAAACTGTCGACCTATAAACCAGTTATCTGGCTTGGAGAAAATTGTAGAAAGAGTCATACTAGCAAGATTGAGAGCAAGATCATCCTGGACGACTAACTGAAGCCATCCTTGGTGGTTTTTGTGATGGCAATATGCCTTACTGACAAAGATCGTAAAACATGATTTAAATGTTAAGGTTGTAAAACTTATCGCCTCATATCTGGGACAAAGAACCATTGGATTCGCGTAAAAAACGACCTTTCCTCAATAAGATCCGTAAGAACACGACTACTTTAAGGATTAATATTAGGATCTGTTTAGTTTTATGACGAATTTTCCATGAATAAAATTTTCACTATACCCCTCATCCAGAAATGAGAACCTAAACATCCATATTTGGTTTGTTTTCTGCTGCTCCAGGGAGTTTTGTAAGCTCCCAGTTGGAATATAAAACCAATATTAGACGATCACCAACCAAGTCAGCATCCACAAATCCTCTTAGTCCCAGGTTTCCGCCCACTCCAAAGCAAAGTCCATTGTGGTACGTAGATATCTTATTTCCCTTTTCGGCGCACTGCACAACTGGTGTCAAAGCCTGCGGGGCCTTCTAAATCAATGATACAGACACCAGAGTTATGTTCAAGTTTAAGTTTAAAAGTGTCTATATCTCCCCACCATAAATGTCAATATTTAGATAAATGCCCTTAAAGTGTACTGTGCGGTAATTTATGCAACTAGCTCCCTGCTTATTTTTTTACATATATAAGAGAAACCTTTGAAAAACCTTTCGTACGATATTCTACATTTTTTTCAATTGGCTACTTAAATATTTTTATATATATTTTCTTCCGATATAGATTTATTTTCCGGTTGCAATAATTGAACATCTAACGCCAGGCAATCGAAATTAAAATTGATTGAAAATGATGCATTCGTTTACAAAATCAGTTTCTGCGAACACAAATAGATTATTTTGGTACGAGGGGAGATCTATCTACCTATCTAAAAAAAATAGTTTATTTTTCAACGTATGATCCACTAACACTCACTATTCCAATATTTTTCCAATAAAAATTAAACCATGAAACAGTTTTGTGTGTCTGACACTTACACATTCCCATCTTTCTTGACTTGAACCCCCACTTCGATAATGCAAAAATCATTCAGGTAACCCTTAGCCTATCGCGTCTTACCTTAAATGAAACTCCAAAAGCTTCCACATACAGTAAAGGAACGGAAACGGGTGCATATATTTATGCAAGCTCAAAAAACAGCTTAAGAGAACCCGATGAAGTTTCTAACCAATTTTCTATTATCTTCGACAGAACTAAATATAAAAGTGTTTATTCACAGTGAATTTTTGTTATTTTAAACCTTCGATAAATCATAGCCCACTGATGACAATTAACGAGACAATTATAGTTTTTGTAGAAACGCTGTACTTATAAATTTTTAATTCGAATTTCTAATATTAATATGTGAACGTATTTCTGCAATAACATGCCCCCTGCATGAAAATTGTGCAATTTTGGCCTCAGGCCCCAGGGAAATTAAGTGTTTCAAAAACATAATCAGAATTCAGTTCAGTTTTGTAACTCATCATCAATAGGAGACTCTAGACATTTTTTCAAACCATTGAACAGAACAACCCTTTGGTGAACTATCTTTCAGTTTATAAAAAAAGTGTTTCAAAGCTGTTAATAAAACTAAAGAACTTTAACTTTAACGTTAACATTATTAGAGAAAAGTTGCATTGATGTTGATGATGGATTGCGCAGGTACTAACTATAAAATTGTGGAGGGCAAGGTGTTGCAAAAATTCAGTTGATGTGTTGTAAGATATTCCAGTTTTACTTCATCGTCATCTGTGTCAGAAAGGGAGGTTATACATGAATGTGTGTAATTTCAGAAATTGGCAACACATATATAATGTTACTGTTCACTACAAAAATCAAATGTAAGCTTTTGTAAAATAATGTAAAATTATCGCAAATGATAAAAGTGGGCCGCTCATGAACCACTCGGTAGTCGAAATCGAATTACCTGCTATTCGTTAGTCGATTCACGTCGTGGAATCACTAAAAATAGAAGAAATAGCCTCCTCATAAGAGTACAACTAGTTTCACAAATGTGAACATAATAAAGAATAATGAGATATATGTTCGTAGAAATACAACAATTAAACTCATGATTTGAATATTCAGCTTATCAGCAAGAAAGTGTTTATTCTATATTATTCTGAAATACGACGGTGCACACAATATAATTTGCAAGATGTACACAACTATATTTATGAGCAAATTTACAATGATGGATGTTGTTAATAATAATAATAATGAACACATTTATTGTCGCAAATAAAATACTACATCTATTGCCACTCCAGAATGTCTTAGGTAGTTGAAAGCAATAAATCGGCGCTTGTAGGGACTATTCCCTTATCGTTCCTTCGTTTTCAAAAACAGAGACGGGAATCGGGGAAAAAATTACCATAAACATCCCAGACTATTATATCTTAGTAATATCTGTCCATTTGTATAGATTTCATATGAACGGTAAAATTTTGACTTTCTTAAATTACGTACATGGATGTTTTTAAAGAAAAACGTGGAAGTCACGGTTTTAAATATATACTATAAAAAATATACCAATACTCCAGAAAAAAAATATTTTAAAGTAACTCTCCTATAAATTTGGACGACGTCCAGATCTACAGAATAGGACTGTTACTGGAATCCAGACCGACATCACAAAAATAACGCATCCCAATCCGTACACCCACAACACACATATAGATTAAACACGAACACCATGGAACTTTTTGTAGGTCGTCTATATATACAAAGAAATATTTTATAGACAGTTCGGTGCCAGAGAAATGTATCAGGTCTTAACACAAAACAAATCTATTACGACGCTGTTTACGATTCGATTAAAACCGACGCGAATTTCCACCGGTGGCGATATTTTTCCTCGTCGGACTTCCGGTCTGGCGGGAACGAATTGCGCCGTAAATCAGGCGCAAGTCACTTTCCGCCAAAATAAATAGGAAAAATTTCCATCAGAGGTTATCACTCAGCATAATTGAGTGCTTCTGTGGAGGGGCCGGCGCGCACACGAGGATGTCATCTCGCGGCAAGGGGCGTAAATCAAACGATCCGTGACAAAGTTTAATTTCTCCGAGGCGCGCGTGTTGCTCAACTCTTTCTTGGACGGATGCCACGGCCACTTATCTCGTACGTTTGCGTTGTTTCGAAAACAGTCGGCAGGGTCGGAACGAGGAAGTTGTAAATTCCTGGGCGACCAACATTGCACGTACACACGTAGTTCTAAACACATGCTATGTTATTCAGCAGAATTTTGTTGGTTTGCGTTTTATGATCGATTTCTAAAAATCCCGTTCGCCCTGCCCTGCATATACTTATACACACATACTGATATATAAGGAATATTTATATGTACCAGTGAATCTCAGTTTTTCGTAGAATTTAATATCAAGAATTTAACTAAATACCAACTAAGATTCGAAAGGCAATATAAATGAGTTGCAATCAGAAATAAAGGGGGCTGTGTATTTGGTTTGATGAGGAATCAAGAAAATTTTCGAAATATAAAAAGGTGTGGCATAAAGAAAATAGTAATAATATGACATTTTATAAAAAAACAGGTACGATGTTGTATATATGAAAGTATACATGAAAGAAATGAAACAGGAGAAAATTTCGTTTAATAAATATGTAATTGACAAAAGTTTCCGTTGAGTATAAGTAGCCAATATCTAGTTTTACATTTAAGTGTTAAATTGTCTCAACATTTGATTGTCCTGGGGTATATTCAGTTTTGGGTCTTAAGGAAAGGGTTAAGCGGAATGATCTCAGATAATTGTTTCGAGTAAGAATTAGAAGCAAAAATGAAAATTTAGAGAATTATGAATATATTGGTTGTGTGTAAGAACTGTCACAATTAGTCACAATAAACTGTTTATGCTGTTTATAAGAGTATGAAGGCACATAGCGAGAAAGTCAAAACACAGTTGTTATACTACAGAATAATGTAAAAGCCTGTAAAAGTTTAGAGATCCTAGAATTATAGATTATAAAAGGGAGGTCTCATAACACTCGAAAGCCAGTGTCATTTTATCTGTTCTATAGTGTAGGTCGCTCTGATAAGAAATTTAATATTAACATTACTAAGCAATAGTATTTATTAAAGAATAGTGACTAGCAACGGTATTTAAACGTCAAGCGAACTAAGGTCTTTTTGAAATTAATTGTAAATGAAATTTGAAGACTGCTATTACTGAAATTTTGCAATGTTTTCAAAAAACTTCCCTTTGCATCATTAGTTACTGTATTCCATATCTGCTTACCCACTTTTCTGCTTTTGGTTTTGGATTAAAATTATTGCCTTCAGTTTTTTCGAGTACACGAACATATATCCGATACTAGGCGACTTGGAGGTAATTTCCTTTAAGATGCAAATTTATATCATGAATGTTCATCCATCAGGAGACATACCCATTGCAACTTTATTTAAAGGTTAGATCATCGATTAAGATGACAGGAAGACTTGTTCGTCTATGACTATCGATAGAGACTATCCATGAGGTGTATTAGTACCAGAAATAAGTAGAACATCTTGCACGTATTTAAAGATCAACAAAATACCCACTGTGTAGCTAGAAGATATCTAGTGGTGTATATGTGGAAATATCTTAAATCCTTACCACTTTCAGTAAGTTCATGGGTTGCTTCCATAGGTTTCCCAGGTTGTGTAAAGTTTTATCGGTGGTCCGACAACAACAACATTTACCAGTAACGGAATAATTAAGTAGCATATTATGCACCACATGGGAGACAAAAAAATCTGTATTTCTTCCACCGAACTAATCAGCAGTTTAGATTAGAATTATAGGACATACAATATGGCCACACATTTTTCCTCGCTTATTAAGTGTTGTTAACTGCAGCTAAGTTGGGGTGTTCCAACAAGGGAATGCTTAAACAACCAATTTCCTGAGCAATGAATTGGTTGTGGTGGCCCAAACTCAAATGTCATGCATTATTTATTTTATGGCCTCTTAAAAGCTGTTGTATATGCAACAGAACAACTTGGTGTAGTTAGAGTAATGAAAAATACCAACATGCAAACTTTAGTAGTCGATATACAAAATGCTTAGAAATTGCACATGCTAACTTGTGCTTTTGAGTATAATGACCTGGTCATAATTATTGAGATTAATGCACATTGCCTACATGATTGACTTTTGGATTAAGAAGATACGATCAAGCGTAACAGGGTTTTATCAGCTAATATTTCTAATTTATAACGACATGTTAATTTTAGGTGATAATAGACTTCATCAAGTACCACTAATCTTCTAAATATAAATTTTCATAAACATTTGGACTCATATAACATTTATCGCATCGTGTTTAAACTGAATTACAACAACAAAATGTGACAACGTGTTCCTCCTCTTTATACTAAAGAAACTTTCACTTTTGAGAAACTGCGTTGAAGGTGTTCAGTGTTATTATTGACAATCAGCTTAAAATTACGATTTACCAAACGTTGAAGATGATTCGTAAATTCGTTTACACTGTCTCCGCGAACTTCCTCACATGCTTCTAATTTCAGCATAATAGCACTACACGAACCAAACTATAGGCACTGGTTCAACGTTAGAAAAACTTTCTGTTGTTTAATTTACCTTCGTTCAAATTGAGAACGGCGACATGGCGAACTGCTCATATATGTACATATAAACATGAAGGAGTGAAAAATCCAAATATAATTTGCGATTTCATAAATTTATAAAAAAAATTTATTAAAAAAATATCAGGAAAAACATTGTATTTGTGAAGTATTTTTGACAGTTAAACTTAAGGCACGGATTTCGGTATATTTATATAAAAACACATATATATATATTCGCTATATACACTGTTCCTCTAATTTGCCATCTTATAATTCTTGTGCAATTCTTGCATTCACTGCAAGACAGTTTATCCTTATTCTGTAATTGTTCATTTAATTTTATTTGTCCTAATATTGTTCTTCGTACATACCCCAGGTATTTAAATATATCTATTTCCTCAAATTTATGTTTCGTTTATATTTGATTTTTCCAATTGAATCTCACTATTATCATTTTGCTTCCTTCACTTAATTTTAGTCCGTCACAATTTCCTTAGCGTAGGCTATATTAATCTGATTTTTTTTTTCGTACTTAATATTCGTTTATTATTGTCCTTACCAAGCATTCCTAAGTCATGTTAAACGAGGGTTGTTCCCATTGAATATCTCTGTAGGCACCTTCATTAGTTTCAAACTCTTCAGACTCTTTTTACTTTTCCGCACCGACTGTTGATCCCCTCGTCGCCTCATGTAAAGTAGTCTCTTAACTGAATATGTATCCCGATTTCTTTTAATGCTGGCATGAGCTTTCTTATTTTCAAATACTTGTTGATTGTGTATAAAAAAAGTTCTACTTCAGTTGTGGGTTTACGTGTTCTATTTATCTCCATTGTCTATTTGTTCGTATGGAATTTATCCTTGAATTTCCTTCATAAATCCACTCTGATATAATTCATACATATTTCTAGTTGCGTTTACCGGTCGTATTGTGTTAACGTCAACATAATTGGCTAAGTGTTTCTTAGTAGTGCAAGTCCTCTGTAATTTGTATACGTTTGTGGATCTCCCTTTTTATGTAACTTTATAATATGCCTTACTTTATCTCCTCATAGTTAACGAACGCAATATGATATAATAATAAAAATTTCTTTTATTCAAAATACGCACAATATGTGTAAAACCACTTAAATGCCATAAATGGTTAAGATACAATCATCCCGCAGTACATATTAAAATTCATTGTGAACAAATAACACGGTAAAATATTTTTTTAACGAATATTAAAGAAAAGAAGAAAAACGCAATTTATGCAAAACTGC
Organism: Geotrupes spiniger; assembly: GCA_959613385.1. Lineage (NCBI taxonomy): Eukaryota > Metazoa > Arthropoda > Insecta > Coleoptera > Geotrupidae > Geotrupes > Geotrupes spiniger. Next base: position 43,065,866 of record OY390731.1, on the reverse strand, counting down.
TGAAGAACTCTTTGAAATATGCATGGTCACATAAATAGTCCTTGAGAGTTTCCTTGAAGTTTTGGTGATGCATGTTCTTGATTTTTTGGGGAGATAATTGTACACTTTTATAACTTGGGTGACGACATTTTTGCGAGTGTAGTCTGCGGCGGATACAAGTATGGTTGAATGGTACCTGGTGTGTTATGTTCACGAGTGAGTTTTCCCTTTGACGCAATAATTCATAGTTGTTTCGGGCGAAACGTGCACACTCGTAGATATATAAGGATGGTGAAGTAAGTATGCATTTCTTCTGAAACGTTAACTTGCACGTGTCTCTTCTTTTTAGATGAAATATGCAGAAAATTGTATCATATGCTAGACGAGAATTTACAAATGAGTGATAAGCTGTAAGGCTTATCAGTGCTCACAAAAGAAGATATGACACACAATGCGTAGCCGAATCTGCTTATTTTTGTTGCCAGTTGGTTTCGTCCAATTTAGTTTTCCGTTCACTGTTACTCCTAGAAACGAGGTGTTGATGTTGTTTATGCTAAGTTGTAAATTATTTTTAGTGAACCACTTGCCAGGTATTGTTAATATGTAGTTTACTTTCAACTCCACATATAATGGTAGATCTTATTATGATTTAAGTATCTCTACAATTTTTTTATTTTATTTATTAATTTATTTATTTATTTGTTCCGTATTATCATCAGAGATGATGTGGAACAAGTCAAATTACAAAGAGAAACATATATAAACATTAATACAAGTCAATGAAATTTTGTAAATGTACACATTAAACTCTAAAATATTCCGACCACGAGTAAAAACATCTCGTAATGAGCCAAGATTTTAGCTCGATTTTGAACTTATTGACATTTTGCATACTCTTCAGTTCCAAAGGAAGGTGATTATAGATCCTAATACACCTATACATTGGCGATTTTTCGAATAGTGTAAGATTATGCCGAGGATAATTAAAGTCCTGTGCATTGCGTGTTTCGTAACGTTTATGATTATCACTATTTCTTAAAAACGAATTTGGATTTTTCTTGACATAGAGAGCGCACTCTAGTATAAGGAGAGACGTTAAAGTAAGAATTTTATTACGCTTGAAGAGAGGTTTGCAATGGGACAGACGGTCAGCGTTAAGTAAAGTGCGCAATATCTTTTTTTTGTAGCATGAATACTCTCAGTGTGTAAGTTGATGGACCCCAGAACATTATGCCGTATCTGAGATGCGATTCAACATTACCAAAATAAAATAATCTCAAATTATTTATATTAATAAACGAACGAAGTCTAAAAATTAAAAAAATCAGTGAACATAGCTTGTTACATAATTCATTAATATGAGTTTCCATTTAAGGTTCTCATCCAATAAGAGCCCTAAGAATTTTATAAATTGAGCCTGTTTGATGCATGTTCCCTGGTAGCGAATTAATAAACTGCTAGAGGTGCCACAGGAAGCTCTAAATTGCAAAAAGTTTGTTTTATTAGTGTTGAGAGATAAGTTGTTTCTATTGCAATAAGTAGACATCTCAGTTGTACAGTCCACTACATGGTGAACAAGTACTGGCAGACATGTCGCAGATAGGGCGACAGAAGTGTCATCAGCAAATTGAGAAACAAGCCCCTCACTAATATGCAAAGGCATATCGGCTACGTACATTATATATAGAAGCAGCCCCAAAATAGACCCCTGGGGAACGCCGCAAAGTATAGGGACGTACTGGGATTTAAAAGATTCAACACACACTACCTGTGATCTACCTGTCAGATATGATTCAATCCATGCATTGGCTGGTCCACGGATACCATAATTGAATAATTTTTGTAACAACTTACTATGCCATACGGTATCAAACGCCTTGCTATTGTCGAAGAATAAAATTATCGCTACTTTAGAACTATCGAGGCTATCGTAGATAACCTTTAAAAATTCGAATATTGCCATATTGGTTGATCTTCCTGGCACAAATTGGGTAGCAGGCAATAGGTTATATTTAATAAAATAGTTCAATAATCTATCGTGCATACACTTTTCAAAGATTTTTGACACCGCCGGTAGAATGGATATGGGTCGATAATTTGATGCCTCCGCACGGCTCCCCTTTTTTAGAACAGGTTTGACTCTAGCTACTTTAGTTCAGACGGAAAATACCCAGACTGGAAAGACCGATTAATCAGGAAACAAATGACTGGTGCGAGGATATCAGCCACTATCTTTAAAATGGAGCAAGGCACGTCGTCGATTCCAGCAGAATTTTTATTTGCTAACCTCATCATTATATTAAAAACTTCAGTATCGGTTACTGGAGTTAGGTAGAGAGAGTGATTCACCGTGGGTGGTCTAGAATTATTATGATTATCTAGTGGTGATCCGTTACTTACAACTTTTCCAAAAAGTTTGCTGAACAAATCAGCAACAACTTGTTGATCCTCAATTGAATCGTTTCACAATTCAAAACATCCCTAAATCGTTTAAGTATACTAGGAAAAGTAGTGGACCTAGTATGGAACCCTGTATGAAGCCTGGCTTAACCAGTTCCCAATCAGATTTTACCATGTTTCGATCGTCATCTACTGTACCCATTACATCGACTTTTGTAGATCAGGTCTGAGCAATTTCGACGGCTTTCCTCTGAATCCCATTGCTTCCAATTTTATTAAGTATCTCATGATGTACACTGTCGAAAGCTTTTCAAAGATTTCAAGTCCAACATACATGTTACATTATCTCCTTCATTTATCCTTCCATAACAACAATGATCAACTGGAAAAGTGCTGTATTTGTTGATCTTCCTTTCATGAAGCCGTTTTGATTTTTGTTCAACATTTGATACTTTAACATGAATTACTTAACATCTGCTTCACGAGGTTAGAGATTAGAGCTAAGCTTAGCTTAGCCTCTATGTTGTTTATTTTTACGTTATATTTCTCAATTACTTTCAATTCCTCCATAATCAGTTTTAAGCTTTCAAGTTACCCTAACCTTATTTGTTTGGCTGTTGCATTGGTTACATTACCCCTTAAAATTGTCTGATAAATACGATTTTTACGTCTATACATTTGTGTTCTGTCGATTTAAAAACACTACATCCATGATGCACTACTTTTCCGTATGTCTTGTTCGTTCGTTTTAATTTATCATTGAGTTCATTCTTATTTATATTTATATTTTTTTATATTTATATTTTCAATTGGGGTCAAGACAAATGAATTATTCATATGGTTCGTTTTCATTTTGGTTCATGTTTTGTTTTGTCGTTTTCTTTCTGTTCCGTTTACTTTGTTATTTTATATTGAATTCGTTTCCTTCGAGCATCTTTTCTCTTTTCTGTATATATGTATCTTTTTTGTATATTGACTTTTCATTGAGTTTTCAGTTGGCTAGCTTTTCATTATATTAGATGTTTTTTGTCTTTTTCTTTTCATTGGATTGGTTTTTATTAGTAATATTAGCGCTAAGACCAAACAAACCCAACCTTATTGTTAACGACACTTTTTCGTAACCAAGGGCATTCGTGATGAACCGTGTCAACGACGTTTAGTGGGGTAGCCAAATTTTCATCGCAAATAAGAATTAACGTTCCATTTAAGGTGACGTAATTAATATATATTATTGTCAGATAAGAGTTTGGTAATCCGGTCTAATGCTAATTAAAGTTGATTGAGCACCCAAATTTTGGTGCCCTTATCAACCCAACCTAACACAACACAATTACTAAGGAACGAACAAGGCGATGAGTACCGAGTATCTATAAATAAATTAAGACAACGCAAAACAATGCAAAAATAACTTACGTCGTAGATTACTTCGTTCGAATACCGATAAAAAATTACTACACATCCTCATAATTAAAGCCTGAATAATAATTAATTTCACATGTCGGATAATTGTGTGAGCATTGTTGAAACAACCTCTTATCTTTTTGCATTTTAATTTTCATTTCCGTGATTATGTTGTTCGTTTTTATTTATCTCGTCTTATTAATTGGATTCGTTCGCCTTTGTCTTATGTTTTTTCAATGGGTTCGTTACTATCTATCTTATTTTTAATGCGTTCATTTTCATTCGCCTCATTTTCATTATTACCACATTTTTTTCAAAAAGTTTCATTTCGTGACCAGTTCTAGAATTCTCTCGTTCTATGGACGGAGAAATTCTATCGTATTTCTCATCGGTACGTTTCTGTTGGACGTACTAGTTTGCGATTAAATTACGGTTATACAACACTCTTGGGATGCTATTCCTCTTGTCGATTTTACGAGCCTTTTAATTTAGAGGTTCGACAAACATTAAATAAAACAACACTTTCGATTTCGATAGTCCGACGAGGGCCTTGTAATCTTTGTTCGACGTTTCAAAAATATTTAAGTTTACTTACGTTTGAAGTAACGAAATAGGCAACACTGTTGAATTTTGAGTTGCACGAGACGAGCTATTGACGTTCCGCGATTCTCGATAGTTTTATTCATTGGCCAAAAACAATTGAGTTATTGTTTGAAATGTTTGGCCATAATAGGCCACATATTTCAAATTTTTATTTTGTCAAGTATACATCGTCGTCTTTATTCTACGTGAATTGCAGTCGAAATTAGCTTTCGCAAATTTTACAGTCGTCCTTCCCCCATCGATCGCTCGTAATCGAATAATCTTTTCCCTGCCGTCTGGCCTTCTTTAAAATTATACTCTCGATATTTGGAGAAGTGAAACGAAAGACGCCGCGTCGCCCTCGTCGTCGGCATTAACGTCTCCGCCCACGGAGCCATCAATTACGTCGAGACTCGTAAAACTTCGCCGATTGTTCGCCCGTATCTACGCACGGGAATAACAGACGGCCGCTTTGCGTCATCTCGAAATTGAGAAGTAACATCGTTCATCATCGCACTCAAAATTGCGATATCGTCGACATTAATTGCCGTCGCGCATTTTGCGTTTTCGTGGATGCCTGCATTTTCCTACTCGACGTAATCTCTGCAAGTTGTTTTGGATAACTTAGTATCGACTTTAATTATAGGCGTCATATGCTATTAATTAGCCACAAATTTACAATACATTAAACTGTTTGCTCATACACGTTGCGAATTGAAGGAATCTACAATTCTGAAGCTGCAAATAATTTAGCACGATGGATAGATATTCGACATGGGTCATTAGTCATCAGTTATTAGAAATTAAATTAACAATGTTGGCTAGGGGACTCATCAGCAACAGTCGAGTACAGTTGACGAACACAGCCGTCCCGATATTTTACAAAATTAATTTGCGTCGGACTGAACTTTAATTAACGAATCGTCGTTTTGTGCCGACGCGCAATATCAACAACGAGCTTTTTATTGCAGCGTTTCCTGCGAGACCCCGTCGCGTAGTATCCCGGCAATTTCGCATCAACATCTTTGATTTATTTAGTGCCGAGTCTGCGGCGGAGAAACAAACTTGGTTAAACTAACCAATAAATTTAATTAAATTGTTTACCCGATGGCAAGGAGTTGCGCTCTCAAAACTAGATTGGGAATGTTTAATTTCGGAAGAGCCGCGGAGGAAAACGTAGTTTCGGCGCCGGGCGATACGGGCGGGGATTTAAACAATTTATGAAGTATCTGTCCGACGGTTTTTCTCCCCGTTCGAAGGACGACGATTTATTTCGCGGACGGAAAATCGCGAAAATTCATCTTGAGTTGTTTTCGCTTCACCCCGAGTTTGCACGACCGACGTAATTGATCGTCAGTAGTTTTGTTTCATAAAAAATGATCGTCTTCGAAATATATCATTGACGACTGCATATATTAAAACAGTAGATTGAAACAATGTTTTTAAATTATACGTCTATAGTGTCTATATTGTGCAATTCGTTTAATTAATTGAATACATTAAGGAGGTTAAACATACGCGAAAAATTTATTTGCACTAAAGTTGATAAGATGAAATTTATTAGCGGAGATGAGTAGAGTAGTAAAGCAATATCAGTTTAAAGCTAAAATAAAAGAAGAGTATGAAAATTGCACATCTTGTTTAATCAACAATGTTTGTTTTCAGATTGATTAGCTGATATGGGATATAACAGGCAACACAAACATATTAATCCTTAAATCCTTGAACGTGGTGTAGTAAATGTTATAAATCGTTGACATTAAAAAAAAATAGGGTAAATTAAGACGAAAATTAATTACGAAGATGTCTCCTATAAATTTCACCAATATACTGTGCAAAATATTCAGAAATGGTGTTGTTTCCTGCAACCAGCTATCATCTAATAAGTAGAGTCCTGAAATTCTTCTGTTATGAAACTTAGAGAAATTGAAGACGAATAAAGAAACAATCACCTAATAAAAAGGGGCCTGCAAATATTTCATGTATTATATATTGAAAGCAATGACATGAATGTAAACAAGAACAGTAGCATAACTGAAACCAATCACACTCAAACATGTTTTGCGAAAAGTTTGTTCTTCATAATGTATTCATAAACATTCATAATCTTCCATAACAATCGGCTTTCTTTCGATCCAATTTCTATTATGCATTTCAAGTACAAATAAAGAGGTAAAATTGTATGTAATAAAAATCCCACATTTTCTCAATCCAAGCTCAAAGCTGATGCTATAGACCTTGTTAAGGAGGCTGTAAAACAGATTAAATAACGATGAGCGCTTATCAATGACCATAATAATCAAGGGGAAATCACCAATACCCTACTTATTAATTGACTTCTTATCCACGTATCTAATTACTTCATTTGCAGAAATTAATCTATAATGACCATAAAGGATAAAACAGGACGTTATGTTCATAAGCAACATGGGCGATATGAATAGTCTTTTGACAATGAAGAAGGAAGTTTGGCGAGCAACGAAGTAATTGTTTTTAGTTAGAGTACTACTCCAACAACAGTGAATATTCCACCAGATTTCAAAATAATTTATTAACCATACGACTAGACTTAAAAGAGACAAAACTGCAAAATATTGGATTATTATCAAACCAAGAAATTAAATTACCACGCTGTCAAACATGTAAAGTAAGTTACGTGTAGAACTTGCAAGTTTTTGTCCCGTTCAATACATTACCCACATGATATGTGCTGATCTATTTAAGGACATGTATTATAAAATAGTCTTCATTGAAAACCAAGGGTTATGTTATAAAAGTGAGACTGTTAGTTGTATCGTTCAATACATGGGTGCTTGTGCTAGCAAATATGGTAAGGAGGCTTAAGTAAAAGCATTTTTAAGTGGCATAAATTCATGCTCTAATTCTAGGCAACAATTGACAACAAGAAAACAGGCACACCTCAAGTTCCAAAAGCAATTCTTGTGATATTCAGGAACATACATTAAGTGTGTACTTTAATTGTTACAGCTGAAGGTCCAAAAGGACGAAAAAGATCTTATCTTAAATGATATGGGTATAATAATAAAAACTGAAAATTGCAAAATTCCATAATATTCAACATTATAGCGCTTCCAAATTTTTACCCTAAAGGTTACCCCCTCCTTTGGTATGAAATAATAAAATTCTTACAGTGTTTATGCCGAGGCATTAAAAATAATGTAATCATTGATTATAGTGAAATAACCCTATAATTTAACTACGTAGCTGGGTTGCACAGAGTCCCCTTCTCCCAATCTTAAATCGTAGGTAATTCTGACATCTAGTTGGCAACAGTACATGTCACTGCCTACCTTGAACTTACAGGTTATAATTATTATCATTATACCGAAAGCCATTCCACGTGTAATATTTTTCTGAGAAGTCAAGTTTTCTGATGCCGCTATAAATCGATGTTGTATTTTCATCATTAGTTTTCAGTAAAATGTAGTACGAACAAGAACGGGAAAGACTAAAATTACTTTTGGAAGTATGTATCGAAGATGGTAACATATACGTAGACGGATGATAATGAAGAACCAGATGAAGATTTACAAGATGACGCTATATGAGTGAAGTCTGAAACCTCTGAAACTGATCAAGATTATGGAGAAGTGAGTGATCCAAGTGCAGCCGAAATGTCAGGTGAAGACGAGAAAGTGAGTGAAGATAAACAATCTGTGAACTCAGACTATGACCAACGGTCTCACAAAACGGTTTGATGCTAGGCAAAGACAAGAGTACAATATGGCAGCCCTTAGACATGTAAACGCAGGAACACATAAAGCATTGTTAGTCATGTTCCAGCAACAACATTAACAGCCAGGAAACTAAATCTTCATTACATTGTTTTATAAAATTGTAAAAATCAAAGTGCAGCTCGGCAAACTGAGATTCGATTGGTTGGGTTGCTAATACGAGGCAGAGCCAAATGAAAACCTTTAAAAAGTTGTCAAGCATAATTTATTGAAGGAATATCAAAATATGATTTTCCGTTTTGGAAGTGCTTGAACACCCGAAGAAAAAATTCTATTTTCCACTGAAGTGGGCCAAAAACTCGGTAATCCCATGGGGTGAGGTCGGGGGAAAAGGGGGTGTAGTACACACCCAAAGTTTAAATCTTGATAGTTGCCACCATTAAGCGTGCTGCAGACGGCCGCTTACTACTTCCTAGACTCTAAATAAATAAAGAAAGATTGAAATGTTATTAATTCCACCACATGAAATGTTATATTTATTTAAGCTGACAAACTGTTACCACTAACGACACCCTCGATTTTGCGGTTCTCGGGCTTTAAACTAGTCAGCAAGAAGAAATTGAAAATAACATCTAAAATCTGGACGACCAATCAGCGCGAATTAAAAGACAAACAAACCATCAAATGAGGAGCCACCTTTCTCGCGCTTTGGGAGGGTAATAACAATATTATTTTGAGATAGAGTTGACGTTTCTAATAACTAAAGTGGGCATTAAAACCTAATAGGTAACTAAAAAAATATATATAAGCAAAATCTTCTATTATTAGAACTGAATAGTATTTATTTTTCTAGAGTCGTGTGACAAAATAATTTGTGCAAGGAAAATCGAATAGAGACATTGCAAAAAAGTCTCTTACCGCCAATTTGGATTACAGAAAGAGAGGATTAAGTAGGAAACTAAATTTTATTTATAATAGTGCCAGGAATTATGTTCGTTCTGGAAGTGTACATTTTGTTTGACTAATTAAATTTATGGAAAACCCATTTTAAAAAGGCAATTGCTCATTTCGTTTTATGTTTGAAAGTGTAATTTTTAATAATGATGAGTTTTATATTATAACCCTTATGATATGTCTATAGGTATTTAATTATTTTAATGTAACTAGTTTAATTCTAATTTTCTAGTAAACTTAAATAAATTAAATATGCCTGATTTTTTTTTCTTAATTGATCTTAAAAATTACGTTTCAATAAGTAAGTCTACTTTGGCGGAATAAACGTTTGATTATTATGCTTATGGTAAAAAATGCTTATGTCTCTGAAGGAAGGCTGTGCTCCTGGACCTCTCGTTTTCGTCGTTTTGTTTGGTTTGCGCAAATAGCAGGTGTTCCGATTTGCGATGAATTAGAAAGGGGTCGGCGTGCAACGTAGAGCCTCGCGTTGTGGTAGTGTAAAAGAACGCCGGTACGTTGGGATCCGCGCCTTTTCGTTCTGATAGAAGGCTTGAGACGGTTCCTCAGGAAGTCTTCCAAAATTACCCCCTGTGCATTCCACAAAAAAGGTTAGCATAACCTTTCATAACTAGAGATCGACGCGATTTTTTTGGATTTCGACGTATGGGTATGGCGTCATTCTTTGCTTGCTCGTTTCCTTTTGGGATGGTAATATGGCACTCAGGATTCATCTTACACACAATCCTTGCCATAAAGACAACCTCTTCTGCTTCACACCGTCGCAAAACTTCGTCAAAACATCAACGCGTCGCTGTTTCAATTTTCAAATCAATTCGTGTGTAATTCATGTAAATTCATGTCATGTGTAATGTGATGTACAGAACCATGGCTCATATGCAGAATTTTAGCGAATTCGTCACCGATAAGAAGACAATGTTCCTTCACAACACGATTTGCTTAACCAGATTAGGGATAATCAGCTACGGAAACTGAGTTGCTTGCTGCTACATTCGTACCCCTGCTGAAGTGACAAAAATGAATGTCCATATCTTTGCTTCATTCTACAATAGGTTTCACTCCTTCACTGTACAGGAAATAAATAACAGAACGCTGTTCCAACTTAGTTCTGTGCTTGCAGTGTATTGTATTTTTAACCTGTTACTGTGTCAACATTTTTAATTGTTTCTATGATTTGGCAAGGCCTTACCAACCAGTAAAAAGAGGTTCCGTCCGAGCACACTTTTAGGGCACTCTTACGGTTTTCATTTTGTGGGCTACAGATTCAACAGGAATTGATATATTTGACACTACAATGTCCATGAGTAGATTATTATTCCTTCTCAAATGCATTCACTTCCATGATCAAAGTATCGAAATTGATAAACTAGCGGATGAGTCACAAATGTTTTACTGGTTTATTCAAAATTGTAAAATGTCCTATGCACTTGCAGAATATACAACCATTGATTAACAAGTAGTTCCGTTCAGAGATAAATGTTCTTTCAAGGAATGCATGCCGAACAAGCCAACAAAATTGGTCTCAAAATACCCTTTATGATGCTCGAAGGTGGTTTACTGGAAATACAGATATATTCAAGAAAAACTGAATTTTGTTTCAAATTCTTCCAAAGGCGTAGTACATAGACTAAATAAACCTATTACGAAATCTTTAACTTGGTTTACTATTACCCTTCTTGCTGAGGAACGTTTTCGAAGCAAATTTAATACTTTACGAAAGACAACCCTCAAGAGTGAACTAATGTCAAATGGAACTGAAAAGCATAATTCTTGCTTGAAATATTAAATCACTTATTTGCCTTGTAACCAAAAAAGGCAAGAACGTGCTACTTATCTAGACTATGCTTCCTGGCTTTGACGATATCTATCCAACTACTTTTGATGGCAAAAAGGCAGAAATTTAAACCATATTCTATAATTTAATTAAAGGTTCTCTTGATTCGGCCGAGAAGATGTGCATGTTCCGTTGCAAGAAGAACCAAGCAATGGCCATATTCTATAATTCTATAATTTGGACGTTACCGGTATCAATGTTCGATTTATGCTCATTGCAAACAATGTTAATAAAAAAGACAACTGAAGACCATTTCTAACGGGATTGGGCCTAAACCTTGTAAAAACCCAAATGAGGAAATCATGACACTTGTTCTACTATTTCATTCTTATATAGATGTTATTTATTTTAAATTTCAAACAAATTTTCAATGTGATTTTTAAGGAGCGTAATGACTAGCGAATTTGATTAGCATTACATTTTGTTTCCTTGTCGGCAAAGATCTACTTTATAGATGATATCATTTGAGCTATTTTCAAAATCATCATTTGTAATGATTTTTTTTTTGAGTTGTGAACTTCCCACTTGCGTACTTACGCCTACCCAGTTAAAGGTTAAACACGTCTCGGCGCTAGAAATATCAATTACCATATTGGCTTTTATGCACTTGAAACAGAAGTAATTTACAGACTACGAATAACATTGGAAATAATATTAATAGTTCGGTGGGATTGAAATTTTCCAAGATAGCATATTGTTGCTTGATTTAGTCTTTCCTTATCGTTCGGCGATCATACGTTTCGCCAATGGGTACAATTTTAAATTTATTCTTAATATAAGTATTTTCTGTCAAAGCCACTTCAATGATGGAATAGCCGATTTGCGTGCACTGAAACGCGGGCAATCTTTTAAGCACCGGAGACGTTTCAAAATCCTGTTAATATAATCACTCGTAAAGTACACTGAAGAAAAATGGAATTTTAAGCATCTTTGAAGGTATTGGCCAGCTCCGTCACGAAATGCCGCAACGACGCATAAATACGTCCACTTCGATTGTCAACTTGGTCGTCTATAATTACGCTTCGCGCCGTGTTTGTGTTTGAGGAGATAAAAATCGGGCTGGCACGCTTCCAACGGTGAATATATTTATAATGGAAAAGAGGGACGTTACGAAAACGACGAATAATCAAATTTAGGTTTATGTATCGCGCTGCGTTTTGAATGTAAATCGTTTTTTATTGCGGCAGCGAACAATAAGAACAACCGGTTACTTGCGTCTCCAAGACGATAACGTCGTTGTTGTTCAAGCAACGTCGTATTTTGCGTCACAGGGTATTACAGTGCTAGAAAATCCAATGCAAGCAAATAAATGTTAAATAGAGTTTGTATTACGACGTTTTGCATTACTTAGTTGATGAAAATTAATATCAAAAATGTAATTTAATAATTAGAGGTATAGGATTAGTGTTCAGAAGGGATTCTAAGTTAGATTGAAGGGAGGTGGATCCCTTTGGGTTTGGCTTTGAAATAAATTATATTATATCTAATGAATAAATATAAAACGAAGTTTCTTGATTTGTTCCCACATCATTTGTAAAGTCAGAAAAATTCCGATTCACGACATCCAAACTCATAAAAGAAAATGTCTAATATTTTATAAACGACGTAAACTAAAATGAAATAGAATAAAATAATGTACCCACGTAGCAAGATAGACAAGTTTTAGCGTCCTCCATAAATTCTGATAATCCCAACAATTCATCTGAGTCAACGTTAATCCATGTGCGCGTTTAAACTTTAATAACTCAAACTCAAAGAAGGTAAATGCCTACCGAGTGATATTGATTAATGAAATTAAATATGCAAGAACTATTTTTTGGCTGTTAGCAAACTTCCAACATCACTGAAAATATATCGTATGGTTCAAAGGGATAAATATTAATGAAGATGAATCTTATTACAATATTAATTTAATTAACATTTCCATGGAACCAACGAAGTGCCTTTCCTAATAATGAACCAATATAATAATGGCCGCAGCGTGATTAATAAATCTACACTTAAAATAAATAAGTTACATGTCAAAATATTAAACGTTCATTTCCATTAATTTTAAAAGAAAATACACATATACTTAAAATATAGTTCAACCCTGATTTTATATTCTAGACCACGACACCATTTTGTTGTTTTTTTTTAAATTACAATATACTCATCGAAAAATCCATAAAGTATGCATTTACTTGCTATTCAAATCACTGTATAGGTATGCCCGCTAGTGCACAACTGTTCGAAAATTTCGATCGCGTCTGACGATCACAACGGCTGCGTTCGTGCCCCACATTTTCGTCTGGAATCGGCGGCGCACCACCCCAGTTTTAAAATGCATGGACACGCTCATACGTGACACCTTTTTATAGTCGAAAACATTCAGCCCACGTCCCAGCTGCTACTTGCCTTTCGGTTTTGTAGAGCTTTGCAGTTCGACTCGAAATTATTCGGAAATAACCCAGTGAATTTGGTGGGCGTTTCTTTTTCTTCCCGGTCGTTTCGAATCTCTTTCTATATTTTACATTGAGCGAGATTAATTTAGTTCGTTTCGTCTCAGGACGTAATTTAAAAGTTTCATAATTTGTTTGATGATGATCGTTTACTATGGCGGGTAATGAATGTTAAAAGTCATTAAGTAAATGGCTCTACAGTAATCCAATATCATTTATTTGGTGATCGTTTGCTTGAATTTTAATGTATTTGTTTCACAAAAACTCGTGAAAGTCTCTATTTGCAGACGCTCCACACCTAGTTAATTCATTGGGATCACACATAAAGGTGTTGTTTTGAAATTACGAGGCGCCAAAGATGTGTACAGTGTTCCCGGAGACGACCTTATCTTGAGTTTGTCCATGCATCAAATAACATGTCAGCTTGTTGGTTGTATACTTAGATGTAGCTTCGTCTAACTTAAATTTAGAATGCAATCTATACTTGCATCTTTGCTCACGTATTCTAGAAGAGTTTAAGGTGTTTGGTTGAAACATCGCCTTTACGTACGCGCATGGATTCGACTGAGATCATAACAGTAACAATATTGCATTGCTTTCCTTCTCATGCAAATTTTTGTGGAATTAGATTTGGTTTTTCGGATTTACGTTCCGCTTCAACCCACGGTCGCCCCTGTTACACTCCTCTGGTAACCTACACAAAAAGACACGCAATTCCACCTTTAACCCTCAGTTTGGCACATGGGTCCAGACTTTACGATTTAAATTGTTAAATTGAGTTATCGACTTAAAACTCCTTGACCTTTCCTTAAAATTTTTTTGAGAGGATGCATGCCATACAAGAACAATTACAAGGAAATGCAGTGACGGATTTCTATCAACTGCCCCCCGCCCTGCCAGGGCAGGCGGTGATAATAATACGGATTATATGCCTTTTTCTCGATAGTGACGATGAAGAAGAAGTAGAGGGAGAAGCGCAAGCTGAAAATCAACAAGCTGCAACTGATGCTGCAAAAAGCAAAAAAATCCGTTCCTATTGACGTATTCAAGAAATATTCTTCACCAAACATTACATTCATTACCTAAATGAATCGTTATGCGAGAGATGTGGTTCAAAAGTGCAATCTGAAAAATCGCGATGAAAAACTACGACTTTAGAAAGATCTAACGAGCACTGAATTCGATGCATTTATTTGTGTACTTTTGTCTGATGTTTCACAAAATAACATGCAAAACTCAGAAATTCTTTGGCATGCAGATGGCCTGCCTATCCATATTCCGACCAGCTATATGCTATAAGCTTCCTTGCATTGCTAAGATATATCCGATATACAAACCGAAGCCGTACCAATTCGCGATACATTGAATTTGAATGAAAATATCGCGAAACAAATCCGCATGAAAATTTTACTGTCGATGAATATCTAGTTCCATACCGCAGTTAAAAGAAGCCATAGCTTACAAGATAATAATCAGAAACACACATCATACACAATGTCGAAGAAATCAAAGAACACCTAAATAAATTAGGTGACAACGTACAATATAACTAATATAAGGCAAAGAGTAAGCAAGGTACCGCTAGCAATGTTCTTCATTAACTTGGAAACCGCGATGAACAATAAAAAAGTATAAGAAATTAAATACTTAAACTATCAACAGATACTAGTGGAACCACCACTGGCATCCAATGCATGCTATGTCAGATGTACGGAAACAGTAAAAGCCCTACATATACGTTAAATTTCGAGGGGACCTTAATACAATAAACTGCAAGAAACAAAATACTGTCTTGAGCCAGAGACCACATGCGGTCAATTATAAAGGCTGCCAAGTATATCAACAACTGCAATTTAACAAAGGAAAGTCAGCTGCTTCAACAAGAACTTCCAATTCAATAGCTGGACCACTGAACACCACGCAAGAAACAGTAAATTCCTTCGCCGCCAACACAAGCAATAGAAGCTACGCAAATATTGTTGCCGGCCAACATGGCCAACAACAAAATTCCTAAGCTCAAGGAAATAACTGTAACGACATCACACTATCTCAATTTTTATCCACCTTTCAAACAATGTTCAAGTAACTTATGCGCCAGCATAGTGTTAAATCTGCTTACCAAGTTACTTAATCAATCTCACTAATGGACTCCCTCCGAGTTGCATCATGGAACGCAAACGAATTATCACAGTACCTCCTAGAAATCAAGCTATTTCTTAAAAAGCAGTGAATTGACATTCTACTTATTTCTGAAATCCACATTACGGACAGAATTTATTTCGATATTCATTCATGTCAAATGCGTTATAGCAACTATCTACTAACCGCCCAGACATTCTATAAAACAGCCACCATATGAAGCCTTCTATAAAGGGAAAAAGTTTATATCAGGAGGGAACTACAATGGAAAAAAAACAGAATGTGTCTCCAGACAAAACACCCCAAAAGGAAGGGAGTTACACAAAACCATAGTCGCAAACAACTCTATCCAATTACCTAGAGAGAGAGAGCCCACCTATGGGCCATCTGACTTACATAAAATACCTGAAGGTGTTGACTTTCTTGTTACTTTTTTACCAGCTTTTCTATCTATTTTCTGACCACTCCCTCCATTATAGCTACAATCAGCACCTCCGTAATTTGAAAGAAAAAATCCCAAAATTTGTAACAACTACTAATTGGGAAATGTTTAAAGACTTACCTAATAGACAATATAGTACTTAAAACATCACTAAAACTGAGGACGAAATTGACACAGTCGTTGAACATATAACTAACAACATACAGCACGCAGCCTATGGCTCAATTCCACCTAGTCATGAAAAAATCAAAATTCAAAATTAGAATAAAAATTATTGCGAAAAGCAGAGCCAGGATAATCTGGCAGCAAAGCAGACACCCAAACAATAAAAACAGGCTAAACCAACTAACAAGGGAATACTAACAACTACTAAAGGAGTGGAACAATGACATTTAAAAACATTTAACGAATATCTAAGTAACTTATCCCTATCCGCACACAATGGCTTTATGGACTTTATGGACTCACCAATTCGCAAAACTGATGGCACATTAACACGAACAGACGAGGAAAACCTTTCAACCACACCCGTCAGTAGCAACAACAGACAAAGAAAACGAAACCTTGAATTACCTAAATGCTCCACTTCATTAAGCTTACCCATACAACACATCTTACCTGTGGAGATAAAATCAGAAATTAAAAACCTAAATGATCTAGAAGCACCCCGTTACGATCTTATTACTACCAAACCGCTAAAAGAACTACCTAGCAAAGCAATAACAGCAATGACTCAAAACTTAAAGGCTGTGATAAAATTCATCATACTTTCCAACAAAGTGGAAGTTTGACCAAATAGTATTAACCCAGAAACCAGGTAAGCCTTCAAACAATCTCATATAGACCGATAACGTTGCTACCAATATTATCTAAACTACTGGAGAAACTTATTCTAAAGAGACTAATGCCCATAATAGGAAACCATAGCCTAATCAAACAGCACCAATTTGGTTTCAGACGAAAATACTCCACAATTGAACAATTTTACAAAATATTGAAAAAGAGCACCGATATTGTGGTGATATCTTCATAGATGTTTCCCAAGCATTTGACTGAGCCTGGAATCCTGGCTTACTATTTAAATTAGATTGATCTGTCTTGCGTTCATATAATATAGTTGGTTTGGTGGGTTCCTGTGTTCTTACGAACAGTTTTCTTGGTTTGATCACGACGTCTACAATTTCAAACTTTTTCTAAAATCAAGAAGCCCCGTCATTAATTTCGTCCACCTGATCAAGTCATACCTAGGTGCGCTATATTTTAAAGTTAAATATGGTGAAAAGTACTAACTTATATCTAATAGAGGACCCACAAGGAAGTGTCCTTGGGCCAACATTGTATCAAATATTTACAGCAGAGGAAATGTAGTTAAAGCGAACTACCTTTGCAGATCACGCACCGTATAAAATATACAGGCGTCTGGCCAGACTACATGTGCCAAACCGAAGGTTATCGGAACATGTTCTAAGCGGTGAGTTAAAAAAATATAGGAATCTCCTTATATTTCTTCAAGAAATACAATTTTAATTAATCCCACCACAACTTCTTCAGAAATGAACTGTTTTATTACGCGGAGTATACAAAGATAAGTTTAATTAAATCATGGGACTGTGATGTATCAAGGATTTACGCAGTTTTATGTTGCAGGTGGACCTCCGTACCCGCCAATCGCCGCTGGATAGTTTGGTAAACCATTCAATTACTAGGTTCATGTCTTGTGACTATATGTGAATTGAGAGTTAAAATGTGAGGGTTTTCAAACTTGGACAGTAATTGTTAAAAATTATTTCTTTTAAGAAGACGTCGTAAAAATTACAGTAAAATATAATATTCAATTTTTCTCGTCGAGTGTCCGATCACTAGAAATCACTAGCAAAAATTTAATATGAAAAGGACTATATTATATACATATGAATAACAAATTTCTGATTTTCAAGTTGGGCACCAAATTATGAATAAGCAAAATAGTTGCACCACCCATTTAATAACTTTTATCTAAAATTTTACAGTCTTCGTAATGAAAAATCTGAAGAACAATTTTCACAATCGATTACTCGGTTAAACTCGAACGCGTTATTGTTACGAGTCGACAGACAACAAATAGAGTCGTTTCCGAGACGCTACATATTTGTGGAGGAGGCCGCAGCATCACTTGTGCGTTTCGACCGTCACGCTGACGCGATGATGGATAGTAAAATCCGAGATCCGTCTATTTTCAAACGTGGGACCGCGCGGAGCTGGAGAGGGCGAACGACGCTTTTGATGGGCTCGAGCCGCCACCGTCGCAGATGTCGCCTTTCAGATGCTCTCCTCGCGGCGACAACAACAACAACGTCCATTATTCATCCGCCGCCATTGCGACAGCACAAAGTACGACGCCGACAAATCCCCGCGATCCTTCATCTTTTTGCGCGTGGCCGACGCTCACTTTCAGCTGCCGCATCCATTTTTTACCCTTTCGAACGTCGAATATCCTCCGAATGTAAACAATACAGATGGGTTGGGGTAAAGAATCCTACTTGCAAATTGTAAATTTCCAGTGAAATGGTTTTTATTAT
Organism: Geotrupes spiniger; assembly: GCA_959613385.1. NCBI lineage: Eukaryota > Metazoa > Arthropoda > Insecta > Coleoptera > Geotrupidae > Geotrupes > Geotrupes spiniger. The sequence continues at coordinate 43,047,423 of OY390731.1, read as the reverse complement.
TCATTTGCGTCGGATAAACGTTCTGCTTGTGTTGGACGGTAACGTCACTTACGAAAGCAAAACGTCTGAATCATGAATGCACAACGGCACGTCATAATGTGCACCGTAAATCGCAGCTGCCGCGATGAAACATTCCGGTGCACTTGTTTACGCATTTCGGATGGTTGTACAGTCGACCGACGGTTTGTTTTCTTTTTCTTTCTCTCGCTGGGCCAGATTGCGCGCGAATTCCGGCGAAGCGTAATAGCGCAACCGTTGCCAAAATTAATACGCGTGTCGCCGAGCCGAGGTAGAATAAAATGCATTCGCAAATCTCATTTCTGCGACGTAAAACTTAAATCTCGACCGCGATAAGAATAAAAGGCGCAAAATTATTCACGCTATTAAATTCAGCTGATGTGAAGTAATTTGCTATAACTATTACGGTATTATATTGCTTTAAGTAAAACGACATTTATTTAGCATTAAATTAACCTAAAAATTATATAATATATTTAATGTACATTAAATACATTCCAGGGAAGACAAGAAATGAAATAGACAGGAGAAGGCCCAATAGAAGTTCTCTATTGCCATAATATTTAAAAAGCACATATAATTACAAAAATAAACAGAACGTCTCCAAAACTAAAAATGAATATAAAAATGAAACTGCATGCAATACAGCGATACGAATAAAACGTGAGACGAATCAGAGATACGAACGATATACTCAAAATGGACAGGGTGGTTCATATATATCATAGTACGCAATAAATAAAACCAGTCTTAGCAAACTGCAATAAGATTTATGAGATAGATAGTTCGTGGCAGACTACAAATGAAATTTTGTTCAAAACGTGCGTCGCCACCAACCCAATCAACAAATGCAACCATAAAACAATATCTGGGGCGGACGAGTTCGTAAAAATGAAACGACGCGTCGCGACGTGATCGCTTCTCATATATTATTTACGCTTCCATTAATTTTCCGATCGACAAAAATAATTGAATGCGATAAAGATCGAAGTTTTCACGCGGTGCGAGGCAGGGCGCGCCAGCGGGCGCTCTCTATTTATAATTTAAATTGAAAGTTTTCCTCGCCGGCCGAAACCAATTAAAAGTCGATAAAGAGTTTCCGGAGACGTTCTTAATACTAATCGGGCGACTCTGGAACGAAGCGACGATGGCAGAGTCGAATGCTGTGTATTGGTTGGAGCAATTTGAGAAAAATATTTTTTGTAACAATATCACATCCGCCAATCAAAATTAAACAGCGGTTTATTAAACAGTCGAGGTTCATTAGAGCTAGTTGTTAAGTAGAAGTCAATTCCAGCAGACAAGTATCAAGTAAATACAAATGAAATAAGAACAGCAAAATTATGTAGTACGAGAAAAAAATGATGACGAACAAGGTGAAAAGGAAAACAACTACCAGTGTAGACGTTTTTCACCTTGTTGGTCAGGATTTTTCTCATCGTCAGATACATTTTCTGTTCTTACTTTTGCTGTATTTCTTTAAATCGTTGAAACAAAAATGAACAAAAATCCACAGTACATAATAATAAAATAGGTAGAAAAGGATCAATGATAGAAAGATAAGACATTAAAATAAGATGATTAATTTTCCATTTTTTTCAGTTTTGAATTTTCGCATTTTTTCATTTTTAATGCTTAATTTTAAAAAGCCCTTAACTCACATCTACATATAGCATAGCGATAATTCATTCTATTGTCCCTTCCGTCTGTAATAAATTTTGTTACATATTTTTGTGTGTTTTATACCTTTGAAAATGAGGTTCGATAGTTATAGAAATTCAGATATCACACATACTGCTTGTGCTGGAACATTGATTTTGAATTTTGATAATTAGTAATTAAATTTTAATTTAAATGGGAAATAATACAAAACCAAAATAATATAAAGATAAAACAATGTAACAATTAGATCTATGTTTATATCAAATGGGAGACGAATGTAAAAATAACACAGGGTTTGACCAATGTAAATGAGGACGGCATCACATGGTAGATCGTGATGAACCGATTTTTAGGAGAATTATTTTCCCAAAAAAATAATCGTGCTGTTGAGGCAAAAATTGTGTGCGAGTAGTAAAATCTGTCAAAAAGGCTGACGTAGATAATTTTACGAAACGTCAAACAAAGCTTAGAAGACCCGTTAAACGACAATGAAAATCGCATTCACCATTTTATTTAGAATCTATGGCATACACAAACGAAATAATGAATACAAACACAGGTCACAGGTCATTTCTGTATAATGTGCGTCTCATTGTTTGGCATAATTAAACGTTAAAATTTTCACATAATAATACATATTTATTTTACGATTGTTTCAACAAATTATATGTCCCCTTCAGAATCTAAAATTAATTTATAAAATCATTATAAAATATATATACATGTATGATAGTTAAATTTTATATATAGTAAAAACACAATAAAAAAATTTGTTTGCATATTTTCTGCAATTAAAATAATTATAAATATTAAATTACATAAGCAGAGCCATCAATACAATTTAATTTATTTGTAATTATGAAACAAATCATGCTCGTTTACACTACATATCGAACTGAACGTACGCATGCACCAAGGTTAATGGTAAAAAATCTACAGTGGTCTGCACTAAACTTTCTTATACTTACTTATAGTTCATTATGGAAAATACTTTTCAAATGACACTTTGGTACATCACTTCCGGTTGAAATATTACTTTCAAAATAAGAAATGTTCCTTCTTATATACAAATATTAAGTTTAAAGTTTCAAAGTGTTACAATAGTTTTGGCGCTAGAGCTCGCACAGACTCACAGACACAGTACTACACACACTATATAGTCACACAATAGTCAGACGCGATTCGTAAAAATTTCGAGTTCATGATTACTATACTACCTTATTTATACACAAAGTATAAAAAAATAAAATGGGAATACATTCATTACCAACATATTTGCAATTATTTATTAAAATTTATATAAAACATATAAAACATTTGGAAATAAATCTTTGACTGGCTGTTTATGTCTGTTTCATTATTTACTGCATTTCGATATTTCTTTATTTGTGCAAATTCGTGCAATTTTTTTTCTTCATGTTCTTATATTTTTTATAATTTTTAAAAGTAAAGTAAAGTAAAGATTTAAAATCAAAACATATTTATGTCCTTTTTCTGTTTTCCATCAATTGTATTGTTTACCCGATGTAACATTTGTTACAATTTGCACATGGTATTTTCTAAACGACATGTGGATTTTTGGTCATCGGTATTGTACCTTTATGCTTTGCATGAAATACTTTTTTATGTTGTTATTGTTTTTATGTGCTATAATGAAATTACGGTTTGACAATATTATTGATTGAGGAGGCTTCATACATGGTTTTTGAGCTATGACGTATTTATTAATTTTCGGTTTAGATTTATTAGTTTATCTTTATTGTACAATTTGTGTATAGTATTTTTAAATATATTGTTAATTGATTTTATAGGGTAATTATTATTAGTCGGTGCTTTTTATGCTTTCATTGTTCTCTAACGGTTGCGCAGATTTGAAATTTAAATACCTACCCGCCCATGTAGGTTTGGTACATATACCAAATGGTATGTAGTTTATTGTATTTTTTAATTAGGAGCATACATAGAAAATGTATTTTATTGTTGATTTCTTTCTCTAAGATAAATTGTAATTTTTATTATAATTGTCGAATTGGTTGAGTATGTAGTTTTCTTGTGTAACTGGTATTACAGTCAAACAAGTCAAACCGTCTGCATATCTTTTAAAAAAATTGTAGTTTTATATTTAGCTGGTATAACATCTATTTCAAGGTATTCTAAAACCAACTGTGCAACGCCAGCTGAAATGTATGCCCACGTTGCTAGATTTATGCATACAATTTACAACTTGAAAACATGTCAAATCTAGGGTAAAATCAATAGCAGCTGAAAATTCGTTTAGTGGTAGATTTGTATGTATTTTGATTTCATTCCATTCGTTTTTAATAACTTTTATAACTGTTTGCCTTTTGGTGATTGTAAGGACGCCATTATTGGTCTTAGTGGAATGCCATTTTTATGAATTTTCGATTGAGCATATATTTATGGTGGTTGTGCGCTACTAATTTTGAAATTTTTATATATTCAGGTCTATTGTTTCTTTAAGTTTTCTATAAAATATATTTTGATGTTATTATTTCTATGGGATATAGTGAAATTACGCGGTTTTCCAATGTTATTGATGACTTCAGGCAGATTTTTGACGTATGTGTGATGTATTTGTTAATTTGCGTTTTCATTTTAATAATTTTTAGTTATTTTTACTTATTCGTTATTCAAATACAATTCTAACCATAATTGATCATCCGTAATTTAATACCCACAACAAAGTAATTTCCGTTAATTTATACATTTCCATATTTCTTTTATCAACGAACATCTCGTACCATCATTAATTTTTCTGTCCATTTTTATCATGATACAAAATTGTTAATAAAATTACCAGAAATATTTCTGAACTTAATTTTGATTTGAGTTTTGATAATTTAAATATTCAAAGATTCCATTAATTGTAGCGCAAAACTATTATTTTAAATCTAACATCATTTTAAATAATGATAGAAATTCAGTCGGTAAATCATCATAGCCTCAAGTCGAACTCAACGTTAGAAGCCAAATTATTGTTATATTAGCATGAACTCTAAATCACAATAACTAAAGTCACTCAGATTCTATACATTATATGAAAACAGTGACCTGAACCCTGCACTTTATATTAATTAGTGTTGTTAGAAGGCCTTCCTACTTAGGCGTCGATGTGATTTTTCATTGGGTGCATATTGAAACTGCTGCTGAGCTTTGAATCTTAACTGGTGGACGTTTTCGGAAACTCGCCTGTGAATTTTTGAATGATATTTTTTTGTAAAGACAAATGCTTTTAATTAAGCTTTCGTAATACATTCGCAATTAATTGTTTCATAAGTAACGAAATTTCGAACTGAAATTAAACTGAATTAGGTTTCGGACAGAATTTACATTGATTTGTCAGGCCTGATTGTATATTCTGTATCAAAATTCCTCATAATTTTCCTCCTCGTCCGTCGTAGTAAGCCTTTCCAGCTAAATTACTCTAAACATCTTCTATGGGGCACGTCATGGTTAGGGGGGATAGTAGTTTCAGGGAATAAATGTTACATTTTGGTTTGCTACCCAATTTTTCCATAGTGAGTGGACGTAAGGTCAATCATCCCTATTTACAATATAATTAACCAATTTCGTAAGACAATAATAGATATACCCTTGGTTATCCAGGGGTTCACCCCTTATGTGCAAATTTGGCTTTTTGTTTTTATCTAACATTAACAGGGAACTCTCGCAATATTATCCGCATGCAAACAATCATTTTTCTTAATTTCCTTCATAATCTGAAGTACTTTTCGTCATCCATATTAATCACAATGTTGCTAGCAATATTGTGCATAGCACACGCAGTATATTAGATTCTAACTTGGGGGGGGGGGTATATTTTTGTGCTTTTCTTCTTTGATATTCAAGTTTTCAACTGACAGAAAACTGCTACCAATTGTGTTTTTCAATCTTCTTGCCAGTGTTTTGCTCTTGGTCTGGTGAAAATTCAAGGTCTTCCACTTTTTGAAACGTTCATGTAAGGAAAACCTTGCTCACATTCAGCAAGTGTGCGATAAATTGTTCTACTATATATATTTTAATTTCTAAAAATGCTTATGAATTCGACATTAGGTACACGACCAACTAAATCATAAATACTTGTCATAATTTCTAATTTGCAAGCCATATCGACATAATCGACTTATAAAGCTGAACTATCAACGTTAACTTAAGGTGTCAAACAACATTTTTATTTTCAAAACGACTTGCCCTTTTCTCTTCATTATTATCCTATTATTATTCTTGACCGCTGAAATTTGTACCGAAACGTATGGAACATAAGTTATAATGGACGTAACATTTATTCAAACATTGGTAATTGATGATTTACTATACCCAGTATAGGTTTTAAAAAAATAATCATTAACTATGGTCATACATAAGAAAGAATAAGCCGTCAAATTTCTTCACAAGTATTAAAAGATTGATGCTAGTTGGCCATGTAGCATTCTAATTAAAAAACATACCTACGTCTTTTTATGTCTAACTTGTGGTAATCTTAAATAAACACAAGGCAGTGGACAACAAGATTTAGCGACCAACAACCACGATATAGACGAATAAACTTTTAATTTCTCACAGTGTTATTATTATTTCCTCGGTGAGAGAAGCGAAGTTTAATTTTGGATCCTCTTTTGTTACTTGTTATGTATGTTCTTCTAGACATACATAATATTTCACTTTGTCGATTAGCCATACGATTTACAAGTCCAGGAAGGAGTGAAAATATTTTGAATCGTAGGGGTCGTTTATAATCCCATTTATTGACCTGTTTAATATTTTCTATTAGTGAATGAGTAAATCGATTGTATTGTATTGTATTAAAATAACAAATTCCATTGTGTTTGCTTTGAATGTCCAGAAACACAGTGATTTATTGCGGCTTTTATTTTTAAACGCCTACGCACTAGTTTAAAATCGAATTGAGTGGGTTTACTTTTTGCCAATGCCTGCATGTTTGAAGACGGTGAAGTTTATATTCGCACTAACGAATATAGTACCGAATAATTAAACAAAACAGCAAATAATCACACGCAAAACAATCTCAAGGTGGGTATTTTCAATGCAACAATCTGAATATAGCAAGATGCACTTGTGCCGATTATAAAATGTAAGGACTTGCAGCAGTTGGTTCCCATATCGATATTTGCACATATACGTTTAATTTAATTTATATATTACGAGCTGCCAACTTGCCAATGATATAAATTTGTTATTCCAACTGCGCCATATATTTCCGTGCTTTCAAAAAAAAAAAAACAAAAACGAAAACTACCAGAAACCATAACATTTTAAAATTATTAAAATTATCGCCAACAAACTTTTTAGTGGGGAAATCCCATGTGCACGACCCTGGCACCTTACCCGAAACACTACACATTTAATTTAAGCGAACACGAAGCATGGAAAGCGCAGTGTAGCAAACGTGTACCACGGTTCATAGCCTAATTAAGCCGGAGATGTTTCGCGAAATACGTTGAAAAGTTTTAGCTTATCTCTTGTTTTAATGAACAGACATTGCTACAATCTGCCGGCAAGATTGCCCGACTAAAATAACCGTCGCACCTGCTGCAATGTCTGCTTTTGGCGCAAGTGCCTCTCGATTACGGTCATACGCTCGACTGTTTACAATAGATGGCACGGCGACAATTGACCGGTCGATTAGGCAGGGCCCTTTAATTAAATATTTGCAAGTCGTAAATTTGCGCGTGCCTCGTTTCGTTTAGATTAAGCCATTTTAATCAAATTTCGTCTCAAATCGGCCTGTGAAAGGGTGTAGTTTATTAGGAGCAGAGTAGGGTTCAAATTTTACATCGGTATTAAATTTTAATTTCAATTTTTTATAGAAGCACTGTAATTCTAATTGTACTAATTAAAAATTGACACTTTCACATGAAAGCAGCTCAATGTCAATCACATCTTTATCAATGTACTTTGATAATGTACTTTGACCGCAGAGCCACTCAGCAGAAGAGCGAATCAAATTTAAACTTGCGTAGCAATCGTATATGTATAAAATATTCTGCAATGATAAATCAAGAGTTTCCTTATGGTGGATCACGTCCATAGTCGTCATCTGATTCATAAGCTCGATAGCTATCGAGCAGCTTTATCTGATATCGTATATATAACGTAGTGTTCACCATGGCTTATAGCTTGAATTCAATTCAAAGAAAATGATGAAGTACCTCACTTAGAAGTTTAGAGAAGAAAATTCCTAAAAAACATAAAATCCAAAGGAAGGATATGCTAGTTTCTAGACTTTAATCCATTGGACAAGACACAAGAATAATCCCTGAAAAATTCACCTAAATTTCATTGACTACACGTTCTTCCTAAAGGTAGATAATTGTAGCTATTTAAATAAATACAGCTTCCACTACTCCACTACTTCTTCTAACGAATCAGTCTTATTCCTGTCGGTTCTAAATTTATTATAACAATTACTTATCCATCTAATAATTATTTAAAGCATCTCATAGTTACCTACAAATCAAAATTATTTACAAAATCTCTCTATCTAACATCATATTTAGTTTTATTTCGTGCCTAATCAAATTTTAAGAATGTTTATTTTCTTTTATTATTTGCTTATTGTTCCTGTCCATCATTTTTAGGTGTAGATTCGGTTGCAATGTTTTCATGAGGATAGATTTAGTAATTTCTGATAACTACGCAACAATAATACAAAAACTGTATTATATTTTTTATATTGACATATTGTTACGTTCCATTTTCGCGACGCAGCCGCGTACGCGTAGGAATGTCCTTTGCTAGAGATTAAATAACCCGTTTTGGTTATCGCATTCATCAGCGTTAGCGGCGGTTTTGCGGGGAGACGAATGCTCGACCACTTTCGTGTGTGACTTCGGGTAACTTAGGACGTGTGTTGTGAAGCAGTACATTTTAAGGAATTTTGGGGCATTCTGTTCACGTTTGGTGGATATCTTGCTAGACAGCACGCCCTGCCGTGCTTTTGTGAAGAAAGGCAGTACCTTCGGGAATCTCATCGGCTTGGGAGCTAGGGCGCTTAGAGCGCGCGTTGTGCAACGCATTTTCATTCGTTCGTTCGTTAGGCATCAACATTCTGGTTGGCGCCCATTTCGTACTGCGAAATATGACACCGATAGCCATCGATCAGCAATCAACGCGCTCGACACCGTGCCGACCTAATTGTGAACAAACTCGTCCAAATTCTAGCATTTGTTTTCAAATTAATGTTTGAATATTATATATGTATATGCACTACAGGCAGTGAAGGCTTGTTGAACAATTTTATTCCATTCTTTTCTGTTTCCCCTTTTTCTCTTTCCAATTTTGGATCCCCATTCTTTCTAGATTTTACCCTATACTTTCCAGCCATCTCTTCCGTGGTCTACCCTTTCTCCTTTCTCCAAGTGTGGCGCTGATAAGGACCATTCTTGGAAATTTATTTCTGGCCATTTATTCTACATGCCCTATCCACCTTAATCGTTGGACTTTTATGACGGATGTTATGTTTGCTTCTTTGTACATTAAGTTTCTTATTTGTTCTTCTTCGCCAGCAGCCTTCTGTGTTCATTATAGTTACCATATATAGCTCTTAGTATTTTTCTTTCTCATCCATAAATGTCGTGCTCATGTGTTTATGCCTTATAACGGTTTTATAAATTCTTATCGTCATTCTTCTTAACGTATTCCTTCATTTCATTATTAACATTCCCTACTTCTTGTTACCTTTGGCAATTCCGACTTTTATTTCCTGTTCCTCGTTTATCATGACTCCGACGTACTGTTTTACTTTGCCAAACCCTTATTCCCTTCCATCGTTCGTGGTTATTTACAAATTTTCATCTGCTGACTGTTCAATTGCCACCTTTTCCATGTATTTTATTTCTGTTGGCTTATTTACATTTTTTGTGTTGCTCTTTGATTCTAGTGTGCAAGGTCATCCACATATGCTAGACATGATGATCGTTCTTGTATATTGCCCCTTCTATTTATAATTTATGCTTTTAAAATTAGGTTGAAGATTGTACTAGAGAGAGGGTGACGATATTTCTAGTTTTCTTATTGCATTGCTTGTTTGAAATTAATGAATAACACCTGTAGAGTTGGAGTTGATACTAGTTTTCAAGTTAATCGTTAGTAGTAGATGTTGTTTTTTAAGCATTGTTTTGTGTCGCAACTTTAAGCTGCGCTTCCTATTAGAATCAACCCTGGTTCGTGTATAGCCACTTTGGAGTAATTGTTTATTTTATTTAGTTTTATTCCCGTATCGTCTAGCTCCGCATTTTTATTTAATTATAATTTCTTTTCTTTGGCGATTTCTGTTGAGGTGGGACGAACATGTATGTCTGATTTCCAATTTAAATTATTCGTATAATTGTGTCTAGTTATGTCCGATTGCAAATTTAAATTGACTGTATTCTTTTTCATGGTGTCTAATATGTGGTTGATTAGTTTCAAGTTAGAACACGCTTTATTTTCCAACATGCTCCGATATATCGCATACTGTGAATATCTGGCTAATGCTATATAAATTTATGTCGGATGGCGCTCTAAATTGTGACCCGCCCCATTTTTCACTAGAAATAGCCAAATATTAGTAAGAAAGATTTAAAAAAATCTCTCCAAAAGATATTTGTATGAAAATTTGGGACAGGCCAACCTTCTGTTGCCTGTACCTTTTACGTTTTTGCTTTATTTGCAAGAAATAATATTTCCATTCGAATCATGGGTCTTTCCTATCGATGGGATTGAACAATAACATTAATTTGATTATCTGTGGATTTTATGTCTCCCACACGTTATATTACACAACTATTTTGCTGGAACTAACACTCCACGTCTAGAGCAAATATTGATCGCCATTCATGCCTCTTTCACTCATATGAGTTAATACCCGTAGCTAATGACATCCTAATGACAACAAAAAAATAAAGCAGTTACCTAATGTTACTGATATTTCAAAATCTCGAAAATTATGCAAATTTCATGTTACAGAAACGTTATTGTATGTTCCACTCGCAATACTTGCTATTAAAGTTTACAAAATTGAATCGACTGATCAAATTACATTAAAAATATGTGCTAATTAATGTTTCAATATTTTCTGCAACTAGTACCTTTACCCAGTTAAAATTTTTCATTTGATTTACATGACCTTATTTGATATGATCTATGATGACAATGTGATATGCTTTTACTAACTTCAATCAGATACACTGCGTTTATTGCCAACGTTTTGTATAAAAATATATACCGGTGAATCCGAATTCATAACAGAATGTGATTCACGCCCACAAAGTATTTTATACGGAAGACAAGACCGTCCTATCATCAACATTTTGCTCATAACGTGCGCCGTTTTATATATATATATATATATATATATATATATATATATATATATATATATATATATATATATATACATGTTGATATTGATGATGACAATGAGCACACCAGTTGTATATACGACATCGTAACCCATCTTGCTGGGTTGTCAAAATATCATATTATGTAGTAGTAGTAGTAGTAGTACAGAATGTGCAAAAAGCTTGTAGGGCCCTATATTTGAATACTGTGATAAATACCGAATGGTGGAGTTGAGATTTTGGGCAAGATTTCGAAGCTAGGACTAAAATATATTGAAATATCTGTGTTTATGGTTATGAGGACGAACTATCATATTCACGCAAAATGTTCTTGCAATTTCTAAGGTTATTAGGGCACTTAAAGGGGAGCATCGTTGTAAAGAGAAAGAAAAACATAGTAAATTTCTATATAGCTTTGGATAAAATTCGAAAAGATTTAAAGGATTTTAAAATTCTGGGAAAGGGAAACGTATATATTTCTATAAAAGAAACGTTAGGAATTGCTGCCAGTAGTATCGATTTGACTGTAGTGATGTCCACGAAGGTCCACTTCAGAATTCCAATAAAAAACTGCAGTGTGTTTATACGAAAATGTCACGATATTAAATATAAAAGAAAGTGAAGTGCCCTTAATAAAACTAAAGTGCTAAAATTGACTAAGATAATAAAGAATCAAAGGGCAGTGGTTTCCGACGAACAAATAAATGTAAAATAAATTTCAATAACGAAATCCGACGATCCTTTAAAGATATGTTAAATTAAGTTTTACCATTAACAACACGAACCTACGCTATTTATTTTATAAATAATTTTAAAATATTTAAAAGGAAACCTGAGATAAAATTTTATAGATATATATCAATTTTACAAAAATGGGGTAATATGCGGAACGCTGCAGTCAACACTAATAAATCTTTGCTTATTTACTTTATGGTTGCCCTGATCTACTTCCTATAAACCGTAACATACATATTACGCACTTATAAATATTGCACGTAAATGCCTTGGTTTAATATGTATTGTAAAACGAAAACATCTTGTTATTTCCTATTGCGCCTTTGCTTGGATGCGTTGCTCCTTTTTGCACATTTTCTTCTTTAGTTTCCAACTCTAATATTTTATTTTTAGTTTCAGTGCGTCCTTAATGTTTACATTGTTGTTAGTCAAAATAATGTAGTACATTTCCTTCCTTAATCACGAAAACTTAAGATAACACTCATAGTTAAACAATACGAAACTAGCGAATTGTTTTTAGAAAGAGAGAAACCAGTACATCTGACGCAAATTAATATGCGTAAAATGGAAACCTTAAACGAAACTATTTTTTCGGCATGGAGCTGCTTCGGATGCAATACATCTGTCTGCCCCTTTATTCACACGTTACGGACGGCGCGCGACGCTGCGTAAAATTCGACTCGCCGCATAAAATATTAACTATGCGGCGAATGTGGGATGTTTCGATGAAGTAGAGATCACATTTTCACTGCCAAGACAAACCTTTATAATTAGCTGTTTGTCTACGAGCGCACGGCGCGATATCTATATTTACCCAGTTCGTGCAGGCTGATCTTTAAGATGCAACCTTTCGAGAAGACGGAAAAAATCGTAAAGGGTACACGATCGTAATTTTCGACGTGGCCTTTTTAAATTCCCGGCATTCGGTCGTAATTTATGCGCCGATAAATTATCTCGAACGCACGTTCCCTCGGTTGCAAAAGACGCTTCTTTCTCAAGAAACATACTTAAGAGTTTACGAGGATTGCGGTGAACTTAACGGCCGGCATCCGCAGAGTTGGTATCAGTGTTTGATGTTGAATACCTCAGAAAATAGACTTGAAACGATACGAAAACAATTAGAAACTCAATCAGTAATAAATCATACAGAAGAATGACAAATCCCTCAAGACAATTAATTAAAAATTACAGGGACTTGACTATGCTAGGATAAGTAGAAAACAAGGACAACAAGGACACAAAAAAGAATTCTAAAAATGATCATAGAAATGACAAAAATGTTAACGAGTAGCAACCAAAATAATGAAAATTGCAAAACACATTTGGATTTTATTTTACTTAGTAAGAAATCAAAAAAAACTAAGGCAATTATAGTGATCAAGTATAGGAAACGAATCTTATTTCGTTACTAATTTTTATTGTTATATATATCACAATTTGCCTTATTACCTCTCTTCTCTTTGAGTTAATCGATATTTTAAAAGACTTTAGTTGGCGTTAATCATCCTCCAACGCAACGCTCTACAAAATCGAAAAACCTTGGCTGCATCAAAATAACTCCTAATTGTTCATTCATCGTGAAAAATAACAATCTCCAGGTCGTTATCCAATAACGCAACGTTAGAACTAGGAGTGCATCACGATTGCGTAAATCGGGGAGGCATGAGGTAAATAATTGCATATAATATGTGAGGACGTACACGTGCTGATTTGGCAGAGACGGCGACCGATGCCAGTTTGATTCAGAGCGCGCAAGTTTCGCTCGCGCGCACGCGCCGAATTTTTGGCAGGGCAACGCGACTTGCGGTGACGAACTGGGTTAACCGTCCGAGACAAATTTGCACCTGTTGTGATCTTGGGCTCTCGATTTTCCGAGTCTCGGTTTATATATTCCGGCGACAATTAAATCGTTACCGGCGACGTTTTATGGGCGCTCGTAAACTCGTCCAATATGTTGACGCCGTCGACATTTCAAAACGCCTAGCACGAATTCATGAATTAGGGCAATTGATCCAATTATTTCAATTGTATTCCGTTTTGGAATGACGCAAGGCGAAAATTCACAACGTGAATTTCTATGCGTTACTGCTAACCAGACTGACAAAAAATGTCACATAATATTTACATTTTTTCAACAGTTAATATTACTCAACAAAAATGTTGCATTATGTAGAATGTGGGTCGGTGATTCAAACCCAATTTTCTTGTTGACTTGTCTTTTATCCCTAGAAGTTTGATTTCGATTCCCATCATTATGATTTTTTTGAAAATTATTATTTATACAGCCATATAAAGTATTTAGATAGATCAATATAATATAAATGATAAGGGTCTGAATATGTGAACCTTCCTTTTTTGTGTTGGGCGCAAGCTTTTCCCAGCCCAGTCTTAATAATAGACTTTTTTAACAAACGTATAATAGTTTAGAAACCTTTTTCCTTTTATAAAAGGCATTAACAAGACTTTGTGGCGACTCAGTCGGGAATGAATCCTCTGAATTCTTACCTTTTTTTGCTTAAAACTATTGTTATAACTCAGAAGGATATAATAATGCTTGTATTTTTTTTTTGCTAGGTCTTCAACACTATGGAAGCACTCGCCTCGTAATTTTGAATTCTGGGTATATCTTCGTTTTTCGTAAGTAGTTTTCGCTAAGAACGCCACTTGAAAGCTGCTGGTTATTTTCTTCGATATTAGTTATATTTTGAATTATTTATTATTATTTTCTTTGGTTTTGGACCTTTTTCAGGAGCGAAGTGTATATTATTCAGTACTTGGCGAGGTACTTGTTTATAATACCCGTATCTTTAATTGCGAGCTAGTTATGTGGTTATAGCCAATCATGGATCACATTTCTCGGTTCATTCGATTATGGATTATGACACACTACTTTGATGTGATTTAGTGAATTGAATTGTATTAAACAAGCTACTTGAAATGTTTGCTTTGATTATTAAAACTAACCTATATTGGTGTTTACGTATAATTGTATGACATTGAGGATAAATGAAAACAACCTAGATTCACACCGCCCTCTTTTTAAACTACTTTCTCCACTCTCAATGGTCAAAACTCATCTCGTTATCTTTCCAAATAGCATACAGAATTTACAGTCATGATTACGTTATAGATTTTTCATTTACATTTTCAGAATCCTCATTCTTGTAACTATAATATATGTATACACTTTGCATTCCATACATATAATCAAGACGGTTAAATCCTATTCAAATACATCTAAAGTTTCATAATTATTATCATTTTAACCAACTTAAAAAACTTTATACTTCGGTAAAACCCATTGCTTTAATGCCTTTGATAGTATTCTAATAAATGTATTTATATTTAGGTCGTAAAAATTTTTAAATATATTTTATATAGATAATATATTTACAAATTCTATTCTTCATCATTTAATTATTATTTAGTTATATTTAGCGAAATTTTCATGTCTAAAGTCACAATAGAGCCAGTACATAACTTGACTTATTTTTGATTTTACAAATTGAACCTTTACTCGCTTCAAAACCCCTAAAGACGCCCGGTGGAGGAAAAATTTAATGCAGTGGAAAGAAAAAATGATGCCAGCTGTGTGCCCAAAACATAATTTCCACAATTGTTAAGGGGAATCATCCAATCAGTCAAATCATCTAAATTAAATTCTAAGAAAGTGTTAAACAAACTCATTTCTAAAGATCCCGCAAAAGATGAAGCTTTACATGACAGCTTTGGGGAAATAATTGGTGACTGTAATCATTATTTCCGCAAAACTGCCCCGTAAAGCTTCATCTTTTGAAGGGAACTTTAGGAATGACATTGTTTAACACTTTGGTAGAATTTAATTCAGATGAGTAGTATCAATATCAATAATATCAACGGATTTCCTACTAGAAGAATCTATCCAGAAAGGTATTGCACTGCACTGCCAAGAAAAAGCAAGCAACGAAAGCAAAGAAAAGTAAAAAGCACCAACAAATATATGACACTGATCCGGAGGAAGCTTGTGCGTCCAATGCATCGAGGCCAAAAGAGAATGCTGATGGTGAGAATAATGACACTATGAGTGAAATTAACCAGCGTCTTAGAATTGAAAATTGACCAATTTCTTATTGATAGTTTAACTTTATAAGATAAATGGAAAGACTTTAAAAAACAAGCCAAATATTTTCCTGCCAAAATAAATTTCTTATTGTTAGATTCAGTTAAGATAAGACTTCAAAAAAGAAAAAGCCAAAGCTTGTTTAAAAAGTTACAAGAGTTTTATTCAATAACTTTTCAGATATTATAGAAATACATGAAAAACAAATTGTTTCTTTGCTCCCTGAGTATTGTGAGGGGTGGGAATACGTTTACATCAAACGTTTTACAAAAGTAAATAATGCTCAAGAGTTAACTAAGGCTGTGTACCTAAGTATTTTTATAGAATACATTAATATTTTACCGGTTTTCTTGTTAAAAAAAATTAATACGGGACGGTATTTTATTCTACTTATAGTAACTAAATCATCAAGTTTTTTGTGGGTTTTTCATTATTTACTGATTGTATCCCATATGTCTTAATTATGATAAAATATTCATCTAGTGTAACTTTACATTGAAATCGTTCAACTCATCCCAAATATCCCCAAACACCGAGTTGTATGGGACGGAGGAAAACTAAACAAATATATGCAAATGTTCTACTTGTCATCTGCCTACCGATAGTCTAGACAAACTCGGATATTTATATTTTCTTATTTTTTAAATTATTTCAAGTAAGATATTCATTCCTTATAGCTGTAGCCCATAATGTATACATTTCAAACTTTTTTCATCATCTGCCACACCGTTTTTAACAATTGATACAGCAACAGCTAACACAACGTGTCATCAATGTATTCTAACTCATTACCATTTCCTGGTGTTTTAGGATGTCATCGTAGATCTACTTCATAGCAGTAATCTATTTTCTATAATTTAATTCAATTTCAAATTTTTTCGAATACTTTGGGTGAAGCGAATTTATATCATATAATTTATTTAGAAACCGTTGTTAGTAATTAACAGGTGTACCATAAAATGCACAAATACACAGTATTTATGGTGTACTGTAACAGATTGGGTTTGATGGATTATATCATAGTATATTATGTAGAAAACAATGATGTCCTATAACACCTTCCTTTCCTTAGTTTTCACGTAAATTTGTGACACAAATTCATAACATGACCTTGATGTAAAGCAAGTCAAAATGTAAGTTGTAAATATTTGCTCGAAATCACCTACGAAGGTATGCACGGTGTGGATTTAAATAATAACTCTGAAAATTTGCAATGCTCAAAGGTGGAGCAAAATAAAACGATTTGGCATAACCACAAAATTAATTGAAAACATCAAAACGTGAAAAAATAGCAGTAATTTTATTGCTTCCTAATCGGAAGGAAACTCAAATTTAATTTCGTAGAAAAAATGCCACGTTGCTTCTTTATGCTTATAATAGTGATGTTTCGCAAATTCCTTTGTTGTTTAAAATAAATATAAACGCACATTGATTTTATTTGTATTAAATATAAATATTTCTCATTATAGTTATGTCTGTGAAAACAAATTATGACATTAAAGATACAGTCAAGTTGCGACATTAATTTTTAGTTGTTGCCTAATTTAAGATATTTATGGTTCTTTATTATTTGTGTACGTACTTGCTTGTTTCATGTTTTAATTACATAATTCGATCCTTTCGAATCCGATATCTGCTCCGCGGTGCATCCCTTTGGTTTCTTCAATGATGAGATAACTAACCTCTGCAAACCTCTTTGTTTGTGACATCAAAGTTTCAGCGAGCTACTGTGCAAGTTTTTAGTACTGAAATAATATTTCGAGCTGTCGATCAGGTTTAAATTCATTAGCAATTCCTACCATGCTTTCTGGACGCAATATTTGTAATATATTTCTAGGTCACGTTTAATTATTTTTTAGATTTGTGTATTTAGATATATATGTGATCATGAAAAATTGAATTAGAGCATTTCATGATTTAATGGGGTTGGATGCACTGAGCTCCTTAATGACAGCTTTAGAAAAACTCTACTATGTTCCTCTTAAAAGTGATGTTCATGAACTTGAAATCGAGTTAGATATTAAGTCGTGGCTGGTTGATAAAAAATGGTCTACGACCTATGAACTCGATTTGTGTCTTTAGATATATATGTGATCATGAAAAATTGAATTAGAGCATTTCATGATTGAATGGGGGTTGGATGCACTGAGCTCCTTAATGACAGCTTTAGAAAAACTCTACTATATTCCTCTTAAAAGTGAAGTTCATGAACTTGAAATCGAGTTAGATATTAAGTCGTGGCTGGTTGATAAAAAATGGTCTACGACCTATGAACTCGATTTGTGTATTTAGATATATATGTGATCATGAAAAATTGAATTAGAGCATTTCATGATTGAATGGGGTTGGATGCACTGAGCTCCTTAATGACAGCTTTAGAAAAACTCTACTATGTTCCTCTTAAAAGTGAAGTTCATGAACTTGAAATCGAGTTAGATATTAAGTCGTGGCTGGTTGATAAAAAATGGTCTACGACCTATTAATTCGATATTCTTAAGTGCGGTAGCCGTTAGGGAACTTTGATGAAATGCATCCCTTGTTCCTAGATGATGTGCTTCAAGCACTTCCTCAAGAATTTCCGCTAACACTATTGAATCATTGACATGATGCAATGTTTATTTCGGAAAAGTTTTCGCGTAATTCATACACTTCACATAGTAAGAAAAAGTTGAAAAATTTTACAAATTCTCTTGTGAGCATAAACATTTTATATTAGCCTGTTTCAAAGCTAAATTACAATTACTCACTTTTATTGAAAAATCCATGTTTTGACGGTTTTAAATTAAGGTCTTCGCTAACGCCTGCGATATATAACACTACCGTACCTTAGCCTGCTCCTGTTCTGCGGACAATTCGCTTTTTCGATGGCTGCCGAGCTTTGAATTCTATTTAAGTTTTGATATATAACTGATGTCAAATCTATATATTTCTTTTATTACACGTACATTATCCCTCAATGTCATATGATACATTGTATGTTCCACTTTGGGAATTTTCATTCCAATCTCCATTGAACAGGTCGAATATAGTAATTCAGGGAAACTTTATTTTCAGGGCTAGTATTTATGTGTACCGTGTAACTGGCTACGACAAAGAATAGCAACGAAAACTTCAAATTATTCAAATCCAGACTTGTTTAGATTTTTATTATATATAGAATAACTATGATATCGAAAGTCGAGACCCACGACGAAGTGAACATACAAGTGAAAATGTTTACATTTCCATTAACTATTTAAGCTACGCTAAACAGATATGTGTATGTGGGATTTACAGACATTAAATTAATGTTATATGAGTAACAAATATTAAGTAATATAAGTCACATAAGACTCAACTATGTTATGAATATTGTAGTAAAAAGTCATTGAGTGAACGAATATTTTAATACATTGAAATAAAGTGGATTTTGAATTGTTGTGTTGTGAAATAAAAAAAAATCAAATTCACCAATTAACTCGTGGTTTAGTACAGATTAAACAAATTAATTGCTAAATCTTGTTGTACATCTAATTTCATTTAATTATTGGAAAACTTCAACTTTCTCCACCTGTCTTCTACTTAACTTGGTGCCCGTCAATCACGCAGATTTAACCGGGCGATCGCAATTAATAATACAATGTGGCGTCCTCACAACGAGACGCCACATTGCGAAGCGACCTACATTTCCGACTCCCCCTTTTTACGCGCTGTACACATGCACATTGCTCCGCATTGTATAATATTTACACAAGAACTCGGCCATCGGGATGTAAACGAAAAGGATATTTTTAAACGCCGGCGAACATTTGTACTCGCGGTTTGTTCTGCATTTTCGTGCTGAAGTTCGCCGAATGTAAGGTCAAACAAATTACAAGTCCGATTTTTCTCGCCGCGTATCGAAAGGCGCTTTATTTCGACACGGACTCCGGTCGGGTTTACTTGGAGTCGGAGTGGAGATATTCGAAATGCACCGTCGTCGTGCTCGTTTTATGGCCGTTTCGACGTACAAAATTAAGTTGGATGTAGTCGACGGTTAAGAGGCTGCCGTTGTTAGCGGAAATTGCATATTGAGACGTAACATAAGAGAAGTCGTATGGTAAAGTGGATTAAAATAGAACTCGACCTGAGATTGAACGTGTCTTCGTACTGCCGACTACTTTTAGAGTTAATTCATTGACCTTATGGGAAGTAAATATACCACTTCTATATGCTGCGCTGCATATATTGTTATAGAAATATACGCAGACGTTAAGAGCTGTATACATATCGCATGTGTTTAAATAAGTGGATGTGCTGATGGATATTTATGTATTTATGTAGAGAAAGGCAGTGGCGTAGATGTTGCCTCGTATCACCGTGCATTTTCGTTTAATTACCCGTAATTCAATTTTGAATTTTACAAATTTAATAACAATCTTTCGTAAGACAAAAGATAGAAAACGGAAACAACTGTTGCCATAAATGATAGTAAGAGTAAGATATATCGTTATATATATTTTTCGTAATACTCAATTTTTGTTTGAAAATGGGCGGATTAGTCAGTGATGTATACCTGTTCTTTATTGTTCGATCGACAAACGTGTGCATTTTTTATTGTAGCTAATTCCGGTTACGCAACGTTTACCAATTTTTAATACATTTGCTCCTTTTGTGGTGTATACCTACTGCGTTGTTTTCTGTGAATCTCCATTGTCTCGTTTAGCTTGGGAACTACTTGAATAGGCTGGTTGACTAACGTTACAATACTAGGACCAGGCTTCTACAACATGTATTTATCTAACCAATATATTTTACAACATTTGTTCGACCTTTCCTGTGTTATTTTCGCACAATCACACAAAACACAGTCGTAATCTCTCACATTTAACAATCTTATTCTATCAACATTCGTTACGTATCTCTACGATAGTTATCTTCTACCATTAATTATATACTTATTATAAACAAACTAACCACAACTACAACGATATTCGAAGCGAAAATGAAGAAGGAAACAACGAACTATACGGCTTAAAGGAATTACAAAAAGAAATAGCGGACCTAAACCAGCTAATAAATATAAACCAAATGATAAAGGCTATAAGAAGATTAAAATAGCAACATGGACCGCCAATTCCCTCAAAGAAAAATTGAGGGAGGTATCATAAACTTTTTACACCAATACGAAGTTGACATCTTATTCATCAACGAAACTAAACTCACTGATGAAGACAAAGTTAAAATTAGAGGCTACCAAATCCATAGAAAAGATAAAACAAGACGACAAGGGGGAATGGCAGCGATAATAAAGAACACCACAGCGTACGTTATTATGGAAAATAGAAACAACCAACACATGGAATCCATAACACTAAAAACAACACCATACTAACCGGAATTTACAACAGCCCTCAAAGAAAATTTACTCAACAGGACCTTCAAGCACTAATCGGAACCCACAGAAAAACAATAATCATTGCCGATCTTAACGCCATACAAAAACTGGAACTGTCATAGAGCAAATGACAATGGCGATGTCTCAAATAACTACGTCACCGACAACAACTGCTACATCCTGGTAGCAGACAAACATACACACCACCCGCCAAACAATACGACACCAACAACCATTAAAATAGTAAATAACAAGAACATAACGCGCATATCAACGGCCACGACAATAGAGGAGTTAAACTCCGACCACTACACAATTATTCTTACCATAGGAGACAGGCCGTCGAATAGAAAACATAAAGAAAATACCAGACTACAAAAAAGCGGACTGGACACTCTACAAGAGAAAATTATACTAACAAGTAGCCATAAATAACAATATAACCGGCACCAACACATTAGAAGAGGAAATCAACAAATTCACTAGCCTTTATAGAATCAGCTCAAACGGCTATTAAATTTAAAACAAACTACAACAGCAAAGAAGAACTTCCTGAATCCATTCTCAGAGACATTAAAAATAGAAACAAAACCAGGAAAAGATACTAAAAATGCGGTGTGGCTGTAGATAAGATAATATACGAAACACAAACCAAACAAATAAAAGAAGATATCACCAATTATAGAAACGAACGAAAAGAACGAAAGATGGAACGAAAAGCTAAAAAAATAAACGAGAACAAAAACAACATCTGGAGGACCACAAAACAACTTAAAAAATAAATACTCACCAATACCAATACTGAAAGCCAAGAACGGGCAACAAAGCACAGACAAGGAAAATACAAAGCTTTGTAGAAATTTTCCAAAATATCGATAATACCGTACCAGCGAATATTTCTACAAAGCTTTGTATTTTCCTTGTCTGTGCTTTATTGCTCGTTCTTGGCTTTCAGTGCCGGTATTGGGGAGTATTTATTTAGCTATTAGTTGTTTTGTGGTCCTCCAGATGTTGTTTTTGTTCTCGTTTATTTTTTTAGCTTTTCGTTCCATCTTTCCAAAATATCCATAATACCGTACCAGCGAATAGCAATGACCAAGAAAACATCAAAAAAAATGGTAGAAGAATACATCGACACAAATAAAGCAGCACAAACAACCACAAAACTGGCAACACCACACGAAGTAAACAGTATCATAAGAAAACTTCCACCGCACAAGGCGCCAGGTAAATATGGTATTAAAAACAAATTACTAAAATACTTCACTAGAAAAGCGAAAGTTCAATTAACATACATAATTAACGCTATAATACAACTAAAATACTATCCACGTTCCTGAAAAATTGCCATAGTTATTCCCATTAAACAGCCAGGGAAACCAGATGACCAGCCATCGAGCTATCGGCCAATCTCACTACTTCCAACGTTATCTAAAATAACCGAAAATATTATATACAACAGACTCAAGAAACAAACTAGTAGAAACAACACAATACAAAACGAACAATGTGGATTTCGAAACAGCTAAGCAGAATAACAACAGACATAATAAATGGATTTCACAGAAATAAAGTAACTGCAATGACACTCATAGACATCGAAAAAGCTTTTGATAAAGTCGGGATAGGTGAACTTGTATACAAGCTTATTAAAAGCAACTACTCACCGGTCATAATAATACTAATCGACAACTATCTAAGAGAAAGGAGAATACAAACAAAAGTAAACAACACGCTATCTGAAGAACAACAAATAGAGGCAGGAGTGCCACAATGCTCGATACTAGGACCTCACCTATTTAACATATTTATATCAGATCTACCAAGAACATCACAACCGAAAATGGCACTGTCCGCTGATGACACGGCGATCTACGGAGAATCCTTCAGCGAGATAATAGCGCACAAAAAAGTGCAAATGCATATACCACCAAGATTAAAATAAATCCAACAAAATCAGAATCCATCACCTACACCAAAAGAAACAAGAAATACAACATACAGAACCCCACACAATTATCAAGTATCTTGGGATAATACTATATAGCAGCCTTACATACGGACAACACATTCCGGAGACAATTCGCAAAGCCACATCGCTAATAAAATATTTATACGCTCTCTTGGCAAGTAACAGTACATTAAATATGCAGAACAAACTACTACTTTACAAAATTATCTAGAGACCTACTATATGCGACAGCAATTTGGATGGGAGCTGCAACAACACACCATAAAAAGCTACAAACTTTCCAGAACAAAATCTCCAGGATTATAACAAAATTTGGTAGATACGTGAAAATCACGAAACTCCACGAAGACAGAACTCCCATATGTCAAGGAAGTAATTCAACACGAGGCAAATACATTCTATAAGAACCTGAGCAAATACCCCAATCCACTCGTGAAACATATCACGAGCAATAACATAAATGGAAAGCACAAAACACCGTACGAACTTGTCGAACAAGGATAAATGCTGCACACCAGCCCCGAAAACGAAGAGGTTTTACGTATTTAAATCGCTTTCCTGTAAAGCACACAACTCACAAACACAAACACGTGGAAAAGGCAACGAACAGTAGCCATGAAGGATGGGAGGCGGAACCAACCCCTGGAGATGGACGAGTGGAGGAAGGTACACCCGAGGCCGAGAACCGAAACTACCCATACATTATTCTACATATTATCAAGTATATCCATATTGTAAATACATTATAAATAAATTATTTTTGATTTGATTTTGCTATTTGGAAATAATTATACAACGGAATGGATGTTAACGATGATTAGTCACATTTGATCATTTGAATGCTTCAACAGTGCTAGTACTGCTTCAAGCATTGATATGATCAAATGTTATAAATCATCCAATTCTGCATTACCTTTACGCTAAAAAAAATAATAAAAACTACAAAACATTACAAAACAAAAGAGGCAAAAGTTTCGTTACCAAGAGGAATCGAATCGAACATTCGGAATGCTTCGATATAGTATGTTTGTTCTGGAGATTATGAACATGACATATATTTACGTCCTCCTGTTAAAGCTACCAGCAAGAGAATATTTATATGATGTTATTGCTTCTGTCAGTGCTAATATATAATACAGTTGTTCATTGTCCAAACGGTGCCCACGTCCAAATTCTACACCATGTGAAAAAGTATGTCGTATAACACTTTACATTAACTCGACCTATTTACTTCGTTCATCACAGTTTAACATATTGTATTGCATTTTTACTCTCGTTGGTATTGGTGTTCTCGCAATTTGATTTTTAATAATTCTGTGTTGCTTATTTTGTTTCACCTCCATTATTCCAATATATATTTCTTCTACACCACAACCATTTTCATAAAGTTGAAAAGGGCACGAACGGAAATCTTCCTTTTTGACATGTGCTGCATGTACACTTACATAAAGAAATGACCAAAAAAGGTTTTTACGTTGGGGCACACATGCCTTTCATGAAAGTTCTTACAAACATTTCGTCGACTTATTTCGTTGGCTTCATAGGTTTGACGATTCATGCAATGAAGGGAAACTTGCCGAAAATATCAAATATCCACGAGATGACACGTTTCACTCACGATGTATTTTATAGCAATTCTCGTTTGTGCAGCAAATATTCCGCCGTAGGTGCGGATCGGCGGGCGTTCGCCCGACAGAAGCGGAATGAAGATGTGTCACTCGCGGCTTAGGTATCTTTCCTTTCCTTTTTCCTTGCAAATCGCACGAGGATATATTTATCACAGACAGCATTTTTATGCTGGACGTGCTCTGTACGTTCTGTGACCGCTTCAGGAGATAGCCTTCTCCCGGGTCGTTTTATACGCCGTCCGTGAATTATTCATAATGCGATCGGGCGAAACCCGATCGCTTACATGTCGAGGTGCGCTGAAAATATAAGCTTTGTTTAGACATTTTGCGCATTTTGTCATATCCAGGTTGATAAATTATAACAGGCGTGGTTTTCGTTGCAATTTGTTGGATACACTCGACCAAATTGTGGTAAATAGTTGCGACCGTATTAAATCAAGCGATTAAGGGCGTCGCTAAAAAATCCACCTAGCTGTTTACGAGTGTATTTGTGCAACAATGTAAGGTCACAACTACACCTCGCGTATCGTTAAAATTATACGTCGGCAAATGTGGCGCGTAAATCACGAAATATGCAAGAATCTTGGCAGAAGAACAATTGCCCGCGGCCTGACACTAAATCACTTGTCCGCATTAAAACGGACGGCCGAACGTCACGTATTATTTTTCCGCGCTATTTCGGCCACGTAATTTTAAATCGTCTAATTAACCGGCTCTTTTTGCGTTTAATGCGCGCCGTTCGTTCCGGTTTTTATGCAAATTTTTATGCGCAGTGTAATTAGCTCGCGTGCCACTTGTTAATTCATGAGGAGTTATCGTCTAGATCTCGTTAAAAATTTACTCGGGCGTCGGTGGCAATTTCGGGGATATTCATGATGATATTCATATGTTAAGCAGCAGTATAGGTAATCCGCACACAACCAGTAATGAATAATATTGCTGCCACTTCACAATTAATCTTCAGTTAAATTATATTTCTGACATAAATACCACCTGCGTTAAACCATACATACTATATATATATATATTAGGGCGGGTCAAATTGTATGGACCGATTTTTTTTTATGAAGCGTATAGCAAAAATGTAATCTATAGGTGATTCTGAGAAATTTTGCTCAAGAGACCATAGCTCTAAGTCGGATTTGGAGCCCCCCAAAATTTCAAAATAGAAATTTTTCCATATATACATAGAACAATTTAATTAAATTCGTCATAAAATCGGATAGAATTATAGTAGATTTCTCAATTTGGGCTTGTTTGAAAGGTATTTTTATCACCTTTCAGAATCTGATACCTGTAGAGTAAGTCGTCAATGGCAGCATTGTTCAATTGAACAACTTTGTAACACTGAATAATGACGTTACAAAATAATGACGTTTACCACCACTAAACGTTGCCAAGCTTGCTTTTCCTTCTTCCTTAATCGTTCATCGTGCAATACGCACGCAGTTTGCCAAAATACTTAAATAAAAACTCGGTTATCACAATACCAATATTTACTTTCATATACATTATGTATTAGTATAGGAATCATGAAAAATTTCGAACTCGAGATTTCAACGGATATACACGTTTTGAGGTCCCCTGAATCGTTTCTGACTATTTTCGGAATGACGTCTGTGTGTGTGTCTGTGTGTCTGTGTGGTACTGTGTGTCTGTGCGCGCTCTAGCGTCCAAACGATTATAGCTAGAGCTCTTCAACTTTAAACTTAACATTTGTATGTAGCAAGGAGGAAAACGTCCTATTTTGAACGCAATCTCTTAACCGGAAGTGATGGTTTACTCTTATCACCTTTTTCCATATCTCGAAAACGGTACACGTTACTGGAAAACATATTCTTACATAAATTATAGATATTGGGGTAATTACTGTGGGGAATTTCGAATGGTATTGTTCCAGTTGATTTAGCTAACATTAAACCAGGACCAATTGCACATTCTCGTTGGTTAACCAAAGCAAGTAGATTACTACGATTACATGTAACAACTAATACACCATCGACCAATTTAAAAACTTTGGCAGTTTATATTATTACAGTTTATGTGCCAATGTACTTCAATGTGAAGTTTTATAACTCTGTTGTGTACGGCAGTGCACTTTTATTAAAATTTATACGTTGGACACGATACTTACAACCAAACTTTCGTAATATTGTAGATGGTGTAATTGAAAACAACTCATATTACGCACATCCCGAAAATATCTTATTAACAATGTTATTTGATGATCGAAAAGCAATACGGGATAGAGCTATCAAAAAGATTTTACACTATCGAGAACAATTGTACGATCCAACTAAACTCAGAGTTTACAAAAAATATATCTTAAATTTCAATGCTACCGATTATGTCAATATGGTTGACATGAATAACGACGATATATTATTTGAACCAGCATTTACTCGACAGATTCCATATGATCACTTGGTAGAATACTTAGATTTCGTTGAACCACCACTGGCTGATCCACAAATTCCAATGCACATACAAGGAACAGAAAGACATGTACAATTATTAACGAGTGTTTCAAAACGAGTTATAGAAAAGAATCGTGAAGGAGTTATGGCAGTGACATTAGAAAGTCGTAAGAAAACTCCTCGAATGGAAAGTAAAAAGGACCTTAAAAAATAATATTACCACGTTAAAACATTAAATTGTAGGTCGAGAATAATATTTAAAAATAAATTGAATAAAAAATGTAAAAATAGTGTTTTCTTGTTGAAACCTTGAAAATGTTGATTTTTTCAAATCGATTTTCCTACAAAAAAATTGATCGTAATAAAAGTTTTTGGAAATTATCAGAACTTTTATAATCTGAATTCTGAATTCTGAATTTATTAGTTAAAAGTTCATTTTTGGCTATTTTTCGACAAAAAATTCCTAATATCTCTACTAAAAATAAAAAAAATATTGGTATCAATACAGATTCTGAAAGGTGATAAAAATACCTTTCAAACAAGCCCAGATTGAGAAATCTACTATAATGCTATCCGATTTTATGACGAATTTAATTAAATTATTCTATGTATATATGGAAAAATATATATTTTGAAATTTTGGGGGGCTCCAAATCCAAGTTAGAGCTATGGTCTCTTGAGCAAAATTTCTCAGAATCACCTATATATTACGATTTTGCTATACGCTTCATCAAAAAAAAATTAACCCGCCCTAATATATATATATACATATATTGTACTTATGGTACTTATCTTGTATCATGAGCAGTCAGTCGTGGAATAAAACGCTTTTAGCAATATTAAAGTTTATTGCAATAAACTTTAATATTACTGCCGCGTCGTTGCGATTCGATGCTCTTGCGCCTACGCTTAAGATGTTTCTACATTGACTCCTAGTCACAGAACCATGCTGCTCAACGGGTCGTGACGATGGTACCCGTGTATGTTCGCTCCTTCTGGAATTTTTCAGACCGTTAACTGATGGTCTGATGGTTTTGAGTCCGTTTCTCAATTTCTATAGTTTCCCCTATTATTCTTTCTGTAAAATGTGGTACATTGGCTATAGTTTTAATATTTTCAAAAATTTTGTGTCTAATGGTTATGATGTGATTTAGGAGGGATGATGATGTATATTTTTCTTGTACAGCTCTGACGTGTTCTTGCTTACGGACTGTTATGGGTCTGTTGAATTATCTAATATACTTTTTATCGTAGTGTCTTGGTTTTTGGATTTCAGAACATAGCTTTCTTACTTTATGAAAAGAAACTACTAATTTTTTGCAAGTAGAACATCGACATCGTCTTTAAACATCTAAAAATAGAATCCAAAATCCTGCAGGAAGGACAAGGTGTATACGAGATCTCATGCAGAGGCTCCAATAAAAATTATATTGGACAATCCAACAGACGCATAAAATTCTGTAAGCAATCCCTCGTGAATCATATCTCATAGACACTGGGCGGACAACAGAAAATCTGTAGCCAACAGTAGCGAATGTACCACGAGAAACAAACAGAAACCTCAACAAACGAGCCGATGCTCAATGACTTCCAAGAACACGAAGTCTCAACAATCCACAATCTTGCACAATTGTCACCAGTGATCGTGTAGTATAAGGTTCTGGTGGTAGGTTTGTAACGGTTCACCAGGAGTTTTGAGTATATGGCCCTATTAACAGTAATCCCATTTGGCATGTAGTCCTGTAAAGTTACCAATTTTGCATCCCAAAAAGTGTTAGCATAAGGTTTCCTGCCAAGATGTCTATACATTTTTTTTTTTAGGTTTTGACGAAATGGTGTCACGCCACTCTTTGATGGCTCGCTTGGTTTCTGGATGATAATGAGAAGGACTCATCCCAGACACAAACCTTACCATAAAGACACCATTTTCTGTTCATACCGTTGTAAAAGTTCTTCACAAACATCAATACATAGCTGTTTCAATTCTGGGGCCAATTGCTTTGGCATCTAGCTTGCTGACATTTTATGGAACTGGAAGATGTCATGCATAAGGTTATATACAGAAACACGGCCCATATTCAAAACTTCAGTGATTTCAACTCAACGATTTTCACTAAGGCTTCACCTGCCGCCATCGATTCAGGTGTCACAACACGAACTGCTTGGCCAGATCAGAAATAATTAGTTGTGGAAATTAAATTTGTTGACCAATAATAAAGTGCTACTTAACTAGTTGCAGAAAAAAGTGTTGCAATAGTGTCTTCACGTAAAAGAAGAAACTTAGAAGTTCTCTAATAACTATTGATGAGGACTTAACTTTTGGAAGATTACAAATTACTATAAACAGGATCGGTTTTTATATCATATTATTCAATTATTTATTGTTTTACTTTTATATATAAAAGTGAGACACCGTACGTCCTATGTATTATGAATACTTACATAAGAGATATAACACACGTTTAAAAATGAATTTGTCGAATGAAAATATGCAGGCAGAATATAAAACTTATAGGAATAAACTCAATTCATTAATTAAAACTACAACAATGAAATATTATAAAACGCAACTAGCAAATGAAACAATATCTGATAAAAATTGAATTGCAAACGATTTTATTATTGAAACTTTAGCAAATAATATTGTAAATAAATTTTTCTGTTTCTAATAATTCAAATTCTAGCCTCCACGGATTAGACGGAAGTAAAAAATGTTATAATGGACCTAAAATCACATAACGTGATCACCAGGACGTGATGAAATTACCACTGATATCTTAAAAGAAATCGCATGTATAATTTGCAAACGTCTAACTTTTCACATAAATAAAATAAATGAAGGCATTAGCGTAAGTGTATTTAAGATTGGAGGAATTAAATGACTATATACAAATTTCGCTAATTACAAATATCGCAAAAATATTTGATATGGTAGATTTCTTGAATAAATATAACGTCTTATCCAATTTGCAATATAGTTTTAAACAGAATGTATCTACTCAAGACGCAATAGCATATTTTAGATTCACAGTTTACTGGAACAAGGATCATAGTCGTGCAACCTTGGCGATATTCGTTGATAGCTAAAGCTTTCGATAGAGTTAGTCACGATAAATTAGTTGAAAAGGTTGCAAAATTGGGATTCCGCGGCACCACATGTAAACTAATCAAAAGTTATTTAAGTGGTCCAAAACAAATATTTAAACTATTTATTATTAATGTCCCACAGGTAAAATACTAAGCTTCGCAGACCATACAGCCGAGAAATTACGTCATCAATTAAAGCAGACTGTGATAGATGATTTGAAAATGATTAAGAATTGGTTTGATTTTAATTCATTAACAATCAATTATGAAAAACAACATATATACATTTCACTCCTACCAAAGTAATCATCCAAATTTAGAATCGTTGGCACTGTGGAAAATAACTCATCACATATAAAAATAGAAGAAGACGAGTCTGTAAAATATTTATGTATCATAATTGACAATCATCTTCGATGGAATTTCCAAATAAATAATATAATTAAAAAACTCAGATATTTACTACCAAAATTTAAATATTTGCAATTAAAAAACTCAGATATTTAAATTTTGGTAGCACCAAAATTTAAATATTTGCGACACTTTTTAAATTTACCACAACTCGATCTATTATATTATTCATTGGTTCACATGTGCGATATGGTATTATTGGCTGTGTAGGTGTAGTTAACAATGATTAATATATAAACACCATGCAAAAGTGGTTTTTAAAAATTATTTATAGACATATCTTACAAAACAAACTGTCTCTTCAGTGAGGCTAGAAAAATGGACATGCGACAACTAAATTGTTTTAGTACATTAATAAATATATTTAAAAATAAACAGTTAATAATCCAGCCAAATCACGATTACCTTACTAGGAATAAAGATACCATTACAATAAAGAGACTCAAGTTAACAAAATTATTAGCCGACATTTCAAATATCTTAGTCCTGCAATATATTATATTATATTATTCTGAAACAAAAAGTATAAATTTCATTAGTTTGTTTAAAAATAAAGTAAAAATATGAATACTAGAAACTCCAAGAATGTATATTCATCAAATAATATATTAATCATATTTCAATAGTAATATTTCCCCCAAATCGTAATGTTCATTTCTAGGGACTTTTAAGGTTTTCATTTGAAATTGATAAAGCTCCTTGGCAAACACTAACGAAATTCTATATTAACGTAACACTACTAACTGCTTTCAATAGACGACGTTTTGGTTTTCTTAGAATATTTCTAAGAAATGACCTTAGTAGCCTATCATTCAATCCAGTTGGGTAAGTACACCCCTCGCATTCTTCGGACTGCTGGTCACTGTTGATATGCTTTTAATATGGTCTGCAGGTTAACTAATCTGCATCAGACACCATTTCATATTATTTTCAAACAGGTAGGGATTAAAATTTAATTAGAAACCGTGTAAAAACAATCTCGTTCGATCGCGACGTTAAACTGCAATCCGGTCAGTTTCGTGCGAAGCGATCGCATTTTATTAACGCCTTTGAATAATATCTAAATTTACGATCGCGCCCGGCATCGCGGAATTTTCCTCGCGAATAATCGCGGCGATTCATTGACGGAACCTGCAACTTGTTTACACGTCGATGAGTAAATTTGCGAACGCGTCTGTTTTATGTTGAACGTGGCAACATTTTTAGTTGGTGAGTAATCGACTAATCATCGTATGCGTGTGTGAACGTGCGTACGTGGGCTTGATTATTACAGCTACTAATTATACAATTTATTTTAAGTTTTTTAAAGTTTGCGGATTTAATTCGGAGAGAGCTCCGAAATATTTAAATGTATTTGACACTAAGCGAGTGTGTGGGTTGCTCGGACAAAATGTAAGTTTATTCCACGAATTTGAGGAGTGAAGATGTCGCGCAATATGATTTCGAGTTGCTCGATGAAGAAATTGACAAGAAATCACTGTGAGTATTTCACTGAATGTATCAAAGTAGTGCCGTTTCGCTGAAATTCCTTACATTTACAAAGAATATTACTCCAACATAATGTTGGAGTTTTATAAATTATCAAAATTACTGTCATATCAACAGTTTTCCAAACACAAAAAAAACTGGCTAAAACAATTAGAAGATATTGATATTTTTAACAGAAGTGTAAGATGTACCAGTTCCAATTTATGTAAATTTCGTAAATGCCAACTTAGTCAGTAGTCAGAGACTATTATATTCAATGTTTTAAATGTCACATTTGTTTTAGAAATTTAATGAAGGTGTTCAATTTATTAAAATTGTATTACATTGTGTTAGTGTTTAAAGTCTTAACTGTCATATTCATTAAAATTTGACTTCAAAAACATGCCTCTACGTCAATTGACAACTAATGAAGACAAACAAACTGTTGGAATACTTCAAATGGGCATAAAATAACTAGAAGTTGCTGAAAGATTTGGAGTTTCCCAAAGCCCAATTAGAAGGCTGTGAAACAGGCAAATATTCGTATATAATGGTGGCTTTGTCATGGTTAGGGGTGAATTACTATAAAAAGATGGACGCCACTGTACATTTGTGACAGAAACATGAACAGTGTTGTCTATCAAAACGACATCATTAACAATATTGTAATCCCCTTACCGCGTCCCATTGGACAAGAATTTCAATTTTTAGACCATAAACCTAGACCTCACTCGGCACAAATTGCGATGCAAGCAATTGAGGAAAGTGAAATTCAACATCTGCAATTACCAGCTAGGTCGTCAGACCTTGGCTCAATAGAGCACCTTTAACATTGAGGTGATTAAAAACGATGTTACCTCAACTGTGGGATGATTTACAGTAAGATGATATTGACCATTTAATATTGAGCATGCCACGTCAAGTACATGCAGTAATTCAAGCCATAGGTGGTCATACTCGGTATTAAAAATAAAAAAAATTATGTTCGAATTCAAAAAAATCTGCAATTTCAGTTTGATGATTGATATTGCAATTTCTTTTGGACATTTAGCCGTAAGATTTGTTTATAAATTAATATCAATTAAATCGAGTTTTTATATCAAATGTATTAATAGCCCCTAATTTTTGCCGCCACTATACATAACTGCAACGAGGATGAAGGATGAAAGAAGAAATCATATAAGATGATAATATGGGCGGAAAGGGAATTACGAATTGATAAAGGTCATCAATTAAATTTTGAAGTTGCATTTGCGATAACCAAATGTTGCAAAAAATCATAATAGAGATAAAAAATATCGTAAGTGATCCACTGTGTCACATCATAAACAAATCTTTCGAAATGGGGATTTAAACCATAACCTTAAAAGATTGTATCTAAGACGATGGCGATATTTAAAAAATAAGCACCCCGAAAGACATCACTAACTATAGACCGGTATCCACACAAAGTCAAATATTTAAAATATTCGAATGGTGCTTTAAGAAAAGACTCGACAAAAAACCAGGTCCACAGCTTCAGCAATACAGGCAACTATTAAAACTATTTGTGGTGGTTTAAAAAAAGAAAACATAGTGGGACACTTCTTTGACGTGACTACAGCATTCGATTCCATACACACCGTTCATTCTAAAGAAACGATATTTACAGGGAATAAGAAGAGTAGCCAATAAATGGATTCGCCCGTATCTGTCAGGTAGAACACAATAAGTGTAAGCAAACGAAGTACTTGTACAGGACTATTAAACAATATGATATAATGACAGTTTACTCGCTATATATGTCCAAACTAGTGCAACACAACATGGAACATAGTGCAAAGAGTAACGAAATCACTTACAGTTATAAAACGCGAAATAGAACCGATTTCTGTAGAGTCACAGTTTCAGTCAGTGAGAAAACAGATGTGAACCTAATTTTAGGAAATTCAAAAAATTGTGTTTAGAACATCTTACCCAGAAAACCTAGTTGGAAAAATAAATAAAATAAATATTAACCTTAACACATTGAATAAAGTGTCGTGTGGTAAGGTTAATATTTATTTTATTCTAATATTCCATGAATGATTATTTTGAATCTTACAATAACTTTCTCTATCTGACATATGACACGAATTAACTTCTCCACCTACCCCCTTATCTATTCATGCATGTTAATATATTATCTAAGTAATCACACGCACCAACGGCATTGACGTACACAACAATGTAACATTCTTGTAATTGCATTTGAGGATCAAAATAAATATTATTATTGTGGTTTCGTTAGAAAATTGATAGAAAAATTGCATACGTTAATTTCTGAATTTTCTAAGGTAACAATATTGACAAGATGTTGCATACATAAGTTGAATTAACAGCGCCTTATAAATTGACAATTGTTGGTATTGTATATATTATTACGTTTGTAATTCGACTCTCTTTGATGGTTTTGCAACAAACTCTTCATACACTTACAGCTAACCATCAAGTTACCAGTGCTTTTGGTCGAGAGGGGTGCTAAGTGGAGAGAAACACGACAATCGTATTTAATTTAATTTGAAATAGACAACAGATGCCTACTAAAACTGTCGTATAAATCCACTACTTTTCCGTAAGAAAATTATGAAACAAGGCACATTAAACCGTTAAAGTAGTACTGACCAATAGGTAGAGCTAAATTTTTAAAAATATATTGAAAATGTATCTTAATTGGGTGAAAATGTAATTTGCAAAAAATATGCATGCGAGAGAACTGAAGAATAATTCAAGGAAAGTACAAACTTAAATAAAATCCATAGAAATCAAGTGTAAATAAAAACCAAACATTTCAAATAGAAAAAAAAATCAAGTGTAAAAAATATAAAGAAAAACAATAATGGAAAAAGCGACAAACGTAAAGTTTATTACGACACCTTTCATTTGTCATATTAATGCTTATTGCTTGACAAGGGTTTTCGAAATACCTTATTGAAAAATAAGGTATTTAGAAAACCCTTGTCAAGCAATAATTATTAATATGGCAAAAAAATTAAATAAAACCTATCACGGTATCAAGGCCGTCTTTCTATATACCCCAGTATGTACTGTATCACTACAAAACTATTTGAAAAATAAATTAACCCGCAATTGCAAAAGCATTGTCAAAAAATTTTATTGTAATGAATTAAATATTGGACATGTGTGACACTTAATATTAAATGAATATTAAAAATGAATATTAAACCCACAAAACTCCTGTTGTGAAAAGTCTAGCTAAGAAAGCCATTAACAAAAATCTACTAGAATGAACAATGTTCAGGTCATTGTAAATTTAGATAAAAAAGACAAATTGATTTGTAAAAACGCATTATGAATCAAAATACAGGCAACCTATAACAAAATGTACCCAATTCAAGACTTTCTCCAACACAGTGAATTACAAAACAATTCTTTCCAGTCAACAATAGATCAAGTAAGTCAAAATTTTTGGCCAATTTGGGCTTCGCAATATTTTCAATGTATTTTGATAACGGAGATAGATAGACGAAAATTAATTACGACTTATTTATGATGTATTTTCGTAGTTATTGAAAAGTCCTACAGACTGACCTGTGACTTTTGAAAAAATCACATAAATTATCAACACAGTAACATGAATGTGACCAAAATAGTAATTTTCCAATAATCGTGAAAAGAAGGAAATCAATAAAAGTGATAGTTGGCAAAATGTACGTTTGGAAATACATATATGAAAATTTTCTTTATTTTATTTCGGAAATTATTATCGTTTTAGTTATGTGGATGGATCTTTCGAAAGTTTTTCAATCCAACCTAAATTATTTAGTTACGTTTTCACAAAATTTGAACTGATGTGAAGGAGACGAATATCATTTCTTTTACATAGAAGATGATTTTGCTTTTTATTTTTATGCTTAATGAAAAGTAAGACTGTTGTTTTGACATTTAACCAACTGTCGTGTGCTAAATGCCAAGATCGTCAGCTCAACTAATATCATTACCGTAACAAATAAAATAACTTATACATTAATATGATAAAATTATAATATATAAATTTCCTTAGGGTAACTTCTTAGATTCTTTTAAAATAAAGTTATGCACGAGATTTTCCATCTGTCCTATTAAGTGAACCACCGATTTTATGGATGGCCGAAAGTTTGTACTCAACGGTAAGTAACCGTTCGAAAACGAAGCCTCCAGATGTCGCCGCTGTCGGCGTAAAGTTACCGCGTCCGATATTGCGGTTGCAAAACTTTAGCATTTTACTGCATCCGTTTCGGTCAACAGAATTGCAAATTTTAGTGCACTGGCTTATTTCATATGATATACTGTAGAGTGTGTGCTTGTGTTCTGACACCCTTATTTATTACAGTGCTAAATTTAATTAAGTCTAAAACGATTTGCATTCATTTTAAGGCTTTCCAATAACTAATAAATGTATTTTAACAAGGATCTGGTAGTTGACAGTTAAATCCAACAATAAACCATTGTAATTTTTTGCCCGCTATTTGAAGTTTTTTGTCTTCTTTAGCGGATAACTGTCGAAGAAATGTGGATGACGTCGATAGTTCATTCACATTTACAATTTGGCAATAATTAAAGGGCTGATAGGACCAGTTCTCAAGAATAATTATAAACAGTTAGTAAGCTACTGTAGTGTGGAAGTATCTGTTTCCTGTTATAATGCAAATGCAAAATGAGACTTAATTATTTGGGTTTCATTGATGAAAATTATCATATGAGTTGTAATATATAATCAATATATATATTAGTGTTGTCATCGTTCCTTTGTGTATAATGTGTCGATCATCTTCTTGGAGATGGTCATGAATTTCGTTCTTACCGGTATGGAGGCTTTTTCTCCGGCGGCGGCGGTTCCCCCGTTGGGGGGCACATGACCAGCCTTGGTGACGAGTCCTGCCGGCACCCGCACCGTGAGGCGTTTTGAATCCGCGTCTGCAGCGGCCCACTCACACGTGGCGCCCCTTCGGAAATCGCACAACGCACTCAGTAGTACATCTCCTCGCACACAACCGAGACTGCGAGTCCCCCAATCGCACACACTCCGTACGGACGCGCGAAAATTCGCCGCTACCAACTACGACACTCAGCAGTTGCTTTCCAAGACGACGCGTACGACATTATTCCGCCTGAGACCGGTCCTGACGCGTCCGAAAAATTCGCAGATTCCTCGCGCGTGCAATTTCGACGTTATGTCAGTGCGTATTTATACACCAACTGTACGTACACTCGGCGGAATTCGCGCCTGCAGTCACGTAACCCTGCCGCCCGGAAATCGGCCGAAAATCGACTCCTCTGCGTCGTTGTGGGCACACGACGGCGCCCCCCGTGTGATCGTCCGTTCGTTGTCTGACCAGCAGATGGGTCGGGGCGCGTGTTCTTTTCTGTCGGTCGTCGATTTTTGAAGCGATGCGATTCGGTTGAGTGAGTACCCGACGCCGGGGAGGTTTGTGCGGCACTGGCGGATAGGCGCCGTTATCGAGCGACGCCGACGCTAAAGCGCAGGAGCGACGCGCCGACGCTCCGCCGATTCAGCTACCTGCTGCTTTTCGTTTACTCGCCGCGCCGACCGATCCACCAGCGTATTTATTTCAACTTGTCGCGCCCGAAACAAAGAATTTAGTATCTTATCGATGCCGCTGTGAATAGCACAAGTTACAAAATACCACAGTCATCATTAACACATAATTCCAATAATATTGTTATTGCTTTCAACATGTAAGTAATTTTCATTAAAATTTCCGCCAAAACTGAACACATGAGTAATCATTTTTGTTTCATCTTAAAATGTTAAAATAACATCCTGGGGTAATTTCTACCTTACTTTTGAATTGAAAATATCATTTAACGCGCATACATCATATTTATTGGACTATGAGTAAAACAACACGCCCATTCTATTTGTGAGACATAATATTCAACTGTTACATGATACTTAGTGAAATTCGTTACGTTAAATCGACAATTTCAACAAACAAAAGTAACTCACAGAAGTTCAATGCTGGTGGTTCTTTTTTCTCTTTGTAATCAGTGCTCAGACCTTTTTAGGTAATACATTTAACGAAACCCGAGTCCGAAAGAAACACGAAATTTAATGCAGGAATTAAAACTAATAAATTTATATGGAAACCAAAACAACAGTAAAATGATGAAATAAATATAACCAAACAACAAATAATATAACTGGACAACGGAACAACTAAGTATAATAATAATAACTGTTGGTAGTTTTATCTTCCTCATTACTTCAAACGCCACACCACTGCGCAGTCTTGGACCGCGCCCAAATATAGATAATGCTTAAGCGCGCCTGTTCATGTACGCATGACAACATTTGGGAATGCAGTTGAAGAAACATTGAAAAAATATTCAACCGGTTTTTACTGTTGCTGGAAAGTGATTTGGATGACAATAACTAAAACAAAATATTAATTAAATGAAAAATATCCAACCAATAAAATACATTCACTGAAACTGAACTTCGTATCACTTTAAGAAATCCAACCTGCCATGACTTTCCTCAGAAAATTTGCTAAAAACTAATGCGAAAGAAACGTGAACCACGATGGCTGTGCCCA
This sequence comes from Geotrupes spiniger, assembly GCA_959613385.1. NCBI lineage: Eukaryota > Metazoa > Arthropoda > Insecta > Coleoptera > Geotrupidae > Geotrupes > Geotrupes spiniger. The sequence goes on along the minus strand of OY390731.1, from coordinate 43,008,631 downwards.
CCACCACTGGGCTCCAAATATTTATTATCCTTAACAATACAAATATTAAATATTGCAAAATAGAAAATTCTAACAAAAGAACTACAATATACATACGTAACAGAGGATACACTGTGCAAATTTATCCATATATTGTCCTGCTCAGAAGGAACAAATCAAAGAAGAAGATTGGAATCACTTCATTATTTTACGAAAGCATATATCGTATGAATTCATAAAAGAGAATAAGTTAAAAACTGTAGATACCAATGAACTAACCAACTGGCTACGTTATAATGAACATTTGCCTGATATCGTTGATTTCTTCGTTGGACAATTTGGATCCTAAACGTTAGTGACAAACGTTGGCCATCTTTTCAAAAACTGAGTTAATAGAAAATAGACTACCCAATTGTAATAAGAATAACAATTGGAAATTTGAAAATTTGGACAAAAGTGCATTTTGTTATCGCAACCAAGTCGCCACTGAAAAGTCTACACGAATAATACATCCGAGGAATTAATTGTAAACATCTTGCTTGTTTGTTGATTAGCAACACCATTTAATAAATCAGACTAAGAAACGACCAAATTTATATGTCCCCATCATTAACGTTCATATGAACAACGTTTTAGCAGTTGTTGATATAGTGTTCTTAATATCTTCCTTTCTATTGTTCTCGAGTCTTATTACTCTGGGAAATATTATTTAAGTTTATATTATCTTCCATGGAATTAATTATAAACAGTCTACTTGTCTCTTGATTAGCAACACCTTTTAGCAACTCAGACAATGAAACGACAAAATTTGGCTAAAGATGATTTTCGAGACAATGGCAACAATCACAAGCTCATTAAATTGTTAATAACGTTGTTCTTTCATCATTTACGTCTGGGTCTACCGCGTCTTCTTCTACCTCCTGCTATTGAATATATTGTAGTACTTGTCCCTGCTCGCTATACATATCCACGCCATTAATGTTTTCATGAACAATATTTTACATCATATTTCTTGTAATCCTTCATCCTTAAGTATTCATTAACAGCTACTTTTATTAATTCTTTAATTCTTTATTATTCTTAATTACAACAGAAAAGCTATTACAACAGTAAAATATATCAAATCACCAATTTCAATAACGTTATGCTAAAACTGTCTATGTTATACCTAACAACGCAACACTAACGCATACTTCTCTAGTAATATAATTATTACTATCCTCGAAACCATTCGTTATAAGAACAATTTCGTATTTTATTGCGTTATTATCCTGTTTAAGCAAGTCTATCTTTGTGTCTCCTACTACAATCGATTTTTACTGTCGTTACTTTCAAAAAAATTCCAATTCTTGGATAAAATTGATCTATTTTTAAATTAATTAAACGCCGGTGCTTTATATAAGTTTTGCTAGGTCCTCCTCGCTATAAAGCTTTGACCTACGCGGCCTCAGTTTTCCGCGCGAGAATTTTTCCGCGATTTACCCATACAAACTTCCACTGATTACTGAATGCTATCGATCTCGCCTCGTCGACAATTTCTTCACCACTATTATCTTTTCTATAAGTTTCGGGTGTACTATTTCGCTGTTTAGAACAGTTTCCTTTTTATTTTTGAGAATGTCTTCTCGCTCTCCAGCCGTATAAAGTTTAACAGAGATGACCCCCTGTTCCTATTGATTGACGTTTTTTGAACTAAGTGGTGGAATATTTCTACAACGATATTTTCAGCGCTCAAACGATCTCCCATTTTTCTTAGAGACAAGATAATTCACTTGTTCCCCAAATTATGCTCAAGTCCTAAATTTTCAAATTCTTTACTGTGGCTGTCATGTCAGCCTCAAATTCAGCAACTCTTCGGTTCAGGGATTCAATTAATCTATCTTTTTTATCATTTGACTCCTTCAATGCAATTACTTGCTTTTCGAAATCCTTTACTTCTTCTATTATCTGTTTTTGACCTTCTATTACATCATCATATTGATTTGAAATAAATTGTTGGCTTTTATTACTTTCCTCTATTTTAGTTGTGCATTTGTCTAACTTCACTTGCTTATCCTGCATCATTTTTTTCATTTCCATTATCACTTTTACCAACATCGATTTTTGCAAGTTCTCCAAGTTATCAAAATCGCCCTCATCTTCAATTTCCTCAACTATTTGTTCGTCCATTGTTGCCTTGAATTTTTCATATAGAGCAAAGGGAAAGCGAAAGGAAAAAAACTGAGTGGCGACTTCTTTCTTTGCGCTTTTCCTTGCGAAAGTATTCCTGCTGACAGAGCAATCCTAATACAGATCCGCATCAAATCCATCGCACTAATCGTCTTCTTAATATTTTCCTTTCTATTGTTCTCGAGTCTTCTTCTTATTTTTTGTTGTAGTTATTATATCTGCAGAATGAATTACAGAATGATATTGTTTTAGTCTCTTGTTTGTTCAATAATCGCTGTTATTATTTTTTTACTTATGCTTATTTCTCCCTATCACTCCCTTAAATTAATCTCATCAAAATATGTATTAAATATATTTTCTCGAATTTCGATCTTTTTATTTCATTGTTATTTAACATTAGTCCCATTGTTCTCCTTCTAAAAACAACTCCTCCAAACTTTTGATCGTTATTTCTTCATGTATCTGATTTCCCTTTACTTATTTTCGATGCCACATATTCTCCACAACGAAGTTAACGAACATAGCTGATAGTGCATCTCCCTCTCTGACACTTTCATTGATTCCAAACTCTTCAGTCTTCAGTCACCGGTCATATAATAATGAACATATGTCTCGCATCGTTGACTTCTTCCTTGAGCAATTTTGATCCTAAACGTACCAAAGTGGAAAACTTTAGCCATTTTCAAAAGTTGAGTTAAGAAAAAATAAACTACCCCTTTAGAGTAAGAATAGCAATTGGAAACAATTTTGGGCAAAACCATATTTTCTTATCGTACTCGATTCGCCAGGGAAAACTTATGGTAATTAAATATAAACATCCTGTTTGTTTCTTAATTGGCAACACCATTTATCAAGGCAGACCAAATTTAGCGAAAAATGTCTTTGCAAGCTCATTAAATTGTTCTTTCTTCATTTATGACTGGATCTACCGCCTCTTCTACTACCTCCTGGTATTGAAATTTTTATTTTCTAGTTGTTTAATATTAGTCCTATGTTCTCCTTCTAAAAACAATTCCTCCAACTTTTTTGTTCGTTGTTTCTTCATATAGCTACTTTTCCTTTGCATATTTACTTATTTTATTACTTATTTATGAATCTTCTTCTCTGACACTTTTATTAATTCCAAACTATTTCGTCTTCGCTTTTTTGTGTTCTGATACTGATTGTTGTTCTCATTGTCATCTGATTTAACCTTCTCAGTTCACCATGTGCCGTGAGTTGTTTCAGTGATGATATGAGCGCTCCTCCTTCAGCTAAATAGACTGCATGTCCAATTCATAAAAAGTAGTTTTATTTCCTTTTTGGGTTCATGAGCCTCGCCCATAAACTGTTTTAATCCGCAATGGCAATATTTCTTATGTTGCAATCGTCGTTGTATTAACGTCAAGCTAATTTTACAAATAGCTTTCAGTAATGGATTTTCATGTATTTTGATGTTCGCCATAGTCTAGTATATATTTACCACATTTTATGCGGTTCATATATAATTCATCTTTTACTTGTCTTTTCCCATAATTTCCTTAATTTTCTCTCTTGGTGCCGTTAATAGGTTTTCCTCGGATAATTTTTCTTATTCTACTTTTTCGTCATTTCAGGGTCAGTTAATATTTTCTTAAAATGTTTTGTCCATATGAGTTTGTATTGTCCTTTATTATCTTACATTCCTTATTGGTTTATATTGTTTTCCTGAATTTTAAATTCGACAGAAATAATGTTTCGTTGTTAAATAATTAAGAGTTAATCATTAAAGAGGCTCGTTGGTCAAAAACCTCATTGCATTGTTGTTATGCAAAAGTGGAGCTAAAAAAGCAATAATATTGGAAAACATGAGTCGAAGAAAATAAGCAATCCAATAACGATAGAATGTTGCTGCTTACACGTAGTAGTAGGAGAATAGATACAAAGCAGACCATGTTGACAATGTTGACAATATAGAATAATAGCCACGAAGCATTCTTTGTTAGAATTATGTATAATTTTCGTTAAAACTACTTCGCCAAAAATTACATCAGTATTAATTTAAATTTGCACAACTCATGTATGTAATACAATGAGAAAAATGTTTACAAAAATTGCTATTATTTAATAATCCGAAATCAAGTATTTCAAACATAGTGGTTTGTGACAACTGTTTCTTGATCACTATTATCCATCAACGCAAATCACCAATGTTCGATCCGCAAAAAAATATAGAACGTTCAAAGTGAGATATAAGTAGTGCAAAATTAAATAAAACAGCTACATGTCCAGTCTTGGCCGATTTTAGAATCATAAACACGTACATTTACGTTTATGATTTTATTAATTACACCCTTCCTGCATTTCAATATGTAGCCCAACGTGTCAGCATAATGAACCGTCCAATAAAAATTTTGGGACTCAACATACTGAAAAATACAATCCTGTAAACCCTCAAATGTTCTTCCAATCTTACGTTGACAATTAGCACCCAACGTGCCGACAATTTTAAAATTCATCCAATTGTCGTCTAATGAAAAGCATAAGATTGTCAAATTTCAAATAGGATGAGATCAATATTTAATTCGGTCCCAACCACGTTCTTAATGATTCCATCGCCGTTACATTTTTGAAACTGGCGTAGGACATCCATCCATCGATTTCAACTTAGGGGATTGCTAAACGTAATTAAAAATGATTGCATTCTAGTAATTTACTCGATCCCTTTACGGTTATCTCTTTGATTTCCATCACTTGGCGAATTTCAATGTAATTACGCGGTTTAAGAGATAGAGCGCCTCGCACAAGCGCGGCGCCCGCTAATGACCTCCGCAATCGATACCAGCCAGCAAAAAATATCGTGTAAATGGGCGTTTGTATCTAAATACCGCATTCAGTAAGTACGTGATTACGATGTTTCAATATAATCAATAGGACATGTAAACCCTCGTAATGAACGGGAACGCACCGGTTCGATGCACTGTTCCAATCATGTAGATTGGTAATGGCATACCTATGTGGTAATTTCGTTCTTGTAGAGCGCTATTTATAGAATGTATTGGAGTGCCAATTAGCTAAAGAAGCGAGACATCCGAAATTGATTACTTTAACAAAAAGGCAGGAGAATATAATATTTAATAAATAAAATGTAAGAAAAGTTAGCATTTACTTTCAAAATTACGCTTGTGGTGAAATCGTCCAGCACGAATACTAGATCTTCAGAAGCGTCGGTCATAAAAAGGGCAGTTATTACAAAGAAAATGCACTGATGACTGAAAATTCGTAAATTCGGAATGATACCATTGAATGATTTAATAGAATGCCAACCAACAAGCTCCTAGATAAATGTGTCAACAGGTGGCAACACTATGAAACAGTGAAGGACTATGTAAGCTCGTGTCATACAAACTATCCTGTATACCGTTCACTACAATAAACGAAGCGGCCCTAGGAAATTTTAACGAATTGGTGGGTCGTCAACAATGTCAACGTAACAGTAGATTATCTTGGTATGTTTATTTTGTACCATCACAAGCTGCGGCGGTTTAATTAGTTCGCTATTAGTTATATAATAATAATAATAAATCATTATTTGTGTCCAACAGTAACATCAAAAAAGACATATCAACAAGAGTATGCCGTGTACATAAAATATTCAAAAAAATAACTATGTAAAAGCATACAATCCAAAATATTATACTGTAGCCAAATTCATGAATATGTCGTCAAAATACACTACTACTGATACACTGGACTCCTTGACATGGCATTAGTCCTGTAGCTTCGAATAAAAAATGGATTTTAATTTATTTACTTTGTTTTATCACATTTTGTGTTTTTATTTTGTTATGTGGTTTCTGTTCAAATTTTACTTGATGTAGATTAGATTTTTATTTGTTCTTATTACGGTTTGCCATGTCTGATATGACACAAAGGCAATTTATTTATTTTATATTTGATATTTTCCATATGATAGTACTGTTTCTTCAATGTCCTTCATATTTAGATTTTTTGATTGATACATTAACATATACCATATGTTATTTTCTTTATTTAAAATATTCCACAAAATTTTGCGGAACTATATGAAGTTCGTTTAATTTTATTAGTTCAAAAATATTTCTGCGATTGCTTTGTTGTACGAAAATATTACATAATACTTGCAAAACTGCAAAATCTGTTCGAAATGTGCTTACTGATTAACAACGCTAAGTCGACAATTTATAATCATCACAAAGGTACCATAACTATGTGAATGTTCCCGATATTTCATGTCAATAATTTACTTAAATCAACATATCTCTGGGTGGACAATAATCATGACCATGACCAATGCTTCTAAATTGTACTTTCTAAATAGTTACGTTGTCATAATAAAATAATTAAAAGTAAATACTAATCAACCCTAAATAGACACATTTGGCACATGAGCAAAGAAACAAAATATATAACATGTGAATGGATTTTAAAACGATATTTTTTAATGGGAAGTGTAATCTTGTTTCTAAATGTTGGGTATCGAGTACATAATTAGTTTTTTTAAACTGAAATATATCGCACTCAATGTTTATTAAAATTACTATAATTATAAGTCTTCCACAGGTAATTTTCTGTAAGATTTGTTTGTAATAAAATTTTAATTACTACGATGTGGAAAACTTTTTTGTAGCCGTAAAATCGATAAAATGTTTTCACCTGCTGTAAATATTTTTACAGTGTCGGCTCTCGGGTGGCGCCATTTTCAGCAACTTATATCCGATAGAAGAAAACATCTTTATTCTATTTGGTAGTTCCATACACGTTAGGTTAATTTTTTTAATTTAATTAAAAACTAGTTTTCTTGGGAAAATAAGCAAAATGTTGCTGGCACCTAACTTAGAACAGTCATCTCTTATGTATTGCTGAAAATTACCTTACTCTATAACCTATTTTATGACTCATACAAGAGAAGAAAGTTTTTAAACAATTATGGGAAAGTAACGTAAAATTTCCATTAATTAATACATTTAATATTTAATATTTTCTATCCTAATTAAAAAAAGGAAATATCTGAGTTTTCGTATCTTCTTATTATTTTTGTACCAATAAGCACACAAGTTTCTGGAACCAAGAACGTAAAAAATATTAATTGCAATTATCTTTAAACTGCAAAAAAGCAGTAGCAACACTTTTGTTCAACGTTCGTGATGAATTTTTACAATATAAATATTTTTTGTCAATTTATTGGCAAAATACATTCCAAAGTTTCCTTGAAGACCATTACATAAAAGAACACAACACAAACGTTTATCGTTTACAGAATTGAATAAAAAAATCCAATGAATTCTTAGCCGATTGCAATTCTTGACCATCAGGAAGCCACGCGCGATAATAGCATTGGCTGTTATTCCTTTTTGTAAATAATTCTATTAAACTTTTCTTCTTATCGCCATTTCGTCATTAACGAAACCACCAGCTATTTATTTTGTGTCTGTTTGTTTAATCTTAACTGTCAAGTACGAAGTGTTTAATGGACCGGTCTTTATTAGACATGGACATAGATGTAAGCTCGTAAAACTGCAAAATTCAACGTCAGACTATATATACGAATTTAGTCTGGATAACTTCCACCAATGTAATAAAAATTCATTCGATACTTGTCTGCGTCAGCGTTTTCTTAAATGTGGTTCTTGACTAATCAGATTCTTTAGTGAGTTTGTCAAATTATAATGGTCTTAGCTTACCGAGTTGCTATACGTTGCAATATTTTCGTTCCCTACATAACTTTTCAAAACACAATGACGTTGTTTGTGTTCGTTGATTATTTTAACACCTGGCGAACCTCCTGGATACGACTGTAGCTTTCGTAATTTTTCTTTGAAATAAGGTACATATGCTGGTGGACATACGTTATCAACAGTTAGAGACAGTATTCTATCCAGGACCCATCGATGTTGAACTTTTCGACTACCACAGTGTAATTGTTACATTGATCCACATTTCGAGGTTTCATAATTTCATAATTTCTCGTTACATATAAACATACCGTGTCCACCACGTGAAAAAGGCAACCTCGCCACTCCCGAGCAAAAGCTACTGGTGACGTAGAAGGTAATTTCGGCTATTTTTCTAACCCTGGCAGGGTGTCTTTACGTATACCTCTGACGAGCAGTGAAAACTGTCAAGTTGGGGATATCGTTTCACATTATTTACAATTTTCGCAATGTGTAAGAGGTCCATCAATGGATGGATATGTCAACAATCTTGCCTTCCCAGCTGCCGTTCGAATTTCCATTTGTCTACAATATTTGTATCGAATGAAAGAATGAAAACAAGCACAACATTATATAAATTGTGTATTTAATTCGCTTATTACTTATAACTACTTGTACACATCGCTAACGAATACTCATATTCGGATAGAATTATTGTTTTATCGGCATTTTTTAGAAACGAACGATAAACATTGATTGAGGCTGAAGAGATTGACTCAACTGTAGACCACCAAGATTTCTGGTTACACCCCAAAACCATTCTTACTCACTGTTCTATGTAGCTATATGGGGCAATGCTAGCTGTATTATCCACTTCACGATATGATCTGGATATACAGGTAAGCGTATATAATATTGGACCCGTTGACGTCTTGAACCAGCCTGCATCCAAAGACGACGGAAATTTCGTCTCATCGCTGAAAAACACTTGTATATATCGATTTATAAGCAGGATAGGTCTCATTGACGTCAAATTGTTTTCCCATGACCTTCTCGTTGCAATTTGTCCCACGTGTCCTTTTAATGCCATGTTTAGGTGTTTATTTTTATAAACTTTGCCTGGTTGCACAAAGTCTCCATCCGGCGGACAACAAAAAGATTAAACTGGCGAAATTTCCAGTTTATGTTTTCAATTCGATTATTATAATTTGTACTTGTTTCAGGTAAATCACAGAGTTAAAACCAGAATTTTCCCATTAAATTGCAAAGCGTCGAGTACACGCCAGAGCGATATCCGCATTATTTGTGCAGGTACGTTCCGTATTTACTCAAATGGATTATAACTTCCACAGAGTCAGCTAAGGCCTCAGACGGATCAGTTAATTATGTCTGTCTGAAATACATTTCGCCGCCATTAGTAATAACGATATTAAATATGATGATTCGCTCTCTGCGGAACGCCGAGCATATATATTAGCATTGAATGTATACCTTGGATTTTCCGAAGCAGTCGGTATAACTAAGTCGAAAGGTTTCGAGCGAACGCATCAATTTACTAACAATAAAAATACCCGCAGGACGTAGGTGTACACGCGACCGGCCTGTATGTGCGTCAGGCGTGCACGATGGATGACGGTTTTAATTAAATATTTTACATATTTTGAAAGACTTGGCTAAAAGCCCCACAACAGAGCACGGCGTCGTTTCGCACACGCCCCCTGACACACTTCTAATTGGGCCCATAAAACCGAGTGGAAAACTGAGACTGAAGGGGACATAAATATGCAAATTGAAGCGTTTAATTAATAAAATTATTGCCAGAAGTTAGCTAATATAAAAGTTTTCGCTTTTATCGCGGATACGTCGTAAATCGCGCGCAGTTCAACTTTAAAATTAAAAAAATTGCAAAAGTGTTGATCGCGTTCGCGTCCAGTTCTGCTAATTACAATGTGTTTTGCTCGTTTTCGTGACCTGCAATTTAAAGTTGCGGCGAAGTTGAAACCACTGCATAATGTGCCCATATTTTCATAAAAAATGATTAACAATTATATGAAAACATAATTAACAACAGCAACAGCAATACCAAGCATTTACTCGTCGTGGCATGCTTTCTATCAAGTGGTCTATATTTCTCTCTGGTATCTCGTTTCATATAACCTCAAGTTGGTATTTCAGCTCGTCTAACTTCTTAGGGGGTCTTGGCAACAATCTTTATCTCCGGCCCATCACGATGTTCGATCGGCGATAAGTCCGGTGATTCTACAGGAAATGGCAACATTTGCAATTGTGCTTGTTGGAGGTGTGTTCTGGTAATGTTTGCAGTATTTGGACGTGCGTTATCCTGTTGAAAAATACTCTTTGGCAACATCTGCATGAATGGTATTAACACCGGTTCCAGGACATTATGAATATAGCGGACATTGAGGACAATGTCGTTCATGGTGATTCCAATGCTGCCGCTCTTGACATCAATCAATCCTAGCAGCTTTGTAATGTGCAGTTAAAGGGGCGGTATGGTCGTATTCCAAAAGAAGATGGTCTTATGTAGACTGTTGCCATTGACTCCCAGCAGTGCCAGCATCCAGTCTGCAGCACACTCGAAATTTTAGTTTACTTTTCAAACTATTATTTTGGTTTGGAATGGTAGGGTTGACTTGGATTATATTTCAGGAAAAATCAATTTGTAGGTTTTGATTAATTTTATTTTTATGAGCTGCTTTGGTTTGATTTGTTTAAATTTTCACTTACTTTCATAACATTAGTTTGGATTTCATTTGATTGAATTTCGGTATAACGTAGTACGTCGATTTATATTGACCCGGTTTTGCAATTTGTGCGAAAATGAGGTATCCAGTTGAGCAAAATTACTGGGAATCAATACAATATTAATGTACCTGCTGTTAATGTCAACATATAAACTTATCGAATAAGGTAATGGCATCACACGATTAACTATAAGTCTGATAATAATAGCGAACGCGTGTTAACAGCACGACAATCTCAAACGTATTAACATTTTTTTGCCAGAAAAGAAGAAGTAGAAATTTATTTTCAAACACCTAAGTCATATTTATATGCGAGCAGTAAGTGCTGCCGAGAGGTAAAGCCTATGGTCGCCGTCTACATTGATTAACTGTTTTTTTTTCTCTTGCCAAAAAAGAAGAAAATGACATTTATTTCCAAACACCTAAGTCATATTTATGTGCGGACAGTAAGTGCTACCGAGAGGCAGAGCCTATGGTCGCCGTCCCCTATTACAAATTTATAGAATTAGTTTGTATGTATAATTAAGTCGTGAGCCTCGATTTAATGGAAACACCTTATGACCCTTGCACGCTGCCTTTTCGTAAATTATCCCTTTCTGTTATTCTATTCTTTTTCATGAAATTCGTTAATTTTATGTTCGTTAAGGCGGCACATCGTTGCTTTTCAAGTTATCCCTAGGTTGATATATTTATATGATAGATATATTTAGCTCTGAATTTGGGAAAATGTTGGCACTTATATTATGAAAGTTTTTGACACTATTTAAATAGACCAGGTGATCATTTTGAGCAATGAAAATGGAGGATTCCATAACAAAGAATGCAAGGGATTGCGTTTTTCGATGCGATTAAATTCGTTGTGGTGGACGGTCAATAATAATTTGACGTATGAACTGCGTACGAACACTGGCTTTTGTGTAGTTAATAACAACGAATGCAACGTCAAAAGAAAATTAACAGACCCGTTTTTCGACAAGCTAAATCGCAATTATTTATTTAATTTAAATTATTAGCACTTCCAAATCAAAAATAAACCCATAAACATAAACATTTACGAAAATTGTCCATTTTCATAAGCAAAACGCCATAGCTGAATTGTAAATGAATAAAAATGTGAAATTTGCCTATTTTTTTGTTATATTGAAAATATAAGTAAACAATAATCTTCATTTCACTTTGGTTTTCAATTATTCGATATCGGAATACAATTAAATAGTAACTTCGTAATTTCCCCTATACAATTCTTATTCTAGTGGGTTGCAATAATAACATCATCATCAAAATATACCGTAATTTATAAAACAAATAATCATGATTTTTAATAAAACAAATTATACTTTAATTATTCGATTATTATACTCCGCTGACGATATCAAATTTTTCTAGATCGCCAGCACCTCGGAGAACGGATATTATTAGAGTAATGGAGACACTTATATCTGACAGATCAACACATCTAAGGTAGTTACATTTCGCGTGAAAAATAAAGATCGAGTTCCAAGTTACGGCAATTTAAAAATACAATGTGATGATGAAACTGCACCTTTTAAAAACAAGGAAAAGGATGTAAATGTAATTTTGAATGACAACTTACAATTTACTAAAAACATCAACAAAGGTATTCAGAATTCATCCATTGCATTAAAGTTTATAATTCTAACAATAGAAAAAAAATAAACAAAAAACAATTACTACAATGCTACAATTATGCAAATCCTTTTGTACACCTAATAACAAAGAAATATTAATAAATTACGAAATTTCTTATAAATGAATATTAAAATTTTAATTATTATTATTCATTAAATTCCAGTTGTTGTCTCTGAAATCGGTGAATACTGAAATCCCATGAAAATTACCACGTAGTATCTAATAGTATGGAAAGGAAATTTATAAAATTGGCACGGCCCAATAAAGATCGTTTAAATGATAAAAACGCGCTATTTCGGTATAATTTTTGAGTGAGCCCGCTTCTAATCTATTAATTATTATTAATTATTAATTAAGTCAAGTAAGTATCGGGCGGTGACAGTTCCTATTAAGAAGTTAGTATCGGGCGAGCAACGAGAATAGTATCTATTATGAAGTTAATGCGGGAAAGTTTTAAACAATAATTAATGAATTTCAGGTAATAAGCAATTAATAAGTGTGGCTCAAATGTCAGGGCGCTGTTTTTTCCCAATGTTCGATTTGCCTAGATTGGATTTTATTTTATTTTACGACGATTTGTTTTATGTTTGGAATCGTATTTATCCGAACCAGCTTTTTCTGCTCTACAAAACTGTTATGATTGTTTTTTCTAATAATTTAATTTTTTATCATTTGTCAGGCTTTGAAATGGAATATCCAGGAGGCAAAAATCATTTTCGACATCTACTTTTCTTTGCTTTCCATCGAGGTCATAAAGCTGCCGCAGCTGGTCGAGAAATTTGCGACGTCTATGTAGAAGATGCTATTGGCGAATGTACTGCACAGAAATGGTTTGTGAAATCAAAAACGGCGACTTTAATCTCAACGACCCGCCTCGCGCTGGACGGCATTCGGAATTCGACGAGGAGCGTCTTAAGGCACTTTTCAAAGAGGACGGTCGCCAAACAAGTCGTGAATTGGCCGAAACCATGAACTGTGACCATGTGACAGTACTTCACTCGAAAAATATTGGGAACTTGGGTATCTCACGAGCTTACTGAAAACAACAAAGAAACTCGCCTTCAAATTGAGATGTTGAGAAGTTAACATCTCGCAAGCCACCCAGCAACTCGTGCACATAAGCTTCCTTTTTTGTACCGAATCGTCACGGAAGCTGAGAACTGGTGGCTATACGTCAATATGAAACAAAGAAAATAGTGGGTGGTCCCAGGAGAAAGCGAAATCTAGCAGGACCTCCACACAAAGAAGACCATGATCTGTGTTTGATATAGTGCATTGCGAGATGCTAGAGAAGAACAGTACGGTCAAAGAACTCTATAATGCTCAACTGCACCGCGTAAATGAGGCAATTCAGCTAAAGAGACCCGATCGACAAGGCCAAATATTGCTTCACGAAAACGCCATGCCCCACGTTACACAAGTCGTCGACGCCGCACTCCAAGAACTCGAATTGGAGGTTCGACACCACACCGGGCGATTTCTGGCGAAACGGAATCAAAAAATTAATCGAAAGGTGGGAGCAGGTCGTGAACAATAAATGAGAATTATTGACTTTTGTTATAATTATTGTTTTTTTATTAATAAAACCTAACGAACTTATTCACCAGTCCTATACTATTATAATGAAAAGTTTTCGGAGCTTATGACCATTTAAATATTTCTTACTATGATACTACGATGATCTAAGTTTGCGTCAAATCTAAGAAGTAATTTAATTATTTAAGTTAAGCGTGGAATTGATCCATTTATATTGTTTTACATTTTATCTTATTTTGCTTCCAAAACAAATTGATTGACGGAGACTTGATTTCAAATTAAAAAAAATTGTACTGAAGATGGCAACTTAGTTGCTGAAATACGTATATAGTTTCGTAAAAATCGAATGTGGTAAGGGTTTTAAATTTTATAAATATTTGATGTATCAAATATTTAATGATAAATCTAACGACTAGGCATAGATTCAAAACATCAACTAAACCTTGCTTAGGGGTGTAAATAATTGCGTATTACAAAATCCCTAATCAAACATAAAGTGACCTCTCTTTCTTTTAAAAGGTTTGTCAATGGTGCCAAAACTAAATAATATCACAAGTAATTCGCAATGGTTGTTTTAATTCCGGGGTGAATGTTATTGAGGAGAATAAGCATCACTTCTCGGTCAATGAAATGAGAATCAAATAAAACATTATTTTATAACAAATGATTCGTCTCATTATTAAAATCGTGACTTAGAGAATATGTGATTGACATCGCGAGATTTTTAGTTGTCCTTAATTGACTAAGAGATGCCGAGTTGCATCTCGACTACACTTCGCTACGACGATGGTGAATTCAGTAGTAATTAACCTAACTAATACTCCTGAATATATTTTGATATTCATTAATCTGCCAAATGATTGAATATCGATGGCATCGACATTGGACATTGATAAACAATTTGAACTATTCACCTGACACAATATATGGAATTTTCTTGCCTGACACCACACATTTAAAGCTAGAATTTTTTAAATTCACTGTGATAGATTTAGCACCAGAAATAACGACTAACTAAGCCATCAAACAACAACAAAAATATTATTCGAGACTTGGAATTAAGTGATATTATTGATCGTTTATTTCTTCAAGATACCACTTTGTAAGAATTATACAACGCTAATTTATCGCCTTTATACAATGCATTTAGAGCGCAAGGCGACTTGTCGAAGCTGAACTTCTGGACGAGAATCATCTCCTTTAGCCACGCTAAGTCGGCTTTACGCAAATTATATATCACCTGTTAAAATTCAAGTGGCGGTGTTTGCGGAGCGGGGTTAGGCGAATGTGCCCAATTTTCAATTACAAATGTAAATTCATTAAGCGAATCCAATTTTACGTATTTGAAGGGGTCCATGATGTGTGTTTTTTGGCGGTTATTCAAAACGGTGCTGGCACGATAATCGATAGATATCACGTTATGATTGTGAGTAAGTGGCTTAGAGTGAAAGCGGCCCGGCCAATTACGGGACTTACTCGAAATCAATAAAATACGAACGATAAATCCGCATCTGCGAAGTTCAACTAGTGGAAGGCAATAAAACAGCCACGTGGTCGCATCATATCGAGTGTATTTCCTAACAAATTGGGTACATTTACTTTATTATGTTTATGCACTATTCCCAAATGTGTTTACTAAACAAGCGTCTATGATAATTTCAACAGTAGGGACGCCACAAAGACAAAAAACCCAATAATAATAATAATGTTAATTTTGTCGTGAGTCGAACGATGCAGCATAATTGAAAACCTAGGGCCGAAATTCGATATAGAAATTGCGAGTGATGAATTGGCGACCCACTCTTTCCTGCTACGTTGTTATAAGTCATAAAATGTACCAGGATAATTAATTGTCGATAATTAAAAACAAAGCTTGCAAGACGCCAGTCAACGCTTAAAATAAGAACACAATTTAGTTTTTATATAATTTTCCATTTCGTAATCCAACTAAAAGTTGATTTACGACAGTTAAAAATAAAATCCCGAAGATTTATGTATATTAAGTATCTGTTATTTTTATGGAGCCTTAACGATAACAATTCCGACTTTAGCGTTGTAAATAATTTCGGGCAATGATGAATGCGTCGCCGTCGATGGGTGTATTATAAAATTCGGACCTATTTTCCGAAATAGAAATCCACGAGTTTTTACTACCGGTAAACACGCCAAATTTAAACGGACAATAATAAATAGTTTCCTTTATGTCTTCTTTGCTCGGGAATTGTATCTGCTTTATGTCTGCTCTGGATGTAAACGGTCCGGAAGTTGTAAATTACGTTTTTTTCGTCACTTTTCGATTAACTTGCAAGATTTAGTTAATTCGCCTATTAACTATTGGTGCTACAGAAAATAATCGTATATTTAAAAATGTATATAATTTTGTGTTTTTGTAATACTAAAGACTTGAAGATTGATTGTTATTTCTAATGGGTATTCTGGGTTAGCTATTTCAATCCATGTGGAGTAATGTCTATGTTTCTAAACAAGCTTTTAGTTTTATATTTGTGATCGTAATAAAACTAATCTCATGGCTAGGTATTTTTTTTATTGCTGTTGGTGTTGTATTAGAAGCGATTTATTTTATCTTGCATTTTAGGTTGCTTTGTTGCCTTTGATTCTGTTATACTACTCACACTGTAACATATAATCAAAATTGATGACACAGAAATGCTAATCAAAATTTCAACAAACGAAAAATATATACTTAACAGTATTCGGCCTAGTCCATATTTCTGTCAAATATCCAACAAAAATTATTTATATAGAAACATATTTATTCACAAAAATTTAAAAATTCAGCAAATAAATTAACAGAAATATAAAGAAATAACATCATTAAAAATAATACTTTTAATTCAATACCCTTGAAGCATTATATATTACAAATATTGACAAAATTGTCAAGCAAAATTCTCAATTCTTCTCAATCAAAAAAGTGCACAACCTTTACAAAATATTTGAAAAAATCAAGAGACCATATCAACAGAAAAATGTAGAACGCATGATAAATGATAAATTCAATGATTAAATGATATTTGTTGTTTTTAATTACTAATCAGAAATAACATAAATCATGCTAGGTCATGCAATGTTGCGTATGATCATTATTCCATAAAATGAGTAATAACGTTATGGAGAAAATAAATTCATATTTTTTCGTAGTTACTTCGTTAAAAAAGTATTATGTTACCTTTGTTTCATATAATGTTTGATACAATTTTTGAGATTAATTTTCGCCGGCGTTAACAAACACTTGAGCACTACGTCCTTTTAGAGACATAACGATGTTCAAAATTGTATTCACTGCCAGTTTTCTTTGATTTTGATTAGTCAAAACCCAAGATATTATTTATATTACTATTTCTAAACCAAATTCTACCTTATCTCACATACAGTTTGTTTATTAATTATTTTAATTAAGTTCATAATATAGTTGGTGAGATTCGTTATAGTTTCTACCGCAACATCATCTTGAGAGGGAACGATACAGTTATATTTTTTGCATACTTTTCTATATTTCTATTTATTTATATTTATTTTAAACATATCTCAATACGTTTAAATACCATTCGTTTTATGTATTTTATTTGTTTTTCTATTGACAACTATGAACCCGTTGAAATGGTTTTAGATATGTTTTTCTTTACACACAGTCCATTGATATTTTATCAAATTCCACTCTTAAACTTTCTGAAGCGAATGTTTAACTTAGATTCGAGTATTTTCTATCAATTGAAACGAACTTACCCTTACGTAAGTGTAAGTTTGTTTCAATTTAGTTGCCAACCACAGTCTCCAATTTACTAATTTTCTATCAAAACAAAACAAACATCCCTAAATGAATTTAATTCATTTACATTTCTGGAATTTGCTTTCTGTGTGAAACATGTGATCTATAGTTTTCACATAGGAGCTTTCCTGTTATGGTCAACAAATTATTATACATTATATCATAATTGTATTCACGATGGAATATATTTGAACCTAATAAAGGAGATGACCCTCTGACTTGGGAAGAAACCATACAAGAAAATTAGGTTATAAAATTTCTGAGTTAATATAATGCAAAATTGAAAGAAACCATCAGCATTGACCTAATCAGGTGAAATCGTGAAAAAACCATCAAGAAATTAATACATTTGTTAAATAATTACTTCATAATAAGATATGTCGTACAAGTGTTGAAAATTGCAGAAGTCACTGCAATTATTGAGAAAGGAAAACCACATTATGACGTATATCTCATATATTATCTCATATGTTACTTTTTTTAATGCTTGAAAGCGACCATCAAACAACAATAATTTAAGTCCGTTCATCAGTTTCGCTTTACAGAGAACCACTCCACCAGGTACCACCAGGTACAAAGTCGTAGAATCAACTCTTGAAAAAGGGAAGGTATTCTATCTTTTTTGTTATTTTACAGACCTTCCAAAACGTATGTTCACGTACGTCAATGTTTGGAACAGAGATGTGTTTCATAAATTGCAAAACATCCTGCCTGCGCAATTCTCTCAAATCTTATATTCTTATGATAGGTACTTTACACTCAAATAAGAAGAATTCAGAACATATGACCTGGAGCACCAAAAGGAAGTAGGATCATTTTATGTTGTATACTTGTGATATTCCAACGCTAGCACATAACATAATCATAGCAATCGGAGATACCAGTGTTGAATCAACAAGAAAACTCTAGTTCTTAGTCAATTGTTAGATTGACCAAGACATGCACAATCAAATTAAACCATTGCATTCGTTTTTCAAAATATCGCAATTAGCAAAATTATGCTCGCATATCAACTGCATACACCACAGCTAAGTATATGCTATTCATCTTGGCCATCGCCTACGTCAGAAAATACACGTGAAGAGCTTGGCCATCGTTACAAAAGGATATACTGACTATTGAATGGAAAAACCTTCTAGTAGACAAACTGATATTCAAATCTACGCGGATCTATGGTGCGCAACTTTGGAGATGCGCGAGGAAAAGTACCATACTGATGATGAACGCGTTCAGAACAAAATGCAAATGAAATCTACAAGACAGTCACGAACAACGACTCGAGATTACGTCAGTGTTGAAGCTAGACGCATGAAAGGGATTAAACCCTTTGTAAGGTGATAGTGTCGCTTAGTGTTAGTTTACAAACACCTAAATTACAAATAAGATCTTAGCTTTAAAAATGTTCGTGTTAATTTACGAAAGAACAAAACTGCTTATTTGTTATTGGCAAAGATGGTGGTATCAACCCCAGTGCCGTACAAATATAAAACCATTAAAATTATCAGTGGCTGTTTACACTACTGGAAACTGTTGCTAAAATGTTTTATACTTTGAAGGCACGCGTTTCATGGACATGTTTCGATATACCTTTGCAGCCATGACCTGTACAGGCGACCGGAGGAAGCTCAAAATTCGACTCTTTCTACTGGAAATTGTAAACAGCAATGATATCGAAGAAGTGACACATAGTTATAGAAGATTTCATTGAAATATAAAAGTCCTTGAAGAGGGAGGCGGCGTATAGAAAATTACTGACAAAATTAAAAGAGTTGGGTTGGGTTGGGTTGGGTTGGGTTGGTGGAACCTGATGCTGGAAAGGAAACTGTTTTAAAAAAATAAAAAATCTCAGAAGCAACTCGTGTCAGGAGAAAAAATTGGAACGTCACTAAATCAGGAGCATCTGTAGATGACGTATACAAACCTTCACTGTGATACTACGATTTGATGAATTTCTTGGGGACCAAGATACACCAAGAGAAACAACTCCTATCGTTGATGACGTGGAAGGGATTGAGGATGAATATGAATATATTTATATTACTTTGAAATTCTACGCTTATGTTGATAATAAAATAACTGACGGAAAGCACGATTTAAAATAATGATACTGTTTTTAAGAATTAATTGTCTTCTTCTGGTATTGTCCTGTTCCTAAATGTTCCTAAAAGCCCTTTCATTTTGCCACTGCTCTTTGCCACTTTACCATGCCTAAAGTATCCCACGAATGTGTCTCCTTTTCATAGCTCTATGCGGTATAGCCCCCTGGTTTCGACGTTCAGGTGCGATCATGTTCGATTCTGAAGTGTCACAGCCTGTAGAACTAATAGTTCCATGTTTAGTATTTTCATGATTCAAACAGTTTTGAAGTGCATAAGAACTAGATTGTTGATCAATCAAATAATTATGCAAGGCGCACGTGATCATCACTAAATTTACTACATTTTGTGGTTCTAAATTAATTAGTCTATGGAAAATACGAAATCGTGAAGCAAGGATTCCGAATGCATTGTCTACAATACGTCTTGCTCTGAAATTGAAAATTACTTTGCTAGGTGAATTTAATTGCGCTTTTCCAAATTGTTTCAAAATGTCCGGAATTGTATCGCAAGCAACAAATATATATGGAACATTTATGAATTCTTCATTAACGTCGTCGGGCTATGTAATATTTAATTGCTTATCCTCCAGTTTTTTTAATGTAGTATTCTGAAGAACACCACTATCTGAAATGCACCCATTGGTCCCTAAATCTGCAATAACACAAGGAATTCCAGTACAACCTCGAACACTTAACTCCAGACCCAACTCCATTACAAAATAGAAACAAAATGACTTGGCCACAAATATATGTAGTATGTGTGAACTGGTTTCTGTTGAGCAACCACTTTTCCACCACTTTTCGAGTTTTTTTTTTTAATTTGCTTGGCTATTGAAGGAGCAAGCAGGAAACCAAGGACCGCAATTGCGTTTTCTTGTAAAGATGGTAAGGCCATTTTCTAACATGAACTGATAGCCCAGTACGTCTATAGCGGGAACTTGAAGATTAACTCCCAATCTAAATCTTTTCGGCTATAGGGTTGCTAAAAAAATAGTCACTGCCCTAGCAACGGGTAGGGTTTATATAACATCGAGATTCCAATGCCATCCACTTTTCAATTATCACTCTGATTAAGCAAAATGGACTACATGAGTTTCTTCTGTGCCATAATTAATTATTTTACAGGTTTATAACATACTTGACGGGATTCCCAATCATCAATGTCATTCTTATCTAACAATTTATTTGAAACATTTCTACATCTACATATACTTAATTACATGTATTTCATTATACCTGGTATATTTTAACTTGTTTTGGCAGCTCATAGCCGATTTTTTTACATGTTATGAATAAAAATTATTCTGTACACAACTATTTGGTATCAAAATACTCGTTATAACATCCCCTAAATGCTTTTAGCATTTACATTTGCATTATTTGGTTTCAGTTCGTAATTATCTATAACTTTAACATTGAAACTTTCCCATCAGCTGTATTATGTATTATTCCGTGGAATATTATATTACGCAGGATCCCCGTTTGGTCACCGAATCATCCGGCGCTCGATCGATATAATAGGTCACCCCGTAATCGCTTAATCTTATCATCCCCCGTAATTGGCCGTACAATTTGAAATTTGCAACACCTCAGTCGGCCGCTATCCCGCAGGAACGTTCCGGGGCGGGGCGGCGACTTCCATAGCCCGAAAAAATATTTCGAGTGAACGCATCGACGCGCAATAATGCTAATAACGCCGAGGATAAAGTTAAAAGCGAAAATGGCCGGAATTCGGCGGCGTTCTAGTTGACCTGGCGATTATCGGCCGTTGCGGAGCAATGGTCGATACTGTGATGTTTTCCGCCGCATGGCGGTGATTTATTCAATGTTATTCCGGCTGTCTGGAAACTAATGACAAACGTGCTACTTGCTCGGCCAGAAACCGCAAGTCGAACATTACTCGCATCCAACGTCTCTCAAGGAAATCGCCTCGTACATCATAACACCCACCGACCTATTTAATATCGGTTGACGTTTGCACGATTACGTTTGTGCATTTTTATGAATTATAACTTTATTACTTTCATTTTAATGTCGTAGTAGACTATATTACTTAATAAAACGTTAAATGGCTATGTTGGGGGGGGGGTTATTTCGAATACTTAATTAATTAATATTAATTAAAGGGTTGCAACAGAATAATTGTCAACCCACCTCCAATTTGATATAATCTCGTCGAATAAAGTACTAAATTCCTACATCCATTCAGCGACGGCAAACTCCAAGAACAATGCACACACATCATGGAAAAAACAATGACAACAATGGCACCACATGACAATATAAATTTATCGATTTGTGAAAATTGTGCAAGTCGTGAAAATGGTAAGTCAATTAATTTATAACAGATTGTTCAACGAATGATGTACCAGTCGGGATTTAGTTTTCGCATTATCATGTCGTCGCTATTAATTTGGAAAAACAATAAGTAATAGATTGATTCGCGAAATTTGTAATTTTTTGTAAAAATAAAGTAGTAAAATTCCACAAATTACTAAAATCTATTGCTTATTGCCAATGAAGTCGAGCGGTAATGGGCAGAAAATAAATAATGTCCTTCAAGTTGTTAAAAGAATTATTTGATATTCTGTGCAAGTCGTGAGAACAGCCAACTAAATAATGTATAATACAGCTTGTTATAATTGTTTAAACTATACTAGCATTATATTAGAACTTAAATACAGCATAGATTGATTCGTTTAAATGAGGAAATCGTACAACATACTTAGTCATCTAGATACAAATAGAAAAGTAAGAATTTTTATATAATAATAAAAGCACTCAACTCGAGAAGCAAGAACATTTTATACACACGAAGGCAACAAGTTCAAAGGTAAGTTAACATTTGTTGCTAAGTTTAACATTTGTTTTGGTTTTTTAGGTTTCTACTGAAAATGGTACCTTAGTTGCCGAAATACGTATATAGATTTGTTAAAACAACTGTGACTCTACTACAGTTGTTAAATTTATAAATTTTTATTTATATTTATATTTATTTAAAAACCCACAGTCTCCGTCAATGTATTATTTATAAAAATAGTATTGTAACAGAATAATTATATAAACAAATAACTACGTTTTAGTGCATATTTGCTATAATTATCATGCAAGCAAAAGTTAATTTGCATCCATAATCATCAATTTAGTCATGTTTTCCTGCTGTTGTTAACAGTCGTCAGTTTGTTGCTAAATGGTAAGTAACCTACATGGTTCCAAAAAGTGTGGACACATGGTTCGAAAACATATTTGCGCCATGCATCGGATTTAATTTGTGAAAATTTAAAATATTACCTTGAAGTTTTTAATTAATAATATAATTTTATAATTCTGTAATATAATTCTATAATTCTGTAATATAATTATATTTTAAATAAACCATTCAGTAGCCCCGGAGAAAAAACCAAATGGAATTCAGTCCAATTTGCAATCTTCAAATAATGACTCCGAAATGTCGGATCGCTTTCCGATTATGAATTAGAAGTACAAATTATAATTTTTTCAATTAATTTTTCCACTTCTGTTAAAATCAAATCAAATCAAACCTGAGTATCATAATCCCGCAAGAACTTAATTTTAAAAAATCAGACATTAAGAATTTTGGGAGCAAAGCGGCAAGAAGACCACCAGGATGATTAATATTTCGCGTTACTTGATTCTTTCCGAAAGCCAGAAGTTAGAAACAAAAGCAGTATCGGCAACTTTAAGCAAAAAAGATATTTTATATCATTGATATATTATAAAGTTATTGCCGGGAAACAATAATTAAGGTTAAAGAGTTTTTCGAAAACGATGGCTAATTAATAGAAATGGTACTTTTTCAAATACGTTTGCTTTTATGAAACTTGGATGAACTTATTTTGAAATTTCCTAATGAAAATTCTGATATCAAAATTGATATAACTGCTCCTTCAGGCCAACTCGTTGTATTTTAGCTGTTTCAGGAGGAACACATAGTTTGTCAAATACATCAAAATATAAGCTCATCACGTAAGTAACATTCTAAAAAGTTGACGTTTAAAAAGTTATTATGCATAGTATTTCCAGCAGACTGAGATTTTAATTCAGAAAAGATGAAAGTTGGTTTTTGTTTCTGAAATATTGCAGAAACGATAGAAAACTGTAAACTTTTCATTTTCATCATTTCTATCCGGATAAAATTGTACATTATTATGAGAATAATATTTACAATGGGAGTTCTATCGTGAACCTATTGAAAAAGAAAACAATCCTATCAGCAACTATTAAGATATTTCGTTGCTCTTACTATGCCCGAATACCAAAGTTCTTGAAGATTGTTGACTGAAATTTTTGAAAGTTGATAAAACCAAATACAAACACTGGGTTTCATAAGCTAGAATACCTCTAGAAACAGTGCAAAATCTTTCCAAGGAACTCATTCGAAATTTTTATAAATCTTGTCGAGCATTCCTTAAGCACTCATTCTTCGCAAGTCAACAGGTTACAAAAATATTTTAAAAAAATTCACGATGTCTTGTTATATGCGATTTCGCCGATAATTACACATTCGTCATACAAAGCGTAGTTACCATTGGAATAATGATCAAGCAACACGTATCCCGATAGTTTTTTACTATAGTAACAGTGCAGTGGTCATTAAAAATGTTGGGAGTGCAACCCCCGCATGGGACATCGAGGTAACATGAAGATCCAAAACACATATCCAATAATCAAATTATTGATGATAATTTAGAGCTGCATCAGAAATCAAGCTTTCGAAAACAAATTTTAATTGTTCATCAGATGATAACACAGTTACTTTTTCGTTTCAACCCTTTCAGAGTTAGAAAAATTTTACGGAAATTAACTCTTGAATTGATATTTACGTTCTCTTAAGTGAATTGATATATCTTTTATAACATATTGAATAACTTTTAGTTTGTTTTCTACAAAAAAACTTACTAAAATAGGAATTGCTGCAAAATTAATCTCCTTGCAATATAAGCACCACAAATATATTTTCTTTGTAAAGGCTTCAATTTCATCATTGGCCATAAATATATTTAATTTTCCACCTTGGACACTTAAATTCAACTCGTTTAATTTGAGGACAATATCACTTAAGTAAGCTAACCTACATGGCAATTCTGCATTAGTTAAAAGTGTATAAATGTTTTACCTATAAATTCTTGTCATTTAAAAACACTTCAAGTTCAAATTGTCTCAGTAGGACAGTTGTCTACCCCTCGAAAGCCAACGCACCTCTTCATGGAAAGAAGTTGCTAATGTACAGTGCCCATTTCTCTGGATATATGTGAATATATGTCCTCATATCAGAGTTCAAACGACCCGCCTTTATAAAATTTATTATTTTAACTCCAGTATCTAAGACATGCTTAAGTTCGGTGGCAAATGTTTCGATACAACCGCTTCCCTATGAATATGTTACATTGGGTGCAACTTCTTTGATTGTAAATAGTAATGCGCTGTGTTTTCAAACCATGGCTTGAGCTCCATCACTGCATACCCCCACACAATTTTGCCAAGAAATATCGTTTCCCGACATGCAAAAATTTACCAATTTGAAGATTTCTTCTCCCCCAGTCCTTTGTAGTTCCTTGCAAAAAAGAGAGTTTTCAAGGACTTAATTTTTGCATTTATATTTTGAAAAACAAATTAGTTGTGCAGCGTGTTTTTGCGACAAATTTTTGTATGAGAATGGTATTAAGATATATTTCTTGCCTTTCCTTTTCTCCAACTATAATGCCTACTATATTCTGAGCTGTTGGAACAATTAACTCTTCAACAATTGTGAACTGCTTGCCAGATTTAGTTATGCGATAGCTCACTCCGTAAAAGCCTCCAATGCTTTTTTATTAATATAGGTAAAAGTAGACATACCGTTTTGCTTACATGTTCTATTTTTTCTGAAAAAAATGCAATGGTTTTATCTTTGGATGGTGGTATGGTTTCAGTGACTCGTTTGTACTGCCAGGCGTATAAGGCAATTTAACCCTTGGTTCATCATCTTCAGTACATACAAAACGATGTTTTATAAATTCATTTCCAAACTTACGAACTCGTTTGGTTGCTTTTACTTCTTTATGGCTCGATTCTGTACAAACAGAAGCTTCCAAACGTATTTGGTCGGTGTCTGAAGTTAAAGCAACCAAAATTTATGAAAATCCGATTTGAGAATTGTAAAACCAAATGCGAATTAAGACCTACTTGTTGTGCCCAAAAACCTATAATATCAGCTTCTCAAAAACGAAATGCCAGTAGTTTAAATACAAAACTTCTAAGCTCAATGTTATTGCGTTTACGTAGTTCAAAGAGTATTCACGAATGTAAATATTAATTTAATATTCGTATGATTTGCATGATTAGTATTGAATTATAATGAATGTTTGGAAATTTATATCTCTATAGCATAAATTTTGTTTCATTGTTTTTCTACGTTTAAGCGAATATTCACCATGACTCAATAGTTTCCTACTAAATAAAGAAATTATGAACGAAGTGAGAAGTTGTTTCGTCTCAAATATAGTCAGTCAGTCAATACCAAAGCACTCCACGCACTGACCAGGCCATATCCATCAACGTATTTTTATTAAATTTTGGATAAGCATATACACAAATACGTTTTCCTCTTGCTCGCCACTGGTGGCAAATACATTATATATCAATGCCCGATCAAGCTTATCAATTAATAGCAATTATTACTAGCGTATCATGTATTGCAGATGATTCGATCACGGCTACGCCTTGTTAAATTCAATATGCTTGCACACGCTATCGCAGACGACACCCATCTCGAATTCATTACAATGTAGAAAATGTTTCAGAATTTCAGATCACATAGCGACGTTATACCTGGCGGCATTCGCGTTAGGGCGCACCGCGCATTCGTACGTTATCTGGAGGGTTAGGTTCAGAAGTCCTGTTCGGTAAGTTTGGAAGCGAGAAACGTGCGAAACATTGTTAAATTTAAGGGGGGATCGTGCTTTAGAACGCTCAAAAAATCGATTTGTTTTTTATTGCTCAAATCTATGCCTAATATATCTAAGAATATGTATAAAAAGTTATAGCGGCTAATTCGCAATATTTTGAAAGATACAGCACTAAACACAGTGAGGTGTCGACTAAGAAATATACGAACGCATGAACGCTCGGAAAAACGAAACGCGCGCCCCTCCCCGCAGTAACATAACACCGAAATATGTACTGAAAAAAGTTCAATCGGTCGTTCGAAACAATAATATTTTGAGTTCGTAAGAGCTATAGCAGGATTATAACGAGATATTCCGTAAGTAATCGAAAATTAACATTTTTCCTGATCGTAAACTTTAGAGCGCGTTTTCTCGAGTTTTCGTTTTTACGATTTTTCTAAACTGGTGGGCGTGATTGCGAGAAAACTAGATAAGCAATCAAAACGAAACAAAACTTTTGTTGGCTTCAGTAGCATTCTATTCTATTTGAACTAAAAAGATTAATGAAAAAAATTCTAAACAACTTTTTTAGCAAGTTGAAATGATTTTCTCTTCCTGCAAAGAGCACATTTATTTTCAAACCTGAGAAAAATCTTGAATTGCAAAATTTTGGGTTTTTTTAGTTCACATATATGAGAATTACCATTTTCTTTGGTTTTCTTTGTTTCAGTCAAAAATTACGGGCTGCATCTTTCCCACCGATTGTAAATTGCAATTGAAAGGTGTTGCACAAATGTGCATAAAAATCGGTTCCGTTTAAATATCTTTCTCTCGACATATTTTTTTTAATGCTCAAATATGCAATAAAATGCTCTAAAAAGTTCACTAGACTTGCTCATTTTTTTCTGCCCTAAAATAATTCCCCCAAAAACGCTATTTTAAGGCCTCCTAAAGCAGGATCCCCCCTTAAAGAGAGAAAAATCAACCACGCTTTAGTTGCGTTCAAGAAATGGAGTACATGAACGTGATATTACTTAAATAAAAATATTAGTTACAATCATATGAGTGGCAGTTATAAATAAAAATGTACAAGGAATTAATATATTAATATATATATATATATATATATATATATATATATATATATATATAAATAATAAAGCATATTGCTTTTTGCTAAAACGTGTTGTTATAGCTATTAGATTATAAATATATACAAACACGAACCCCAACGTGACACATCTCAACCCTTTTAATTTGTCAACTTGTATATGCAAAGTAGAATTTTATCTGTCCCTTTTTGCGTCAGCGCTCGCGTTTTCGTAGATCATCACGTGAGCTCTATCACCGCGGGGGTTTCGGGCGTATCTAGACTTCCCTTACGGTTATTTACGATACTTTTTTCGCGATGAACTGAACCGCGCGCCGGCGTTTTAATTAAACCGGAGCGACGCGTCGGGTGGCTGCGGAGGAGGTTAAGATAAAACGGAAAAGTGGTCCGCGTGCGTAGTCTCCGGCTCCGGCACACGGATTATCGACAGGTTACGTACGCGATTCGTGTGCCGCTCTAACGCCCATTATTGAGCTATAAATTAGTCGTCAACACAATGCCTGTACGTTGCCGACAGACCGGGCGAGCCTCCGATAAAAGATCAGGCAAACCGCTGCGCTGTCGCCGTACGGTAAAACACAAACGAACGTCGAACTTGCGCTTTATTTATGTCGCGTACGGACGTGGAGATTTGTGGGTCCGTTTCGGAGAGAATTCGATCGAAATTGCCCTGCACTCGGCGCAGGCAATGAGTAAGCGCTGTATGTACGAGTGCAAACCTCAAAGGAATTTGTGACATTTAAAAAATGAACGACCCGATTGCACCAAAATGAAAAATGATTGTGGGGTAGGAAGCAAGTTTTAGTTTTACACGATATCGTTGTATAATACGAAGAATAATATTTGAAAAATCCCAGGGCAAATTTTCCTGCACACGTTTCTCATTCTACAATAGACTTAATTTTAATTCCATTTCAATTAAATAACAATTTATTCATATTAGGATAGTGTTTTCATAACATAACTAACTTGATATTAATAATCAAAATTAATTCGGATACGTTTACCGTTATAAGAGATGCACAGGCAGTGCTCAACGCTGTCCTGCGGCGCTACAGGAGAAGCAAGCGGCGTCGGCACATTACCGCGCCCACAAGCGTGGCATGAGGTAGTTTTGGGTATAACTTACCTTGCCTTCTGACGATAGGATTCTGAAATCAAATAAATAATAAATAAAAATTCAGCGGTATTTTAAATCGAGAAATAATTAGAAACTATTGTCAACAAAATTTCAAATTATTTAAATTTATTGCAAATTGGTGAAAATGAATTATGTCGAATTATTCCCCCCACCCAGCCAAACTGATGTCAAACTGCCAAACTCTTGGATTTTTGTTTTAAAACTTTAAAATCAATTATCTCGAAAATTTAAAAATACATTATTAATTTCAAAATTCATCCCGAAAAATTGTGTACCTTTAAAAAAAATATCGCATAAGTCATAACTCAAAAACAAAATGCTATATTTAAGTGACAATTACAGCAAAATGTGCCTTGCTTAAGATAAAAATTGGCCTGTTCAAGGATTTCTTTCAAAAACATTTGATAAATTCTATTTCGATAATTCCAGACTTTACACACGCACTGTATCCATATAAGTAATTATGTAATAAATTCGCAACCAGCTACAAAGTACTCATGTAATTTTAATTAAAATTGGCCTGGACATAACATTTTATTCTGTTATCGTGCAGAGACCGACCCATTGCAATCGCTAATTGCATTATATTTATACAAAGTAAAATTAACTCTGTCCAACCTGTCGTAGTTGGTTCAAGGACAATTCAAGGCGTAGTCAAATGAATTCGCTAACGTTCATCACAAATAATTGACAACTTCAAAAAATGCTGATTTGTATGTAATCTTCCCCGATAACCATAACCAAATAAACATGAAATATCTACCAAAATACACAAAACAAATTTAAAGAAATTCATAATTTGTTTGTATGCACTTAACTCCGTTAATTATAATTTTAAAACATTTTGAGATTCACCGATAAATATTTTTGATCAGAAATATTTAAAACCAATGTTTTCCGCGAACTTCGTTTTTGCATTCATAAGACTCCTTTTTGATTATCACAAGGCAGCATGATCAAGAACATGGGAATATTAGACATACAAATTTGAGGTTTGATATTTGGTACCTCGACATCTTTATCTGTGCATCACACTGGTTATTAGCTTGTGTACGAAGTGGTTCTGAGTTAAGTATGTTGTCAAAGATTTTAAGGCGTGCCAAGTTCATGTATTTCAGTTGGAACCTAAATGAATAATAGACAAAAAATGGAAAAATACTTAAAGACTAAAAATATTCAAGATGTACAAGGCAATCCAAACATCTGCAAGAATACTTATCGTATAACGTAACCGTTCCTATCCAGTATAGTGAACAAACTCAAAATCCAGCAATGTGGTCTCAGAATGGCTGTGTTAACTTTTTTCTCTCGTACAGGAAAAAGAACCCAGTAACATAATATTCGATTTAAATAAATCACAAAATATGTTCGAAACATTCACGACATTACTTTTAAATGTTCAATCTTTAAATAATAAATTATTTCAATGTGAGTTACTAAGTAATTTACACAAGCCGTCAGTAATGTGATTCACGGCAACTTGGCTTAAAGGAGCATTATTTTTTGTCGTCAAAATCATATTCATGGCGCACCAATAATTTATGTTCATGAAAATATAAAAGCAAGATATATCACAATGATTGGGAAATTAAGTGATGAGATGCTCATTGACGCTTGTGCAGTGCAGCGATACTGCAATAATGTTAAAATAAATGTGTTGACAATTTATAGACCACCTTTTTGACGATTATAACGTATTTATTACAAATTTATCCATGATGTTGAATGATTGGAAGATTGGTAAATATACAATTCGCTGCGGCGACCTAAACATCAATTTATTTGAATGATCTATTAGTAGAATTCTATTGTGCAACGTATTTGAATCTTTAGAATTCAATAATTATATTAACTCGTCAACAAGGAGCTTTATCAATAAAAAAAACATTACTACTAATGCAGCTGTTGATTACATAAATGATCTACCTCAGTCGGAGCATCAATGCATAATACATTCTAATATGTCTGATTATTTTGTACAGTGTTTGACATTTAATATGATAACGAATGCTTCACAAAAGCCGAGTTCGCCTAAAACAATTCAGTAACTTTGCCAGATTGATTGGAATTTCTTTAATGAACGTCAAATGGAAATATTTCTGGTGCTTAAATTTAACATGTCCTATTGTGACTGAAAAGTTTGGACACGATGAAAATGAATGGATCAATTCAAAAGTATTAACATCCAATAGAGAATTAAAAGATTTGAAGATCTCTTCTGGTTACATTCAAATACGAAAGCACATAATTTAAATATCTTATAAAAGAAAATTCAAGTTACATGAATGGTGAGGCACACCAAAAGAAACTTCTACAATTCAAAACTTGAAAATGCTACAAATAAAGTAAAGGCAATTTGTTAACTTATAAATAGGCAAGTCAAAAAGACAAGCATCTGTTCCGCTAGTGCACGGTGGCAAGGATGATGTATGCACCAGTAATATTTTTGGGGAATAATTCATGACAATTGCTAGCACAAAATTCAGCGACCATTTTTCTGAAAGATTTTCCAATATTTGCACATCTGGTTTAATGTGCAACAAAATGATGTTCCTTATACCAGTGGATCATCCTAATCGTATGACCAGCGAGAGAGTTGCCGTTGCGATTAAATACCAACTTCACTTATAAAGGTGTTTTTTATAGAGGTATAGAACTTTAAGTTGCAATAAAACAACGACGGATTATTCGATTGACATGAATTTTATTTATCCGAAAGATAATCTTGTGGCATTACATTTTAAATATGATTATGCCAGAAATCATTCATCAATTATTCATGACCGCCACGGCTGGCGCGGATGTAGTCCAATCTGGACGTCCAATTTTCGATGACTTTTTCCAACATTTGTGGCCGTATATCGGCAATAACACGGCGAATGTTGTCTTCCAAATGGTCAAGCGTTTGTGGCTTATCCGCATAGACCAATGACTTTACATAGCCCCACAGAAAGTAGTCTAGCGGTGTTAAATCACAAGATCTTGGAGGCCAATTCACAGGTCCAAAACGTGAAATTAGGCGGTCACCAAACGTGTCTTTCAATAAATCGATTGTGGCACGAGCTGTGTGACATGTTGCGCCGTCTTGTTGAAACCACATCTCCTGAACATCATGGTTATTCAATTCAGGAATGAAAAAGTTAGTAATCATGGCTCTATACCGATCACCATTGACTGTAACGTTCTGGCCACCATCGTTTTTGAAAAAGTACGGAACAATGATTCCACCAGCCCATAAAGCGCACCAAACAGTCAGTTTTTCTGGATGTAACGGTGTTTCGACATACACTTGAGGATTACCTTCACTCCAAATGCGGCAGTTTTGTTTGTTGACGTAGCCATTCAACCAGAAGTGCGCTTCATCGCTAAACAAAATTCGCTTATGAAAATCGGGAACAACGGTAATCTCGTTTTGGGCCCATTCGACGAATCTACGCCTTACTTGATGATCGTTTGGCTTCAATTCTTGCACGAGTTGGATTTTGTAAGCACGCAAACCAAGATCCTTCCGCAAAATCTTCCATAAAGTGGATGGACACAGATCCAATTCCTGTGCTCGATGGCGGATGGACTCATTCGGGTCTTCCTCAATGCTACGCTCTACAGCAGCAATAGCTTCTTCTGTACGCACCGTACGGCGTCTCTGGGGATGCGAGTTATCAATAAGAGTAAACGTGGTGCGAAAACGTTGCATGGTTAATCGAATTAACTGTTCTGATGGACGATTTTGTCGACGATAAAATGGACGTAGTGCGCGATACGTTTTCCGCACAGAACCATTATTTTCGAAATAAAATTGCACTATTCGCAAGCGTTGTTCAGGCGTGAGTCTATTCATGCTGAATTGCCAAACCAAACTGAGAATAAATCACTTGACAGATGTTAAATCGGTCGCCATCTTGAAAAGTAATGACAACTTAAAGTTCTATACCTCTATAAAAAACACTCTTTAAAAAGCGCATTAACACATATATTAAATGTATCTGTTTTGGAGGGTAATTTTCCAGACTTGAAGCGCAGCATGGATTTCGGAATGGAAGATCTACTGAAACAGCTAATTTTTAATTTATGGATTATATTCATAGGCAACTAGACAAAAAGTAATGTGTAGCATCACTCTTCTATGATTTGACACGTGCCTTTGATATAGTGGAGTTTGTTGAAAGTAAACTTTATTGTTTGGGCAACGTAATATATTACGTTGGATTATTTATTTCATTTTTTTACGGGTAGAAAACGTTTTATTAAAAATTAATCGATACCAGTCAAAAGAGTTTATTGTAGACATG
Organism: Geotrupes spiniger; assembly: GCA_959613385.1. Taxonomy (NCBI): domain Eukaryota; kingdom Metazoa; phylum Arthropoda; class Insecta; order Coleoptera; family Geotrupidae; genus Geotrupes; species Geotrupes spiniger. The sequence continues at coordinate 42,975,565 of OY390731.1, read as the reverse complement.
GGCTCAGTGTTCCGCCTCTGGGTCAAAGATTTTTTTACTGTTCATTAATGACTTGACTCTCTATGTTACATCTATGTGTTTGATAAATGTTGCCTGCATTTAAGTAGAAAGAATCTGCTGCATAGTTGAAGGATTTTCTTGATAATAAGCATTTAGTCCAGACATATTACGTGATTGGCCATTGCCATCTATCTTAAAATATCATATGTTAGGGTAAGGCAGCGCAATCTAGCAGAAAATTGCCGGTTAAAAGTAAACCATCTTTTATTAAACATTTTAATTTTCTACGAGCATGATGGCATGAGGGCAGCGAATGATTTCTTAATGGTTGGGTTGAAGGGTCTTTAGTTGGAAAGTGACGTTTATGCCTTAGATGAATTTGAAATCTTATTGAGTTAGTCGCTCCGAATATATCATTTTAATTAATTATCAATAATTATTTGTTTTTTGTAGTACTGGTGTTTACTATGTGGTTAATAAAATGTAATTGTAATTTACATTATATCATTATACTAAGTGGCAATGTCTATATCTTTGTAAAAGATCTAATGACAATAAATATTATTATTAAGAAAAATCGATCATAATAATAGGAGACATCAACAAAATCTTATCCTATTCAAACGCGGCAATGGCTTATGAAAATATGATGACTTCGCGCGGATATGAAAACAAAATAAACGATCACACAAGAGAAGAGTTCACGAGTCAAATTTTAACTCAATCGTGCTTGGACCACATTTATACAAGACGCCAGGTGGGCATAACGCAGAACGTAATAGTTAAGTCAATATATCCGCCCATTAAAAGATTGCCTGAACTTGGGAGTCTAACGACAATAAAAAAGAGGGGAAAGGTTTTCCCAAAGATGGGCAGCCTCTTGCTGGCAGATTTACTAAAACAATCATCAATCAGGAAAAGATAATGAGTACTTTGGATCTAGATGACATTTACGACTTCATAGTTTCTGAATATAATGATGCATATATGAGAGCTACTACAATGCGTCGCCTAAAAAGCAGTGGGTCATACAGACGGTTTGTGACGAAATACGGAACAAGCACATGATTTTCCACGTATTCAAGAAATTTCAGGGCAACGTCACAAATAAGCCAAGAATAAGATCAACGTAAAACAACACCCGAAATCATGTTAATAAGTTAATAAAACAGGCGAAAATAAATTATTACAAAAAGCTATTGGAGAATTTAGGATGGACATGAGGAAAATCTGGCATTTTAGGCAGAAAAAATGAATACAGGGTGACGATTTATTAATAAAAAATATTAGAAAATCCGAGAATGAAATTGCGGACGAATTCGCGGATATTTTTACTAATCAGGGGGATGATATAGTATATCATTGTCCACAGCCTCTTTCACCGGTAGATAACAGGAGTCAGATGCAATCGATGTTGATAATGATAAGAAGTCAGGGATTGCAACATAAGACCACACAATATCAAAGATTGTTGTGAATGGTTCGGTCCCCAGATGGTGAATGTCATCAACTCCACCCTGAGTTTGAATAGATTGCCCAAAAACATGAAGAAAGCCATTGTAACAACTGGGCGATTTCCTTATTACCGGTATTAGAGCAATTTTAGAAAGTTACCTTGCGAAAAAATTTAAATAGTGGACGAGAATCAATATGGGATTCAAAAGAACAAGGCTACAATTTCGCTTCTGGGAAGTTTCACGTACACCGTTAATATGAAATTAAATGAGAGGAACTACGTCATGTGCATGTTCGTAGACCTATTCAACGCGTTTGATACAAATATATACAGCTGGTACGAGGACTACTTGAAGGACCGGACCTTTTCAGTGATGCTATTCCTACGTTACGTTAATGATGTTAGTAGACATTTCGATCTCTGTTTCACGATCGTAACGCGATTCATAAAGATCTAGAAGTAGCTCACAAACAATCCTGCAGAATGAATTCATCAGGTTCCAGATGTGGGCCCACGATAAGGAAATGGTAATCAATAGCAAACTTCTGCATATGTCGCGGCTACAAGTATCCACCAATAGGCCAATACAAGTAGTATTCCATTGTACAAAATGTCTACATGAAAGAATTTGTCATCGGTATTAACTGCGGATGCAATAGACTTATTGAAGAGGTCACGATGCATAGGTATCCTGGGTTCATCATTGTCAAGAACTTTCAACGGAGACAACACATCAACATCTTGGTAAAAAGGTTGAACCTCCTCGCATGGAGATTTTATTACTGGAGAGACTTAATATCTGCCGAATTTTTAAAGATCATTTAGCACGCTCTCGTTGAATCAATTGTGGGCTGCCACATCAGTCTAGGATTGTGCATCTACATACGATGATGATACGTGTACAAGCTCAGATGAATGGAATCGCGGAATTTATGGTGCCATTACTATCGAGGATGCGTTCACTATTCTGAATCTTCTAAGTGTCAACAATGTGTAGTGTGCAGGGTTGTGTTAAATAACTTTTATTCAAGTGAGTTTAAAGTTGACTTAGCCCACGCTTATAGAAACATGGTGGACAATAAAGAGACCAGGTTTTCATAATAAATACGGTAATAGACCTCGATTTATCGATTTTTAATCAAATTCCCCAATAGATCAGAAACTTGGATAAGTTGCATAAGGTTGAAGAACACCTGAAGAATTGGCTGATGAACAAGGATAGCTAAGGAAGATTAATATAGATTGATTTGGCAACAAATTGAAATCCTTTGCCACTGATAAGCTACGACTTAGCGGCGCAAAATAATTTGATCTTGACTTCTTATAAGAACCTTGTACGTTGTCTGAATAATTGTGAATTATTTCTTTTCTCACTTCTCTTAATATTTTGGTATGGAATTATTATTCATAATTTATTTATTTTGTAGTTATTTCTAGTATATATATTTGCAAATTTTGAAGGAATAAAACAATAATAATTATAAGAGGATAGTCTTCTTTTTTAATGGCTCTGTGGTATGGAATGACTGAGGGGAAGCAATGAGTGGAGGAGGAGTTAGGGCAAAAAAATACTATTATTAAGCATTGCGTCCCTACCAATCATTTGTTTTAAAATGCATTTGCTTAAACTATTTCAACCTATTATCCCAATAAAATGTTATTAATTTGAAAAGAGTATTTATTTTGTTGGTAAATTCAGGATCAGATCGCCTCTTAAACGACCTATGTCTTCTCATCTCATCAAGAGCGAATTTCATAAATGGAAGCGCAGCCAATATAATTTAAGGTGCCAAAGGTAGAAATGCATATTAGACTCGCAATGACATTAGGTGGGCCAAAGATGATCTTGCAGGAGAGCAGATGAAGATTAACGTGCAAAAAATGTCAGTTTGTTACCATAGAAGAAAACATATTTTTTGGTGACTTGTCTCTTCACCTCTCAGGTTACCAGCTATGTCTATGTCAAGATCAATGCAGGTGTGAAGTCAGAAAGTCAAGTGTATGGTGCGAAAGCTGTTTCTATATACACTTGAAATACTATTTCATTTGAAGCACACTTAAGTAGCTCTGTTTTAGGCCCAACCAGAACTTTTCCTCCACTTATAGATATAGACAGAGCTGACGGAGCTGCATGTACGAAGAAGTGATGTAAGATTTCATCCGGAGCTTCACATAAATCCAACGTCGTAAAATTTCCAGAATCACTGTTAAATATTTATGTTGATCTTTTATGTTGAAAATTATTTGCACATTTAAGCGGCTACCCTACTTAGTATGAATAATTCGTCGCAATCTAAACCACCACGAAATGGTAGATGTAGCACATACAAAATTTCGCGCATTATCCTTCAGTTTCCACTGTTCACTGTTACTAAACGCACACAACTGATTTATCCCAAGTGCAACTTCCTCAGCTGTATTGCGTTTCAATAAATATGTTGGCGGTAGCGATATATTTTTTTTATTTTGCATTGTAGATACTTGAAAAATTACCCGATTTGGATTTTTCCGGCAGCGCTTGTAGGACGCTAATAACGCTTAAGAGCGACGCCATGACTGCAAATCTCTCGAAACACTTTTCTGGAAATATTTCCGGCACAACCAATGGAACCGGTACCAAATCAGCATATTTGATTGCATCAAATGCAGACACGGAACGTATATATCGGCCGTTTTAAATGTTGTCCGTATTTCATGTAAAATAGTTTCGTAATTGCGAATTTATATTCGGCATATCCTCTCCGCTCGGCGAATTAATATTGAAATGTAAAAGCATAAATTCGAATAACGAGATGAAAAAAGGAGAATGACATTTGCCCGGAGCAGTTTATTTATGGAACACGTTGCAGCGAGTCCATTTTTTCACCGAGCTTTAATGACGTTCCGTCCCAGTCGACGTTTTGTTTGCATAAATGGCATCGCTTGTTAATTGTTTTACGAATAATGGACGATACAATCGAAGAGGAGACTCAGTGCGCCATTGTTGGGCACTGTTCCAGAAAAATGCGATTTTATCATTTCGTATCAATTCATTGAGGGTGTATGTACGTGAAATGATATTGGATGTAGTTCAAGGTTTATATTCCAGCAACGTTTCCTATAAACTGCGAATTAAAATCGAATCGAATAAATTTCCACGAAAATTCATTTATACAGATGGAGATTGAAAGACTTTGCCAATTTCAGAAACATTTCGTCGTTCGTAGCTGGAACGATATTCAAGCTTCCGGCCATCATTTGAAATATCCAACAGTCGTGGGCAGCAAAACCCTTCTCTTGTTACACTCCCAATAACAAGGAGATAAAAGGAACAGGAACACTTTAATCTCACGCTTGAGCCAATTACGTCATACTGGTTCCGGGCGCTGACAGGGAAAGAGGTTAGCGGGCGGCACTCGTCAAAAGGGAGACGTTTATCCTCTATCTTAATACAAGGTGCAGTGCAGCGGCGCGGAGCGCAAAAAGACGAATCGTTTCGTACATATTAAATTTACACTGGTTGGCTCGAACGACCCGAATAATCGTGACATCACTAGACGCTATTGTTGTCTCAGATTAGCTATACTCGTAAAAATAAATCCACTAATTAGGTTCACACAATTCACATGTGAAACTTAAATTTACCTAGTGTAATTCCGATGGGGGCCTTGCGACTGTTACACGAACGTGCTGATTTTCGAACCGCGAAGCGTCGTATAATCGTTGCCTTTCCGCGCCGAAACTACCTCTAGACGTTCAGCCGGAAATAAGTTTTCCGGCTGAAACGCAATACGTCTTTCCGCTTCAGATGGCACGAACTTGAATATTAAATCTACCCACAACGATCTTGTTAATTAGCAGGTGTGAAAGAAATATATTGGAGCTATCGTCATTAAAACTTTTGTAATTATTATACACATTTTTATTTATTTATTCATAATTCATTTTAGACCAACATGGATGTATAAATTTTTACATAAACTTATTTTGTTTTTATATATTCGACTCCATTTCTTCCTGTAGCTTTTGTTTCATATATCTTTTTCGTCATCCTGTATTCTTTCATTCGACATATATGTATGTCCGTCCCATCTTGTTCGATGTCCTTTCACTGGATTGTTATTCAATGCTTTCTATCGTCCCCAGCTATTATCATTGTTTTTGCTTTTTATAATTATATTCAGTTTCAATAGTTCTTTGATTATTATTTCTATGTTATGTTGTAGGTCGGCTTCCGTCTCAGATAATATTGCCATATCGTTTATGAACATTACTTGTCCTATTTGGATCTGCTCCAGTATCCTGATTTTAATGTATCATTTTCTTTTTCGCCGCTTTCACTACTTCATCTAGTACTAAATTGAATAAGGATGGGCTGTATGCATCCATGTTTAAGTCCTATTTCAGTCTTGAATTGCTTTTGTTCCAGCAAAAATCCTTTTGCTTCCCTTCTTTCGTTTATTATTTTCTCACTGACTTGTCTTAATATGTAGATTGGGTCCACGGTGCTCCTTCCTCTTCTAAATCCGCATTGAGTATAACATGTTTCCTACTTTGTCTCTTATTGTAACCATGATCTTCCCTGGTATACTAATTATTCCTCTGTAGTTATTGCAGTTCTTCTTGTCGCCTTTCTTGTATATGAGAACTATTACTCCTTTATTCCATTCTTCTGAGATTATTGTTGTTCTCGTTATTTTCTTTAATATGTCTGTTAATTGTTCTCTTCCTTCCATCCCCATGTACTTCATCATTTTTGACGTTACGTTATCTATTCCCGACGCCTTCCCTTTAGTCAATTTATCTACAGCTTCTGTTACGTCTTCTATCCTTATTTCTTCAAAATCCGTATCGTCTTCCTTGTCTTAAGATTCAGACTCTGCTGCTCTTCAAAATATTGTCTCCACCTTTCCATTATTTTTTCTTCAGTCGTAATTACTTACATTACCTTCTTTATTCTTTATATTCATCATATTGAAATCTTTCTTTCTTCTCTTTTGTTTCAGGGCGCCGTAGAAAATTTTTGGCATATAATTCCCTGCCATTTGTTAATATTTTAAGTTCTTTCCTTTAAATCTTGTATTCTTTATAGTCCTCTTCTTTCTTGGAGTTCTTTTTTTTGTAATTACATCCTTTATTTTTCGATCCACCATTCTGTTTCTTCTTCATTGTTGGTTTGATATTTTCGATATTCCGCAAACTTCTTTGCTTATATTGTTCTTGAAGCTGTTCTATTTATCTTCCGTTGTATTTCCTTTGCTTTGTTTCTTTAATTTTTCATTAAGTATTCTTCGGTATCTCTCTTGATATTGTTTTTCTTTTAATTTCTATTTTCTAATTTTTTTTCTTACATCTCTTGACCTTTTTTCTGTTTATTTCCATGTCCATTTTCACTGAGAAGTGATCACTTCCAATCCCAACTTCTTTTTTTCCATTTATTTTTAATTATTAAGACATAGTCATAGATTTTTCTTTCCTCGCAGGTTCTTCTCTTGTGTATTTGTGCATATTCTTATGTTGTATTTGTTATTATTAAGTTATTTTCTATACACAATTCGATTATTCTTTTCCCGTTATTGTTCCTGGTCTCTTCCCCTTCCCTCCCCATGTATTCTTCATTTCTTGTATCCTAGTTTCCTACTCTTCCATTTAGATCTCCCATTATTGTGACGCTTTGAAAACGACCTTCGCCTATTTCACTTAGTATACGTCTGAAGAAGTTATCTTTCTCTTCTTTACTTGCATCTTCATTTACTTTATATGCTACTAAGTGCCCATTTCTCTTTTTCAATTTCAATTTCCACTGTCATAATTCTTTCATATGTCTATTTTGTCATAGTTAGAAATGTTAATTTCACGAAGCTCTAAATAACCTTGGAACTTTTCTTGAGCACAAACATAGTTTACATTAGTAAATGAAGGAGATCCAACCAAAACTGTACATACTGAAGCATTGTGATCTTTATCTTATTTATCATCAATCTCATCCGCCATATAATTTTCAATTGCCATTAATGTTACCTAGTTCAACCGGAAAGTTTTCATAAGTACTTTACTTCCAACAGTTCGTCTGCTGTTTTCATACTACTGGCAATTTATAATTGTTAATCTCCAATATTCGCCCAAAACATTATATTAGAGCAAAAAACCTGTGCTATAGGGTGCAGAAATGTAAATGTTTGATACACACCACCTTGTGTCATAATTCCCTATCCGCATATCCGCCTTATAACTGGAGACAGGGGACCGATCATAAAATGCAAATAATACGTTGGCCGATACTCCCGTCGACATTGTATTTAAAAATATTTCATTGATTTATTTTTATTTATGAGATCATTTCATCAATTAGTAAATAAAAATTTAATTATGAACCATAATTCCGTCTTCTATATTTTTCACCTTTCCTTCAAGAATTATAAAATTATTACAAGTTGCAATAATTTTCATATTCATAACCGTACTACCCCTATAGCATTAAAATTTTGCTTTTCTTCACTATACATCGATTAATACCAAAGTAAAACATATGGATGTAAATAACATATTAGTTTGCATTTATTATATTTATTTTGATACTTTTTTTCTGGTTTTAATTCTAAATCTAGTTATCGGTTGCTTCAATTGCAACATACATTTTTAGTTTGTATACCAACGATAGTTCTTACAGTAAGTATTTTAAAATGTATGTTTTACTTACCAGAAATAAGTATTCATTTGTATATGAAATGAAGTCATTTTTTGGGTAATTTGCTGGTTTTACTTATATACTTAATTTTAATTTAAAATTTTAAACAATAACGTCTGCAGGAAAATGTTTTTTTTTCATCTCAAATTAATAATTACAGGAAAATAAAGTAAGTAAATCAAACCACAACAAAAGTAAAAGAAAGAGTAAATATAAAAAAGTAAACGAACAGCTGAATTAAAACTATTAAAATACCAACCAAACACTATTTGAAATTATGCAAATGTGCAGGAAATCTAAGATAATCGAAAATAAAATTAGTAGAAGGATAAACAAATGTATATAAAACAATGTTAAACAAATAGTCTGGAGCCAACTTAATGCAAATTTTGAATTGACAAATATTAAACGTGCAGTATAAGAAGCGTTTGATGTTAGTATAGATGAGAAAAAAATCCACCAACAATAGCAAAAGAATGGCACATGAAACCAACTAAACAAATTAAATGGATCAGTTTTGTATTGCGTTTTTCCTTTCAATTCAATTATGTCATGTTGCTTTAATTTAAGTTTTCTTTGTTTTCGATTATTTATTTTCATATTGTTTATAGTTTATTTTATAATTAGCTTCGTTTCAAAGGTGTTTTAAAATAGGAATGTACTATTTGCTTTACTATTTAAACATTACGCACATATACAAGAAACATCAAACATATATAACTTATCATTAAACTACCATACTTGCAGGTCAATCCCATAATAAATGTTGATTAAATGTTGCAAAACACAGGTTCTTTCAAGGGTCGGTGAAGCCTCGTACTGATGTCTTTGATGTGAACCAACATTACAGATGATTTCTTTATACTGTGGTGGTATTTTTTGAAATTCATTAAAAATTTAGAGAAAATCTTATATTTGTACAAAAATTCTCTACAACTATCTATAATGGAAATTCGCAATGTACACGTCTGATAGGACGCTGGCCTATTATAAATCAACATTTTTTTATTTATTACCACCCAATTATATTATTTTAATTTTGCCTGGCCACATATTTCTTATTATTAAAGCAGAAAGGCAAACAGTTTTGCAAGTCGCTACCAGTTTCAACTTGGTTCATGTCGTAGACTTCATTAGGTTTACATACAAATTAAATAAAAATAAATTATTAAGAGGAACATATCACCATCGTCTTGAAGTTTTATTTGTTTAAACTCACGAGTCGTTGAGAAGTTCACATATGCGAGTAAATTGAGGAAGGTTTCTAAGGTACATACAAAAATTTTGGAAACGTCTATCTTTTAAAATGTTTTTTAATTACACATTTTACAACCTTTACATTTGGCGTCCGATAGCTTAATTTGTTTGTGCTCACCTATGATTTCTTTTCGTTACAGCAAAATTAATAAATTCAATGCAAGGCGAAAATTATTATTCCACTAAAAACATATTTTACAAAACCGATTTCTTCCGACATATTTAACGAATTTAACAATTCAGGATAATCAAAAGCTCCAAGACTATAGTATAATATTTCAATTAGCAGTATATAATATAAAGTACGGGATGTATTTTTTAAGAATCGAGCTATTTTTCGGTTAATCTCTACAAATAAACAACCTTAACAGGCAAATAATTCTCAAAGCTATTTTAATGAGCAGTAAAGCAACAAGGTAAATTGAAAGGCGATTTATTTTATTATAAAATCTGTGGTATACATTACTTATAGTATCGATATTTTAAACAACTTTCATTTGAAATTTCTTTTTCGAAAAATGTAGTATAGCTAAGTATAAGAAAGTTCAGTGCGGACCACTGCAGATTTTTTTATTTTAGAATTGGGAATATATCCACATCATCAAAATTCAACATTTATGCTTAAATGTAGTATACACGTTTAAAAGCAAAATTATTGTTTAAACATCAGTATTGCAAGCAAATATTTGTAATATAAATTTTGGCATGACATGATGTAGGCCATTTATACTAAAATTAGAAAATTATAACAACAGCTTTCTGAATAATTTGGTGTAAATTTTCCATATCGAAGATATTTATATTAAACAAATTTAAGTGTCGATCTTGTCAGAACGCTAGGTCGTAGGTGCATTTTGTGACTAGTTAAATCAGGTAAGCATTAGCAATGATTGTAGTAGATTCACAGTATGTTTACAGTTACAAACTGTATTCGGAGATTAGAGTGATCTTAATTACAAAAGAAAAATATTTCAGTTTTATAAAATTAAAATCAATTAATTTTTTTCAGTTTAATAGAGAAATTAAATCAACTTTGTCACTCGGAAATATTATATGGGGAATAAGGTATCAAAACTTAGCCTGCTTTCACGCAACAATGCTATGAATTTCGGTGTGATATGGTAGATATTTACATTAAGGCTAATTACTAGTTATCTTATCGTATCGATTTATAACTATATCGCTATGAGCATAATTAATGAAAATCAAACTTGCTTTTGCACTAAATTGCATGCACTTAGTATGTTTCCAATTTTTATCCAATATTTACAAAAAAACTAAGAAACAGATTGTTGTTATCAATTCTTTCATCATTTTTCCCATAATTTACTACAATGTTTCAATTTGGACTATTTACATTAAAAGTTCAATACAAAATTGAACATGCGTTTATATCAACTCTATGCCAAATCTCGCTGTTGAAATTATGTAAACCCTTTTTATTTTCCTATACTTTATGTAAAGAAAGTATAGTAATCATTATAATTTTCAAAGACGATTTTTTAACAGAAATACGTTGCGACCTTCCCTGAACCTATTCTGACTTTTGTCTACTAATGTGACTATGTGCGTTCTAGCGCCTAAACTATTAAAGTTAGAATTATAAACCTTTGAACTTAAGATAATATCCCAACTGGAAAAATTAAAATGCTTTTTCAAGAACTGAAGCAGTCGCAGTTTGCTGTAAATTAATCTAAGTACAAAAAAGTTTAGCGATGACCACAGTAGATTTTTAAAAATTTTATCTCATAATTATATATTTACATACATCTATACGAATTACCTCTAGCACTCTGTTTCAAACGTTCGTCATTGATTCGTCATGAACACGTGCATGTAAGCACCTTCTTCGATTACAATAATAGCGTCATGAATGATGTATAGGTGCACTTCATCGATTGTGATTTGCCCCATACGCACAATAAAATATATTAGTTTGCATATAAAATAATTCCTGTAATTATTTCTTTCATCTGTTGCTTCGACTATAACCTACTTTTTTAATTGTTATGTTAAACCGACGTTGTTTTCCAGCATTTTCTTTGCAATTAGAGGCGATATATGTTCAGTATATAAACTTTATATTTGTTAGATCAAAATATAACTTGTTATGAAATAAAAATAGGTGAAATTGAAAACGTGTGTAAACATTACATTGAAAGAAAAACACGATATTAATAAATTCAAAAAGGAATTCGCGGAACTAACATATGTAAGTCTATTTGTATTTGTGTAGTTAATTAAACGTACATCTAAATCGTATTTTTAAACATAATGACAATGGGGTACTGGCGAACGTAATATTGGCATTTTATTGTGGGTCCCCAGTAGCTGATTTTTAAAGCTGATAGAAATTACATACTCACTTATTTTATTATCGAGGCAATATATGTTTGGTATAGTTTCGAAGGTTTCGATTATTACATAACATATGCGTCACTGTTTTCTGGAGACCATTCATCGTTTCTCTGTTCACCATTACATTACATGCACTTTATACAAAAATATTATCAACGATTTCATCGATCATTAATGTTAAAATTTTCCATTAATACAAACTCTGGCTGCCAGTTTCTAATTTTGTTTGTACATTATGCAATTGTGGTGCAATCGTCCACCGAGTTTGTAAACGCCGGTATTGAGAGTGCTACTACATCACGTGAATTCGATTAAAAAGGGTTTTATTGCACAGACTTGCCAGACGGTCCGTTAAGATTTAGCACTGGGACAATGCCCCTTCGCAATGCCCAATTTTACATATATACATCTTTTTGACTTTTCGATTTAGCCCGACTCGAAACCGTTTCGTCCATCGAGTTTGATATGGATTTATTGTTGCGGGTAATTTATCGACGTCATAAAACGGAAAATACAATTTCGAAACTGAATATATGAGGGTTTCTATTAAATTACGTTTGCATAAATTTGGAAACGTCAAAACGTTAACGTGTTCGTTTACCTACCAGTCGAACGCGTTTACCGACGGCGACGGGTTCGAAAACGTGATCTAATTCTAGTAAAAAAGCAATTAAACTAAAAATTCCGCATACGCCACTTTGATTACGAAGAAATAGGAAATTTAGATTGTAAAATCAATGCAGGAAATGGGAACATACTGTTAAAAAATAACATGTAACATAACATTGATATATATGTACCACACGACCATTTTTCGAATTCCGTTAAGTTTTATTAGCTTAATCAGAACAACCGTTTCATTCCTCTGGGTATTGCACGTTACGAGAATTTACGAGAGCTATTTCTTTTATGCACACATTCCTCATTCCTCAACTGACTGTCCACTGTCAGTGCAAGTAATATGGATAAGTGCGGGCATATCTAAATGATAATCAAGTACCATATGAAAAATGCAGGACAATGCAGCAATTCACTAACAGTCTTGTACTAATTTCAGGGTTTCATCTTGTCAGTGTTCTGTTGTTGGCCGCATTAAGGGGGGATCCTGCTTTAGGAGGCCTTAAAATAGCGTTTTTGGGGGATTTTTTTTAGGACAGAAAAAAATGAGCAAGTCTAGTGAACCTTTTAAAGCATTTTATTGCATATTTGAGCATTAAAAAAAAATTAGTCGAGAGAAAAATATTTAAACGGAACCGATTTTTATGCACATTTGTGCAACACCTTTCAATTGCAATTTACAATCGGTGGGAAAGATGTAGCCCGTAAAACAACAGAAAATTGTAATTCTCATATATTTTCTTCTAGGTGAACTAAAAAAACCCAAAATCTTGAAATTCAAGATTTTTCCCAGGTTTGAAAATAAATGTGCTCTTTGCAGGAAGAGAAAATCATTTCAACTTGCTAAAAAAGTTGTTTAGAATTTTTTTTCATTAATCTTTTTAGTTCAAATCGAATAGAATGCTACTGAAGCCAACAAAAGTTTTGTATCGTTTTCATTGCTTGTCTAGTTTTCTCGCAATCACGCCCACCAGTTTAGAAAAATCGTAAAAACGAAAACTCGAGAAAACGCGCTCTAAAATTTACGATCAGGAAAAATGTTAATTTTCGATTACTTACGGAATATCTCGTTATAAACCTACTATAGCTCTTACGAATTCAAAATATTAGTGTTTCGAACGACCGATTGAACTTTTTCAGTACATAGTTCGGTGTTATGTGACTGCGGGGAGGGGCGTGCGCTTCGCTTGTCCGAGCGTTCGTGCGTTCGTATATTTTTTGCTCGACACCTCATTGTGTTTAGTGCTGTATCTTTCAAAATATTGCGAATTAGCCGCTATAACTTTTTATACATATTCTTAGATATATTAGGCATAGATTTGAGCAATAATTGTTTTTTTGAGCCTTCTAAAGCAGGATCCCCCCTTAAAGATGAGTTATACTCGTGTAATGTACAAAAAATATTCATAATAAAATTATATTTCGCAGGAAATAGTTTCCTGAATGTCTACGATATGTTTTGGGTTGAATTCCCTGACCGACCAATACAGCACAGAGGAAAAGTGCAATTTCTGCAGAATGTGATTTTGTTTGTGTTTTGATTTAAAATGTAAAAATTTAGCCGCTACATTTTAGATCGTAAATAAAGCGGATATATCACACTTGATTTTAAAAGGATATGGCGACAGTTAAAAAATCGTCTAAAACGTCATATGTGAGAGGAGGAAGAGAAGGGTGAGAGGAGGGGGAGGTGATAGGAGTACGCAGCAAGAACAACTATAAATATCTGCGTAAAAAGATGAACATCAATGATTTTACCAACTTTGGCCACTACTGGATCTTAAAGTTGGTAGACCAAGAAATCAAACACATGCACAATCTGCAGCAGTATATGGTCTAAAAGGAGCAACGGTGTTAGTTTTCAGCTAATAACTAACACGTGGGACTAATACATATATGAGGAAATGCGAGTTCCAACATCCTTTATATGAATCATGAATCAGAAACAGCAGGATCCAGAACTCATTTCAAGCATACAATGCCATTTTGAAAACTCTTTCTACTTAATATGTTTAACAAACCTGATTGTCACATATGGAAATGTTACAAGATATTTTTTGAGGCAGATAGTTCTCCTCCTGGACATCTTAAAGTTTGTCCAAAATTCCACCTGTTACCTATATCATTTTATCCCCTCCCTCTACCCCTATTTTAATTTTTAATTTTTGACCTTTTAAATTTTGTGGATGTTACAGGTTTCACAAATTGCAAACATTCCACGTGTTGAATATATTTATGGCTTTATTTTAATTTAATTTTATCTTTTTAATCTTCATTCGGATTTTCGTAGTTGAATTTCACAGATTCATAGATTTAATAGAATTTATGGCTTCACAAACTTTACATATTTCATCGAAGTTATAGACTTATGAATTTCTCAGGTGTAGACTCTATAGATTTTATAGGCTTTCATAGTATTTTATAGATTTGACAGATTTCGTACAGTTGGAAGATTTTGTAGACTTCTAAATTACATTCTAAAGTTCATAGATTTCCATTCATAGACATCATAGACGATTCTATACTATAGATATCATAGACTACATTCCCTACTTTCGACTTCATAAATTATACACATTTTATACATTGAAGATGTTAATTTTTAATTTAAAAATATTCTTAGATTATATATGTTATGAGGATGTTGTATTCTATGAAGAGACTTCATGGATATTACAGATTTCACATATTCATAGATTTGTTACTAAATATTTCATAGACTCATATACTGTTCTTTCAAAGGATCAACACCAACAAGCTATACTGAGTGAGAATTGTTAATGAGACATACTTTGGAGTTGAAGGCGAAATAAGTTGCCTTTTTTATTATGTAAGATTATTAACTTGTATAAATTTTAAATCTTTTCTCGAACAAAAATTATTTAACTCTGCGACTATTCAAAATATTCCAGTTGATCATCATATTTACCAATACAATAAATTTGTGTTTAATGCAAAAATTGAAGATACCGAACTACAAGATTTTAGGCCGCGGGAACTCGCGTTTTGTGTGGAATAATCAAAACAAACAAAAAAGCTTTTATTTTAATAGTCCGCATTTAAATGCATCAACTTACGCAAGAATTTCAAATATTCTTTGCATTTGATATTAAATTTTAGTTCTTGGCAGATAAAATTAAAGAAAAACAAAGATAATTTTTACCAAGTACCCTAAAAAAATAGTACAGAACCCACCAATCTTATGCAAATATGCATAACATTTATTACACTGAATACAAGCCAATAAATAATCCTACTAGCAGCGCTCCTGGTGGCTGAAATTGTTCAAGCTCAAACAGCACATTTAACCAAATACTTAGACGCAATTGAAACGCACTCTAAACTTGCGTCGAGAAATCTACGATCTAGTGATCAGAATATGCATCGATATTATAACCATCAGAATAATTATTGCAATGTAAATTCGCATATTTTGTAGCACACATGAATGTATTGCGCGTATATACACTTCAATCTTCCTTGAAATCGCCAGGTTCAATCAAAGTACAACAAACATCACTCACCTTCCTGCTCATTGACGTGCCACCACTCGCGACCAAAGACTCCAAGACCATACAAAACACTCCTCCATAACACTGCACTCGCACCAAGAGCTAATAATCACCGTCGCCGCGAAAATTGCAATTTTTCACTGGAAACGCAACAACTAACCGCACATTGGACGACGTCCAGTCCATTAGCGAAAAAACTGAGACGTACTTAGTTTTTTGTCGTACGTCACATCTTCGGCAAGCGATCGTACTAATTCGTGTAAATATTATGCATCAACAAAATATTGGCATAGGCGGGAACAAAAAAATCAATGAGCACCCGATAAGCTAATGATCGGATGCAAAAAACGACGCGGCAGGCCGAGGTAATTTTTGCGATTGTATTTGCGGTGGTATAAATAAGTATACGAAAGTTTTGCATTTTCATTTTTACTTAAAGGTCGTATGTTATTTGATGACGTAAGCGATAACTTAAATGAAAACATTAATGTTTTATTATGAATTTGGAAGGACCGTGAATTTCTAAGACCAAATAATATTAATAAAAATTTATTTTGTATTTTGCAATTTTCGAGTAAGCTTTTAAAGTTTAAAAAAATTGAAGTTTGTTTATCTGTGTGATGTGACGACTGTAGTAGAACACAAGAGGTTTGAGAGATATTCAATAACAAATGTCCTGATCCGGGACATATCACAACAGCGAAGAAGGTGTATCGAAGATGTTCACCACATTTCCTCAACATTCAATTCGTTCTTCAGTCAATTATCGCACCATTAATTACTTATGTAGGACTGTCATAAACTATTTATATTGAGATATTTGTATATATCAATGCTAACCCAACACAACCCTTTCTTATCCTTTCGAGGACCTCATTACAACAACCTTCATGCATTGTCCTGAAAAACTGTGTGAAAAAACAAACGTGCATGGACTTGATTATTTTTGATTTGTGCAATCGAGCTTTGTTCAGAAGAGAAGATTTGTTAACGTACCAGTCTTCACTTTGACGTTTGTTTCGGGATCGTAGTCGAGACATTTTAGATTTTGTAGAGAAGATCAAAGCACATGATGTATCAGGTAATGATACAACAAAGCGGTCTTTCGTGCCAACGGCTGCTAAGTAGTTACAAGTTACCTCTGTGATCACATCGTAGATTGAGTATGAATGTATTGATCAGTCTAGTCTAGATAACGCTAGTGCACACACAATTTTCTCGTAACTCATATTTGTATGATTACATGTACATCAGCGGATGTATCATTGGTGATTTGATGAGTCCTGAAGAACGAAACAGATGTCATCACCTGGCACATCCACTGCAATTTATTTCCCCGCTTATTATATTAATGGTATTAATGGTCTTCTATATAAATAATTTGTGTAAGTCAAACTATCTAAATTTAAAAATTAATAAGACATAATCGTAAAATGAGAAAGAACGAAAGAAAAAGAATTTTTGTTGTTGTTTGTACATCGCCAATTAAACAAATAAGTGTAATTTAATTTTTTAAGATATTTTTAACTAAAAATTGACTGTAATAACTATGATATCATGAAAAGGTTGTCACTCGGTGAAAAAACTCTTTTAGGTATAAGGTTAATTCCTTTTTATAATAAGACGTTAGAAAAACCCTTATCAAGCATGAAACTTTAATACGGCAAATGACTTTATGCCCCATACGAACCAAGAAATATAAATGCATTTTTCTACGACAACATCTAAATATGTTCATTAAAAGAGTGTAAATTCAATCATAAGTAACTACATTTTGTACTGAATTTCATTTCGGATCGGTTGCTGGGCAAGTTACTAAGCGACAAAAACGAAATAAAATATTTCGTGTTCGATTCACGCACGTGGACCGTTTTTATCAGAAATATTCGGAAGCGGCTTAGATAATATGACGTCCAATGACGGAATAATGTAATATTAATTTATTTCTGTCAATTTTTTGTATATGACGGATAATTTTCTAGATATTTCTAATATATCTAATAATTAATATTGTAAGTAACGGTGACTTTAATTGACTCCTCCAAACATCGCAGAAACGCAAAGTCAAGAACATTAATTTTATTACCGGGAGCGTCGAGGAAAATGCATAAACGCGTTTCACAACATCGGGAATCACAACGGAAAATTGTTTTCCGTGAACGTTTTAATGGCTTATTATCTGTCATTTCATTTCAAACATACCATCCACATGAATAGGAAATCGTGAAAGGACGTGGGCCTCAATAACAGATAATTACCAATATCAAGAAAATATTAATATCAAAAAATAAAATACATAAGTAGGAAGGCATTTCGTAGTCTATTTTTTTACTTTTATCTTAACTGGTTGTTAATGAAATACGTGTCCTTATATTCGTGTACTCAAAGCGAGAAAGAAAACATGTGGCTATTTCTTTATATCAATTAATGTTTATTGTTATAGTAAACTTTAGAAGTAAGATGTCTTGAATTAGTGTGCAACTCGCAAAAAATGCTTATCGTGCGAAATATGCATTTTGTGCTTATTACATAATATACTATTAAATCGGTAGCATACTTAATTCTCATAGCGTCAGTACAGATGTAATTTATAAACAACGAATATACTGCTAGGCATTTTTTTCAAATAACACTTTAATTTAATTAATAAAATTCCTTAAAATTTTAATTATCATAAATTATTTATAGTGATGTTTTTATAAATTATAAATTTTAGTAATTTCAATTTACCTCTACTCGAAAGATTACCATGCAACGTAGTCCATCCAGAAAATTACTAAAAAAATTTTTTGCAAAAGATCCTTTTTAAGGGTTGTTTAACTTTTACTACAAATAATAAAATTTAGTAATTTAGTAAAAAAGAAATTGTTTAAATTTACCCTAAAAATGTTTTTTTCTAAAATTACTAAATTTTATGAATGCGGCAAATGTTTAAATTTAACCCAATTAAAAAAAACAATTGGCAAAAAATAGCCAATGTTAAAGGTTTGTTTAGCTTTTAATTCAAACCATAAATTATAGTAATTTCAATTTATTTAAAAAAAAATAAAATTAGTTTAAATCTTCATCATAAAGAAAATTTCAAACTTAATAAAAATTCACAATATTTTATTGTATTTTCATTAAATAATATATTAATATATTTTATTTGATAATATTAATTTCATGATTTTTATATTCTAATTCAAATCATTTTTTTTTTATTTTACTAATTAGAATTTCATAGAATTATAATTTTTCAGAACATTACTAAAATTTCTAATACATTTTTTTATACAAAATTCAAAAAATGATTCAAAATAATATGCTATGTAAATACTTTAACAATGCAGTGTATAACCACCAAAATAAATGAACATCGCATTACATGGCGTATTGATATACTTAAATAAATCTTGTAAATTGAACCATTGTACTATCTTGTTATGTTATTCGACCAACATTTGATAAATAAGCAAGCGTATATATGAGCCTGTGATATATAATAAAATCCATAAATTATTCGTATGGGCATCGAGAAATTAGCTTTGGTTGTAGTGTACTTTCTTCAGGCCAATTTTAAGTAAAAATTTATTCATACTATGGACTGTTGAAGCTTCCAGTCATGGTCTGACCGATGTCCCTTTTGTCAAATCACGAAGTAGGAATGAATCAGATTGCTAATGATAAACGCACCAATTGTGAATTAGTTGTAGTTGTTATTTACTGTCTTGTACTTATATATAAGGCAGTATAGTAATCATGAAAGTTTTTAAACTAGAGATTTTAACGGAATATGTTTTGACCTTCCCTGAGTTTGCCTGTTTTCAGAATGATGTGTGTTAGAGTGTATGTGTGTGTGTGACTGTACGCATTCAAACCATTGAAGCTAAAATTATTGAACTGTAAACTTAAAATTTATGTATATAAATTCTTGCTGTATAGCAAGGAAGAAAACTTGCTATTTTGAAAACAATATCTGCACCTAAAATGATGATTTACTCTTATGATCTTGCTCCATATAAAAGACATTGAAACTTTTATTTGAAAACATTTTGCGAAACATGGATAAGTAAGTGTAAGTTCAGTGCGGACCACTGCAAATTTTTGTTGCTGCTTTGTGGATTTAAATTAGGATCATTGTCCCAAGAAGGACATTATGTCCGTAGGCTTCAGACTAATGGTTTTCGTTTAGGGATTTGCAACCATAACACCCGACGAAGGCATTTGCCAGTACATTTGAGGTGTTGGTGTTTAGATTCATGCAGCAGCGCCCGTGAAGTTAATGTTGATGATCACTCTGTATGGCGAATGTCTAAATTTGGTAATAAACTTCAGCAATACTTCATGCTTCAAGTATGTGTTTGTGATTCCATTACTTTCATAATTAAGACGATGATTCTACAAATTAACTAAAGATTACGTTTTAACACGAATTTCATATCACAACAAATATATCCAACCAACACCAAACTTCTGTGGCTCATACGAAGCGCAGGAATTTTATACTTACAACCCTTTTAAAACATCAGCGACATTCGCAGGGTCCCCTTTGAGTAGCGTGATTTCACATGAAGCCCGCGAAGGGCTCCGGGCTTTTCTTATGCGAGAAATTGTAATTTGCCGTATTTCACTTGCAAAACGAACGTTCGGTAACCGCCGCGGCAGCCACGGGCGGACCGTATTAAATTACTGAAAGAGCAAATAGAGACAAAGGTTTTATTACATTTGCATCCGAACGTGGACGCTATGAATTACGTTTCATGAATTCACTTCCATTTCGGATCCGCCAGTTTTTTCCATGGTTGCATTCGCAACCTGTGTGATATTGCGTCGTAATATTTCACGATGGCGAACTCGGATGTGGCACGCGAGGGATATTGGAGATTTTAATTAAACGAATTTAGGAAGCAACAGAACTCCTTTCGTGGATTTCCGTTCGTGTTTATTGCACTGCGCCAGTTAATTGGTGCGGCGCTGTTGCAATTTCGAATTTTACAAACAAGCGATTTTCATATGCCATACGTTTATCTATACAGTTTAATGGAATATTATCTAACATATCTAACTGTATATTAAATTTTGCATCAAGCTCAATCAGAAAAATATCACAACACATCTGAACGAATTGAAAATAAATCTGGTAAGGTCTTTAAAATGTCCTCAGATGCTACCTACCTACTCCTATTCCTATTAGAAAAGAAGCCGCAAGTCGCTTAACAATAAGCTGGGGTTCAGGCTACCATATTTACAATATTTACTTTGAGTGGTACACTGTCCCAACGAGCATTAAATATGATACCAGCCTGAAAAAGCCATCTGTTTCTGAAAATCAAAAAATACGAAGCCGACCACAAAATTTGATCGACACTTAGAAGAACTGATCATTAAATAATATATCCATTTTGAGATTCACAGTCGATTGCCTAAACCATTGACCTTAAATTATTTTCTCAAATGGCATACTTACGGTTTCTACGCTAAATTGATTTTTCCTGATGCACTCAAGATCATTATTGCGATCACTAGCAATGCGTAGATGCTATCAAAGTGCAAATTTCCAGGAAAATATGCATTGTGCATTGGACGAAGTCTCATAACAAAAAATCTCGCGTCCTTTAACTTGAAACCCTAAAAATACTTTGTATAAGTTCATCCTCTTGAAGGTCGCTAGCATCCCGTATTTTATTGGCCAACAGCGTAAACAAAGCAAATACATTCTCTTAATTAATCGGTGTATCGTATAAATTGAAACCTGACCGACGTGCAGCAACGTAAAAATAACGATGCGTGATAAGGGAGATCCGCTTCCGATATCTCAATTGATACGTGTCGTTTTTCACGGGCGATATAAATGTCTTACCAGACAACAAATAGAACGCTCCTTTTTCTTCCGTTTTGTTTCGCCCCAGTTAAAGCGCTCGTGCGTTTATATCCATTTGTTTTCCTCAAAGTGCTTGTTTGTATTGACCGAATTTTCGCCAGCGTTTGTGTTTGTTCGTGTTTCAGTCTGGCGGTGTGTGTGTGTGTGTGTGTGCGAGTTTGTGTTGGTGTTACAGTCCAATTGATTTCGAAATAAACGCGAGATTTAGCAACTGTGACTGAGTCGTAAATTTCATTTACATACAAACCGGGTGCAACTTTCTGACGTCGCCCCCAGACTCACACATGCACCTCTCTCCCTTTCTCTCTCTTTCGCTCTTTCTATGTATATATATATATATATATATATATATATATATATATATATATATATATATATATTACGCACTAAATAAGAAAAGAACTAGGCAGATAAGCCACAAAAAGAAACGCAGAGCAGGTCCGTACTTGGACCTGGAAAATTGGAAAATGGAGAGTGATGCCAATTTCATCAATAAAAAATTAGACAAGTAGGAATTAAAAATATAATTAAATTAGGACAGAAAACATCTAAAATAGAACCAGGCAACACAGAACGAAAAGTTATGGAAAATAAAATGAAACTTAAGCAGAAAGGTGAATATAAACAACGAACGAACAAAGAGTGAACTCGAGATCCAACAAAAGAACAAAAAAGTTGGATTCCAGAAAATGATAATAGATGTGAGAGAAAGGAAATGGAACAAGTTAGAAGGAAAAATAAACGCAAAAATTAATCCGGAATTAAAATTAAAACTAGTGCAACACGTGGAACTAGTAGAAAATACGCGGAAAATGGCAAATAAAAAAACAAGAAGAAAGAACAGCAAATGATAAATAAGATATATAAGGATGACAGGGATGCACTGATAAAAATTATAAGAATATGAACGTAGAATATAAGAAGTCTGAATGATAAAGAATTTTAAGAATTTCAGAAGACAAAATTAGATTTATTGGGAATCACTGAAACCAAGAAGAAAGGACGAGGAATTATGGAAAAAGAAAGGGGGCATGTGCATATACAGTAGAGTAAAACCGAAATCGAGGGCGGCAGATGGATATGATGATTTATATCAGAAAAAGCTTAAATGTGAAACTATAACTAGACCAACAAAACAAAATAATCCTAATGCTAATAATAGTCTATAGCCCAAGTGAGGATGAAACAACAAAAAAGAAAGACACATTTCTGGAGAAAATTACAGAAATAACAGAAAACATGAAAGGTGGGTTTATAACGTCAGGGTATTTTAACCTTCGGATTAGGAAAAGAAATAATGCAATTGATGAAGTTGGTCCACACGGCGAGAACCATAGATACAACAACGGTGAGAGTCTAATTAGCTTCTGTGTTGACAACAATTTAGCAGTAACCAACACATTTCATGAACACAAGAATATACATAAATATATGAGAGAGGTTAAGAACAGGAATGAACAGTCTAGAATAGATTATGTTTTCATCAATAAAACGCGTAGGAAACAAATTATAAATATGAAAGTAATAAAAGGGGCAGAAATACACAATGAAACATGGTAAAGCAAAAAGACATACAAATTACAGGAAACAGCGAACAAATTCAAAGAAGCTAAAGAACGAAAAATATGGAAAGAAACAGGACTCCCACTATCATGTTTCTTTCCAGCTATGAATTTAGAACAATTCTGGTAACACTTCATGAAAGCATTTTAACAACAGCAAAAGAAATATGTGGAAAACATGTTATAAAATAAAAACAAGCCACAAACGAAATTGTGGACTCAAGAAATAAAAGAACAAGTAAAAATCCAGAGAGAAAATTGGAAATTGCATTTAAACGATAAATCAGAACATACACAACGTAGAAACAACAGCGGATAAAAGTAAAAGAAATGGTATAGCAATCTAAACAATAAACATAGGAAGGTGCTACAGGAAATTTGAAGAAGTTATGCAAATCATAAATTATTCTAGAAAGTGCTGAATAAGGAAATGAAAACACCACATACTAAAGGGAAGAAATAATAGAAAGATGGAAAGAATATTTCTGAGATTTGCTTCATCCAGATTAACAAGGCAATGAAATAAAGTAAGAATAAAGTAATAACACATAAGACGAAGAAAAAACAATATACAAATAGAAAAAAATGGTAAAAGCAATAAACCATATCAAAAAAGAAAAGCGGCAGGTCACGATAAGATAAATGCATAGATGAACAAATTAGGGAAGCTAGGAATAGAACTGCTAACAAAATATATCACAAAGATTTGAGCATGCATAAGTACCTGAAGATTGGGAGATAGGACTAATAATAACAATTTTGAAAAAGTGCGACAGTAGGGATTGTGTAAACTATAGAGGTGTTACAATACTAAGCATGGTATCGAAAGTATATGAACATATTTTGAAAAAAAGATTAAGAATTATACTAAATCAGTTAGCAGAATGGCAGAGTGGTTTTAGGAAAAGAAGAAGTGTACAGTAGCATATTTTTAGCGTAAAACAAATCATAGTGAAAAACAAATTCTACAGAATACGACAAAACAAAATTAATAGAAGGAATAAAGAGCTTATACGACAACAACGGAATCTATGTAAGAAAGGATAATGCACAGTCGAAGACATTCGAAATACGCGATGGATTAAGATAAGGTGGAGTAATGAGCCCAACATTGTTTTTGATAATAATGGACGATATAATTAAAGCAACGGCAAACAAAACCAAACAGATTCACATCGGATTCAATAGATTAACACTCGTGACCGTTACAGAATGTGCCTTTGCGGAGGACTTGATGATCTGTACGACAAAAGAGGAAGACCTACAAGTACATCTTCATATATAGGCAGAAGAAGCAACGAATAGAAATATGAAAATAAATACAAACAAAACAGTAGTAATGGTAATAAGTATAGTACGAATATACGTAGAAATAAACCAAAGAAAAATAGAACAAGTAAGGATTCAAATATCGAGAATATGTCTGATAGATAGATATGGGAGTATGGATAGCGAAGCCTATGACAAATTAGAAATGCTGCAATACTATATCACAGTCTAAATAAACAGTTTTTAGGAAAAATGATAAAAATTAATCGGAAATCGTAAATAATAGTGTACAAAACATTTTTATGCCAATCCGTATGGAAGCGGGAGTTGGACGAATACAATGAAAAGTAATACAAGTTATTGTGAAATATTAAAAGTTAGAGGAATCACCAGAAGAAATAGAATAAGAAACGACGTAGTAAGAGAGGAACTAGAAATTGAACCAATTAGTAGCATAATAGAGAAACAAAAAATGAAATGGACATATGTGCAGAATGAACAACGAAATACAAGGTAAACGTATATGGGAAGTAGACGTGCATTGAAAGAGACCAAGGGAAATGCCCAACAGGACGTGAAATGATGAAGTAGCTACTTAAATTCAGACAAATCTAAATTGACATAATTACGAAGAAATTTCACAATAGCTAAGCCACTAAGTTGAATATGTGTCCACTTGTCAAAAACATATGTATAACGTTAAAATTTAAGGTTAGAAATATTCGGTTGAAATAAATTATGGAGTACGAGTCACGATTATTTTTTTTTTAATATCCACCTGAATTATATCAAGATATGCAAATGCCAGAAAATCATTTAAGGGGTATCATAACGATCTGATACCAAATACCTGTCTGCGCCACATATTATTTCTATTAAGTGTAAAATAAATTTGAGGAAGGGAAAATACTGTCAACGTTATTCTCGAGCGATTTAAAAATCACAAGGTTACCAATTATTAACTTACCCTAGGTGAGTATATCAAATTAAACTTCCGTTCACATAAATTCTAAAAAGTACACGAAGTGAACACAAAACGAAAGTAAACTCATTTTGTTCATCATTCTGAAAAGTTCTTTACGTTTGAGGATCTTTATGATACTGTACTCACAAATGTATTTCTATTAGAACCTACAAAAAGTTGAAAATAAATTGAGGAATTAATTATAACAATATATGCGTCGGCTTAACAGTGCGATTTTAATTCGAAAAATTATATATAATTCAAAGAAGTAACGCGACATAATATTATCTGGGGAGGTCGTAAATAAACTGAATCTTATCGGTCAAAATCACTGAGTTACGTTTCCAAAAAAAAATGAGATCGATTAATTACCATCGTTCAGCTTCGACATAGTGAGCGTCTCGTTAAAATAAAGGAGAAAAAATTTTAAATATAGGTTTGCGATTCTTTAGGAAAATATATTTACGAAAAAATACAATTACCAGTTAACATTAAATGTCGGTTACACTCTGTATAGCTTAAAACTGTGTTATATGTGTAATTTGTACGTAAAATTGGAAAAATGTTGACATAATATGGCGCAAAACCAAACTGGTTGCGTTCAACCGATGAAAGGGCAGAATGAAAGTGCGTTGGCGTAAAAATCAATTAGTGCTGTATGACTTGTGAAACGTCAATGTATATGTAACATAGAAACCGACCGTCCATCAAAAACATTATTTCTGCATTGTATGCAATTCCTACAAAACAATTTTCACGAAAATTGGCTTCATATCGTTTCACAACATTTTTGCACATACTATTGAAAAATTCTATAATAAAATACATTGCCTATATACGTTAGCATTCATAACCATAAATTTGTTTTTTTTATAAATGGTAAAAAAATCCACAACTGAATTATCCTGCACTAGGAGTGTGCAGTCCTATTTCAACTCAGTGATACTCGGCGATACTCTACATGAAGAAGCATAAGATTAATATTTTAATTCATCCTTGGCGATAAACTAGATGTTATCAGATAAATATTATTCATCCCGCGTGACGCTAATTGTATAAACAAATTGTCTGGCGAACCTCTTTCTACCATCGATAAAACACGCAATTAATCTAAAACGTAGGATGCGTAATATCATCAAATAAACTCTCCTCGTAAATGGAGTACTTGAACAGTTTTTGAAGTTACGAAACAATAATTGCCGCATGGATACATAACGTTAAAATATGCATTAAAATAATGTATATGTATATGTTCGATATTTGTAAATAGCACATGCTTACAACCACGTTTGAATTCATCGTCAATCATTGAAAAGACACGAACAATAAAATTATAAATTTAAAAAATTACTACAGTTAAATGAAATAATTGAAGTAATTAAATTTAAACGCGAACTAATTAATTGTTCTCATGTAACGAGCAATTATTTTTAATAGCCATACTTTGATCGAGATGTATAAGAAAATTCACCCTATAAACTAGGGACGCTAATTCTACATAAGAAAGATGTGTTACGAATATACACATGCGATTTTGATCACGTTACGGTCATTTCGCTAAACCGCCATTAATATAAATAAGCGAAGTACGATGAGAATAAACTTGTATGTACGATGCACGTCATCGTATAAGAGTGCCAGCCGTAAATACTTTCTTGAGATGAATCGTTATAATAAATTCTAAACCACTAACGTCTCTTCTGCAACATTAACTGCAGAAGTGTGATTCTATTGAATGTTCTTGCAAGGTTTATTCTAGTTATTCAATGGTTTCAAAATAATATGTACGATAAATATAATTTGCAAGCGGCAATGATTCTCAGGTACTTGCCATACATATAACTTTGTGAACTGTAATTTTAGCAAACGCCAACTAAAGGAAATCAGGATCAATATTTGACTAGTAAGTGCATATCGTTCTCTTAAGTAAAACGATCAATAACTGACGACTGTTGATTAATTGTTGCAAGTCTAATAATCACACCATTCGTAATGTACCAAATGACCGAATTACGGATGTAGACTAATTTTAAAATCGATGGGCGTCTGTAACATCTCCGCCGTACCACCTGCTAGTTTACCTCTCGTAAAACGTTCCATGGAAATTATTAATTAATTATTAATTGTTTGCAATTTGCGATAATGTGGCGAATGTTTTCGTTCATCTGCAACTAACGCGTTCGCATCGCATAATTTGGGATTTCAATTTCAGATAGAGTAAGTACATCAGTACACAGTTGTTCGCCCTGGTGTCATGTGTAATTGTAAATTTTCAGATAACGCGAAGATCTCGCAGATACGTCTATTTACGTGTTTATCTTCCCGCTTAGCTTAATACACTGTTTGCCGGTATTAAGGTCACCGAAGATTTTGCAGATAGTGTCGACGTAAATACACAATGGAATATGGAAATGAAGGAGAGGGAACAGAGCCGCATGGATGAAATTATCATGTGTACGTATGTATACTATGTGTCGTATTACTCGGCGTACCTGCTGATTGGTAGTTACACAACGTTTTGGCTGTACAATCAAAATTAATCAATGTTTGACGTACACCTCAATGTTGCTAGATTCGACAAACTGACCGCAACGTTCAATTTAAAAACAAAACAAACAACACTGAAAAACTCGCTGGCATGATTAAAAAAAAATCAGTTTTAATCCGTCGTAGTGTAGAGTGTTTGCAAAACGAGTATAGGAGAAAGGACAAATGCTCGACAACCTACACTTTTCAACCTGGTTTTGGAAAGCATAATTAGAAGCAGTGAATTAAAAATGTCTAGTATATGCGGACAACCTTGCACTCCTAGACAGAACGAAAGGGTTATAAAAATGCAACAACTAAATTTGATAGGGGGGCATATAAAAATAGTGGCCAAAAATAAATTACCAAAAATGGCCCTTAATTGAAAAAGGAAAAAAGGTATCACGAAAAAGATGGCTGAAAAGTGTAGAGCAAGATCTAAAAAGAATATGAAAATCAAATATACATATTACAGCAACACATACACATCCGGCAAGTGATCTGTCTGTTATTTTTATGGTTTAAAATTTATAACGCTTATTTCTGATGCAGGGCAGAGATGGTGAACGCTCGGAGCGCCGCTTCGCCGTCCGTACCGATGAATAATATCGCGCTGCTGCAATCAATTACAGTTAAATGCGAACGGAATTCGACGGAGAATTAAATACAAAACTACGCATTTAGCCCCGGCTGAATCCGAGTAATCGACACAAAGCCATAATGAATGAGCCGACGTTCCCGTCCCGCCCCATTCTCGTCCGAGCGGAAACCGTCAATACGTTTTGCCAACTCTGATATATTAACAGTACGAACTGTCCACCCACCGGATTTCACCGCCGTTCACCGCTTTCCACAAATTCGTTGCGGTTTGGAAATAAAAGATTTTTCGGCACTGCAGAAATCAAAGTTAGAATAACCCTATTCTCGCTCTTAATAATTTGCACCTTGCGAAATTTGCAAAGAATTGGGATGCAGTTGAATTTGTTTAACAAATCATTGTGGGTCATATATTACACCTTCTGTATATAGGTACAATCAATTTGCTTACTTACTTAAATCATCGACTCATCAACTGGTTTAGAGATTCAAAGCGAAAAAGTTAATCACTAAGCAAACAAACGAAATAGTTGATAAATAGTAACAGCTACAAAGTAGGTAAGTAAACCTCTAAACATGGAAGTTGAATTAAATTGCAAAATATCATGTTTTGAAGTTGCCGCTATTTAATATCCTTTTTCAACAGCAAAGTCATTATATCCGCCTGTCCTAATTATTGTTATGAGCCAGAAAAGTGCAAAAAAGAGATAAAAATGTGCATGGTGAGGAAGAAACCACGTGTGCAAAATTGTTGTTGTGAATTAGGCGAAGTTCCTTGTGTGAATAAACTACCTTACTAGGTGGTCAAATTTTCTTCTGGCATTATTAAAAACATATTCTGTCTTATTTTTCCAGATGTTCGAGGTTTCAATGTTTCAATAAGGTACATTGAACACCGGAACATTGGGGTAAAGTATTATTACAGAATGCGTACAAACATGACATTCTGTTAACATCGTACTGTGGATTGTGGAAAAGGCACATTGTAATAAATTAGTCCTTAAAAATCACAGGAAATACTCTTGAAAATTGAAAGTTTTGCCAGTCACAATAGTATGCGAACATATCACTGAGACATAACCATACAAAAATTAGATTTTTCTACGGGCTACGAATGTTACACTGCTTTTCAAGTTTCCCAATATTAACATTTTTGGCCTTGTCACGTTTTTGGCACAATGCTTTCAATTATATATGATATATGAGTATAACCGTGCGTTTACACCTGAGCTATAGAGAGGAAGCCCCATTTAAGTATATGTTACAATGCAATGGTTGCGCTGCCACTTTATAAGAATGGGAGAAAATTGAAAATCGAAGAGGCTTCTAAATAGTCTAATGCATAATAGGTATTCCATGGTAAGACCAACGAAAAGACGCGTAAGAAGGACTAGAAGACTCTAGTTGGCATGTATTGTCATAGAAGAAAGAGACCGAGAGATATCTGACCCAACGCCACAAATGAATAAAAGAGGTATTTAGGACTAACGAACCAACCACCCAAAATTGTCAATGTTTCTATATACAATTGATACACATTATAGATAGGCGCCAACCAATTCGACATAAAAAGAAATTCCGGCCCTGTTTATATAAATTACATATATGCCGAACTAAAGCAAGTTCAGGACAGGAAATGCTATATTTCTTTAAAGACAGAAAGTCAAATACCCGTAAACGCGTTTGTATCGGACGATATTGTAACGCCAATCAAAAGTGGTTGAAAAGAATGGTCCAATCAAAAAACCCTCCCCCCAAATGAGGAGTGAAATATTATCACTGAAGGTGTCGGGACTCCATTAGGGGTTTTTAACAATTAGAGTCGACGATAAGTTTTCAATAACTAACTCGGTTGTGTGTATAAGCGTATAATTCTATCATTAGAATTTAACAGTGCGAGTAATTTTCATTTTCACGAGTCGTGTTATAAAAATAATTAGTGCAAGATAATTCTAATAGAGACGCTAAAAATTAACACCTTTCCACCCATTTTGGATCAGGGGCGGGAAATGTTTAATTGGTGAATCAAGGAAAATACGTAAGCGATGATTTTTTTTCTTTATAAAAGAAAGACGGAAAATATGTTGATTCTGAGGGTTTAAATTTCATTTGACTAACTAAATTAATGGGGAACATATTTTAAATATGAAATTACGGGCAGGTTTTCTTTTCTCTTTTTCTCTTTTTTAATGCTGTATTAATTATTTATTGTAAGTTGTTTAATTCTGTTACAATAAACTTAACTTAAACCTTGCCTATTTGCTGTTATCGAACTTTACTGTAAAAGTTAAAGAAAACCTTGGTTTCCATCGCCCATGTTTTTGCCAGAAAAGTGCGTTTTGATTTTATTCTAATTGGAAGATCAGTTTGTGTATGAATATTAGTTTGCGTATTAACATTACCGCCATGAATACCCACACACTTTTACTGCTACATAAATACAGAGGTCTTTTCGTCCAGTCATGCTAGTACTATGTAGACTTGCATCTACTCCGCAGCTGTCGGCAATAAAGACCGCTTTGTTGAAAATAAACTTTAGTGAATGTATTAAGGTGATGACAGCTGTTTCACCTTGTGTGGGTTCATGAGATCACCACACATACATTTGCTGAAGTTGTATCAAGTCATGTAAACATGAAATTTACTTTCTTAATTTGAAGAATTGAACGTGTTGATTGTGGGCTGGTGGCAGCTAAATAAATAGAAATTTTCCCACAAGTAGATGTCGACAGGGAACATCAGATTCTTTAATG
This sequence comes from Geotrupes spiniger, assembly GCA_959613385.1. NCBI lineage: Eukaryota > Metazoa > Arthropoda > Insecta > Coleoptera > Geotrupidae > Geotrupes > Geotrupes spiniger. Next base: position 42,944,163 of record OY390731.1, on the reverse strand, counting down.
GCTATCTTAATGATTCTTTCGGACGTTCAATTTTTATTATGTGAATTTCATTCTAAAACCTTTTTGCAAATTACGTTGTCTTTTTTCTTCAATTCTTCAATTCCATACATGCCGTCTCAGCTTCCCTTCCCTTATCTCTTGTTCTATTTCCTCTTCCCATGCCGAATATCATAATTCCTGATTAGAGATTTGCAATATTCCTACTCCTTATCTTAACAAATAATTATGTTTAGCATTATTCGTTATTATCCACTATCCTGACAGTAATAACATTTAAAAGCTACTATGAAGTTTCCAAATTCTGGAAATAATCTCCATCAATGCCCTAACGGCATTAGATTAATCAAACATCTGGCATTCACTTTTTCTACTAATTTAGGATTCGTTCTGATGCTGTTCCTATAGTCGTGCACTTCACAATAGCATTTTTTGAAACCCACTGTTTCAGATAATATATTCAGGTGACTTATATTTTCGTCTAGTTGCTTACATGGTTATACACATACATCATCGACAAAATGCAAGTATTTTAATCAATTAATCAGTAACGCTCGTTAATACCATTATTCCACTGCTCGTCCTGTACAGCGGTCTTGAATATCCTGTCCATTACTGTTAGAAACAATCCAGTGTTCACCCAGTGTCTGACTCGTGTTGAATTCTGATTATTCAGATAGGCTCCACTTATGCAGCACTACATTTATAACTATTACATCACATAAGTATCTACCGAATGGAGGAGGTACACCCTATTTGCCTAGAAATGCCATGACCCTATCAATTGGTACCAGATAAAAACCCGGTGTCCCTTCTGGCATAGCTGAGACTATCCGCTCTCCACTCAACTCAACAGTCAGTACCCAAACTGTTACCGCTGCTTGCCCTTCGCGAATATACAAATTCATGAACCATTGTCACTACGCTTCCCATCAAACACGGTAGGGACGGCCAAATCCTCGGGCTCCGAGCCACCCAATCACAGGCTGCTGAACAGTTCCCTCCTTCCCACATTCGTTGTCGAAAACAATTGAAATATCGCTCTCTGTACATTTATGTGCCCATGTACCTGAATATGAATATGAAGGAGTTTAAATGCAATAAAAGTCTTTGGTTATGTTTCAATATAATCTCGTTGTACTTTTATACATTTTTTAGATTTAGCAATTAACAAAAATAAGCTATCAAAAATATTATTTTTCTTGTTCTGCAAAAATCTCTCAGCCGTCCACGTTGTTCTTCGCCGTTTAAAAATCTTCCTCCTCAACCCTGCAACTGCTTTTCAACTTCTTGAACAGAAAAAATCACAAGTGTTGAATCAGCGCTGTACGGTGGTAATTTAATTCCTTCAAAATATCCTGGACAACAATAGCCTTGTGCACTATGGTCATGAAAAAGCAAAATTTCTTTTTTAAATTTTCCTTTGCGTCTTTCCATTATGGCCAGTTGCAATTTGCGTAAAATATCAGCGTCATAGTTACATATGTGGCAAGTATAATTAGTAAAATTCTTTCCGAAGTCCCAAAAAAATAGTGGCCATAACCTTGCAGCTTCAGTTGGACTTGAACTTCTTTGGCGGTGGCGAGCCCTCATGTTTCCATTGCATCGACTCCTGTTTGCTTTCAGGATCATAGTGATCAACCCACGTTTCACCGCCAGTTACAATTTTCTCAGTAATTTCTTCCTCTTGTGTCTTTCATGAAGCTCAAAAAATTTTTGAGAATTTGTTAATCTAATGGAGTCAGCATTCCCGGTACCCATCTGACAATCACCTTTGACATGTAAAAATTATCATATATATATCCAAACACGTTCCCTGCTAATTTGGCAAACTTTCAGCTATCACAACGAAGGTTTTTTACCTCTTCGATGATCGTCTGGATGGGTATCCAGCGATGGCTGGTGCCCCTATTTAAATTGCTTTGACCAACTTTTATCTTATAATTTCACCGTAACCACCAGATCTGCGATTTTTTCTTTCCATTGAACTATTTCTTTTTGTGCGAAATTTAATGATAGCACGGTGCTCATTTTTGCCAATAGAAAAACCATCAATAACTTGATTTATGGGTATTGAATTATCGGTATTGGATCAAATAAACACTATTTGCCATAAGTATATGAAAGACAATTCGGGTACTTCACTGTTGCAGCAATCAATTGATGTGCATTCTCACCTACTTTTCAGTATTTTAAAATGCCACGGTACCATTTCCGTCGGATTCTTTTGTGTCTTTCCTTCTATTTAAAAAAATATATTTTAATAAATTTATTTGTATAACAAAACAAAAGCTCAAAGTGAAATTCAGCTTTGAACTTCTAACCTTGTTTCTCACTGACCTACTACAAACTTTTCTTGGTCGATATTACAAACAACTTAATTTTAATGATTTTACGATTGTTTTTCAAATATAATTGATCGATTACATTCACCGCAACGTTTACAATGGCAGCAAAACTGCAACACTAGTTGCAAACGACTGGTAATGACTGAGCATGGTTTACACGACCCAATTGATTAACATGTCGATTACAGACTTCGACAAATGGTTATTTCGTCAGAATTCAAAATGTACGTACGTTGGCAACACCAGCGCATAGAACGTTCCTTTGTTAAATTAACAGCAAACACGTATTTGTGGTTTAAAAAACACTACGTTGCAAACATCAAAATTTGCATATATAACTTTATATACCGTTTCAAGTTAAGATATAATACGTATTATAAAGTATACATTAATATGCGTTTTAAATATAGTGTAGAAGTGTAGTTTGATATATATATTTGGCTTGTTGCTGATAAATAAAGAGTCACATTGTTTAATTTTTATAAAATAATTAACTTAAGAACTAACCATATATTTAATATAGTGTCACAAACAATGCCTAGATTTTATGAAATTATTAATCACACAAACATTCGATTGTAAAATTTACCGTTCGTTCATATTTTATCTTTGGATACGGCTTACGTTTTTGATAATTTTTAAAAATTTATGTCACATACAACCCTATTGTTACCAACTTGTACTCCACTTCAATGTGAACCGATAAAACATCAATCACTCTGTATATGTTATATATTTTTTAAAATTGTAAAAAACGTAAACCTTATCCAAAGATAAAGATATGAATGAACAGTAACGTATGTTAACCTGTGAATGGGTTGATGTTTTAAGTGGACCAGATAATGATCAACAACAATCTAAAAACTCGTGGCAATCAGTTAATAAAATAAACAGCAACGTTTATTAGCAGACTTAAAAATGAAAGACTCAGTTCTCAGTCAAATTCATATTTCATTATAAAGTCATTAGTAACAGTCAAATAGATTGCATCTAATATTAGCAACGCGTCAACGGCATACTGAAAGCATTCCACTACTTTGAAATTTTCTTTGATGTTATTGACACCCAATTTAAATTTAAATTAAAGTTTCATTTATTAATACTGGTGCACGACAGGCATTTGAACCGGAAATTAAAATAACATTCACAAGTCTCATATAACAATCACAAATTCACAAAGAATGAGAATAAGAAGTTACCGCGGCCAGGAATGACAGAGAGCGACTACAATACATAAAAAGATACTAATGCCGAAGCACAACACAACGAAGTCGCATTTTTCCTCTGGGGAAAATCCTCCAAAGCCGAGCATCGCGATATTTAAACGCCGGCGAAAGTACTGCCACGTCAGGCGAGAGCACCTAAACGCTTAAAATACCTCTCTTAATAACGCACTTAGGCAGCGGCGCGGCCGTAAACTCGAACGTTGTTCCTAATGTTTCTGCGAGGCAGAGAAGAGAGGCGGCGAAACTCGAAAACTCGAGCAGGAAGACGACCTGCTCGAGCAGGGCGGAAATTCGGTCTCATAATTCACGGAGCCGGGGCCACCGCAGTCGTAACTCTGCGCTTCGCCTGCGACCCGGATACAATAAGCGGGAACTTCCCTCACCGTCGGCCATCGTTGTCCACGTACCACCGAGGCGTGGAACGTTTCGACGCGTACGTAGGAGATCGTGGGTAGCGAAACGGACGATCGACTTAATTATTACTTAAACGGAAGATTTGGCAGCTGGCGTCGGTTTTCGTTCTAACCTGGAAGCGACCCAGAATTGTCCTCAATGTCTGGTATATCTGATTCACGTAGATTGTATTCTCGCTCGTTCGTAGGAACATGTGATATAATTCGCATTTACAAAACTGCCTGATTATGTCGTCAAAATCTCAGTACGTACTGCAATTAAACCTCAATTATTTTATTATCATAATACATTGGTTTTATAATAACTAAAAGTAAAGCTAATTAAGGATTTAATTACGTAATTCACGAATAGATATTCTTTGAGTATCCTCCTAAATACATTTATATCACGTTCACTTTATCCCACTCTCAAATTATTGACGATTTTTGCACATACATAATACGATGACTTCTCATACATACCCTCTCTGTTTGGAGAAGTACTGAACATATCGCTTTGTATAGTAGGGTAGTTATGAATAGAGGAATTATGTGTAAATTTGCTTCACACACACAAGTAGGCGTAAATAATTGCCAACTACTCAAAGAGTAGACTAAGAATATTATAGGTTTCTGTAGAATGAAAACTCGAATTATTTGAGTAGATGCTTCCAACAATACTCCATAGGATAGATGCAAAGAAACGAACGCATAATATGATTCAATCAATACATTTTAATTGCCTCAGCGCCAAGTACGCTCTGTACGCTACGTTCATCAGTTTTTTACGAACAAAGTCTACGTGTTCACATTAAGTCTTACATCTAAAAAAATTACAGAATTTACATTTTAATATCATCCCCCTTTAACAAACATTTTACGTTTAACATTAATTTATTTCTGTAGCGTTATTCTTTTAGCTGAGAATGAACAATTTTCAACAACTGGCAAGGTCAGCACTAAAGATCACAATAGCACATCAGCATAGTTTATAACAAAATCTTCACTTATATGACTTGCCAGGTGATCGATAAATAAAATTTTAATGGGCTAATAACCCTTAGCAGCCGTCGATATATAAGTGGTGTTTGTATTATCCCTTCTTCAAGATATCGCCTAGAACTTCCCAGTACCTTCAATTAATCTACTACGCTCTTAGTTTGTTGCTGCTAGCGATTGGTAGTGCGTAGGTTCGTTTTATTTTCAAAGATAATTAAAATTTACAGCGGTAGTGTGACACTAACGTCGCCTACTTTTTTGTTACAGGTCAACCTGGACTTCCCAAAAAGACGAAATATATACATCGAACAGTCCCCACTTTTGAAGAAACGGTGTGAGAGTGATTTTAGTGACAAATATGTTGATGAAGAAATTTATGAAAGCAGTGAGCAAGATACTGAGTCTGAAATTGAAATTTCAGACCTTGAACCTGAAAGTGGAAATGCAGCAGAAAAAATAAAGTTGAATTGGATATTAGGAGGATAATTTCCTATGATAAAAATCGATCCAAATGAAGACCATTTGGATCGATTTTTATGAAACTTTCCATTCGGATCAAAACACCAAGTCAGAATATCATAATACAATTGGTTTACGGACATCTGCAAGCTTAGGAAATATTTGACCTGTCGAAATTTAAGTCTTGAAACGGAAAGGATAACAAAGGGCAATTTAGATATAGAGGAGCTAAAGGCAGGTCTTTTATTTTATACGGCCGTTTTCTTGTTAAACCATGAACAAATTGCATTTTTGCCACCGATGGAACAGGGAGAGACATTTTTCGCTGTGTTATGAGGAAGAATAAGTTGTGTTTTTGCTCACATGTGCACGATTTAATAATTCCGATAATCGAAATAAAAGACGTTTATGCCACTTCAGAAATGTTTGCATCGGTTCATCATAAATTCCAAGCGATATTTTACATGGATGCTAACATTTGCATTCTTGAAATGCCTGCTCTATATAGGAACAGGTGCAAGTTTAAAATGTATATGCCTCTGAAGCCATGCAAATATGCCTTGAAAATAATGTGCTTGAATGATGCGAGAAATAATTATTTATACAATTCTTACATATATAGCTGTAAAGATACAAATGGCATTGGTTTACCTAACAAGCTGAAAATATTCTCTAAGCCTACACAAAGGATTTTAAGATTGGCAGGACCAATTTATAATATAAATCTTAATATAACCGCAGACAATTGGTTCACTTGAATAGAAGAAAAGCTCAGAGGATTTATATATATGTAGGGAAAATGGGAGAATACAAAAAAAATTACCTCAGAATGTTTGGCCAAGCAAACACGGGAAGTTGACTCAGCACTTTTTGATTTCACAAACAATACAACGTTAGTTTCTTACGTGGCGAAATAAATAGATAAATAGTTCTTGCCTCATCAATGTACCGTAAATTATATCTTTCTAGAATAGAAAAAACCAGGAATCGACGTACTTGACAAAAAATGTTCTAACCATACTATACGCCATCACAAACAACGCTGAACAATGGTCCTTTTTTCGACTGATATGAGCGGTGCTAATGCACATGTACTTCATCAATCGTACAAAAATAACTTTTAACTTTTAAAAAATAGTGTTATTAGCGAATTTATTTTGTTTCACATTTCAAAAATAGATGTATTGGTTTCTTTCTCCACCGTAATTGTGAGCTATATTTTTTGTTTGGACTTACTAAGTGTTGGTGGATTAAGCACAAAAATAAGAAGAGACTCCTGTGACCCCCACGACGGCAACAGTATGTCAAATACAGGATGATGGTGGTTAAGGATTGATCCCCTTCACAACTTCCACAATATTTCTAAAGCCGCAGTCGAAAAATATTGTCCAGATCTGTTAGCGACTTCTTTTGGTTCACTGATTTCATGCATTCCATAATTCAATTTTATATCCTTCGATATTTTAAGTTCGTTGCCTAACTTTAAGTTTACTATCCTCCAGACTTGCTGCCTGTTTTCTTGCCCACTTTGTTGATTCCGATATGACAATTGTTTCGTTTGTTTAGGATAGTATATCTGTTTTGTTGTGTTACTTCTTCACTATTTATATTATTCATGTTTCAAAATAAAGCTTTTAAGTCATCACTAGCCTTCTGGAGTAATCCACATATTACGAGGATTTTCATTATGAGATTTCAGCGAACAAACGTCATTAAATATGTTTCTTATAACGTCTAGAAATATTTCGAATTTCCGAAATTCCAGTCGAGCATATTAAGAAAAATGAATTCTCTTAAGAGATACTTTTGATATTTGTCTACATCTTTTGTATATTTTGACGTAACGTTTTCGTTTTTACAATACTCGAGCAAGTGTCGAAAATGGACTTTACAAATATTACACATCCACCATGTAAACTCGCAATGTTCTATGAAAATACGGAATGTTCAGATAGGATATGCTCGACTGACAGCGCCACTGTTACAACATACACAATTTATCAATTTTATGTTGGTCATATATTATATCTATTTTATTCATCTTTGTGTTTAATCCCTAAACATTGATGATCCTCAATTTTTCTAAGCGTCTTATCGTCTGTTTGTGTTACTGCTCATTGTCTGCGATATATGCATATGTACGAACATTCATGCCTCCTTTATCTTTTCTTGTAAGCTTACAATACAGATTTTATATTTTCTATAACGTTCCCTTTAGTTCTCAGATTAGCTTCAAACATCTAGATACTGCTTTCGTTGGGTGATATATATACTTAGCACCAACGGTGGATATTATGTTCTGTGGATGTACAGAAAACTGTGAGCATGTAATATATTAATAATAAATGTCCTTATTGTGTTAAGAAATAGATATTACAAAAAATATAAATATAATCATACAAACTGAAAATATAACTAGAGCAGATTTTTTTAACACAGTGCAAGGTGCGATTCAGGCATAAATACCGTAATTCAGTTTTATATCTAACCTTGGTAAACAAAATAAATTAAAATTACAATAAGTGCCTATTAGCATCTAATATCTATACGTTATCTACATAACTTATATCACAATAAAGTAAAATAAAATAATTAAGTATTTGACTATTATATTCGAAATGAAATTAATGTAAAAAAAAACCATTTCAACGATTTTGCTTCACGTACAAACTAGTACCTATTTTAACCTTACAAGCACCACAACGGTTACGGTTGTATTCATCAGATATATCATTATATTTTTTTAGCTCGAATAAGAAAAAGATCATTCAGGTAAGTGGCGGTGGTGAAATAAGTGCTGGGAAATGGGTAGACAAGTTATGGATGTCTGATCTATATCGAATTTTATTGTACAAGTTTGGCGGAGACCGCGTGCATAGGATTTTCTGATATAACGACTGTGCTTGCAACTGTCCCTTGTTTTCAATGTCCAACCAATCAGCATAACGTAACTTGTAAGACTTGTGGTCAAATTTCCTTATTCCGTAAATATACCTCAACAGGCATTTTGAATGTTCTGTACGGGACGCTGTGATACAATCTAATTTTATAACAAAATGTATGAAAAATCTATATATAAACGTTATTAATACAGTTTGAAATCTGATCACGTTAATTTGTCTAAAATGGGTTCTAGGTTTTTAGCTTTGTTAACGACATATGCTTTTTGTAATAATGACTTGTGATCCTTTAATATTTGTATGTTATCGTTTAAACCACTTCTTATTAGGTCTTTTTCGGCTAATAATTTTCATTACATGGTTACAATTGTATTTATCAGAGAAGAAACAAGATCACCTTCGCCACAAGTATCATTTTTAAGAGTTCTATTCTCATAATTTATTTGCTTCTCATCGATCACTACAATATCCAAAATATTTTATGCACGCCGGGTGATTAAGCGAACCGCACTTCACACATTTTATGCGTTCTTTTGTATCTTTTGCATGGTTTATTCAGAGTGTCTTCCGACACTAGTAAATTGGCGCCATCTTGTTGTGTGATATTCCCATACAAATAATGGTGTTAAATTGAGAAACAGTATTGCTTAAAATCGAACCAAGAGAACAAACGCAGCTTCGAAAGATTACGAAACGAAAGTTATCATCCCATTGAGCAAATACCAATCGTAAAATAGTATGTAAAGGTATACAAAACGAATTAATTAAAAAATACCAAAAAACCGTTTACAAAAATATTAAATAAAATCCAGTACAATATTGGGCTAAAACACAAATACTTCTGACAAAACTTTAATATGTAGTTTTGGATAATGTGTGCAAGGCAAAGACCACAACATAAACACACAACATACAATATAAGCAACACAATGCAGAATTCTGGAAAATTTAAATAATGAATGGAATTTCACAATGCTGATGAAATGGCGATAATTGTTGAATCTGGAAATGAATTACAATAGAATATGAAAATAATCGATGAATATAAATATTAAAATGAAAAACGCTAGTATAAATACAGAAAGATGAAAGAGAAATAAATGGTAGCCTTGGAGCAAGTGAAGAAATATAAAAACCTGGTAATTATAATAAGTAGCGAGGGAAATGTATGAATTAGAAGAAAGAATCGCAAAACACGATAAAAACAAAATACATCTAAAACACCAATGTGAAACTTAGGAATGCAGCAAAAATAATATGTACTTGTAGCAGTGAATCATGAACAACGACAAGAAACAAATACGTAAACTATTGTACGCTAATTAAAGTACAAAAATTGCATTTTAAGGAAAATTACAGGCATCTCAAAAATTAACTAAGCTATAATTCAAAAAACTCAGCTGATATAGTGTGGCCATGTATTAAGGGTGGATGAAGATAAACACGTTAAGCAATTATAGAAAACGAAAAAGGGAATATCTAGAAAAACCGTGGAATCATGAATTGAAAGCAGACGCAAAACTTAGATGGAAGCATTCAAACTTACAAATAACTAGGGGGAAATGGAAAAAAGTATATATAGAAAATGAATCTCCAATTCCAAAAAGGTGCATCAATCCAATAAAAAAGGAAATCATCGAAATATGATAAAAATCCAAAATATGATTATTTGTTAATTAGCCTCTACACCTGGGTTGGTATATGCGTAAATTGTTTTTTAAATGTATTTTTCGTTTATTCTGAGACCTACGAACTGAAATGAAACAAATTCTGAAGGACATAAATGACTCTAAAATTTGGAGGTAGAGAAGAGATGAGAGAAGATATAAAAATTATTTAATTAAAAAATACTAAAAAAGCTTTTACAAAAATACTGAAATTTTGTAAGAAGAGTAAATGGAAATAAAAACAAATCGAGTGCAATATGGGACTAAAACACGAATGAGTCCAAAACTGTTACATGCGGTTTTGGATAATGTGTGCATGTGTACCTTAAACACCGTGATGAAGAATTCTGGAAATTTTCAATAATAAATGAAAATGAATTCCAATTCGCAATTTCCTAATTACCTTCTACATCTTCGTTGGTATTTGTGTAAACTATTAATTTTTTCGTTTCTTTAGTTCGACATTTTTTGTTTTGTATTCTGGGACCTGCGAACTAATATTAAACAAATTCTGAAGGACATAAATGAAAAATTGAATTAATAAAAAATACAAGCTGTATAATTAATGTTTAAAACACATTAACTTTAAATTACTAGAAATTTATTCAACACATTTTTCCCTTTTTGAGTTATAATTAAATTTTTTTAAATTTTTATGGCATACCTTTCAAATTATTTTTTTAATATATAAATAAAATGTGAAACATACTCTTGGAAGCAAAATACCGAATTTGTAAACTGAAGTGGTTTTGAAATAAAAAGATGTAGTGTACGTCGCCACGGTGAAAAATTTAGTAACAATTTAGTCGTTCTTGTAAAGCTATTAAACATACGCCGCTAGCACAGACTATTTGTTAATAATTAAATAACATCTTACATAGATTACAAATCACCATCGCCCAGACTTGAATCAGGACATTGTCAACTTCAGTAAATTATAGTATGCTCTTGAGTAAAATACCAATAAGGCTGAATATTAAAAGAAGTTGTGGTCAACCGGATATTGTTGCAACGATATACTGATATACTACCAAAGATCTTACAACCAAACAAACAATGCAATACGAACAAATTATTAGGGACGACGAAATTTTTATGAGAATTGTTCTGATCCAGATGGAATTTCAATATTTCTACTATTATCATATTTTTACCCACCATATGTGTACATGAAAGAACTAGATTTTGTTACTGATGGTAAAAGAAAATGGCCATAATGGATTGTTATACTTTATATACAAAATGAAGATTTTGTCCATCAGATTATTACCTGGACTAACTGATAAATATGGACAACCTGATACAATAAGTAATAATAAATGTTGCACTCAAGTATTTAGTTGTGCCGCAATCATGTATCTGAGGTGTACATAGTCTTCCAAAGCTATGTTAATATATATTACCACAATCTGATGACTGGGGGTTTATTAATAATTTTTGACCTATTATTTGATATGTTGAAGATTAATTCAGAAAAAATTCGGTCATCATGAGATAGGAACTAGGGCTTTAAATATTCTCAATTGAATTTATTTTGTAGGTGAAAGAAATATAAACAATGAATTTAATGATTAAAGAAACTATTATAATAACTATTATGTACTTATTATAAAACCATTATGTAATTAAGGTTTCAGCTTTACAAATTATATGGAGGTTGCTCCGTGGCAAAATATTTGGACTGCTAATATACCTAGTTAAGATCCTTCACCTATGTTTTTAGCTATATGATGAGCCATGGACAGCATAACACAGACCCTCCGTGAGTTGAATAAATATGTAATACTCAGAACTTGCTTAAGAGGTCCAGCAGCATAAGATTATACTTTAGAAAGAAAAAAACGCCGAATGAATCACCAACCTTTACAGTTTGTCCAAGGAGAGAAAGAATAGAATTTCTTCTTGTTGAAGAAGTTTGAACACATTTTGAACCTTAACTATATAAACAAAAGGCACGAAAGGGGGGACAAGTTACGAAGTTAAATTTTTATGGTAATTACATTTAAAATATAGGTACTTACTGTCGAATAGCAAAACCAATCCACCGGGCACAAATCACATTCGAATAAATAAAATAATTTTAAAATGTATATAATTTCATAGAATGGGGCAATTAGCATTACACATCTAGCCGTGTTTATTTTTCATAGTGAGTATAATTCGATTAAATTATGATGGACTATTTGTAAAATAACTAATCTGTTCACAATTGAATAACTTGCGTCACTAAAATGAGATAATTTATTCGTGTCCATCGGGAGTATATAGATAATTTATTTTCATATGGCTCGCAAGTGCATATAGTGCCTTTGTCACTCGGGCTTGTATCAATTAATTGCTGATTCGTTCTTTATAGAGATTGAAGTAGCTTGGCGAGCACCAACTAGATTTTTAATTTCAAATTTTATTATTATTTATTTATTTCAGTCTTATCAAAGAAGAAATGTTTTTGATGTCAATAGCATGGGTACTGCAACAAGTTGTTGCGTAGGCTTTAAATTCAAACTAATAAGTAAATAAATTAAATATATATGAAAAATAAATTAAAATTGGAATATTATAAGTTTCGAACGTTACTACGTGATTATGTATAGGGGTATAGTTGTTTAGATTTAGAGATTTAATTTTCAATTTATTTTCGCATTTAGCGTTAGCATTGTTTATATTACTGGTGATCGAAACGATGGCTCACACTATGTTTATATTTGTTTGAAATTTTAATGATTTTTTTGTGTAATCACCGGCGTTTTATGTTTCAATTGTTTGTTTTTCGTTAGATTGATTGTTGTAATTTTACCTATTCACGTTTTCTATTTTTAATTTGTTTGACTTCGTCTCCCGCCTCTTCGTGCTAGTCTTTAAAATTATATTACAATTTGGGTATGGATTTCTGACGTTCAGTAAAGTTAAATTTTTTATTTCATTCATGACACCGTTCGATTTTAGAATAACAATCCGTTCAAGCTACGAACGGCAGTCGGAAATGTGAATTTATGCGCGAACGTAGCGGACCAATATTTTCATAAAAGTTTTCGACTAATTTTTCCCCCTTATCAAGCAGCGACCGTTCGCTTGTCAAAGTTTCTCCCTGTTTTTCCCGCCGAGAAACTTTCGTTCCGTTGTTCTAGGAAACGTCGTCGCCTACCGCGCCCTCCACCGTTGTACATGTAAGTATGTATAAGCCTCTGAAAAACTTTCGGGGAAAAGTTATACTTGACGAACACACAATGAAGTTGGCCGTTCGATATGGAACGCTTTACGGCAGGGGCGGCGGAGTGTATCCAGAAGTTGAGGACTCCGGGGAGTCTGTGCCCGCAGCGGTAATGTGTGACGCTTCCTTTTGCGTTTCAGTGTGAAACTGTCAAAACGTGGCTAGTGTAGTATCCATCCGGTGACGTCCGAGAAAACGAGAAAATAAAACGCCATCGTAAAAGTAAAACATGTTTGTGATATCTTCCTTTCATCATTGTAAAATTTCAATTAGTTTATACAAAATTGGCGGCGCCACCGGAAACCCAAACGAAAATTGACGTGCAATCAGCATTTTATTTCATCGTCGACATTAACGACCAAACGAAACATATCAAGCGAAAATGCTTGCGCCGTCATTTAGACCATTCCCCGGAGATTGCGATGGGTAGTAATAAAGTAATAAATAAGAAAAAACATCCGTGCGAATTCGCGCGTACGTTCGGCTCAATAACGAAATTACTCCGTAATTCCATTGTTCGTTGATTGATGAAGCAATATTTTTAGAAATTTAATTGCCGAGCGCGGTGCCGCCGCTGCGCGTTTGTTTACATTCCGGCCTACGCGATCGCGAAGATTAACTCTCCGCCAACAATGAATTCGCGTCTGTTCGGGGGCCGCGTTGTGTAAACTTTCCGGACGGAGGCCGTAAAATGAAATGATTCACGGATGTCGTCAAAGGCAGATAAATTCGAACGACATTCGACGCACGGCGATCGTCCTCTCGATGTGATCGCTTCGGAGTTCGATCTTGTCGACGCAGCGGAAATAATCGAGACGATAAAACGACACAAGAGAAAAATCAACGTTAGAAATTCAGAGGTGAACGGCATATATACGGTATGGGAGCCCACACGTTTAAAATACCAACTTAATAGAAATTCAATACATAAAATAAATTTCATTTGCAAGGAATGTTTGAAATTCAAAATTGATCAAGTCATTAATTAATTTGTCTTTGAATTGAATATTGTAAAGTAACTTTTTATTCATCCACCTGATAGTAAACAAACTGCTACGTTATAACAAAAATGCTCCCACAGGCTTCGCCGAATGCTTTTTGTACCGATTTGTAAAATTATTCATTATTAAGGGGGGATCCTGCTTTAGGAGGCCTTAAAATAGTGTGTTTGGGGGATTTTTTTTAGGACAGAAAAAAATGAGCAAGTCTAGTGAACTTTTTAGAGCATTTTATTGCATATATGAGCAATAAAAAAAAATATTTCGAGAGACAAATATTTAAACGGAACCGATTTTTATGCACATTTGTGCAACACCTTTTAATTGTAATCTACAATCGGTGGGAAAGATGTAGCCCGTAATTTTTGTCTGAAACAAAAAAAACAAAGAAAATTGTAATTCTCATATATTTTCTTCTAGGTGAACTAAAAAAAAACAAAAATCTTGAAATTCAAAATTTTTTTCAGGTTTGAAAATAAATGTGCTCTTTGCAGGAAGAGAAAATCATTTCAACTTGCTAAAAAAGTTGTTTAGAATTTTTTTTCATTAATCTTTTTAGTTCAAATCGAATAGAATGCTACTGAAGCCAACAAAAGTTTTGTTTCGTTTTGATTGCTTGTCTAGTTTTCTCGCAATCACGCCCACCAGTTTAGAAAAGTCGTAAAAACGAAAACTCGAGAAAACACGCTCTAAAGTTTACGATCAGGAAACATGTTAATTTTCGATAATAATCCTACTATAGCTCTTACCAATTCAAAATATTTTTGTTTCGAACGACCGATTAAACACATTAAAGTACATAGTTCGGTGTTATGTCACTGCGGGGAGGGGCGCGCGCTTCGTTTGTCCGAGCGTTCGTGCGTTCGTATATTTTTTGCTCGACACCTCACTGTGTTTAGTGCTGTATCTTTCAAAATATTGCGAATTAGCCGCTATAACTTTTTATACATATTCTTAGATATATTAGGCATAGATTTGAGCAATACAAAAACGATTTTTTGAGCCTTCTAAAGCAGGATCCCCCCTTAATGGAAGTAACATAATGTAATTATTCCCAGGTGACGGTTGTACACTAAGCAAATCTTATCGTCCAACATCACTATCAGCTTCATTAATTAATATTCAATATATTTTATAAAAATATAAATCAGATCAAGGTGCAGCTTATAAATAAGAAGAAAATTATCTTCCGTCAATTTGAAAATTTTTAGTTTAGGTCCTGTAATTAATAAAATGTACATATTGTGCATTTTTTTTGTTTCACGTTTGAAAAGTAATTTTTATTGGATAATTTCACGCAATTTCATGGGGCAGTCGTAAAATATATTTTGCTTCGTTGTGTGGTTATCGCTGTCGTGAATCAATTGTTTTAATTGTTTTGGGATAAAATTAATCGAACCTATTGGCTGGCGACTGGAGGGCCCGCCGCCCAATTTCCTACCATTGTACCAACAGTCAATTAATGCTACCCCGTACCTCATATATCCTCAGGGAATTAAATAAGCAAATCAGTTATTGCTTCTTAGCAATTCGATCTATATGCTCCTTTATTTTCATCCATATTCGGTCACCAACTGTTAAATGCTTTCTATTATATTATAACGTTGTTTGTCTTTTACATTTATGAAAATATTTATATATTTATTTTAGAGCGTCCAGTATGGTCCTGTCTTGGAAATTGGAGGCGTAAAGAAAACGCAAACAACGAAACAATAGTATTAGGACAAATCGAAAATCATTGCGAAATATTAAATAAATTTCAAATAATATGGTACACATTTTTTTTACTTTCGGATAAACCAGAAATAGCATTTTCACTTCAAATAGCGAAGGACTTTCACTTAACACGCAACGTCATATTTCTACGCCTGCTTCCACACTAACAGGAAATGGCTTACATTTTTTGCCCCTGCTTCTAAAAACCTTTCATTTAATACCCATCATCGTATATCTACGGCTACTTCCCCATTATCTGGAAATGCTGCCATTTATGACTTTTATTTCCAAAGACTTTTAATATAACATATTAAAACAAATATTGTATAAGTCCAAATCTCCATGGACATTCGATTTTATTTCAGAGATAAAATTCACAATGCTCAAGAGTTTGGTTGGATATGACTACAGGTGACTCGAATACACATTTGCATGTATCCTTCAAGGTGAATACTGGAGTAACAAGAAGTCAGTCATAGATCTGTTAAGACTAAATAAGTAAATATATTCAAACTAGTGCTTAAGAAGGTGCTTAACATAAATCAGATTTTATGAAATCAAAACCCTTTATATGCCGATCTTCGAGTGATCGTTTTGAAATGGCAATTATTTTCAATAAAAGATTGTGTAATTTTAACATGTGGCATGAAATCCAAGAGGGGAGTTTTCGAGAATGCAACTTATGATTTATATATAACGAAATAAAATATTTTTTAACGAAATAAGATAAATCTGTATACCCAGTTGACTAATTTTGGCATTCTCGAAAACTCTAGAACATTTGCAACCAAAATTTGTAGCAATTGAAATAAATAAATGCAAATCAAATGAATGTCATTTAACTTGACACAATATTTGCAAATTGCGAACGTATTAATACTTAACGATTGTGTTTTCAGAAAATTTGAAATTTTTATATATTATTAAATGTACTACATTTCATATTCACAAATTTTTATGTATGATTGCAAATGAAAATGCACTGAAGCCTAATAAAATGTTTGTATTTTGATTCAATGTGAGATTTTTCTCTCAGTCTTTTAGTTTAGTGTTAGTGTGTATATTCCTTTTTGTTGTGCATATCTGCATATCGTCCTCCGACGTGGCTTGTGTTGGGTCCAAAAGGGTCAAAAGGGCGCTTTTGGCCAGCATTAAAAAATGCTGCGCCCATCGTCCACAAAGCTTTCTCATATCTAATTTTTTATGCAAAATGTATCGTATACCATTCTAATATCTCTACGGCATCAGCTATCTCACAGACATTTAATTGCCGATAGTTCAATTCTATATTGTGCACCTGTTGGATGTTTTGAACATACCAAAAAAAATTGTCAACAGTAACGCCATATCTGTATCCTCGTAAGTCCCATATTTTCTCCAATAATTCATGTCACTCTTCAAGTACAGAAATATACAATACAACAGTAATTGTATTCATTCAAACGTTAGAACATTCGTATTCTAATAACATCAAATCTTCTTTTCGAAAATCTATTCTAGATTAAGAGATGAAAATCACAATTTGGAATATAAAACAGATCGAATCGCAAATTAACAAATTGATCGAGTATTTATACACTATTTTAGCTCACGAAGTACTAAGGGAATTTTAATATTTTATTGATATTATATATGAAAAAAATTTCATATTAACAAATAAGGGATGGTTAGTTAATTTATCGGATACCGTCTTGCCCGATGTAATTAGTGATTATACTGCCCTAGGCCCTAAGTTAAATATCAAACATAATATAAGAGACATGACGATTGAGACATTACTTACCGACTTAGAATATTGCGTTGAAAATTTGGAAACCTGTAATATAACAAAAAATGTGTATACGGTTAGGGGGATGAACATTATCACAGAACAAAATAACGGCATTGTGGTGGCCAGGGCAGACAAGGGAAACAAATCAGTAGAGTTAAATAAAAAGTAATATGAAGAAAAACGAGTCAGACGAGAAGACATATGTAATGTTAGCTTCCGATGCAACAAACTAATATCCGACAAGTAATAGTGAGATAATCAAAGAATTAACTCATCTAAACATGATAGATTTAGCAACGCAGAAAAAAATAATTGTCAGTAATAGTATGTTCTCGGGGCCACATGTTGATGAAATAACTAATATGAACAGAAATCGTAAAATAATATAAATTTAATATATCAAATTCATATTCAATGGTAGATGTCCCTATGGATTTCTTATTAGATATTGTTGAGGAGAGTTCTGATTAGAATATTGGAGAATGTCACAATATTACATTTTAAAATTGTTCAAAAGATTTGTTTTGAGGAACCTAATTAAAAAAAAACATTCCACCCAATCTGCATCTACATAATTTATATATAACCAAACAATCTATTCACATCGCTAACTTAGTAATAGAGAAACTCGAACAAAAATCATAAAACCTAAATACAATATGCGATTTTATAAAAAACACGTCGATGATATAATTACATGTACACTCAAAGATAAAATAAATGACATACTAGAAAAATTTTAATCGTTCCATCCTAGAAACAGAAACAGAAATAAATCACAAACAAACTTCCTAGATATCACAATAAAGCACCACCAAGGCAAAATCTACACAAACTGATACGCAAAACCTACCAACTACTACTACTACTACTACACAACTACCAAAAAGATTAACAAATTTCAACTCTAATATACCTATAGCAGAATAGCCAAGCAAACTTATTAAAAATTAAATCCATAGTAAAAAAATAATTAGCGTGAAAAATTCTACATCATTAATAAAAGAATTGTCACAATCACCAACAGTACTAAAATGTAATATAAACTCACAGTCAATCAACAAACAAAATAATTACACACAACTAAAAAAAACCTTTACAAAAGCATCCAGTTTACAAAATGTCATGGTTAGATTGTCCAGGCTTAGACGTTGGACATAGGCATAAGGAACAGAATATAGCCACATAAATATTTTACAATAAGTAAAGGAGTAAAAATCCTTAACATAAAATAAAATATATAAAAACAGACTTATACAGGAAATGATATAAATTCATAATCCAGATATTCTTCCAATCAATCTATGCAATTGCTTATTTTCTCGTCACCTAATTATGCACAAATATTATTTACTACTCTCGCACTTACTATTCTTAAATAGGAATAGATATATATTATGGTTTGTAAGTCTTTACCATATACTTCATTTATTTTCAGTAAGACCAAACCATAAATACCATATAATTGGCATTGTATGGGGTATTTCAAACGCCGGTGAATAATTAGCACAGAATTTTTTTTATTTCACGTTATAGTAGTAAACTCCACGACAGTAGTAAATTAAAACGTGTCAGCGTTTCTGTTGTAACTATATATAAATCATCGACTAAGACGAATTTTGAACCCCGTATGCGATAGTTTTCACGCGATAAACCCGAACAAATATCTCGTACACGAGATCGTCCGTGTTTCCAGCGTACGAACCGCTGCGGCCGAACCCCTGCCTCCCATTCCACATCTCATCCGTCCGTAAATATTGATGGCTCGATATAAATCCGACGTCTTCAAAGCGCAATTTCCAAAGGCCCCGTTGCCGGCGGCGTTCATGCGATCTAAAGATGTAAAAGTGGTTTTGCCATTCGAAGTAAGACTGAATGTTTATCCTGCGTTTCTCGTCCGTTATTTACATTCCCGATGTTTTGCGACGCAACGCCGAAATCGGCCGTCGCCGAAACGAAACGCGTTTGATTATTCACCGGCGAGCTTAAATTATTGCGTCCTTCTATGCAATCGTTTTTCGTTCGCATTAAATGAATCGCCGGCGACGAGACGGGCAAAAAGTCGGTCGGAAGTAAAGGGATTACTTCCAGTTCGCTGATCCGGTAGATCCTTTACCCCGTTCGAAATAAACGGAGTAAAATTTCTGCCATCTCTCATTTCCGGCCGTAGACGGAAAAGAAGGAACGACTGCCGAGACGTCAGTTGCCATAACCGATCGTCCTCTTTGATCGAAGTAAGCTGCTCTCGTCGATCGACGCCGCTTCAGCCGCAGTCGGCGCTGCCCTCAACGGGGCTCAAACAGATTGACTCATTCGCGACGACATCAGACATCCCACACCCCCGGCGTATTCGAAAATTATTCTTTAATCTCCGTTTTGTGCGACCTGAATCGTTATATATTTCTGGGAGAACGGGGCAATTTCCGGAGATCTTTTAAGAAGGTTCCCGGTCGATTCAACGGCTCGCGGAACTTTTCGCGTAATTAAAAGTAAACGAATAAGAGACTATTATCGTTTTGAATGCGACACCTTTCAGCAATTTGGTTTTTGTTGTCGGAGAGATCTACAAAAAATTTAATTAGCGAGGATTTTCAAGACCCACTTTTTAACTACGCTCAGATATATCATTCCTTTGTGTAGCTCGTTCTTATTTATACTTATGGAATTGATTTCTTGCTCTGGGCTCCCTTTTATTGTTCTACCGAAATGAAATGAATCTGACAGACGCCTATATTTCTTTTCAACCTGATTGACTGCAATTCAATGGTTTACCATTAAGAAAATTAATGAAATGCGAATTGTTTCAAGAAGAAAACGGGCTCAACATACATACGCTAACCATTGTTTAGAACACAATAACAAATTTAATTCAAACTTCAACAAACATGTCGAAAATAAAGGTAAAAAACGTAATTAATTAGAAAGCCTAGAAAGAAACAAATACAATAAATTAGGTTTAGTACTAAATGGCCAATTAGACATAAATAATTACCAACTACTACTCAAATTGACACTAAAATAGTACCCACCTCCTGCACGTGTATATAAGGAATAGATATAAAACAAAAATTTTAGTTATCATCCACTTGACGAAGCCATTGTATGGCGCAACAATTGTAGTATAAAATAAAATATTTGAAACCTTCGAATATCATTAATTTTCTTATGAAAATATCTTTCATATGAAAATGTGATCAGTGTAGTGTAAGTGCAGTTTTTAGCATCTAACTTCCATTACATACCCTGATACCACAATATTAAATGAACTTCGATTTTCATAAAAATTGCGTTGAAAAATGTAACTCCTACTAATTATATATAATTATTATTCTGAATGCACACACATTTTTTTTACTCTATTTATCTAAGTACCTCATGAGTAAATTCAGTGCTCACCACAAATTTCCCCTCATCCTTTTGCATATCTACATACTCTCCCTATCTTATGTACAGTGGATAACATCATGTTTTTCACTTTCACATTCTTCTTCCACATTAATTACATTTGTTACATATGAAATTAATTCAAACCCAACTGAAATTTAGATGACAATAAAAGGACTAGTTTTAAGCATCTAATTGGGGAATGGGGTACATTACATTTGCGGAAAATGATTTAAATTAAATTGTATCACAGCAAATTAATGTAACATTAAATTTAATAAATATGATGATAAAACATATTCAAATAATAAATAAATTAAAACGTACATATTTCGTATAAAAGAATTAAAATAACTTTAATAACTTTATTGAGAGCATCAAAAATTAAATTAAATTTTTGTAAAATAATTTCAATTAAATTTAATTGATTGGCTTACTGCAGGAGCGACCTTTTTTAAATTTAAATTTTTGTTAAAATCAAATAAATGTGATAAGTAATTAACGCAAACGTACAATTGAAATAATTTTCAAATAAAATGAACGAAAAAAATATTTGAATAAACCACTTCTAGAGGTTTTTATTAACGTTGATGAAATATTTTTCGTATCTAGCAGCGGACGCCGAAATGTTATATAAATATGGTTCGGGAATAAAGCCGGCGATTTTCTTGTATTCATTGGCTTAAGCGAAGTAACACACTCTACGATTTAATCGAAAACGAAAACAGCACAAAAGTATTAAAATGTACTTACATTATTGAAGCTCAATTTCTCGTAGTCCTCCACCGTGACCTCCGTCCAAAATTTTAAAACACAATTCCCAATCAGTCACGAAAAACTCCCGAAACTCTTACCTCAAATCACAAATGAGAAACGAGCACTTCCACGGCGCGTAAAACTCATTTTATATTCGTAGGTAATAAATTGAAATTGAAATAAATTGACCGAACCGAGATGACGCCGACGCCGCCCGCACGTGAAGGTCATCGCACAAGAATGCGACGCGTCACCAAACTTACTTAAATCACGTCGTTCGCAACAATTATCTAAGGAATTTCTTGCAAAAAATTGGCACTTTTTGACTCGCTGGTTCGCTTCGTTCGTGTTCGGATTAGCTCGCGGAACAACGACGATTTGATATCAACATTAGTGTGGACAATATTTTTGATACGAAATGGTGCGAACATTGCGCAGCGAT
The DNA here is from genome assembly GCA_959613385.1 of Geotrupes spiniger. NCBI lineage: Eukaryota > Metazoa > Arthropoda > Insecta > Coleoptera > Geotrupidae > Geotrupes > Geotrupes spiniger. The sequence goes on along the minus strand of OY390731.1, from coordinate 42,921,897 downwards.
CACCCTAAAAAAAAAATTCCCGTTCACTGATTTGCAATTGTAGGTTGTTTCGTTAAAACGTTTTGATTCTTATAAACCGTAAAAAGTTAAATTCGTTTAAAATCTTTATAATTGAAAATGTGAAAAATTAATCCTTGCTGTTTTACTTTTTCGATGAAGCTCTTGATGCCTTTTTTCTTTTGTCAATCCATGAAAGAATTATATACTTTAAATACTGTTCTCTAGATTTCCCTGGCGGAAGATTCACAGTTGCTGAACTGTGCTTTGTCCATTTCAATCAAATATGCGAATGATCTCAACATCAAGCAAGATTACCTGCAATACGTTCGAACAATGTGTAGTTCCTACACCGCGTCCTGAATGTATTTCTCTGCATATAATTATTCAAAATGGGATGCCACTAGCAATCAAACGTCTGAGGGCAATTTGCAATGATAATTGCGAACGGAATTACTCGACCGCTTGGAATTAGCGGCATTAACATATCATTATGAAACTCCATATCGGCTAGTCGTTGGCGCTAACGTGCCCGCGACCAAATGCCTCAATGTATGCACTTTTAATGCAAAATTTCCGCGTAATTTATATAATTTATCGAGAATTATGCAAACCACGCCCGCGGTTATCTAACATACGATTTATAGCGCCATGGCGGCTTATGAAGTATCCCGAATAATTTTTGCTCTTCGGGCATGCATTAGCAAACAAAGTTTTGAAAGTTGTTTACGTGAAATTATCAGAACAATGATAGTAATAAGATATTAAAAATAACGAAAATTATATATACACTGAATAACAAGTAACAAAACCATTGGCATACTGGTTTATTTAATTTGAGATGTATTTTATATCAAAGGACCATTCATTTTTGACAAGAAATAAAAATTACTCAAAAAAAGACGAGCTTAAACAAAAGTAAGTTTCGTGTGAAAAAATTACTGTGAAAACTGAAAATAAATGTCTTCAGTTAAGTTACTGGTGACGGTTAATAACACATATGACTTCCTCGGACTCGAATGAAAATTTAAACATCGACGCAACGAATCAATCAAATGTGTCAATGAATTTTGAGATATCGCCTCAAATTCTTCGTTAAGCACTGCTCTTAAATCTTTCAGTGTTTCTGGCAAGCCGGGCGACGACGAATGCCCCTTTGAAGTTGATACCATAAGTGCTTAATGGGATTGAGATCATGACTGCATACTAGCCAGTTAAGTCTGTGAATTCCAACCTCGTCTAAGAAATCAGTAACTACTCGTGCCATGTGTGGTCTGGCATTATCGTGCATTAGAGTAAATCCATCTCCAATAAAGTGAGAGTAGGGCACGACAGCTTCATGCAGAATGTCTTCCACGTATCGAAAGGCATTAAAAACCCCATTTTCTACAAAAATAAATTCGGTATGTGCCTCAGACGAAATACCTGCCCACACCATAACAGAGCCATCATTAAAAGATCGCCTTTCAGCAATGGTGCAGTCTATGTACCGTTCATTTGGTCTTCTCCACACCCATTTGCGACCATCAGGCAAGCGTAAACAAAACCGCGATGCATCAGTGAAGAGAACTTTACTTGGTGAGGAGTCCAGTTTGAATGAAATCGGGCAAATTCCAACGATGTCTTGGTAACAATTCTGGGCCTATTGCAGGTCTCCGTGACTTTAGGCCTCACCAAGCCTTATTGTCCTCTCACTTACTTCAACTCCATGAGCTGTTTGAAGGCGATGTTGAAGTTGAACAGCCGTTGATCTCCAATCCCTTCGTGCGTTGAACACGACAAAACGGTCAAAACTGTAGTTGTTGCCTTCTTCTTCCGGAACCTGCTCTCTTAGTGCAGCTGCCAGTCTCCAAATACCGGTTCAGGCATCCTGAACGGTGACATGGGGTATTCCCAATGCACTGGACACGTAACGTTGGCTACGGCCATCTTCAATTAAAGGAACAATGCGATCAACAATGTCAACAATTAACAGCATTTTTTTTTGAATGTGTATGCTTTTTAACTGTCACGCTCCATGTTAAAAACAATGCAAGGAAGCCTCTAGGATTTCAGTACGGATTATGAAATTTAATCAAATTAACTTCCCATGTCGACTTGAAATATATCTTTAGCTTCAATTTTTTTATATATTTCATGGCGGCCGATTTTTTGCCTGTGTATGTGGAAATCATCGTAGATCCTTTTATAACTGATGTTCGATTTTTCGACTTGTTACTAGAATAAAACCGCACATTTGTGTGATATAAATTTATTTATCGTTAGTAAAATACAGAGATAGATTTGTTTCATAAAATGTTTCTTCTTCGATGATTTTTCGTCCACGGGTGCCGCATACCCTGGGTGATCATCATAAAATGTTTCTCCTTCGGTGATTTTTCATCCACGGGTGCCGCATAGCCTGGGTGAACAATAAATTATGATGTGATTAGTCTTATCAGTAAGTAAAAGCTTCTTAATGTTTGCTCCCTTTTGTTGCGATGGTCTGACCATTGCATGTGCAAGCTATAACCATACCATAGCAAATAAAACTAAAAAATCCGCGGTGGTCCGCACTAAACTTTCTTATACTCAGTTATACTACGTTTTTCGAAAAAAACTTTTCAAATGAAAGTTGATTGAAATATCAATATCAATATCAATTTATATAAGAATATTTTTTTCCGTAACGTGTACCGTTTTCGAGATGGAAAAAGGTGATAAGAGTAAACCATCACTTTCGGTTGAGAGATTGCGTTCAAAATAGGACGCTTTCCTCATTGCTACATACAAATGTTAAGTTTAAAGTTTCAGAGCTCTAGCTATAATCGTTTGGACGCTAGAGCGCGCACAGACACACAGACACACAGAAGTCATTCCGAAAATAGTCAGAAACGATTCAGGTGACCTCAAAACGTGTATATCCGTTGAAATCTCGAGTTAGAAAATTTTCATGATTCCTATACTTACTTATACATAATGTATAAGAAAGTAACATGTAGTTCCTTTCTCTAATCAACCAATATCACTCGGTATCGCCTATCTAAAGTTTCAACTCAAATTGACTTGGTAGTCTCCACTTCTAATATATGTTTTATGTAGACAATAGTTTCCGTGCTGAGATTAATAACAGTAATAAGTGTTAAATAAATAAATAAATCAATTTAAACTGCTAGAGCCTACCTTGCTGTGCACTGGTATTCATAACAATTGGAACATAACTTACTCGTCACGTTTCCACCTTGAGGAAATCAACGTGACGTAAATTCGATTGTTGGTTCTAGATTATCAGATCTGACTCGAAGAGAAGTCTTTAGTATCATGTGATCAGCGTTGATATGGTCGTTAATTTTTTATACAATGAAGTGGGCGCCTTGTAGCTTTATAGCCTTCCGTGCCAGGATCTATAGGATTTACAGATTCTCTTCCAAAATTTTAAAATACTTTGAATCCTTCGAATTGTGTCAAAGTTATAAAAAGCGCTGCCAACGTTCCTTCCTCTTTACAACGGTGCTTCACCTTTTCCTCTAAGTGCCAAACCTTATAACTTGCAAAAACATTTGTCGTAAATGTGACAGCGAGTCATAGTCCTAAGCATAGATATTTAGATCCCACGAACCTTTTTCTCAACCCACGTGCATCTGCATCATTTATCAATATTCAAATATAGAGTCTCACAAGATTTGGCCACATTCTGTAGTAACGCTACATACTAATATCTTATTTTGTCAATATCATATAATCATATAATTATTAACCGAAATTGTCTCCTCTAATATAATATGTACATTGCACTGAGTATACAAGACTACATATGTATTAGATTTCTAAATTTCATAACCGCTACATTGCTCCCTGTCTGCGTTTTATTATTTTCATAGGTGTTCTTATTAAAAACTGTTTTTTAATCGCCAAAAGTTTGTTTAATTTCATAATTTCTTATCAATCTCCTGCTTCCAATTTACTTTAAATTTAATTTAAATGACTTTTAGTTAGTTAATTAGTTATGAATTTTTACAAAGATTCGTTGTGCAGTGGATAAAACTTAGGTTCATCACTTTGCCCCAGAGTCGAAACGCCAAAGTATGGAATCGCGGCATAAAGGTTCCCGATCTCCTCGAAAATGCCGCGTTGTTTCTTCGGCAGGCAAAATCATGGCAATGGTTTTTTGGGATTTTGAGGAACTTATTTTTCTGGATTATTTACCACGTGGGACCACCGTGACAGGCCAATATTACATAGATTTAATAACAAAAGTTCGAGAAGCAATCAAGGAAAAGAGAAGAGGAAAATTGAGACGACGGCGACGTGTGCTGTTTCATCAGGACAACGCTCCGAACCACAAAAGCTGTGTTTCAATTGCTGCTTTGAAATTTTTGAACAACCACCCCATTCGCCAGATTCGGCCCCTAGCGACTATTTTATCATCATCGGGAACTCATTTTGTGAACGACGAAGAAACGATGACAGCCGTAAATGTGTGGCTCACGGAACAAAATACAATTTTTTGCCAAAGGCATCCAACCAGTTCAGTACCGATACTTAAATGTATTAACCTGTTATGGGACTATGTTGAAAAATAAAACTATTTCGTTCTTCTCATATGTTTGCTTCTATGCTAAAGACAATAATTGGTGAACCGGCCTCTATACAATTTTTATCATACATTACGTTCATATACACCCACATACACAAATATATATAGCTATTGCAACTCTTTAAGTTTGCATCTTCTATTGCACCTTCAGTTGACGGGGGTGGCAGCGCCCTTCCATCCACACTCAGAACAGACTCTAGCCGAGATCGATCTATAAGGCCGTCGTCGTTATCGGGGTCACAACTTACGAATTCACTCACGGCGGAGGCGGTGGATCCGTGAAAGTCCGGCGCAATGATTGCATTTGCATAATCCCCTTAGAGTCGCCCTGCACGCTCGACGACCAGCGCGCCGCGCACCGCCATCATGGAAATGTCTGTTTATTTATTACCGGAGTGCTTCATCTGCATGTCGGCCGCCGCCGCCCGCCCGCTCACCCGTAGAGCGAAACGTGTAATTCGTTTCACGAATGTATCTGGAACACGACCGGAGCGCCGCTTATGCATTGTAAACAAAGGTCGAAACACGGATGGAGATGTACGCCGTCGATGTGGACGTTTCGCTGCCGTTCGACGCGCTAAAGCTAAGACGCGCATATCAAAAGTTATTGTACTTACTCACCTTCAATTGTATGGTGATAAATATGTTGATTAGCTTGTGCGACCTCGCCCAATTTCAGGGAGATCATGACGTAGTTATCATTGTCAAATGAATTCGCTTGCTTCTGTGCAATTAAATTTGAATTTGCATTAATTCGGCTGTATGCACAGTAACTGTCCCTGGCGTATTTATGTTACAATCTCAGACATTAATATCGTACTTTGACGCCCAGACATGTTCATAGAAAATTGGTTGTCAGGATCTCGTAGATGGAAGTCTCGTTACACGTTTTGGTGTAATTGGTTTCTAATCATATTTTATTAAAAATGCGTTAGTATTCAGCCATGTTTATAATTCTCATAAGTTCGGGTACGTGTCATTTAGAAAAATGATAATCTATGGTAATGAAAACATTAGTATTATTGTAAAGTAATTATCAACAAATATTGAGCTTAAATATTGCTTGGTCCTTATTATAATGTTAATTACAATTTGTTGGTGTTGATGTCATTATTAATGTACAATTTTCCATGCACGCTGCTATTCACTTATTTTATGACATGACCATGAAACATAATCTACTGTTCTGCTATTTTTGAAAATCATGCTTAACTTGTTTTTGCTTATGCTGATCATTAACATACTTTTAATTCGGCGAGCTTTCGTAACCTCAATATTATTTAATTCTTCATACCAATTTGATGAGGATAATTTTTCGAACCATATTCAACCCTTGTTCTATTCTTTGACTTGACTCCTTTTCTCGCGTGATCACCTTGCCTGTACCGCTCTATATTCGACGTCGAACTTTGACATACAACACTCCTCGTAAATCTTACGATGGGAATTTTCCGTGTACAAATAAAAATTCGGCTATTTAGAATAATATTATAGTAATTATCATTTCTACTAACAGCAGCAGTACTATTTAATATTATCTGAGATAGGAGTGTCAAAAAGTGCTTCGAGATACCGGTGAATTAGAACAACTCCCCTAGTAAATTAAAGATGTGAATTATTATGGCAACAATAAGGGATTATTGTAACAGGCGAGCACTGAAATGGAAAAGATAAGAATGAACTCGCTGCAACCATAACGGACTACCAGCTACCAGCGGACTAATACAAAAGGCAAAAACTCCAGTGACTTTTTTTCACATAATCGACCGTCCCCAAATGAGTTGAAAGAAACAGTAGAAACACAGTATGATAATAAAATGAGGAAGATTATGACTTCAAAAAACGTATTTAGAAAACAATGAGATTTATTAAGATAAAATAATATATTTAAAAGAAATTGCATCGTTCCGCGCTGAACTTTCTTATCTTTAGATACATTTGCAGATTTGCAGCAAGTTCGCGATGGCCGTACCGTTTCCGAGGTACAGAAAAAAGGTGATAAGACGACTTTTCTTCCTCACTATATAAAATTTTCATTTAAAATTTCATAATGATAGCTTTAATCGTTTGGACGCTAGAGCACGCACAGACACACATGCAGACGTCATTCCGAAAGTTATACGAATAAGCTTAGGTCAAAACGTGTATTTTTGTTAAAATCTGGTGGACAAATTTGAGCGGTTGGGATAAGTTAGTGACGCGAAGAACCTAACTTGTACACGTTGCACAAGAACAATTGTGGTCCATAGTGCTGAGGAAAACCCAGGTTTGTCCAATTCTCGTCGATTTTTGGAATTGGGCATTCCACAAACGACATTATACCGTATTTTGCATAAAGACTTAAGGCTTTTAAAGTTCAGTTAATACAAGAACTCACACCTACCGACCCTCAACAACGCCGTGTATTTGCTGATTGGGTCCTTGAAATGCATCAAACTGATCCGGAATTTCATAAGTTTATTGCGGAACATTTTTTGCAATATAGTGTTATGGAAACCCTTATCAAGCAATAACCAAATTACATTATATAAAACCTATCGAGGTATCAACGCCGTCTTTGTATATATCCCAGTATTAACTGCAACAACTAAGGAAAACGTTTGTAAGAAACAAAATGTTGGTCGAACTAGGTTCTTTACAAGGTTTTCCATCGTTTTTACAATAAATACTGGGGTATATAGAGAGACGACCTTGATACCTCTATAGGTTTTATATAATGTCATTTGTCATATTAATATATATTGATACCGCGATAGGGTTTATTTAATGTCGTTTGTCATGTTAAAGCTTATTAAGTATTGCAATAAACTTTAATATTGCTAATAGTATTTCATTCGCAGGCTGACTCATAGCTCAAGATAAGTACCATTCTACATAACTTACAGTAGAGAATTTTTGCTATACTTATATTTAAAAATATTTGACTAAAAAACCACTAACATAAATAAGTAAGCTAAAATAGATATAATTAACATTTAAGTATTTTGCAATAGAATAATAATTAACATAAAGTAAAAGTAAAATTGAAAGAATGGCATATGACTCCACCATAATATCGATAAATTCTATCATTTAATCCCAATTGAATTCAATGGGATTAGTTAGATTCTTTAATGTAATTTTGAATAAATATAATAATTATTTTTTTTCTTAATAAGTAAAATATCGTATCAAATATAAACAAACGAATAAGTGTAATGTGTAAAAATTATATAGACTAAGAGGGCAGACGTGTCAAAATTGTTAAGATTGTATAAATATTAAGTATAGTTTAAATACTCTTCTTCAAGGATTAAGATAAATTGAAATCATTGTTTATTGAGATATATAACGAGGTAATCATGTGTTATGCGAGTGCAGACTGAACGCCGCAATAGAAATAACACCGCGGTAATTCTTAATAACAAATCCGACGGCTTTGTTTTAAGTCTACGAATAATTTCAAGTGTCATGAAATAATGTTTTCTATATTATGTATCCCCCTGTAATAAAAAAAGCGTTGTTTATTTTATTATACGAGAAAGAACAAATCTGCTTTATGTATGCTTCATATATGCTTAATTATACTTGTTATGTTTCCCTCTTCCAACATAGTAAGTTAGCTAAATTGAACGAGTTAATATGATCATAGGGTAGAAGTGATCTCGTAGCTCGCCATCTTGTTCATTATTATACACCAACCTATAGACAAAGTTGTTGAGTTTATAGTCTCGTTTAACGATTCAACTTCATGTATAATAATCTACAGATTTTGTGTGACCGTCGCAGGGAAACACGAATGCAAATACCTTTTCTAAGGAACGGTCCATTAGAAAAAGTTACATGAATGAAGGAAAGTACGTGATAAAAGAACAGGAAGAATCGGTGATAAGGTGTAAGGAAAATGATCAAACAAATATGCCAAATAGATATCCAAACATATTAAAGGAAGATACGATGAATAAACTGATGACCCAGGACTTATTGGTGGTGAAATATTTTTTTTAATATATGGTACGATATAAATAATAATTTATCAAATTAAGTCAATTATTTTCCTTGATATCGCATCTTCCTCAAATATGTAAAACTACATAAAATATGTACTATAAAAATATATATCATATTGTTTGAAATCTTGAACACAAGAATCCGAAATTAATTCGACAACGTGTACATTTAACAGAGGCCTCGTTTACCATTTACTTCGGTATAAAAATTCATCATGAAGAAGAAGAAGAATGCAAGCGGGAATTTTACGACCCATTACGTTTTACTGCGCTGCTTTTATTTCATTTTGTAGTCTTGTTTAAAAGATATCGGGAAAAATAACTCCACTCGATTAGACTAATTTGAGACCTAAACTGAGCGAATGGGAAGAGATAAATTTACAAGCTATTACTGCGTACACGACCAACGAATTGATGTCTCGTATTAAATTATTAGAGACAATTAATTTTTAACGTGCATTGGCCACGGACTGCTGAAATAATTTAGGCGGACGAGTCTCGTGACGAAATGAACGAGACCGTTTTAAAAATAGACGAAAATGAAAGTAACATAAATAGCTTCCTAACTAACCTAAATGTATCCATTAGCATTTGAAAGCTTTGTTCGAAATTGATCTCGGGCGCGTGGTAAACAGGAAGTGACCCCCTCTCTCGACACAGAAACAATCGCTGAAAAATCGACAACGAAAGTAAGCAATTTATATTAATTATACGCCGATTATGCGAAAAGGGTAATATTCAGAGTCGATCGGCGATTTTTTTTTTTTTTTGTTAACGCGGCCAGATTGCGCTGTCGTGAGACCTTCTTACCGTCGGTCCCTTTTTTGTCGCTAATAAACTGCGAAACTCGGAAACTAATTCCAACACAATGCGAATTATAACAGAATGCATAGACAATACAACGCCAAGAGAAACTATTCGACAATTTCACCTAAATTAAAGCTCATTTAATCAAGTCTAACGGCAGAACCCGTATTCCGAATTTAACAACCTAATTCCCCGCTTTCCAACTTCTGAATCCTGCCGCGACTACAGACGTGTAAAACTTCATAGAAAGTTTATTTCCACAGCGAGAGAGTCGTTACGATGCACCTTTTTTGTTGTCGTTCACATGTGACGGATATTTTTGCCACACCAGCAGAATCTCTTTACATTTTTAAATGTCGTAGTTGAGATACAATGTAAATAGCATTTTAAGGACAACTAATTAAGACGATGCCGGCGTACAAAATCAACAACGCCATATAAATACATCAAACATAAAAGATGTTCCCGAAAGAATATAGTCGAGATTTTAACGGAAATACACATTTACACCATATCTGAATCGACTACACACCGTTCACATTATTTTGGCATAATGGGAGGCTAGGGAAATTTGGCTTTTAAATTGACATTAAAGCTGTCTGTTTAAGTACGTATGTTTTTCTTAGTTTGAGGTTATACATAGCGAGAATGTCTAGTGAATTGTTTGACTATTTTGCAATAGAAACATGCTCACACATTTTTAATCTAATTTTGTCACAAGCGTTGTCCAAATCAGAAATAACCAGATGAATCACCAAATTTGGCTAATTTTTTGCCTATTTTATAATTGTGATTAATATTTTTTCCACATTGGGACTAATATCACTGCCCTCCACCTTCCAGGAAACTTCCTCCTTCTCATCCATACATCATTCATCCACCTTAGCGTCTCTCTCCATATCTCCTTTGGTGCATTTGGCAATCCCTCAGCGTCGACTTCACCTTCCTTCCTGAGCCTTCCCTGTTTTCAATTTATCCTTTATATTCCTTAGTTCTTCAAATGTAAATTCTTCCATTCCTTCTTCCTCTTACACCCCTCTCCTTCTTGCCACTCATCTTCCCCCTTTTCTGTCTTCCGCTCCTAATAATGTTATGAAATATCGTCAGCATTCTTTGACCCCAATATTATCATTTCTCCGCCTTCCTTATTTTCTCTTCCTGAGATACTCCCATATCTCATTCTCCTAGTTCCAAATGTTCACCAAACTCCCATCTACCCCCCCCCCCCCCATTGAAATAAAACTTATGTGTTCTGACATAATAACACAATAAATTTCAACGAAATGTTTTTATATTTCAAGTCGATCATGTGATAATTACGAATTCAAATGTAGTACCCAAATTGTACCTCAAGATAAGCAATAACTTTTTTTTATTTTTTAACTTTTTTTTATTATTTAACATAAATATTTTTTCCTTTTTGGCATGAAACGCTATATTTCCTTGAAGTTACTGCAAACCAAAAAGGGCCAATGTTTTCATTAATAATAGTTGAGAGGCCCTCACTATATTACGTTCGAGATTGACATTATCCTGGGACAACATTGCAGTATCTGTGTATAGATTTCGAGTAAATAGACAATTACACCGTATTAAATATTTTTATAGTTTCGATATCGGTTATGACCTCTATTGGCGACCAGCGCCAACTGGTTGAGTAGCGATGCTGCTGGTTCCCGTAAAAGCCGGAGCATTATGTGGTTTGGAATTATTCTTATTCACTCTTTTGGGAATATAACCAGTTATAATCCTCCATTATCATCGAGTCGATGATACAGCCTTTTTGCGGAAATTAACCGACTTTCACTTCCAACGAGTTTAACCATCTGACGACTCCATTGACGAACCAAGGCTGGCATCACTGCTATAACATCGAATCGTTGCCACTGGATTCTCGTTGGATTTTTGGAAAATCGGCCCTCCCGAAATCTAAACTCACGTTGATTTTTCTTCTGGATCTTCTTTATTCACTCCAGTATTATGAACATAATTTAATTAATATATAACTTAACCTACAATTGTAACAGTCACAGCACTATTTTCATTTAATTTATATCAAATTACGTCTTGTATATAAATAAAGTTTCACTTTGTAGTCATGATTTATACGCCATATTAACGAAACGTTATTAACACCTTTCTTTTACCGTAAATGGTTACGCATTTATTTCACTGTATTTTTCTGTAAACAATTGATTAATTACATAATTCTGTCGCAAGGACTTCGTTCACATCGTTCTATTCAGTCCGTCGTTAGCTAACCACGAACTTGAATTTATGGTAAGTTTTTATTATTCTGTTATGATTTGGAATAAACTTATTTCAATGTATGTCGTCTAGCTTAAATGAAGTAGCGGATAGCTTTAGAGTTAGAACGCTTTTATTTTTACTAATTTTGTACCAATACGAGGCACAAAAGCAATTGATACTGGATGGCGCTCTAGATTATAACCTACCTATAACTCTTCACCGCCGAGGCACTTCAGCAAAGCGTCAGTGCAACAAGTTCAAGATAACCTTTTTATAACATATTTGAGGAAGCGATTAAGCACCATAAATTATGGTATGAAATAAATCAACAACCGTGAGCAATTCATTCGATTAATAATTATGAATTCAGTGAGGAATCAGTTGCAACGGACTCGTGAACATTTTTAAAGGCGACTACCTTATTAAAGAGACGGACTCGTACATACGTAGGAGCAAAATAAGCAATGACAAAAAAATTGGGGTAATTCGTTAAAACATGGCATACGTGTATTTATTCGATGGTTCATGCGAGCATATTTATTTTGCTGGAAACACGTAATTGTTAAAGTAAACGTAAATATTTTGCGACCGTTCCAAGAACGTTCCATTTAATTATTATTCTATGTGCTTTATTTGTTTTAAACAAATATTTATTATTTCTTGTTCTTCACAGTTATTTATATATCAAGTACAATTCATATTATCACATTATAGCATTTCACACACATGACAATATTGTTTCTGCAACAGTTAATGATTATGTTTCATCTAAACTAATTACCATGAATAGTTTTCAGTACCTGAATGGTCTCATACAATCAACATCCGCGCTATTGAATCTATGATCATCATAGGTCCGCAAAAAATTCGTTCATATAGTCAAATTTTTCACACAATTCTCTTGTTAAATTTCCTTGAATTTTAACCATGCTGACACAGTGATAAATTCAGATTTGTGGCCCGAAGTCGTTTGGGATTATCGTCTAATTTAGACTTGAATTTTCCGTTACATTTTTAGATTAGGATCTTTTGCAGTTTTTACTATGATTTATTCCTCTTTCCCCATAATGAAATATGGGGTGGAAAAAACGTATAATGCGGAAGTATTAGTTGATGATGCTAGTTAAGTACATTGGGGTTTACTCTTAATACCTGGCGTTCCCGTGAGACTCCTTTTCAAAACCCCCGTCATAAACTATTAATAATTCAAACTTTAAAATTTAACGTTCAGCGCGGATGATTAATTCGTAAAAGTAAAAGACGTTCAATCTCACTTCGCGTCGTTAATATTTGCGATACACTGCGAGCCGTTTCCAGATCGCCGCTTAGCGGACTTTATCGAGCGAATTTGTTGAATTTGAACGTTCTATCGATTTTAGGCGGCGCGGCCCTAATGACATGGACCGTTTGCGCTCCAGCTTCGAGGCACGCGTCCGACGTCGGCGCGAGCGAGACGCGAGAGCGTCACGTGAGCAACGGACGAGCCGAGCGGTAATTTAGGTCATTTGGTAATTGCCCCCTTCAACAATTCCGTCCATTGTGAGTCCTAGTAAATGCATCTATTCATGACGGTGTTCTAGGTGCAACAGCTTGAGGAAATCAATTCCATTAGAGTACATCATTCAATGGAGCGCCAGTTTCGTACTTTAGATTTTTGTGTAGGAGCCTATGTGTTTATTTTGTCAGTGGCTATGGGCTTTAAAGCATTAAAATGGATGAATTGAATAAGATTTTTTTTTGTTTTGATTCTTTTCTCCTCTGTGGTCAATTAATATATATTTCGCTCATCCTCAATAAATTACTTTTTCGTTTCCGAGCATATTTGGTAATAACAACGATCCAATGTTTAGCTACTGTTGTGTCCGTTATATATTCCTTTTACAAGATGTATTCGCCAATAATTTTGATAAATATCGAGCGTGGAAAAGTTACCGTTTCGAATTGCCTCAATAAATTCTTTAAATTGCCTTCACAAAGGCTCAGCATTCTTAACAAGAGAATATTGAAATAGTCCGCGACAGAGTATTGCATAGTTCTTTTTACTAATGCACGACGTGTGCACTTTTTTACTTTTGTTTTGCTTTACTAACCGTCTAGAAAATTACCGGTTCATTATTTGGACAACGCCCAAATTATTTTAGTTATTTCTGAATGCGAGCGGTATAGTTTTTGTTGGTTACACAATGCTCCGTGCCAAAGTCGACTAGCATTAATTTTTCTCTTAATTTGGTGGTATTGTATAACGTACGTATTTTTAAATTAAGTTGTTCTCTTGATCTTCCTTGTTTTATGATCATAATCCAGTAATCAACTGTTTTAAAAATAGAAATAAATTCATTTTCGTTAATTGAAGTTATCTTGAAGAATGATGAGATCCATAAATTAAACTACAATTATTTTAGATGATTGCATTAGAAAACCAACTGTGATTACTACTGTCAACATATTAAATATCACGATTGAAATTCTGCTGTTGTTCTCATCCGTTCAAATTTAAATAAATTACCTCGGTTCGAACGTCAACAGATCGCAGTGATTTACATTTTTGATTATCGAGAATTAAGACGGAATCTGATGATTTAATATACGAAATTATGGGGAGTGCCTGCTCAGTCTGCGAAAGATTTAATTAAGCGCGGATCACGACTTCGACGAAATGTAAATGTTAACGTTTAACGAACTGTGCGATTTTCGTACGAATAATCGCAATTGCGGAGTCGTTACTCCTTAGGCCATGTTTAAAACAATCTCATATTTCTTGACGAAGCGTGAAAATTCCCTAATCACGAGCAATCACCACCGCTTGTTAGTCAGACACGCGTAAAGTGTTTAAAGCAACAAACGCGCCGAAAATTCGCCGACTAATTCAATAAAACGCAAACTTTCGAATAAATATTCCCTTACACGAACGTGCACCGAAATAACCGTGACACAAACGAAGTTGTAAGCGTTCGTTTGGGCGCACTTGTTGTGGCGATGTCGCGTACGTATGTGCATGTTACGAGGGCGAAGCTCTAGCGCAATTCTCCAAAGAATGGTCTAATTTGGAAGATGGGCGCTGCCGCCGCTACGAGACACGTCTCGTCGCCAGCCAGTAATCCCTGAATTTGCAGTGATTGAATCAGTCTCCAGCGACGATGCATTTCGTCTTGACGCTGTCCCTGTGATCGAAACGTGTAAGGGAATTGAACTATCGCTTCATGGAGGCACGTCTTACTCTACGATTTCATGAATCGTGTGTAGTAGAATTTCAATTATTCAACACGCGAATGTCAATTAAATGTTGAAGAATTATCTTGAGGCAGATTATTGTGTACGGGTAGATGCGAGGACATCACTAGGAAATCAAACATTTATTTTCACCAAATTCGGGCAATCGATTTATAACAACCAAAATTAAAACTAACACCGAAATCGGATAAACTTTAAGAAAACTCGATCGAAATAATTAATTCGAAATTTTGTTTTTTTAAATCTTCTAATATCGCCCTAGTAGATTTAAATTCTGCAAAACTTTTCAAAGAAATTTGAAATACCAGTATCTTTAATATTTATGAGAACCACATTTTCGATAACTCGTTTTCGAGATATATAAGTTTTCTTTCGTGTCATATCAAATCCTATGTTTAAAGTCTCGCAAATTTTGCTTAATAATAATTAATCATAATTTTCATAAAAACAGGTGTACCACTATTTTGCAAAGACGACCCTTCAATTAATTCATTTTAATGCAGTTAATGAGTACCATTGTGAAGATCTATTTTTCCAATTCCAGGTTGTCAGCTCGGCAGTATTTATACATCTCTTCAGTGATAATCGCAAATGCATTTAAAACTTATTTCCTTCACTTAGCTAATGATCTGTATATTCTTGCAGTGGGCTTGGACTACTAGATGGTAACACTTCCCACATTGTCACTGTCACTGTCAACATCTTATGATGTAACGTTTTGTCACATTTGCTACATAGATTAATGAAAATTTTGTACAATTTATGTAGAATACCGATGCTTCATTCACTCACGATTCCAGTTCCATAACGTGCTTCTAAATGTGTTTCATATAACCTAAAACTAGATAACTCGTTTAGTGAAGTATATCTAGGGCTTATTTAAGTCATGTGTAACCATAACCCACGTTTTTTCTTCCCAACAAGATATTATTCGTCCATATAAGTCATTTATGTAGTCCAACGTTTTTCATATTCATTTTGAGGTGTTGGGAAAATTTGGAACGTGATTTGAAGATAGATCTCACTTTGTAATGAACAGAGACTTACATTTGCTAAACCAAGTCTAGATATTATCTATTGATGCTTGGAATTATCATGAACCAGCTATCGCATATTCATTTCTTGATAATTTTGCAGAATTATCTGTCGCTAAAGTGGTTGAGGGTGGTATTGGGTATCTGTGGCACATAACTGAACCCAGAAGCATTTTTTAATAAGAGGAAGGTAACTGGCAAGACAATACGACTTCTTTTGGGGTATATCAGGTTTCCATGTGAGGATAATTTAGCCAATTTTCCATTGGCTGGGGCCATACCATTATCATTACCTATTAAGTAAATTATTTTACATAAACTATATCTTACATATATACAAATTTTCATAATTAATCCTTATGGTGCTTATATATACCTTTCTTATATAATACATTTTTTTAATAATGTGAATTAATTACATTTTCCTAACTTTTTATACAATTTCTAAGTTTACTTAGCCATATATTTCTTTTCCTTTTCGATTTCTTGCTTTTTTGATTCGATTGCGTTAATTTTGTTTCAGTTTTACAAATTATATTGAATATAATGTTCTGCCTCATTACGTATCCTAAATAATCCTGTTATATTTCCTCCCCTTTCTACTTCACTTGCACTTTCCTCCTTCTCCCCCCACACGTTTCCTAAACATCACTATTTTTGTTTTCTTTGTATTTCGCTCTAACTCCCTTCTGTGCATGTATCTTTCCACCCTCGTCCATATATATAGCAAAATAATATTGCTACGAAAATTAGAATTCGAGTTGCACGATCACACTAATAAAAGTTAAATTCGAATTGCACGACCACACTAATAAAACTCAAATTTGTCGATTTAATAATTAAATCTTTTTCAAGGCCTAAAAAAATTAAAATTACAATGCAAAAATAAGTTATAATTTTGACAACAAAAATATTGGAATAGTTACTAAGGAAATTATAAAATGAGAACCACACAACAGTAAACAAATCTTTCTCGTCAATAAATGTAACACCGATACTTCTGAAAATCAAATACCTTGTACTGCAAACGCAAACCACATTCGTGTGCTCTGACGGAACATTGCAACACAAAGGATCATAATAAATAACCTTGAAGTCCCTATCTAAAATACTCTTTCTTGAAATGTGTTTTATTCTGCCATGGATTCAAAAAGGGATATTGATGGTTTGAGCAATATGACGCTTGGCTAATATGATGGTTCACCAACAAAAACAATCAATAATAATGTATTGCTGTTCAATGTTTTATAATTTCACTTTTTTTGACTATTTTCATTTTAATGAGACAAAAGTCTAGATTCTGGTAGTGTTTTACTATATTTTTGCCGTTTTGGAATTTTTCATGATAGGTTTCATCTTGTTTTGCCTTTGGTGGTCGTAGCTCGTACTACGGATATTTTTCCTAAAACTGACTTTAAATCGCGCGTGCGTCCGTGTGACGTAATCTATAATATTAAACTCGTCGTTGCCTTATAACATTTTAATTTAAATTCCCTACTTGTTTTTCCACTTGCACTAACTTTTTAAAATTTTCTTCTCTGTACCAGACGGCTCCACGTGTTTCCTATGGATAGCCATGTGATGATGCCTCCTGGTGTGGCAGATGTGTCCTGCGACCATGTTAGGATGCCTCTGGCCGGAATCCAATGAAGTGATGCTACACTGCTGTCATATTGTCGCATCAGAAGATGGCCATGTGATGCATTGTAGTTACTCTTCTCCCATGATGATGGCGCATCTGATGGTTCACTGATTCTCTGACAAGGATCGCCATGTGATGAACTGAAGTAACGTGTTTACTTGTAATGCCATGTGACATGTTTACTCGAAAACTCGAAATGCAGGTATTGTACTGTGAATGTTGGGGCTCCGCGGATCCGTGACCGTGGATCGATGTACTTTATTATTTATCTAAGCGTAATTCTGTACTAATTAATGGTGGTACTTGATGCAGCCCATATTTATATTCGGAAATCGTTTACTTTTCAATTTCGTTGCGTATTTGTTTTGCTGCGAACGCAGTAAACATTTCGTATAAAGAGTCTACGTATCACGATATGTGCCATCTCCTTGATATACTTGTATATAACCTAGTTATTACACAACAGAGTGATACATTTCTTTAGTAATCACCAGGTATTCAATATACTTGTTTCCTGACTGTAGTTGAACTCTCTTATGTTTATCATGACCACGTTGAATATGTTCTTATCTTATGGGTCTCTTGTTCTTATCCATATGCCTAAATCATCTTTTGCAGAATAAGAACAGCCTATTGATTTTCAAACAGCATATTGTTTCGTAGTTGTTAGGTGTGCTGGATATTTTAAAAACGGTGCATGATAAAGAAATTCTAGATCATATTCAACTATATATAATCTAACCTACTGGAATTCCGTTAAATTCACAGATGTCTAGATTTTCATTTGGGGCAGATGATTAACCACTTGGTAAACAACTCAACTTTATGACCCAATGCTGATATTAGGCAGTGCAGTCCGGCCACTATAAATCTGTGGCCACGGGTGCTAAAGAAAAGGAACAGTGCGGTCCTTGGGTTGTCTTACGGGGTGGACTGCACATATCAGATATTGCAATATATCGCACCTGGCGTTCAACCATTACATTCATACTGATCATCAATATTTTGTTGGATTGAACTCCTAGCACAGCACTGCCTGCGTGCGGAGTACCATCTTGGTAATTTGTACTGTAAACAGAATATCTAGGTATTCTTTGGAAGCTTCTCAGGATAAAATGTGGTTCGAAGATTAGTACAATATCAACATTTTATGTTACATTCCAAACCAAAATATGGCATTCATTCAGCATTTTATACATAAAATAATTATAACATTGTGTTGTCTACGTTATTGTTGTTTTAATGTGCATTCAGCATTATGTTGTTATATATGTTCTACATTGCATAATTTTGCGATATCCTTCTACTGCTGTTGGTGTAATTTTGATTATGTTACCATTTCTTTTGAGATAGTTAACATTCATGCGCCACAGATGCGGTTTCTTGAATGAATGTAGAAGGTGCAACTTACCTTGTGGGTAATTGTTGAACTTTGTGTCGTGATTGTTCATAAAAATGGATCCTGTAGAACAAAGAGCCGTAATAAAATACCTCAAAAAAAAGGGCATGACGCCAACTCAAATTCATGAAGACACTGTGGCAACTATTGGCGAGTTTGCAGTTTCTTATGACATAGTCAAACGCTGGTGTAGAGATTTTAAATGCGGAAGAAGATCCTGTAAAAACCAAGATGCCGGTGGTCCTCCCACAACGGTGACAACAGACAAAAACATTAAAAAAGTACACGATACGTACTGCAAAACCGACGAGTACGCATCAGAGACATTGTGGAAGATACTGGCTTATCATATTATGTGGTGCACCACATACGGACGTTAAGGAACGGTGTGCTGTTCCATCAGGATAATGCTCCCAGCCACATACCTTGTATTGCCATGACTGCTATACAACAAGTACGCTTTGAATTAGTGGAAAGCACCCACCATATTCGCCAGATCTCGGCCCCAGTGATTACAGGTTGTTCCCCAAATTAATAGAACTTACGTGGGAAAAAAATTTCCAATAATGATGAAGTGATGCAAGCTGAGGTAGTTTGCAGAGGTCGGACAATTTTTTTTTCCAGGAGGCTGTTGGGATGTTGGAGCACCCATGGGCCAAGTGCATTAGTATAGAAAAATAAAAAATATAATGCCACTGTAGATTTACTGTAAGGGGGCCAGGGGTGCAGCATAGGGATCCGCCCTCGTATTATTATTATATCAATAGATTACTAATTTATGTAGCATCCGGGCAAGATGTTGGATCCATAATAAAAATCACCCTAGATTTTACACGTGCTTATTCCCAATCTTCAGCATTGAAATTATTGTATGCTCTGACTACACTACTCATATATGCATTCAAAGACAATATTTATATTATAATTAATACTTTATTAGCGTGATTAACAATTATAATTAGTGTACTCGCATTACAATACCATGTTAATAATCTAATTCCTACATAAAATGCGTCTTATTTAATTACCGTACTACAATGTCTTAATAACCTGCTTTGACTGCAATATATCACACTTTATGACATGAAATGCAATACGCTAATTATCCCATTACGAAGAAGGGAATGGATATGGCGACGGAGATTAAAGTTTGCTTTACGCCTAGAAATATATATACGGCACCAGACACGCAATGCTAGTCAAATATAGCCAAACTTAATGCACTACTGGATCGTAACAAACTACTAACATCATACATTCCCCGTGCTTTCAACAAGTACCTCACATCTAAATATTCCATTCAGAAATTTATCCGACCTACATATTTACCGTTCTTATATTTTATATATCAGTGAGTTCGCCCAACCCTTCGCTCTTCGTTTCCACAGGACATCGACATTTGAACGATTGCCTGTACGGTCGCACAGACCGTGTTGCCTCGCATCAATACGTTCGTTTTTAACTCGAATCGACGATTTCGTTTAGACCGAACACATGCAGACTTTGGTTTTAGTGTTCGGGGAAAACCGCATCCGCTATCGATTAATTACATTAGTGATGGTTTTGTGGGTTTCATTTGATATCGCATAATTAAATATTGTTAGTTCAGGCCAACGGCGAACAGTCCATTAAAGCGAATCAATTCGATGCAATGCACCATTGTTTTTTGTACATTTCGCGGCAAAATTTCTAATCATTTTATATCCTTGTAAGTAATATGAAGACGATGTGCAAAAGTATAAGACTTTTGGGTGACAGAAAAGAAATAAAAACTCGCCCATGATTTTATAAAACATTCTCAGTTTTTTCATTCTCCATATGTTACTAGCTACTTCATACTTTAATTGGAGATGGAAGGAGCTGTCAGATAATAGAATATATGTTGACGATTTCACAGGACCGAAGTTAATTGGAGTTGATGGAAGAAAGTTGAAGAATCGACGGAAAATAAAATAGTGAGTTTTATTCACGACGCCAAATTGCCACACTCGTTTGCAAATGGGAGGTTATAAACCAATTTAATTTTCATAACCCAATAAGAGAAAATACCATTAGGTATGTGTTACTATTAAACATGAACGCACCGTTCTACAAATAAGAAAATAAGTAGTAACCATAATGATTCCTCTTAGACGCTGGTTCGATTCTAAGTGAGCAAACTGGAATTTATTTGCTATTGTGCTTGATAATATAGAACAAGAAACAACGAAATACCTTTCAATGTTAATGAATTGTAAATCCCTAAATAATGTGCGAAAATGCAGCAGGGATGTCTTTATCGATCTCTATTAATCACACTCCTAATCAACTTATTAACCCGATATTTTAAATCTGCTGAACTAATACTCACCTTACCAAGTAATTGCAAATTTTCGAAAATTGCAAAAGAACGGACTTTACCCAAAGAATCATATTGCCGCAATACTACAAAAAGGCTCAACATTTCTTATATGAGCAGTACATTAATTTAACTCCCCCAACCTTGCTTGGTAACTCTCAACCGCACCTTATCTTTCATGGAATGTAGAATAAAAAGAAGTTTAACACGAACCTTTGTTGAAGACGATAACCAACTGCAAATGAAGAGTGAATCCACGTATTCTGCTTACCAAGCAGCAAGCAAATTGTACTCATTTGGACACCAATACTAACTAACGAACTCTATGTAATTGGATTTTGAAAGAGGAAATGTGGACAACAGGAATAAAATAAATAAACTAATGCATGATCCCAGACATCTAATGTATTGCCAAGTAATTAGTATCCAAAGTCTAAAATTCACCAACTGTACTATCGCTCGATCTACTTCACGCAATTTGGTAACAAGATTGGCAACACTATTGGATAAAACAGCTATGAGGCCAACAGAATCATTACCACATGGGGTCTAAAAAGGCTGGCAAACATGGATCCAAAATCACAAACTAATTGGTACAAATCCTATTGGGTTAAATAGAGTATGTATGGCAAACAACAAACAATGAGTTATCAGTTGACCTATGCATAGCTGTCAGCATGTCGTCCATGTGGTTTTCTAGAGCTGCCCCAGCAACTATAGATCGATGCTTATGATGCCTTCAAATCTATTATTTGTTTAATATCGACCAAAAATATAATTACATTACATATGTTTTGATACGTGTGTCCCATTATCGCCCTTTTTGAGCATAGCGCTTGCAAATTAATACAAAAATGGTAAAGGGGTACAGGCAACAGACGGTCGGGCTGCTCAACACATTTTTCCTTTACAAAATGCTCTTGGTAAAATATGTTCAAGCTACTGCACTGATATTTGGCTTAATGTACCTCGGCCAATTCCAGTAGAAAGTGGGTAGGGTTACTATTTAGAGCGGCATTCGACATATTTATACAGCTACAGCCAAATAATTACAGTGTGCGAAGTATTGGAGCAAACTGAAATAAATAAAGCACATTCTAGCTTTGAACTAATCACCAACATTTATTAAAAATTACAATTATTATCGATTGCACGTTGGAAACAAAACAAAACAAAACGAAATATTGTTAATATACAAAATAAAAATGCGCAACCGCAGATTGCGACACCGGTCCTCTCCGGTCCACGTACGTTAAAATCTATAGGTAGACGGTGACGACACTGGGATTATAAAGAAAGATTAACTCGTCATCTTGATTCAACGACAACATAAATCAACCCACAAAAACTATCCCCCAACGGGAATGGTTCTCCAACGAGACCCAACTCTATGCAGATCCCAACAAACTGGAGTGAAATAAAAATGCAGGCATGTAATTGCCTCCTAACCTTTTACAAACTCACCAATACCAATCAATACGATATTGCGAAAAAAAGGTTTATTTTATTTTCGCAAATAAGAAAGACCTATGAGCGACGAATCTACACTCACATGTAACTAGAAAATCAATAAATAGAAAAATATTTCAAAAATGTTGATAAATTGAAGGGGGGCGGAAATAAATGGGACGGATAAACGAAATTTAAAAAGAGAACGATGACTAAAGCAGAGAGAATATCACGAACAAGGTTAGGATTACACAATTAAGTAAGTGCATAAAAAAGCACATTAGTTAATATCAATATTGAGTATTGCCTAAAATAGAAAGCAGCAAAATGGTGTAGGAACAATGTATGTGTTGATTGATACAATATAATCTATTTTTGGGAATGAGAAGCATTTGAAAAAAATTATATTTTATTTGCCTTACAGGATCAGTGTCCGTAGTTCGTAAATAATTTAACCATGGATAAGTTAGACACAAAATACTCGTTAAAAAATTTCATTACACTTAAGAAAGAAATTTTTTCATATAAATAAATAGTTAGCCAAATCAAAAAAATCTAAGTCAGGCATAGATTTTTTAATATCCCAACATAATTTCACCAATATGTTAAGAAATTGATAAAATATAATTAATGTGGACTTACATGGATCACCTACAATTTATATTAATGAATTTTGTACACAAATTCCCTTCTAATAAAAAAAATACTGTTTTAGACTTACATCCTATGTATTTAAAAAACTCAAAAAATATAATTGCAAAAAGAAATAAATGAAATAACAAAGATTTTGACGTTTCGGAAACAATCTCTTGGTCAGGTAAACTAAAACGGTTTTAGTTGACCTGAAGACCGTAACAGATCGTAAGTTACTGAAACGTCGAAATCTCTATTATTTCATTTTGTAATTATATTTTTTTGTAAATATGTTTCAGTTTTTTAAACACAGTATTTTTATTATATCTATTCTAACATTATAACTGACATTGTTAAGTGCGTCATATTCGAAATTTTAAATCATCTTCAGGGATCAGTTAAATATGCCGAATATTCGTCTATGAGAAAGGTAGCAAACAAATATAAAATGTTAACATAATTTTACAGCAATATGTAAAGCAATTTATACCCATATATAATGCTATATTATATTATATATTATCTATTGATACATAATTACCATATTCGTGTAATGAGTTAGACACGATTAAATAAATATATAAACATAAACCCTTAAGGGGGGGTCCTGCTTTAGAAGGCTCAAAAAATCGATTTGTTTTTTATTGCTCAATCTATGCCTAATATATCTAAGAATATGTATAAAAAGTTATAGCGGCTAATTAGCAATATTTTGAAAGATACAGCACTAAACACAGTGAGGTGTCGAGCAAAAAATATACGAACGCATGAACGCTCGGACAAACGAAACGCGCGCCCCTCCCCGCTGTAACATAACACCGAACTATGTACTGAAAAAAGTTCCATCGGTCGTTCGAAACAATAATATTTTGAGTTCGTAAGAGCTATAGTAGGATTATAACGAGATATTCCGTAAGTAATCGAAAATTAACATTTTTCCTGATCGTAAACTTTAGAGCGCGTTTTCTCGAGTTTTCGTTTTTACGATTTTTCTAAACTGGTGGGCGTGATTGCGAGAAAACTAGACAAGCAATCAAAACGAAACAAAACTTTTGTTGGCTTCAGTAGCATTCTATTCTATTTGAACTAAAAAGATTAATGGAAAAAAAATTCTAAACAACTTTTTTAGCAAGTTGAAATGATTTTCTCTTCCTGCAAAGAGCACATTTATTTTCAAACCTGAGAAAAATCTTGAATTTCAAGATTTTCTGTTTTTTTTTAGTTCACGTACAAGAAAATATATGAGAATTACCATTTTCTTTGTTTTTTTTTGTTTCAGACAAAAATTACGTGCTACATCTTTCCCACCGATTGTAAATTGCAATTGAAAGGTGTTGCACAAATGTGCATAAAAATCGGTTCCGTTTAAATATTTTTCTCTCGACATATTTTTTTTAATGCTCAAATATGCAATAATATGCTCTAAAAATTTCACTAGACTTGCTCATTTTTTTCTGCCCTAAAAAAATTCCCCCAAAAACGCTATTTTAAGGCCTCCTAAAGCAGGATCCCCCCTTAAACGATAGCAGGTAAGATAATACTGATAGATAGAGCTTCGCTGGACAATGAATCCTGTTTTACGATACATAGACAAACAAAACTCTTCAAATGGTATAAAGTGTGTCACATAACAACTTTATCCAATTACCATTTGCATACGTTGCGCTACCACAAACGGCAATTCTAATGTCAACTGCAGGAGCCGAAAAATCTCCGAATCGCGGCGACAAACGGAATAAACAACGCGTTTGTATTCTGCACTTCACCTAGTTTCTTCAAGGCGGGAAATCAAAAGCTCCAACTTATCATAAACACAAAAGTAATATATTATTCCGCTCCTGTCCCCTGCTGGAAAACACTCATGCGTTCGCAACGCTTGCTGCTCCTGTTCTTTTGTTAATAGCCGTCCTATATCCATTCCGGGCTCGCCCGTCGCGTTCTCGCTCGTCGTTTTTCGCACGCCCCGCTTGGAAAAAGATGCAAATCGCTCCGACGTGAGAGGGCCGCATTCGGAGACAGGCCCCGACGAAAAGGAAACCGTGAATTGTTTAGGAAGACATTAGTTGCCAGATTCGCGCTGCGAAAGTTGCAGCGACGCATAAATCGTCGATTTCTTATTTGAAAGGCGTTACTTAAGTGCGCTTTCGGTGACGAGTTCGTATGTGCGACGAAGATTTATACTTGACAAGAATCTAGCGCTGCACAGTTTCACATCGTACGCTCGATTTTTTTTATGTGGAAATAAAACATTAATCATTTTTAAAAAATTACACGAGATCCATAACGCAAAATACCGATATATTTCAAATTTGAAATAATTCGACCAACCTTGCATATTGATGCATCTGGAACCGCAGAACTTATATTAACGCAATCCCATAATTAATTTGCGGATTTGCGCTAATATACCGTATGCGCCCGCAATTACAACGCATGGGAAATTTATGTATCTGGGTAACTACTTCGCGGAAGTTACGTACGCTAATTGTGCATTTACGTTGTAAGATGCCATGCGAAGATCGTGCAGTGGATGTAATGGTGCCAGGGTTTTGTTAACATAAGTGCTGAGCTAGAACACCGTGACAATAATATTCCCCTCGGTGCTTTCATAATTAGATGTTTAACATTTCACACCATACAGACGAATTTTATGTTAGACACATATCTCAATCATACTAACATTAAAATGGTAGATATAACCCATTGAACTAGTTAATTAAGGGATAAAGCTCAGTGTGATAAAAATGATATGACGTCAATGAATGACATTTGTATGAGCACTTGGGTTTGATTTCAAGGCTTCACTAAAACACAAAATTAATCTACTTCGTTAATAATCTTCAATGTCCTGTCGTCCAACTAAAATTCAATCAAATTGTGTTATGGTTAGACAAATCATTTTGACCCCATTTCTGTCGCCATCGTACATATTTATAATTGGTTTGGATGTAAATTCGTATTAATTATCACGAGAAAAGTACGATGCAACAATGTTTGTAAAAAAGCTGAGAAAACAAATGAAACGGTGTTAATGTATAAAGAAGAATACATAAATAAATTTAATAAAATGCTGTAAGATAAAAACACGATAACGAAAAATGATCCTACAGAGAAATAATGTTAATGAATTAATAACAAAATGGCACAAAAACAAATTAACAAATAATAAAATGTCGTAACCAAAGTGCAGCCTATAACATATCAAAATTTTTAGCAAACTCAATCAGCCAAATTTTGGGCAAATATTATTATCATACGAAAGACTCATGGGTGTCACTTAATATTTACCAAGTAGTCAGGCTAGATGTTACATTTTGTACACTAATATACCAATCTATCTAACCACACAAATAATAAAAAAGAAATGGAATAAATTCAAAACCGACTCCCCATTGATTATTGATTATGATTATTTTATATTTTATATTATTTTATAGAAGCCACATTACTGTCACTTTCAATGACAAATTCTATTGTCAAAAATATGGAACTGTTGTGGGTTCCCCTATACCAGTCACAAGAGCCAACCTAGTAATGGAAGATTTAGAAACATCAATTCTTAACAAAATTAAAAACAAAAAAATTAAAATACCCTTCTTTAAACGTTATGCAGACAACTGCATACTAGCCATCCCCAATAACAAAGAAGCAATCATTGTCAACGAATTTAACAAATTCCACCCCAAATTACAATTTACGACAGAAAAATAAGTCAATAAATTTTCTAGATCTCAAAATAATGCACAGGAACGGGGAAACGTACACTGATTGGTTCACCAAACCAATCCACTCAGGGATATATTTAAATTACCAGTAATGTGCCCCACTTAAATATACAATAATCGCTATTAACAATTTAGTCGATAGATGCTACACTTTTTAAAACAAAAGTTTTTGTAAAACAATATAAAAAAGATAAAGCACTTTCTCAGACAAAATACTTTCCCGAAAAACTTAAGAAATAGTAAAGAAACCTTAACTACAAAAATGGAAATAATACTTATGCAGAAATTAATACTAATATAAAGAAAGACACGCGAATATATGCAGGTCACTCTGAATAATACTTGCGTATTGCATAGAACAAATGCATAGACACAGCATGGCAGGTAGGTACTAGGGATAACACCACTTTGGCAAAATATGCCAACGAGAGACAACATAATAACATAATAAAAAATCAGTATATCCCGCACTGGACTTTCTTATACTTATATAAATTACATTATGTATCAAGTATGCTCGTAAGAAAGTAATAAATGGGTGAATGTAGACAGCAAGGATACCTATTAATTTTCCAATTGAATCTTAAGATTTGAAGAGTTTTAACAATTTTTTGATTTTTAATGACTTGTTTTTTAAATATTCTTATGAAAATTTCATTCATTTCTGACACTCTTTTACTATATTTTATTATTAGATTTTTTATGTATATTTTTGTATACGTTACTATTTTTGTTTTTTTTTCTACTTTTTCATTTACGTTTTTTATAATTTATAGTGTTGTTATGGTATTTATGGTATCTATTGTTTTTGCAATGTATGAAAATTTTTCGATTTATTAGCATTTTTCTTTAGGTACACGATTTTAACTATTTCTTTATATTTTCGTTTTTAACAACGTTTTCAATGTTGAACTTTTTACATGTTTTGATTTTTTAAATGTGCTTCAATTTTACAATATTTTACCAATTATTTTCGTCGACAATTGTGATTTTTTCGCGTTTGCATTTGCGTCTTTAACATTAACTGATTTTTTTATTACGGTTTTTAATTGTTGTCATGGTTCGATTGTTTATGAATTACAAGTTTTCTCGTCTTTTACGATATTTACGTTTCTAACGATCATTTAAATTTTATTTCCGACATTTTTTACTTATTTATAATTTCCTATTATTTTAACATTTTTTACGATTTTTATAGATTTATTTTCGACTTTATACTTTTTACAATTCATCGCTAGTTTTTAACGCTTTTCAATGATTTTTAACGATTTTTATTTTCGACTTTCTATCCCTTTACACTTCATAACATTTGCGATTTTAACGATTTTCAATCAAAAGTTGTTTAAAATATTAATATCTTTAACTTTTATACGAATCGCTTTTTAATAAAAAAAAATAATGGAATGAATGAATAAATCAATGAAGTTAACATAATTTGAAAATAATGGATGAAAATCAAAATAAAAAAAAAATTAATGAAAATTATGTTATACATTTATAATATAAAAAAATTTATAATGCTACACCAAAATAAAATAAAATAAGGTAATAAAAGATTGAGTTTGCAGAGGATTGGTGGAATTCAGATTTG
This sequence comes from Geotrupes spiniger, assembly GCA_959613385.1. Lineage (NCBI taxonomy): Eukaryota > Metazoa > Arthropoda > Insecta > Coleoptera > Geotrupidae > Geotrupes > Geotrupes spiniger. The sequence continues at coordinate 42,893,236 of OY390731.1, read as the reverse complement.
TTTTAATGTAAAATTTAATTAGTATGTGGGATAGATAAGAAAAATAATCGTTATATGAATAGGGGAAGTCTTTGTCTGCATCTTACCATGTTAGAATAAGGTAAAATGTTTAAAACATATGGATGAGCACTGCCAGTACTAACAGGAAAAAATCTGAAAAACTGACTAAAATTTTTAATACAAATTTTAAGTTCATGACAAAAACATGTGAAGTCATCTTCAATGTAACGTACAACGTATTATTTACCCCGGCTAGGTTGGTATGGTGACGCGTGTCGCTAAATGTACATAATTATTATTACTATTGCTTTGACAATGAATTTCTACAAAGATTCGAAACGTAAGCTGAAAATAATAAAATACTAGTTGTTATAAACTGTGTTTTGTGTAAATATCGAAATTGTCCAAACATAACAGATACGAGTTACAAGATATCGGTCAACCTTTCTAAAAATTGAGAAGGTAAAAACATTCTGGTTTTTTGCCATCCTCATACCCTTTTTCAGATATTCCTCTTTCCTCCAGACATTTTGCCACTACTTGGTCCCATGTTTTCCTCGGTCTTCTTCTTGGTCTTATCTCTATTGTTTGCCTGTCTCATACACTTTTCAATTGCATTTTATCCGCCCAAACTACTTTAGAAGTCGTTTCACTAAGCTTTTCAAAACTGGCTCTTTCCTAACTAACGCATTTCGACTGATAATCCTCTTCAAGTGATTCCCTTGATGCCTCTCCAGTACTTCATCCCTAGGGTCTCAATGTTACCTTTCATTTGCTTCTTAACCCCACCTTCAGGTCCGTGGATCAGAATTAGTTTATGTCGTAGAATGTTGTGTTCTAATAAACATTCAGACCAATATTTCTTAATGTCGTCTTTTCTTTTTATGCATGTTTACTCCCAAATCTTTGGATGTTTCTACGTTTCTTCTTTCCTTCTATTTATACAATTATGCTCATTTAATTCTTGTCTATTCTGATGGCATTAGTTTCCTCTCTCTTATCTACCCACGTTCTTTAATTCTTTTTCTATTTACGCAACCTGTAAGTTTCGGTAATATTTTCTTTGGATACGAACTCGTCTGATTGTAAATTTCATGTTCTCACATAGCTCTTTGTTTTTTACAGTCGAAGGCATTTTCTACGTCGATAAAAGCCATATATATGGAATTGTTTCTGATCTGTTTTATTAGTTTCTCCATGGAAAATATGTTATTTTGTGTCATCTTCCTTTTCTGAACCAGCTTTGTGTTTCTTTCAACTGTGATTCATCTATCATTTTTTATCTCCTCTCTAGAATGTTATACCCCTATAATTATTACACTCCTACACTCTTTGTTATCTGCTGGGGTAAGATTATTTCTATTTCCCAGTCTTCTGTCATCGTTTATTAGTCCCATATGTTAAATAACTTCATTCCTCTTTTACCATTTCTGTTGTTATTCTATCACGTCTCCCTTACCTTGTTTTAATATTTTTATAGCTTCATTTTCTTCTCCTGTCTTTATTTCCTCTTATACTATGTTATTTATGTTTTCTACAACTTTACTATTTTCTTCTTTGCTTCATTTCCCATGATAATTTCTGTTGTATTAAGCATCTCTTAAAAAATATTGTTTCCGGCGTGCTATTATATGATTCTGTTTTTATTTTACCTACCTTACCGCAAAATTTTTGCTTTCATGTTCCAAAAAAGATGGTTGTAATAAGAAGCTCAAAAAATAGTAGGAGATTATCAATATCCAAATAATATCAATAATCAACAAGATGCACCATCTAGAGCAAATATTCCAGAAAAACTGGGGACACAGTAGAGAATGCTAAAGCAAAAGTGCGATAGTAATAATAGAGGAATTTAGGTAAACAAGGTAGTGAAGGAAAAAACGAGAAAACCCCATCTCCCTAGCCCTATTTCAGCTGCGAAACTGTACCATCTATGCAGACAACATGGCAATAGTAGCTAACTAAAAAAATGGAACTAATAAGGGTAATTGAATAAAAACGATCAATGTGTTTCGCATATTAATGTGCTTGTGAATATTTATTTGCATAATTAAATGTTATTATGTCCACCTTATACTAACTTATGCTAAATAATTTGAAATGTTCACAAACATTATTTAGAAATCTCTAGAAATTTGTATTTCTTTTCCTTTTACACTATTTATGTACTACGTTGCTTGAAGGTCGTCCAATACAACACAGTTGTATGAAATGCAATTAAACAATGAATAGTGTACCCAACTTTATTACGTTATGGGAATGTAAATAATAATGCTACAAAACTTTTCTCATATGTCGTCGCTTAAATTACATAAACAACTTGGTTTTGAAGAAATTTCTAATTTTTCATTGCTTGTGGCAAGAAATCATTCTTATTTACAATTATTTAAAGCCATCTTCCTCCAGCCATTACATTTATTGCAAGAAATACTTATTGTCTATGCTTATGAACTAAGTTTTTAATTTATTTTTTTTTTATTTCTAATACTCTCGTAAGGGAAAATTTACGATATTGTTTCTTAAATAATGTAAATTGATTTCTTATTTTCGCTCCCATCGATAATACCAGAACAGCAAAAATGTCAGGCTTTAATCTAGCAAATGGTTAGATGTTACGAGAAATTGCGATATTATTTGCACAGGTTGACGTTTAACTAATTTGAATTGTTCCGTTGCGTTGAATTAAATTTAATTATGTTGAAGGCTGAAGTTGCATTTAGATTAATTTGATACGATTCAGCTTCATCGAATTCCTGCGCATTCTGCATCGCGGAAATAATCATGTACAGCTTCCATTAAAGTGCATTGCGCCTCGAGTTTTAAATGTACGCGAATACGTGCTTAAAACCAACATGTTCGCGATTTATTTACTCGACGGATCGTCAAGCGGAACTCGCCGGTATTTATCCGGGGGGCTCGAGACCTGCAGCATAAATATCAAGGTACGAGTGCACTTCCAAGACTACTCGAGAGCAAATACAGACGAATAAGATAAATATTACGCGGGCTGCAAGTTGCATTTACGGCAAGCCATCGCATCGCGTCGGTTAGAGCGGAGTCAACCAGTGCACAGAAAACAAATTTAATTATCCAAAGAAAATCGAAACGCTATTCGGTGGATTTTGCGTAGGAAATCTGGCACTTAACACATCGGGACGATGTATTTCAAACATGCCGGCACTCAAAAAGCGATAAAACCGCAGTTCGGAAGTTACTGTTTACATCATCCATTTGTATCTGAAGTCGATTAAAGAAAATAATTATTTCGGCATTCTGTATGCTTTAGCATGATTTCAGAATAGTTTGACAATGCAAATATTTTTAAAAATAAGTAACTTACATTTAGGTTCAATGTAAACAATCTTCATCGTTCTATAAAAAAATCTTTCAAAAACATGCCTTACCTGCCAACTTAAACATGTGCACTTGTTTCAACCTAGTTTTTATGTTGAAAGACTTTTTCTGCACGCCTATATTCGAAAGTTGTTTTCGCAAAGTCCTCATGACTTACCGAATATTAAATTTTGATTACATAGTTCACATAGTAGTAAACTTAAAATAAAAAAGGATATTTTTAAACTCGACACTTCTTCCTACTAAATAATAATAAGTACAATTAACGTATCAAAGCAAACAGAAATTAATGTACTGGTAAATGTATGTAATACAATGAAAATATAACTAAAAATACAATTTAAGAAACAATAATATAAATAACATAATGAAAAGGTATTGTTCCTTAAAGTAAAATGTCGTTGAAAAGTTGCTCAGCATTACGGCATATGGTTCTAGCAGGAGCTTGCTTCAACGCGCTTTTCTAGCAGCAGGAAGATAAACGGTAGAGGTAAGTCTGGACATTAACCTTGAAACATTAAACGGAACTCTAGATCGAAGGTATTCAGCTCATTGTATTATGAATTATGTTCCTAAAAAACAATGCTGATGAACAACGAGGGCATGTTATCTTGCAGGAACAGATTCGTCCGGCTACATCCTCTCTCCTGATATGTTCAATTAGTTTTTAATGACAGAAATGTCAAGAATAGAAATGTATTCTATTTAGGGCCAGGAAATGACTTGCATAGACCAGCGTATTCTAATTTACTTACTGCGTATGAAAATTATAGGGATTTTAGCAGTATCACGTCCCTGAAGTATTTAGAAATTCTCGTAACATATCTCATAGCTTTGCTTGCCGAGGTACATGTGGCACTGATTTGATAAACGAACATCCACTTAGAGTCGAAAATAACTCCAAGATCTTCAAAAAAGGAGCACGTTTTAAATGAATATATGAGTGCTAAAATTTATAACAGCACCGATTGTATATCACATTGACAAATGGTCCATATTTAATATTTATTAAAGAGTTTCATGCCATTGAACAAGTTCAACAAGTTGGCATGAAGCGAATTGATGTCTGTCTGCCTGAGATGTAATTGTGAAGCATATTTTAACATCATCAGCCTAGGCAAGTACAGAGTAAGTCATCAATAGAAAGAATAAATAATAGGGGTCCAAGACATGACCCTTGCGGAACGCTGGCAGTAGCAACTAATTAGTGAGAGGTGAAACCATTGTGAGAAACATGTTCAGATTTCCAAATGGGAGTCGATCAGTTTCACAGCAGACAACGAAAAACCAAATGGGTGGATCGTCTGCAGTAAAATTGCATTCATCGTAGTCAATAAAATGCAGGCGTGAAACTCATATAAATTACATCAACACAGCCACGATTATCTAACACTGTTGATCGCAGTTGACTTGCCAGTCATGAAACCATGCTGATCAGGAGAAAGAAAGACGCGAAATTTACTACAAATGAAGGTCTAAATGACTTCTTTCAGAATTTTGTCGAAGTTGTAAAGAACTGAAATGCGCTAGTAGTTCCACCGCACGAGGAATCTCCTTGTAAACTGAGCAGATTCCAGTGATCAAGAACTGTACTCGATCCAATCACTACAAAGTACCTAACGGCTTAGCAAAAGCAAATCTACAATCTCCAATAATAATGATTAGATCATCACCAGCGGTACATTTGTAACACATTATTTGTTTATCTAAAGCTCCTCGACAAAAACATCCAGACTCTTGTCTCGGAATTCTTGTAGTACCGCTCGTATTTAGGATATCCAAATGGGAACTGAATTCTGTTTGATATTATTTACCATGTCCGAGAGATACCTACTATAAGATTCAGCTACTTGAAATTTAACCAGGCATCTAAGGGTGTATGAGAATGTCATCATATGCTAACTGAGAGCAGTTGTAAAATAAATGTTGTGGAATTTAATCCACACGCTTTTTGGTAATAAATACCAAGTGGTGGGATAAGCTCTTTGGATTAATTCAGCTCTTTCGTCACACTTATGTAGGTTTCAATTTGCTCAGGTGTGCGACCGTAAGACGTCGACAAACCGCCCATGTTCCCGTTGATCTTCAGTTTCTTATCTCAATTGCGAATAATATTCCACTTCATTTGACAAAAGTAGCACTTTGATAGGAATTAATTTTCGTTGGGTCAAACTTCCCCAGTTGTCAGTAATTTCATTAATAATCTCTTCGCTGTAGAATATGGGAGGCTGAGATGCCCAAAAACCTGATGGCGTATCGTTAGGTGACAGATTAGTGCTATTCTCCTTTAACTGGCAAACCTCTTGCTAATTAATTTGATGAACACCCTGTTCGCATTGGACGCAAATATATTTATACTTACCTACTTACTTAATCATAAGCCTTGCTGCTTTTTGGTGTATGGCGTCGTGGTCTAGGTAGGCAGCGGTTCCTTTTTTCATATTTCTTTCGATTTGCCGTCGATATTACTCCATACTGATCCTCTTTTTCTGCTGCTTTCCTAGGTCTTCTTCTCTTTCTCTTCCCTGCTGGTCTTGTCCTAACCATCTTAGATGGCTTTCTTGTATTTTGTGTTGTACTAGTTACGTGCTTAGTATCTCTCTGTATGTTTCGGTCCTAATTTTGTCTCCCTTTCTATTTTTCTGCGGAATCTCATTTCCATGATATTTAGTCCGCTGTTATGTATGTCCGATGTTATCCACTACTCACTAACATATGCCACTTTCTTGCATATTTCAGATTTTGTTTGTTTGTATTTCTCTTTTTCCTATGTACATTGTTTTGATTGCGTTAAATAATCTTCCTGTTTCACTAATTTTGGCTAATTTCACTGTCCAGTTATCCGTTTTCACTCACAACAACAAAATAACAGAAACAATAGATGCGAAAAATTCAGGACTTGCATCAAATTAAAAATCAAACATTTCCTCTTGTCACGATGGCGCTTAGCGTTGCCATGGAATTGGCGCCAGCCACTTGCAGTTAATTAAAATAAGCGAACAAAACACGCGCAGTCGAACAATAACACTTGCGGCGAGGCGTCGTTGCGAAAGTTTCGCGTAATGAAAAATGTATTTTAAAATGTCACCCTTGGAGTTTGTCACTCGGGGGAGTTGTGCGACTTTTAAAAATGTAGGTAGGAACATTGGCGCGCCGCACATTTTTCTCCGGAATGGATGTCCCTTGATTCGCGTACCGCATTGAAATTACAGGTGGAAACAGTCGTCAAGTTGACAGCACGTTCATTTTTTAGCTTGGAGGGAAACGTCTGCTACATTTGCGTCGACTTCGAGTTCTGTTCGTCATCTATAAAACTGATAGATATCGAAACATTTATGTACATTTACATCTGAAGTATGACAGGCGCAGTGCACTGTCAATTATTTGCAACTTCGCCGAGTATTTATTTCCGTGCTTCGTATTGATTTCTAATTCATTACCTCTGTCAATATCGTCGGTACACACCCGAGATAAATTCCATGTGAGGTTTTCCTCCGACCGGTACTGAGGCTGCATTTTCGCCGGAACGACAGTTCATTTTTATCAATGATTTAATAGAACCGCGTAGAATAAAACAATAACTGGCGAAAAAACCAAGCACATTGAAATATTTCATAAAAACATTGAAACATTCATTAACTCCCCTAGAAATGGATATCAAGTTGAAAAATCATTCATTGATGAAATTCGAAAATTATGTAAGACTGATTACAAATAAGCACAGAAATAAATTTAATTTAAAACTGTTTTAAAAACAGTCTAAATAAGTAATTTTTTCGTAATTGTAGAAAATGATGACTAATTTGAATATACATTCATGAAACTGTTAATGGCATGCATGTTCTCCTGGAGCCTGATTTTTTCTATATTCGTTAAAAAATCTCTGATATAATTGAATGTAGGCATTCGCGGCAGTTGTTCATCAAAAGAATTTCTTCCGAGTTTTGATTTGGTCTTCCTGTAAATTTTCCTTTATTTCCTATCTAATAGAAACTGCCATGGGATATCCAGAGAGCACTTACTTCTTTATGGAAACCTTCAAAGATAATGCCATAGGATCTAGCGATAAAAAGCCGACATGCCGGTATACATACTTGGACGACACGTTTATAATTTTGCCTCATCGATGAACTCGGATCAGCGACACGAAACTTGGAGGTATTTAAGGAGGAGTAAAAGACAACAACATCAGTCTTTAGGGAACATCTGAAGGAGCTGACATAATGGCCAAAGGATAAGTCGGTGCAACCTGTCCTGAAATAAAATAGACAAATTTCTTGATGAAGACCTTAGACGTTTGCGAAAAGATGAGATGTATAAGGAGTTGCTAGCGACAGCATTGCGAAAATTAAAAATTTGAGACAATGGTGGCAACTCTACTGGACCACTGCAGTAGGGAGGTATGGGGTATATGACGTTATGAAGTTGAATCATAAACGAGGATTATGACAAGAACACTAACCTGAAACCAAATAAAGAAACCAAAATCCAAGAAAAGGGTTATTTTAGAGGACTACGTGAGACTAGTTCACATACTCAAATATCTCCCAAGCGACATCAAAAGTTATTGGTGTGGTTCTCTGAATAGCCCGACTTCGTCAGTGGCAACAATCCAGATTTAAAGTTTTAGTATCTAGCGCATTCATTTGGCCCACTTAAAGAGGCATTAGGTGAGAAATCAGGCGGTGCATGTTTAATTGTGCTCACGGCTGTAAACCGCCGCTAAATCGTTTATAGATTGAAATAAATTAAAACAAGAAAAATAACATTTTACTAATTCCGGCCCTGTTACATAAATTATATTTGCCTAACGAAAACTAATCACAAAGTAACCTCGCGGTACTTTCGTAATGTATTTGTCTTCATAAAATCAACTTCTGATACCAAATTGATGACTAGCTGGTATGAAAAGAACAACGAATCAAAAACAAGATTACTTGCAGGCAAGAAATGCTACATTTATTTAAACTGATAAACTGCTAAATAATAGAACGGATGTCAATGAATAACTCCGACAGGTTAAGATCGTCGAGGTCGCGAGCTGGCTGTCGGTTCCTCTAAAAACCGAAAAGTTTAAAACGGGAGCAATCAGCTCTAACTGGAAAATAAATATTCGGCCTCAAATAATCAAAATCGACGTTAAAGCTAAATTAAGTCACTTAGCCGGTGAGAAGTCAGTAGCTTTATTTTTTTTTTGTAAATTTTTTAAACCCCCTTGCCACCAATTTTAGGCTCAGAAAGTGAAAGTATTATGTGATAAATATTTTTTTAATTATACTGTAGTTATGTTCGCTCTGTACGGTCTTTTTTTCGACATGTTCAAACGGTACATTGATATTTTTAAAAAGCAATCAAGGGCGGTTTTTCTTTTCTTCTTCCCTTTTAGTTTTATGGTCAAAAGTCTAAATTCTAATAATGATGGTTTTAAGTTCCGCAAGAAAAATTATGCTCGTTTTGTAACCTCTATAGTATTTTTTTATAATTAATTAAATGTAATCGATTTAATTCTAATTTTGTAATAAACTTAAATTAGACTTTATCTGATTAGATCTAAAAGTACTTTCCAACTTTGAATCTAACTTGACGAATTGCACGTTTTCTTTCGAACTGGTGGCAGCTTAAGCAACTATAAATATTGCTCGAAAATAGACGTTGAGAGTTTTGACTGATTGTCCACGATTAATGGGAAAGACCAAGAGAACAAGACGATTAACAAAATCTAGAAATCGACTATGCTCCCCTACTGGAAAAAAGATTCAGATGGTATTTACAAGGAATACCATCTAATGAACGTGTTCCTGGAAATCTCCTCGGTGTTTAGTATTTTCGTTTAATTTACGCGAATAGGGCCTGTCCTGATGTACGATGAACCAAGAGAACAGCGTTTTCACCAATTTTTGACAGAAGACATTATTCAAATGAGATATACATTAACGACACTGCAACTACCGAACTTGCAAAGCTCATGAGACTGAGGCAATTTGCAACAACCGCTATAAAGAACTTTAATTTTAAAGGCCAGTCCTCAAATGCAGACCCATTATGTAGATTTCAGACTTGTTGGTGGCGACATGTTATACACTGCAGTAAAAGGAACCAAATCAAATAAATAACAAATAAAGAAATCTCTAGAATTTTTTTCATTTCATTTGGACACATAAACGAAGACACTGGGAAACATACATAAGAAAACTGACGAATTGTAGACCCGACATGAGAAGACCCGCGGGAAACTGAAACCAAGGTGGGAATCACAAATGTTTTCTTGTATCAAATATATAACTGCAGATCTCTAAAATAAATAAACTCGTTAATGTCAATATTTTGAAATTCTTAAAAACCGGTCTGGATGAACATCCAGGTGATGCTCCTTCAATAATGCGAACAATTGCTTTCTGGCTTACAAAAACGACTTTTGATAATGAAGACTCCCCTGAAGCATACACCTAATCTCAACCTTGTACATAATACAGATTTTATAACCGCTGGTTCGTTAAAAAAGACTTCAATATCTAAATAAATATTGAAGCGAGTTTAATTTTGACCTAAGTTTTAATCAATGCTTTTCCAATTAAGAATCTCGTCTACATGTAATCCCAAAAATGTTGTATACCCTACTTTTTCCAATATTCGATTCTTAACTTCACGTTTACTCTTCGTGTTGTGTTTATACTAAAATAAAAGTCAATCTACCAAAACCAGTTTCCAAGTTTGTGCAATACAACATTACATTTAGGGCCAAGACCTGAACGATTCTTTGTCGGTTATTACCAGTGCTGATATCATCCGCATACCTCCTAATAAAGGAACACGAAAAGATGTTAGGGGCGGCCACCATTCCACATTGGCGTTACAGGTATTAAAAACGGAATAAAACAACGATTTCGAAAGCAGGGAAAACCAAGTTAAAGAAAAAAATGTTCATGCCATTATTTCGCGAAATAGAAATAGAAATAGAAAAAAGATCTGAAAATTCATATAAGATAATACACAGAGTTTACCAAATACCTGGAAAAATGTCGTATTACCATAAACCCATTATTACCAGGACTACAACGAACAAAGGAAAATCTAATCGCACGTAAGAAATGACATCACTTAATACAAAAGCCAGGGTTAACGCAAATGGCCAACTGACCGCGAGCCACCGAATCGGAGTCACGTCGATCGCAAGCTGACAACAAAACACCAACGCAAAAAAATAACCTCACAATGATGACAACACTGAGTTTGACGAACGACATGTTTCTGTTCTACTTGGTTCTTGGACATGAACCGCGATGTTTTCCCTGGAATGATCTAGAAAAACATTCCTTAAATTTTCAAATTCATTATTTTACAAATTGACAGGCGATTTGTGACTCAATGAGGATGAATCGTCAGAACAATCATGGACTACTGATCATATCTACATTTAATGCCTCAAATGGAAAAGGTTATATAATGCCCAACGTGGGTCCTGAATTTCATTACTCTTCTGCGCTTATAACTGATAAAGTTGAGTTTCTTCATCGCAGCTGTGTTATTTTATTGAAAGATTTGTTAATAATGACCTGATTATGAATGAAAATTTGAATTTAAGATTATGCAAAAGAAAAGGAAACAACGTATAGGAGAGAGCAACTTTATAAAGGATAATCACCAAAATCACTTAGAAGTTCATTAAATCCCATCGTCATGCCATTATGTTTCAATTCATTCGGTTCTGTCAAAAATTTAAAACCGAGCAATTTATCGGTGACCGCGCGCATCGCCGCAAAAGTGGCAGCGGCGGGGAGGCGGCGGTGGAAGGCGCACCGCGTCGGGTCACAGCCGTGTTATTCCAACACAAAGAAAATCATCTCCCGGCAAGTGTAATACATATTCATCATTCATGCAATTGTACAAAACAAACGCCGCCTTGCGCCATTCGGGGGGAGGTGGAGAGGTGTCGACGGCGTGGGGTCGAAAGGGGGCAGAGCAGACGCAGCATCACGTTACCAGGCAACAGGAAGTCGTTACTATGGGGACGCCCACCAAAAAACATTCGTAACAAAGGAACGGGAATTAATAGTCTCGTAGATAATATGCACCGCTGGTGCTACCGCTGCCGGTGCTGCCGCCGCCGCTGCCGTATCGGGAATGGGGAACGAGCGCCGTTGGCTTTTGGGCTTGAGGTCGGGGGGCGCGCGTCAAACGCCGTCGGTCTTCGCGACACTTCTTCTCGGCGCTCATTTTCGGTCGCTTCCGACACGCGCCGCCGCTCGAACGGCGCGAGCTTGCAACAACGCGAGTCAATCAGGATCGATTATTTCTGAAGCGTTTTAATGTATTGTAATGTATTGACCACCGCCGACTCGTCTGCGGGGTACAATGTTTACTTACTAATTTATAGTTACATTAAATTACTCAAACTAGAACTATCAATATTGTTAGAACAAGACAAGAATTGTACAATTAGGTCCAAAAGAAACATACCCGCGAGTTACAAAGGAAGTTGTTAGATATAAAAATAATTATTGTTGTGGGCCTAAATTAAATATTTTTGAAATTTTTTTTTGCACCAGCATTAATTTCCATATTTATAAAAACAGATTTCTTTATCAACAAAAAAGCGCCCATATGTTATATTTTTACAATTTTTTTAGTCCATAATTTATTTTTTCTTACAATAAAATGTTGATAAATGATAAATGATAAATGATTATGATTAATCGGCTCCTGTTGCGTTACCGATGTCGTTGATTTTGCAGTCAAGACTTCGCCGGTCTAGCATCAGCTGACTAAATAGTCTTCTATCAAACAAACAAACAACTCGATGTATACATTTATATAGTTTTTTATAGTGGAAGAGAGGAAGGGCAAAGATTGGAGAAGGATGTTGGGAGAGGAAGGAACAGGAGTAGAGCTATTAAGAAAGTTGAAGGAAAAGAGAGAAGAGGGTAGGAAAAGGAGGGGGATGGAAAGGGTTTAAAGTTTGTTATGTTGCAGGCAAGGGAGGAGGCAGAAGGCAGAGAAAGGCTGGGGAAGATAGGAGCGAGAAAGAGATGGGGAGGATGAGAACAGAACAGGATGGAGATTTGGAATGAAATTAGCGAGAGATATTGTCAGAGTATGCCAAATAAAGGTTTTTTACATTTATATACCAAATGAATTTATATTTTTAAAACGAATGAAATCCTTTCAATTGTACTTACATGAGACAAGTGAATTATTACTTCCATGAGACAAATGAATTATTATTTGATACTTTCTATAATTTTAACAAATTCAATTGTACTTACATGAGGCAAATAAATTGCTATTATTTCAACGGAGCGCAACAAAATAAAATCAACTGAATTCATATTTTTAAAGTGAATCATTCTTAATTTCTATCGTGTTAAGCAAACCTACATCAATAATACTCGACATACTCGACCTTGCTAACGTAACTCTTATTTACTTCTATATCTACAAATACACAATTTATCTTATATTCTTATTTTTTCTTTGCAAATTTATTTCATTTTTCGCTTATTTATTTAATATATATACTTATATAGGTTTTGCTTCCCAAATCGGTATTGTGTCCTCATCCTCTGCAAGCGTCCCCAACATCCCAATTGTAGTTTTTCTATTGATTCTACGTCTTGTCTAATTTGTTCTCTTCGAATTCTGTCTCTTCTGGTTACTCCCTTCTCTCTTCTCCAACATTTCATTTCTGCTGCTCTAATTTTGCTTTTTCATTTGATGCTATGACTCAAGTTTCACACCCATAAGTTAAAACAAGCCAATATATTACTTTATACACTTGAATTTCTGTTATGTTAGTTATATCTTTTTTATTTATAAATGCATTATTTATTGCATAATACACCTTGTTTGCTTTCTCTGATTTTATTCAGCTCTACCTCCTGCCTATCTTTTCGATCCAGCAGCGTTCCTAAATATTGAATTGCCGACCTGTTCGGCCTCTAATTTTATTTACGTCCGTTTCGTTTCTTCTGATACTACCATAATTATTGTTTTGCCCTTGTTCATTTTCATCCATTTATCTTTAGTGCTTCATTCCATTCCTTCAAGTTTTCACCCTTGCTATAATGGCAACATCATCCGCAAATGCACACACTGTGATCTCAATCTTCTAAAGTTTTCTGTATCCTATATAAATAGGTTTCGCTTTATATTTCGTGCTCTTGATTACTTCATACATGAAGGTTATAAACAGAAGCGGTCTTAAAATTCCCCGCTATCTTACCCCATGTTTGGTTACGAATATTACGGACATTAGGTTTTTACTGATAATACAATTTTTGGCTTCCTTGTACAGGCTTTTATTACTGTTATATATTTTTTAATTGCGTTCATTTTCTCTATACTTTCGGATATTTTTGTTCTTGGTACTCCGTCAAACGTACATAAGTATGTTGTTTTTGACGTTACCACAGCGTTCTACTTATTATTTCTTTTAAAGCGAGTATATGGCTTTGTGTGCTTCTACCTTTTCTCAAACCACACTGTACTTCTATTAATGTTGGTTCTATTTGTATTCATAGTCATTTTCTAATAGTTATTCCATTACCTTCATTTGTGTGCTCATTCATGTGATTCCTCTGAAATTTTTACAATCCTTGCAATCTCATTTTGTATATATTGGTACTATCTAAAAGAATGGGAAACAGCGCTATTTCCCATTCTTTTGGCATTTCTTCCTCAGTTTATTACAAATTTTTAGTAGCTTTAGTATCTCCCATGCTTTAACAATTTCCGCCGTAATCTGATCAGTTCCAGGTGCATTTCCTGTCAATCTTTTAAAAGTTTCTGCTAATTCTTCCATAATTCAATATATATGTTCTTCTACCATTTCTCCTTCTATTTGTCTACACTTTTATTGCATCTTAGGTTTTCAAGACTATTTAGAACAGTTTCTGGTTACTTTTACTATTTCACCGAACTCTTACGATGTTTTCTGCTTTGATTGGATTACCATTTTTACTTTACTTCACATATTTGCTCTTTATATTCCTCATAGCTTACCATCGTCTTCTTACTTGCGTATTTTTGCCAACTTTCCTTTTTAATTTTCACTTGCTCTTTAATGTCTTCTGTTACCATACTGTTTGCCTTTTATGCTCATGTTGCCAACTTCCTGCGCTGATTCAATAATAATTTTCCTGCATCGTTTCAATTCTCTTCTCTTCAGTTTTTGGATTCACGTATATATTTGTTCTTTTACTCTTTCTTCGTATCTCTTAGCCGTCTTATTTTCCTTTAATTTGTACGATATTATAACTCTCCGCAAGAAGGATGAAATGGTCGAAAGGACGTAATTTTTTGAAAAAATCTTTGTATTGAGTAACACAAAAATATCGTTCTTGTGGTGGAAATCAAGCGACAATATGATCACGTACGAGTATTAGATCGACATTCGCAAACAGAACCATGCCAAATCGAAATAATAGATTCACTTTACTGAATGGATTCAAATGAATAGGTTATCCGAAACTAGTGATATTGCTAACCTCTACTTTGGTTTAAATCATATTCAGGGCCAAAAATCAAGGCTAGAAATGAACCAAAAGTTAAAGTGTAGTAAACACAATAAATAGTATAGATATAAAGAATTATTAATGTCGAAAAAATCATTGGAACGACATGCTTCTATGATTAGTAGCAATTACGAAAATGCTTTGCTGTGTTTTTCTTCATTTTATAATTTAGCTCAACTTATTTTTAGTCTTCATCCCTTGCTTTAATTTCTACCTCTAATAGATAGTGATCACTGTTTATCTCGTACCCTATTTTCGCTGTCACATCTCTTATGGCAGTCATGTTACTTCTTACTTCTTACTTAATTTAGGTTTTTACCTCTTCTACTGTTAGTAATGTTATTTCATTTAGACCACTTGCCATTAATATATTTTCTCATATCCTATCTTGACTCTATTTCCATTGATTCTTTTCTGGGTATCTGACTTATTGCTTTGGCCGTTTTTCTTTCTTCTCATGTTAAGTCATCATTAATATATATTCTTTCGTTTTACTTTTCCTTTTCATCTTCTTGTTCTGCATAATTTGTACCTTGTTCTTTTTAGTTTTCAATTCCACTAGGCAAGTATTCGATCTTAATTTATGAGCGGTTTTAACGTCACATTTTACATTGATTTCCTTTTCCATTAAATTTCTCATCGCTTCGATTAGCATATTTTCATCATTCGTGCTACTTTTATCCCAGCTTTCACTATATTGTTAGTTCTTGTTCCTTTCTCTAACATTTTCACTCTTAAGCTGACTTTTTCCATCTCCCCTGTAATTTTTTATATCGGCAATATCTAAGTGTGGCCTTCTTTATTTGTTTCTTTTTGCTCTTTTTTATTCTTTTGTCATCTTCCTTCGAATCCCATTTTGTGAGTGTTCGGGCTATTTTTTGCTCGTTGTAAATAGCCTTTTGCCATCCTCTCTATTTCTCTGTTTATTTCGTTCATCAATACTGTACTCTTCGCTATCCATTTTCTCTTAATTTTAGCTCCCGCGATCACTTAATAAACTAAAGCAAAATATTACCTTACTACTGCTAATAAGGTATATGTCCGTATCCTTTTAAAAAATGACATCATTGCATATATCACATATGTTGGGAACTACATGGAATTTTTCATTGCCGACATGAAGCCAAGTGATAATTTTCAAAATGAATTTTAGAATTATATCGGTGTTACTGTGTGTATTTCCAAAATAATTTTACAGTGCACCTTGATACACTTGTGCATTTTATTAATTTGGCTCGATTTTTATCATTAACAACTTCGAGATTGTCTAAATAATTAATCACTTCATGCACAAAATATCATGGGCGACGGGGTGATATGTATTTTTCGTTACTTTAACGTCAAATAATTTGTCAACGTTTTTAACAAATGCTGCAATTTCAGTTGCATCTGCAGGTAATGCATTCAAACTAAATGTAAGTGTTTACTCCAATTGCAACAGATGCGCTAAATGTGTGGCACTTTCATTCGTTCAAATGGTGTAGGATTTATATGGGCATTCGTAAGTTTTAAAGCTAATTGAGAGTGTAGTTTTCTGTCGCTCTGAAAAAATCGTTTTATGTATTTCCACTGTGCTTTCTGGGCATTAAAATACGAATAAATTGATTGTAATTAATTTTATGAGTGTGAGGTTATCAACAAAACTTAAAAACTCGTTTACCTGTTTACCGACAACATAAAAGCATGTGTCGTTGTTTTATTGATAATGTGCAACTATTGAAAGAAGGATATTTAAAACAAATTAACCTATATTGGATCCCCGACTACGATCTTTTAAGTTTCCGATACCACAATATCTTTTTAAACTTGTCTCCAATTGATTTAGAAAGAAAAAGGATTTTCCATTTTCCATAGCTGTAATTGATTACAATAACAAGATCATTAGCAACAACGACTTGCTTTTACAATTTCCCAAAATCTATCACTTCGTCTCTACCAATCTGAGACAATAGACGAATCTTAAGGGCAGTTTCATCAATGAAAAATATTTTTTGTCCAAATCTGTAAATGTGTTCAGTCAACATATTGAATTTAGTGACATTGTTTCTCATTCTTACATGAGGCAAACATCATTTACAACAACAAAAGCAAAATAAGAGATTAATATTTGCTTTATTTCACTACTGTGTTATTTTCCCTTGACTATTATTATGTCTCGCCTGTATTTTCACAAATTCTGATATTGTGCGAGACGAAAACTGATCACCCATATTGGTTAAAATTATTTGATTGTAATCGAAAGTTCGCGCATCGTAAAGCCAACCTGCTTAACATTTCTATATACATTGTAGTCTATATTAATTGAATTAGAATATTGTATATTCACATTGCTTTAAACTTAATGTATTAATATTTTTGTCACCTTTTTCGAATTTTCACCACACAATTTTCTTAAGGGGGGTCCTGCTTTAGAAGGCTCAAATCTATGCCTGATATATCTAAGAATATGTATAAAAAGTTATAGCTGCTAATTCGCAATATTTTGAAAGATACAGCACTAAACACAGTGAGATGTCCAGCAAAAAATATACGAACGCACGAACGCTCGGGCAAGCGAAGCGCGCGCCCCTCCCCGCAGTCAATAACACCGAACTATGTACTGAAAAAAGTTCAATCGGTCGTTCGAAACAATAATATTTTGAATTCGTAAGAGCTATAGTAGGATTATAACGAGATATTCCGTAAGTAATCGAAAATTAACATTTTTCCTGATCGTAAACTTTAGAGCGCGTTTTCGTTTTCGTTTTTACGATTTTTCTAAACTGGTGGGCGTGATTGCGAGAAAACTAGACAAGCAATCAAAACGAAACAAAACTTTTGTTGGCTTCAGTAGCATTCTATTCTATTTGAACTAAAAAGATTAATGAAAAAAAATTCTAAACAACTTTTTTAGCAAGTTGAAATGGTTTTCTCTTCCTGCAAAGAGCACATTTATTTTCAAACCTGAGAAAAATCTTGAATTTCAAGATTTTGGGTTTTTTTTAGTTCACCTAGAAGAAAATATATGAGAATTACAATTTTCTGTGGTTTTTTTTTTGTTTCAGACAAAAATTACGGGCTACATCTTTCCCACCGATTGTAAATTGCAATTGAAAGGTGTTGCACAAATGTGCATAAAAATCGGTTCCGTTTAAATATTTTTCTCTCGAAATATTTTTTTTAATGCTCAAATATGCAATAAAATGCTCTAAAATGTTCACTAGACTTGCTCATTTTTTTCTGTCCTAAAAAAAATACCCCCAAAACGCTATTTTAAGGCCTCCTAAAGCAGGACTCCCCCTTAAGTTGCGTTTGCGAGCTTGTTTCTCAAATCGTCTTGAAAGTATCATTTGTCTTTGAAGTGAAGCCCACAAACTTTATAATTTAAGCATATATAGTACGGTTCGTGCGGTCGCACATGACCCCGCGGCGAAGGGGTCCGTAACCGCGCTATCTTCAATAATTAATTATTTAGCCCAGATTTCACCAACGACTGCTGCTTTTTTATTTTCAGATCAACTAACATTTCAATAGAGGAAACAATGTAACTTTTTGTTGATATTATTATTACGCTTGTTTGTAGCACGAAAAGTACAAACAAATGCATAATTTAAACGAAAATACAAACTTGTCTTTTCTCAACTTAACGTTTTTGGAAACTTTCTTAAAAGTCTCAATACTTGATTGTCAAATAACAACATTATTTTTAAATTTATATTACTCGTTCGTTCATGTAGTGAAATTATTGAATTGATTTTTTTATTGAGCTGAATTCAGATGCATGGTATTTTCTTGTGTTGATATTCTTTTTTGGAACTGATTGTACCTGCAAAACAATTACTTCCAGTCCAATTACTGTGGCAATTCTGGAATAGACAAATTAACCACGGGTGGGAGCCATTTTCCCTGTTATGACATTCTGAATTTATATAGATACGTGTCTGAGAATCACAAATATGTAATGCGAAAATCTAAAACGCGTACAAACAACCCACGTATAAACCAACGTCGTACGACTAATGAATGCAAGAATGTCAACTTAGTTGCCTAACCCACTGCGAATTCTCGCCTACCCTTGCGAATAACATAAATTATTTTCCGCGTAGGCGACAAACGAAATACGTAATCTTTGTCTTTGGCGTCGAATTACTGCGTAACATATACGACAGTTAGACAAATGATAACGAAATAAATAAATTTAATGGTCGAAAATGAGACCGCTAATTTGATTGGATCGATGCCAATAGAAATGAAGTATATACGTAACTTTCGGTTCATAAAAAGCTATTCAAAGCGGCTTGCTCCGTCAGACTTCAAATAAAGTATACTTATGAGGGAAGTTAGCCAGCGCTGCTGCGTTTCGTTTAAAAATCCAGGGCCGCTCGCATACTAAAGGATATACAGATTATACGTACATTTTGCTTTATGAAGCTGTTCTTGTGCATTTTATCGTGCATGTGTTTGTTTTATTTTACGTGCATATTGCAAAACTTCGTAACTAAGTAATTACAAGTCCATGCAATAAATGCATGACCACAAGGGGTAAAGAACAACCTATAGTATAATTGCGTATTATCTTTATAATCCCACCTTCTCAATAACTAACCGTTATTCGTTGATATCGCTCTCAATTATAAAATTACATACGACAATAAGACAAAGAGCATGTCAAAGGTACTAACCACAGAGAACTAAAGCTAAGAACGACTTTAGAATAACAGTATTTCAATCAGCAGATACAAGTGATAACACTCAGTGAAAGTAAAAGTATTTGTGAAAGAGAAAAGAATATATGGGGAAAATGTCTGCTAAACAAAAACCCTCATCACAAAAAATATAATAGAAATTTTAAGAGGAGAAATGGATTTTAATTAGCAAGTAAGAGAAAATAAGCAGTATAAACCGAAAACGAATATAGACTAAACTATAGAAGATAAATTCAGCGATGTAACCAGAAAAGAAAACCAAATAATAGAAATATTCAGACAATTTTAAAGAATTCACAGAAGAAAATTATAAAGTGCCTTGCACGATACACAATTTGGAAAACAACATTATTTTCCAGAAAATACTGAAAAAGCATACAACAAAAGTAGACAACTGTTATGTAGAGACACCAACAATTACGTTAAAATAAAACACTGATATTTGCAGTATCCCTTCTCCAATCTTCATGAATAGTAGTGACTTTTTAAACTTCCTCAAATCGAAAAGGCATCCCTTTTTATTTTTATGAAAGTTACGTATTTTTTTAGTTCAACTGTCCACAACTTATTCTCATTTGATGCACTTCCTTGCACATATCCCACCTTGGTACATATTTCGCTTCATCACCAAACCAGTCTAATAATAAATGTTCAATTATATTTTTTATCAATTCTACGTTTTGCATTTTTAGTATTCATTTAAGATTCAGATTTCCAATTTAAAATTCTACCAGTATCCTAAAGAATGTTACTAGTCAAATGTACAATTTAGTTAGAAAATGATCGTTAAAATAATTGAAAATTACACCACATCAAATGTCCAGTATAACATCATAACCCAACCCAACGTAACTCAACCCGACCCAACCCAGCCCAACTCCAAACTACTGCTTACCAGACTCTTTTACGAGATATTATTATATAAAAAATAGTTTTCTGGACACGTACATTATTTTTAATTCTGATCTTGGGCGGGTTGGGGTGAGGTTGGTCGGCACTTTGTTCAGCCAAATTTTCAACGTTCCATGTATCCCCACTTGGTCGTATAGGCTTTTGAACGAACGCTTCCTAAACTCCTCACCTCCTTTTAATTGTACGTAGCGAATTTTAACTGAAAAGACAATATAACAAAATTCTTGATAACCTATAATGGAAATTCGTTATGGAATTTAAGAACTTAATGTGCTACTTTTCATTCGAATATAATTTTCGCCCATTGACTTTCACATTTTATTTTTCTTCATCCAATGGTACAACTTCCTTATTCAAGGAAGTGAGTAGAGTTTAATTGCGTATTCTAGGACCCCGCACCGAATGCGCAAATGTACGAGTAAAATAGTGAACAGTCTTTGAAAACAGTCTAACCCAAACCAATACAAATGTTAAATATAGAGACCCTTTCGATAAAACAGAATCCTACGCATTAAAATTCAATTTTAATGTCGGTAATATAAAGTACATCTCATATAAGACAGTGCTGTTAAAATAATGTCATGTCTAGTAAAGCAGATAACGAAGAAAACATAGCCATGACCAGAAATTCGAGTCCTAGGTGCTGAAATAGAGTGAGGAATATTTTTATGATGTGTGAAATATCCATAATACTATTCCTAGGTTACGTGATTCACGACATCCCCATACTAATTAATCCGCCATCGTAGATCACCACAGAAAATGCAGAATGAAGAAATAAGCGCAGAAATGAAAATATTAATGGACCATATTAGAAATGAAATTTTCCGACAAAGACTAAACAAAACCAATGGATAAAATCATAGAAGAATCCAAATAATAGTGACCAAGGAAAATAGCAGCTAAAATTTGCGGAAAACACGGAGACTAGATGAGATAAATGGTGAGAAATATTTGTAGGAACAAAAGATCAGAACAAATAAATAAATAAATTTTGGAAATACTCAAATCAACATCAGGGTAACCTTATTAATAAATAATATATTGTACAACGCGAACCCCAGTGTATTTTTTCTACGACCTAATAATGGACAAAAGTGGAAAACAAAAAAAATACATTCGACGTTAATTAATAATTATATATAATTAATAAGATATCTTTACATAGCCTGATATAACCACAAAACATTTGTTAATGATTTTTTCGAAGAACATTGCAGCTGTTAAATATACAGTTTTATATATTTATATATATATTTATATAATGCCCAATAAATAATTCCGGGGTAATCCTGTAGCATTTCCCAACCTTTCAGTTGACTCCTAGGAAGTCTCCACCGCACTAACAAAATGTTGTAACTTT
Source organism: Geotrupes spiniger (assembly GCA_959613385.1). Classification (NCBI taxonomy): domain Eukaryota; kingdom Metazoa; phylum Arthropoda; class Insecta; order Coleoptera; family Geotrupidae; genus Geotrupes; species Geotrupes spiniger. The sequence goes on along the minus strand of OY390731.1, from coordinate 42,871,412 downwards.
TCCATTTTTTTGTTTTTCAACCCAATCCAACTTGATCCAACACAACCCGATTCAACCCAACCCAACCCCACCGAACTCAACCCAACCCAACCCGAATCAATCCAACCCAATGGTAGTTTCATTGTCAGACTATTAGCACTTGCTCTTATCACTTGTCTCCAATCAAAATGAAGTCGAAATGTTCTCTCAAGAACCGAACAAGTACGGGTAACAGATTGGTATGATACCTTTACTGGTTTAATTCACGAATTTTAGTGAGGTTACAGGTGAGTGGAGTTATTTTAGGTACAGGCGGGTGGTGAAATTTGTTGAGAGGTGGACATGCTACAGGAATACCGATTAGGCAATTTTTAAAAGTGACAGTTTACAATATGTCGAAATATCAATATTATTTTAATATTTAACATACTCCTTAGCGGTGAATATGTTGTCCACAAGGCGCCGCTTTGATATTTCTCGAAAGATATTTCATAAACGCAGTTATGTTTTTTATCTGATTTGAGTTCAGTCCTTGAATTTCTTGTATGCCTTCGATTTTGGACTAAACAAATATGTGGCAGAGTACAGTACATGGATTCGTCATCACTAGAACCGAACTAAATTTGTCACAATTAACTTAGCTCAAATAACAAGATTTGTGATTGGTATATTTCAAATCCGCACGTGGGTGGACATGAAAATATACTCAGTGACATATAAACTGTACCACCTAGAATGGGTGGGAATTAATTATTAAAGAAAAATCAAAAAGATGTAGTGTTTTCTTTATCAATTTTTAATCAATTGTTACCCTAGACTAGTCCACTATTCCTGCCCAATTTGGTCCAAAAATTCCCACCCCTTCTAGGTGGTGCAGTTTATATGTCACTGAGTATATTTTTGTCAATAACGTACGAAACTCAATCATTATTACAAAATCATAAAATTACCCTTGCGTTAGCCATATAGAATATAATTATATATATATATATAATAATAATAATAATGCGAGCATACATACCGTATACGGAAAATTAATTAGTCAATTAAAGATGTCAGATGCCTGTAAACAATAAGCGATAATGAGAATCATGTACGATATTTTGAATAGCACACTAACCGGCTTATGTAGTGTGCTGCGGATAATTGCTACTGCTAGAGGCAAATTTCGGTAATACAGCGCCCTTTGTATCATTTTATCAGAAGAACAGACAGAACTACTTCGTCTGAAGTATACACGTGCGTGAACACGAGTGGCTGGTGCGTTTTAAATGTAGAAAATCGACCTAGACAACCTTTCTCGTCAACAGGCGATGATCACATCAATGAGATAGCCGGTTAATTGTCCGAAGCGTTGCATAGGAAATGGGTATTAGCTAGGATCGTGGATTTTGCACCACCACAACGCGTTAACGCACACGTTGCTCCTTATCAATTATCCTTGGCAAAGCACAACGTGTAGAAGAAATTAAAATGCTAAATGCGATACGAGACCTACGCGCCATCCATTAAACGATTTCCAAAAAAAATTGAAGAAACATTAAGCAACACAACAAATATAGTTGCAAAGTAAATAATATTTTTCCTGTTGCTAAAGTTCGCTGATTAATTAAACGGCCCTCATAGATATAACTTTCAGGAACAAATAACACAAATTTAAAGTTCCTATTATTGTAGACATAGCTTGATTTGATAGCACGAATTGTCACAAGAACATTAAATAACACACCCGTCTATCCAATAAGTTGATTGGGCGAAGCGCCCAATATTTCTACGTCCCATATGTTTACTCCTAAATTAAGTTTCGAACTTTGTTTCGGATGGTCGAAGACCAGGGAGTAATCGATTGCGCAGATCAAAAGTCAGAGTTCGCGCTCAACAAGTGACCTTTATTCGGGCTTGATAGAGTTAGAACGGTTCATAACTGACAGGACGGTATCGTAAAATAATTTATCAAAAGCCGCGTCCGTCAAACCAAAATTAGAAAACTTTCGGCGACTTTTTCGTCCGTAGTAGTTTCCTTGTTTACGGTGTGTTGCAATTGACGACGCGTTATGTCTTTGCGTGTTAACAATTTGTGTTGAATACGATTACAGAAGCATAAGAATGACATGAGAGATGACGGTGGCCGCTATTTTTGCACTTTTTCTGCTCATGTAAGTAATGTCGTAGGATAATAAAAAAAACTGTGCCTGTGTTAAGATTTAATGTTCCCACTCACGTACAGTATTACAGTATACAGTAAAGTATTAATCATTTGTTGTTACGTTGGTTCAATTGTAGTTTTGTCACTTGTTACCTGTTCAAATAATGTAGACAAGTTTAGAGAAATTCTAAAAATGAAAAAATCAGAGGTTCGTGCAGTTATAAAATACTTGCAAAAGAAAGGGTTGTCGCCCAAAGAAATTCATGAAGACTGTTTCTTACCAAATGGTGAAAAATATGTCTGGAGAATTTAAACTGGGAAGACAAATATGTCAACATACGAAGGGTGCTGGACAACCAGTGACTGTCACTACACAAGAAAATGTTAATCATATACACGATATGGTAAATGACAGATAGACGATTGACCAATATTTTAACAAATATTTTCGGGCTAAAAAGTTGTCTGCGCGTTAGGTCCCACGAATATTGACACCTGATCAGATTTGCCAGTTTGGCAAAGTTTAAAGCAGATCCGGATGAATTTCGTTCTCGATTCGTCACTGTTGATGAAACGTGGGTTCACCACTTCGATCCTGACTTGGTCACAATTTTTTGTGGCGTAGACGAAATTTTGGTGATTTTTGGGAACGTGGACATACAATAATAGGCTCCTACTATGCCAACTTAATTTCAAGATTACGCGATTGTGTCAAGGAAAAAAGACAGGGAAAATGGAGCAAAGGACTTCATCAAGACAATGCTCCTATCCACAAAAGTCATGTTGCCATGAGCGCTATTCTGAACACAGGATTTGTTTGAGCATATTCACCAGACCTGGCACCTAGTGACGGCCATAAACGAATGGTTGGAAGAGCAACCGAAAGATTTTTTTCCAGAGGCATTAAAGGTTTGGAGCATCGTTGGACCAAATGCATCGACGTTCAGAGAGATTATGTAGAAAAATAAACGATATTTCTTCAATTTGTTTCCTTCTATGTTAGGGCCGTAAATACTGATCTCCCCCGTATATAATAAAAAATGTCTAAGTAACGAAACAAGTGCAATTAATAATGATACAAGACTCACACGACAAGTAACGTTGCATGAGCTAGTTGCTTATTTGATATACCTTCATACTATGGACCTACGACCTACGTCAAATTTTGCATTTCTTCGGAACAGCAATTCACATAATTGTTCAGATCGACATTTTCAAATTTGGAAAATTGTATTGTTACGCATTTTATTACTATTCCTTGTTAACAGGTTCGGTTTCATTTGAGGAATTAAATGATAATTAATTAATGATAATTAATTTACGAAGTGAAACAGTATTGTAGTGGCCCTACATCTGCAATGTGAACCCTGTTCGAATTTTGATTCAGTTTGCAATACTGCGTAAGAAACCGAGAAAGAAATGGTGGAATAATATCTTGGATGACTTGAAATTGATGAGCATGCAAGGCTGAAAAGGGCGACTGTCACAGCGAAATGGTGTATAGTTGTTGAGCGAAATGGTGTATAGTTGTTGTCTACAAAGGACTGTATGGATGAAGAACAATGCGGGCGTATTTTGATTACTCGTTCATGAGCCGTTCACGTCGTTGATATTCGTGTTTATGATTTTTTTATTATCTTATTATTTATCGTCATGGATCCATATGTTTCATGAAAATTTTACACAACATTGTTATAGTAACAACGGTCCATTTCAAAACCAACACATTAATTTTTTGCGCACCGACCAATTTCATCAATTCAACGCCAGTGGCGTTATTTCAGTCGCTGATGGCCCGAACGCGTCGCGACTAACTTTCAACCATTTTCCGACAGTCCGAAACGACTTTTCGAAATTATAATGCCGGTGAGTGATTAAAACGCCGCCGGTTACAACTAATTATTCGCGGCGCGCGGGGATTATTTCCAGTCCCGGTCCTCTCTAATTAAACCGAACCATTGCGCGTTCGGTAGTAATGCAGTCGAACGCATATTAATCCGAAACAAAACCTGGTTTCAATTTTGCGCACTCCGAAACGGGCGACTTTCACCAAATAATTAATTCTAATCTAACGGCTTAACGAATTTTCGACTTTTGTTGTTTGAGGGGTTTGGAGGATGAACCGTAGAATAAACGAGTACGTTGATTATGCATTCGAATGGCAATTTTAAACATTTTTAATTTTAAAAGTCCATGCATCAAATATTTTATCTGATCCATCTGCTCGCATCTCGAATAAACTCGAATAAAAATACCAAGTGCGCGTGGATATTTCGATAACGACGGCCGGTCGCTCTCGTCGACCGAAAACTTTTAACAGCGCAACGCAAATAGTTTATATTGGGCGTCTGAATTATCCTTTGGCTTGATGTAAACGTCACAATTGCGTCACGACCGCAACGCGACGGAAATTCTTTCGGCGATTGTCATGTCCGCTGACGCATGACTGCCCTGTTATTATACGTAACGCAATAATTTAGTGTCGCGTTTTAAATTGGCGCGCCACATCCATATGCTTGCACATTCATACGCTCACGTAGTTTTCGACTAATTAGCAGCACTGCACGAAAATAATTTTAAAAATATATTTCATGTGTGATGAAACTTGGCACGTACTGGATATAGAAACAACAAAATAACAAAATGTCAACTGAGAGTAAAATATTAAACAACGAATATAGAACGTTTTTTTAAACTTTGCGACGTTGTTGTTTTATGGTGGAACTTGACACTTGTTGTGTCAGCTTGTGAGTATTTTCTTGGAAATACACGACGATGAAATCATCTTTTTAATGGAAGTGAATACATGCGACGATGGGGGAAGCGTAAATTCAAAACTGGACCCAACCTAGGTTTCTTTTTAATGTTGTTCCAAGCAACCACTGCATTAATTGCTACTGACATACATGTAGCAGTAATGCCCGTATTTATAGTCGTACCTTAAGGCCTCCTTACTGGTAAGGAACCCTTAGTATGGTTTTGTAGAAATTTTTACCAATAATTTCCAAACCTTACCCTAAAAATGTTCTCACCAAACTGTGGTAGATTCATCTCGTATTTGAACGGCGATTTTGTATCCGATGCAGTATCTATGGGGTTTCTCCTGTCTTAAAATATCATTCTGCAGATTTCCCTCCCTTTGCAGAGGTTTGTTCTTCTAATAGCGAGACCACCATCATATCACCTTCTCGCGATAATGAGGAGTCTCCCAGACACAACACGCTTCTCTACATCGTAGCCCTCGCATACCTGAAAAAAGGTCTTTATTTTATTTGATAACCTAGTAACGTATGTAACAAAAGTTTTGGGAAAGTTTTTGAAATATAATTATTCAAACTATAATTGTTTTATTTAATTTGGTAGTACAGAAAACCATTCATTGAAGCTTTAACTAACGTGTGAGCAACGGAATTCTGATTCAGGGAGGGCTTTGGAAGTTTTCGCGTATGTCTTAGATTAATTTTGAGTAATAAAACTACTCGCCGTTACTAACAGGTGAACCAACCCATTTCCCGGGAACTTAAATTTAGATTAAATCAAACTGCAGGCAAAGCTGTAAAAACTCAGGTTATATTGGTAATAAAATTTTAAGTAATTTGAATCATGACAACCAATATTTATTATCAAATGAGATGAGTTATATGGCCACCACCGTCATCTCTACACAATGTAACTCTTCTTTTAACTGAATCAACAACATTATGAAGTATCCAAGGGGTGAAATTAATAATTTCTTCAATTGTGTTAGTAATTCGTTCTTGTAAATCGCCTAGATCAGCAACAGTATTCTCAGTCTCTGTATTTAAACTAATGATGCGATATCCAAAGAATTTCCTCAGAAAACTAATGTTTTCAAAAGTCGTGTGTGCACGGGTGCCATCTTGCTGGAAATAACCTTGCTAGTCTCTAGGTATGTCTAAAGGATGTATTTCATGGATTACTTGCAAACGGTAGGGATGGCAGCGAAGATCTTTTTGAACGAAATTTCTACAGATGCCGTAAGAAATGTCCACTTGTTGTTGCAAATGACGTAAGGATGTCTGTGGACGTTCTTAGATTACTTGCCGCACTGCTTCGATAGTCTCTTCTATCCTGACTACTCTGCCACCGCTTCCTTTCTTGCGATTTACACTGCCAACAGCTAACTCTAAACAAGTTAACGAAACGTGAAACGGATCGGCAAAATTGATCATACGAGATGGCTTCATTTGGGAACACTTCGTTGTAACTTCAAACGCATCTCTTGGCGAATAAGTCCAAACTCCATTAATTTTTCTACCATTTCTCAGGTAAATTTCTACTATATTCCCCTTTCGAACTCCGTTAACTACGAATGCCATCATTAAAAACTGTTTTACAATACTTCAAAAAGTGACAGTTTAAATGAACTATTTTCTTGGATTAAAATTACACATTCATGGTATGTCTATCTCCCTCTTCCAGGGCCAACTCTAGAACACAATTCCGTTGCTCACACGTTATAATTATAATGTATCAAATAGGAGCTAAAGGGCCATGGATTTCAATGGTTTGCAATTTGGAGCAAATGCCTCTCATCAGCCTTTGGACGGTAAATGAGTTAAACTCTCGAATCTTTTGGTAGATTCTTCGTCGTAGTTCTTCTTCATTTGGGCTTCCCACCCACCGTCGTAAATTTCTACCCGAGTAAAGCCCAAAACTCGTCTATAGGACGTGCCTGTGGAACATTCTTGAAATTATCCTCTTTAGGTACACATGGGATATTTTTATTTCTGCTAATTTCCCTCTTGGCTGCCGTATAGGAAGTGTGAAATCTTCCACCTAATCTTCTCGTTGAAACTCCTTTTCTTTGTCTTGGAGATTCAATGAAATTCTAAAGCCTTGCATGATTCAAAACTCTAGGGCGACCCGCCTTGGAAAGATTCATACACCTTAACCTTCCTCACATTCCGTAATGACGCAGTAAATTTTTATTTTGTTTCTATAAATGGCGACAATGTCACGTTTGGGCATTTGGCCAACCGAATTGTAAATACCCTTCAACAGTTCTAACTTAACAAACTGCAGAGAAATTTGGAATTTTTAGGTCAAATTATTATTTTTTCGTAAAAAATCATACATTAATACAAAGTCACCATTCATTTTTTTAATTAATTATATATAAATTAATGCAAAACAAAATAATTTATTATTATTTTGTAATATTATTATATATTGCATTTAAGTTCATAGTTTCATAGTTGGTGGTGTCATTTTTTATGTGCCTCATTTCCTTGATTATTCTTTTATTGTTTTTCTTTTTTTATTTATATGAGTACATTCTTTTGTGCAAATATTGTGTGCATGTCCTACAGATATGACATCGCAATCATTGCACTGTATTTTGTATATTGCATGTCTGGTTTTATTGTGTGGCGTTTTTACTTCTAATTTTGAGAAATATTTATTAAAATTTTTGTTCATGTGCTACTTGTATTTTAAATGCACATGTGTTTTGTACTTTTTCTGATAATTTATGGATGTGATTTATTGAGATTCTTTATTGATTAGTAGTTTCTGTTTTACTTACTTTTATTTGAGAGCTTATTTAATATTTTATTGATGTGTGCGTTGATGAAAAGGTCATGTAAGATTTCTTTAAAGTATTCCGTCATTTTATTTATATTGTTGTCTAAAAACTGGAAAAGGTGTGGCATCTATCTACCAAATTGTCGATTGAGCTGATTTTGTGGGTATTTGGAGACACAGGAACGATAATTTATTTTTATATGTTATGGATTTCACTTTCTGTAGTAGATTATTAATTTATGGTGAAATTTATTGAATTGCTTAAGAATAATTGATTTTTTGTTGTTGTTAGGGATGGCAAGTATGCGTAGCGTTAGAAGAATTGTATTTTTATTCTGTTCTTTTTTCTAATTTATTATTATTTTTGACTGTAAAATTTATCGTTGAATGAGAAATATGTAGAATTTAAATATAGTAGTGTAGCTTCTACAGAGCCTTCCTTGGTTAGAGGGATGTGTAATTTGCTAACTCAACTGGGATGATGGGGTGTTGATGTATGATGACATAACATCTAAACTGATAAGTTTATAATTTTTAGGTACGGTTCGTGTTATAAATTTTGCGGATTCCCATAAATCTTTGGTATGATATTAATTTTTTCCTAAAATTTGGCTGATGAAATTTGCTAAGAATTTGGCTACGTTATATGAAGAACTTTGCACTGCTTATTATCGTTCGGAGAGGTTTTATTTTTTGTGTGATTTTGAGCGTTATTTATTTTTAATTTATATGCCATTTTTTGTCTATGTTGCATTTATGCCATTTTGTTATTAGTTCATTTATATTTTGTTGATGTTTAGTTATACGGTCATGTTTTAATACTTCATATTATCTCCTAGCATTTTATTTATGTTAAGTATATATTCTTCCTTGTACATTATTACAATTTTATTTTCCGGCATAGTTACTTTGGTTAAGTTTTCTATCCAATTTTTTTTACTATAAATGACGTATTGTTTTTTAGTTTTATTAAGTTTTTATTTTATCTTTGTGACTTTGTTTAATTTTCATAATTATTAATCTTTTTGCGTTTCTATGAATTGAGTAGCATCATGAGGGGCTAATTTTTTAATGGATAATTTTAGGTATTTTATTTTAGCAAATGCATCTGAAATACACAAGTTAATTTTCTGTTTATAGAATTTTTCTATATGGTTGTTATATTTATTTTAGTGCTTTTGTTATTAAACTTTGTGTTTTCCATTCTAATTTTAACGCAATTGGGTTAATTAAATTATTTTGTCTTCATCTTACCAGAAACATAATCCTTTGCAGGTTTCTAGTATATATTTTGGTGGTAGAATCTTTGCTTGTTGTTTTTCTTGGTGGATATTACTTCTTCTTTTCCTTTTTTCCTTTCTTTCGCTGGATAAGTTGACCTCACCGATTGTTTGTATAATAAGTTTTCTTTTATTTGGACATTTTAGGTTAAATTTTTATTTTACAATAACCATAGTTTTTATGATCTAATGTTTTATTGTATTTGTATAATATTTACGGCGACGTTTCGAATTGAGCAATAATTAAAAATAAAATTAATTTTGATGATACAGAGTACGAATGCAAAAAAATATTACCATTGCAGTTAAAGCATTACATCCAATCGTTAGCTGTAAATATTATACACATACAATAAAACATTAGTTCACACAAACTATGATTATTGTAAAATAACAATTTGACATAAAATTCCCCAATAAAAGAAAACTTATTATACAATCAATATGTCAACTTTTCTAACGAAGGAATATATATGTATATATAAATTTATATATATATGAGGTCTCTGGGCCCGTATTTGCGATGAATCACTCATTCGAACTTATCACTTATGGACGCCGAACGCTTCATGAAATGAAACTTATCGCCGCGTTACAAATTTGAACTTCGCTAACGAGATTTTCTCGTTCGAATATTGAAAGAGAACTCCGGAAAAAGTCGAACTTTTCCATTATTATTTTAACGCGTACGGTCCGTATCGATTTTTCATTAGCTCGAATTTCGACGGAAGTCATTCGATTGTGCGAGCCTTTTTAAGTGAATTTTTTTAAGTTAGAGCCACCCCATTACGATTTTAAATTAATCTTGCCGCGCCGCTATCTGCACCAAAAATGTTTATTGGGCGAATAAAGAGGAATTCAAAAAGTATGGGCTATTTGGGTTAGAAAACAATACACTGTATCATATAGATCATCAAAATAGGTAGGTTGTCATCGTGTATTTCACAGCAAGATGAGCCTTACTTACATGCTCCATGTGTGCTTCAAACATTCTTGTATCACTCAAATGGGTCACGTAGGTGACCCACAAATCCACAGCCATTTTAATGTAAGTAATCAGTAATAATATAATATATCTAGTGGTTGGTATATTAAATAAAACTCATGGGTTGGACAATACTAGATTATAAGTCGAATAAAATTTTAGCCATTTGCTATGATAACGGAAATGCAACGAGTGCATGTTTAGATAAGGCTGTAAAGAATTTGAATTGGTATGTACTGCGATTTTCATCAACTCCTGTTCAGAAATTTCGCATTGGGTTAGTTGTTAAACAGCAGAAGATCTGAGTCCAATTTGACTCAAGTTAATGCCTAGATGACTGTATTTATACCAACCTTTGCTGTAATTTGAAACCCAGTTTTTGTTTGGTGTTAGGAACAGACGATCTGATGTGGCATGTTTCGATCGTTTTTCTATTGATTTAAGAAAATTGTACCCTTACTGTCTCATCTCTTATGGCAGTTCTGTTTCTCTTTTCTACTATACTCAGTGACATATAAACTGCACCACCTAGAAGGGGTGGGAATTTTTGGACCAAATTTGGGAGAAACATTGGACTAGTCTAAGGTAACAATTGATAAAGAAAACACTTCATCTTTTTGATTTTTCTTTAATAATGTGTTGGTCCGCCCCTATTTCTGATACACTCATTGACCCGCATTGGCATTGATTCCAGCAGGTGATCAATGTCTTCTTGGGGTATGGCATCCCAAGCAGCCTGTACTTCATACCGTAGAGCTTATATTGTCAACGGTAGGTTCGGTAGATTCCTCAATCTTCTACCCATCATGTTCCACACGTGCTCAATGGGCAACAAATCGGGAGATCTTGGCGGCCAAGGCAAAAGATTAACATTGGCCTCTTCAATGAAGTCAAGAGAAACCCTTGCTACGTGAGGTCGTGCATTATCTTGCTGGAAAAGTGGGTCTTCCAGCCCTCGAAGATATGGAAGAACATGTGGTTCTACCACTTCGTCAATGTAGCGTCGGGCGGTCATACTGCCTCGAATGAAGAGCAAGGGTGACCTACTGTCGTAAGCAATAGCACCCCACACCATCAACCCCACAGTTCGCTGAACATGCCTCGCAATCGAAAAATCAGGATTGCGCCTATCTCCACGTCTTCGTCTAACAGTCATCCGACCATCATGCACTCCTAAACAAAATCGCCATTCGTCACTAAAGACAACTCGATGCCACTCTAAGTTCCATTGAAGTCTTTCCGTGCACCAGGCCAAACGTTCCTGGCGATGTTGAACAGTGAGGGGTAGCACAAGATATGGGCGGTAATACAGCAAGCCAAAGATTCTTATTCGACGATAAACTGTTCGCAAGCCTATCGGACGACCTTGTTCACCTAACCATTGATCAGCTATTGATCTAGTTGTAGAGAATCGGTCTCTCAAGGCCATTAATCTTAAGCGGCGATCTTGACGTTCATTGGTTCGTCTGTGAGCCCCAGTGCCTCTTCTCCGACGTTCAACCCCATGTTCAGACCACGCTTGATAAACACGCATTATTGTTGAGTGATGCCGCCCCAAACGGTTGCCGATTTCTCTAAACGAAAAACCTGTTTCTCGTAAACCAACAATCCGCCCTCGGTCAAAGTCACTCAACTGCTGGTAAACTTGAGGTCTCCTTCCTCTAGGCATCTTTAAACACTTGAAACACTTTAAACTAAAGAACGGGATCCGAAAAAGTGGAACAAATTCAAAAAATGACTCCATAATTGCTTGTCTATCACCACCTCTAAAAAATGACACAAACGTCAAAAATCCCATGACTACTTGATGATTGGGTTTCAAATTTTAATTTTGTAAAATTACTAATTAGCAGACAAATTCTAAACGCCATTTTTGATAGCACGACTTTGAGCTTTAGTTGAAAAATCTTCAGTGGTCCGCACTTAACTTTCTTATATTTTCTTATACTTCATTTTTTGAAAGATCATTTCAAATAAAAGTTGTTTAAAATTTCAACATCTTCAACTCTTATAGGAATCATTTTTTTCGCTAACTCGTGGTACAAGTTGAGTTTGAGATATGGAAAATGGTGGTATGAGTAAACCGACACTTCCGGTTGAGATATTGCTTTCCATTTTCTTCCTCGCCATGTACAAATCTTAAGTTTAGGGTTTCGTCGTATTAGCTCCAATAGTTTGGGTGCTAGAGCACACACATACATCATTCCGAAAATAGTTAGAATAGGCTTAGGGAAGATCGAAACGTATATTTCCGTTAAAATCTCGAGTTTGAAGATTTTCATGATCCTCATACATAAAGTATAAGAAAGTAAAACGGTAGGCATTTCCATTAGAATCAAGTGATATTAATTAGCTGACTGTGAGGTTTCGACGCGACGCTGGCGCTCCTCAAAGGGGATCCGTACGCGAGAACAATGAGACAATGGATTTTACGTCGAATTGGACGAATGGGGTTGATGCGCCCACGGTGCAGCGAAGTTTCCGGGACTTTACCGGACGTGCTGTGCTAGCAGCGCTCGGTCAACTATTTGACCGCGGGGCGCTCGGCGTTGCAGTAATATCCGTAGCACGTGACGTGACCGAACTCCACGAGACCGTAAAGTAAACAGGATCCTGCCATTCCATTGTATGCGTTTTGTCTGCTTGCTACGCGAGTTTTAAAACTACGTAATTGATACACAAATTAGTTTCATTCTGTCGACACTTTATGAAAATAAGTAATGGTTCGTGAAGCGGAAACGAATTCAATGGGAACCACTACGTCACATTAAAAATGTCGCTCGACGCGAAGTGGTGTTTGCGACACTTCGGCTAAATCAATAGCACTTAGAGGGAACTGTAGCGTCAAAGTTGTTATATTGGCGGTCTGCTCTAAATATTGAACAGACTACTTGAATATTAATTCGAACCTAAACTCGGAGAACTATGCCTGCAATATAATCATTATAATGGGTATAATGGGAGGTTCGTGCTTAGTCAGCTAATCGACCGTGGCCATGGATGGGTACCGGAGTAGGTCTATGTGTTATAGCAAATTTTATAAACCATGTTAATTTTCAATTTAAGGAATTACAAGCGTGCGAAACGGAAAACGTAAGTGGCGAGATTCCACTCAAATAAAACGAAAAGTCGTAAAGACACGACCCCGTCAATTAAAACCTACTGTCCGACCGAATTAACAATCGAAAAATGCAAATTGAATGAACGCGGTCGGACGCGCGGGCGAGAGCGAGACGGGGCGCCGCGCACGGACGAAGAGGAAAACCGGAGGGCAAAACAAACGTTTGCAAGCACTTAAATTAAAAAAAGGCATCATCCGCAGCGTTCCCGAATTTGCATATTCAAATGTTGTGGCGGTCGCAATTACATCATAATTGAAATGGCACAAAAGAGGGCGCCACTCCGCAATTGGCCATGAGCGAGTAACGATCGCGTGTAATTAAAGCGAACGCTTTTTTGAAGCCCGATTGCGTTTGATGCATGCGCACACAAATCTCGGATGCGTGTCGATCGGAATTGGCGTTGATGCAAATGGTTTTGTACGGACGTGGGTCATTTAGGTGCTAGAGCGAATGTAACATTTTCGTTACAACCAAGATTACCTTGTTACGTGGCTGTTAATTACAAATATTACAAATCTTTGTACTAAAATTTTTGATTTCGCCTTTTGCCAAAAGCATGAACTACTGGCTACGTACCACGGAGCATTCGCTGTGTTCTGAGTAGTTCATTTTGTAACTTTTATTATATGTCATGATTTGAGTTGCTACATGTTCTCCATAGCTGGATAACATTCACCCAGACTACTTTCAAGATTTATATACCAGCAGCTTATTTCCTAATGGCCATTGTAGTTATCTGCAAAGGGCTAATATATTTGACAAAACTTAATGCCTATAGTAGATGCTTTTGTCATGTATTCTAAATAATCGCATACTCAGACCATGTGAAAAATCAACATACACATTTAAAACGCAATCAAAATAATCTTCTCGTCCAAAATGAAACAGCAACTCTTTCGTGATAGTCTTGAGGTTCAAGTCAAATGTGCGATTATTTTCTTTTGCAACTCTCTTTATTAAGCAATAAATAAATGTCACAGTCTTAGTTCAAGTTAATTCTGTCTGAAACGTTTTTCCAAGAATATAGTATACATTCCATTTCGGCTTTCAAAGACTGCTCGACTTTGAAGAAATACCTTCCACTGCAAAAATTTGCACAGACAAAACAGCGGAAGTTAGAACATTGTATTTTATAACTGCCAAAGAATTAACATGGAGAGGTAATTTATTTATGGATGGAGGAGGAGCCTTGCTACTAAAAATCTGCAAGAAATGAAAGATATCTTAAAACGGTACATGTTATCGAAAAAATTGTCAAAGATATTTTGTTAGCAACCGATGTAATAATTGGCTCTATTTGCAATACATATTGCATTCTTGCTTCGTATTTTCCCAATGCACAACCATATTTTTCCAACTACTAAGTAGAGCGCGGCGTTAACACTTGCAATAACCAAATTATCGAGCGGAGGCTATGCAGAGCTACACAAATCCCGCAAAGAGTTTTTATGTTTGGCTTCCGAAGCTCATGGATTTACACGTATGGCAGTTGTTAAATCCGTCTGCTTTTATAAAAACATATAATGAAAGTTAATTGACTGATAACACCCGGTTTCAAGTATTGATCGGAAATTACAACAAACAAATTATTATCACCTCTATTGTATTTATATCTGCGAATTCGGGGGCGTATAAACTTCTAAATGTTGTGCCGCTGAACGAAATTCGAGCGACAACAAACTTGAAAATATTTTGTTAAATTTATTTTCAAGATTTTTGTCAAAATCAAAAAAAAAGCAAAACAATAAACTCCGACGGTCTAACGGCGTATAACTTTAAATTAATTTTCTATTTAACGTACGTATAATCATTAAGGGATTTTCGTTAATTGTCGTTATTAGCTTTGAATAAATACCCCAGGCATTCCTATATTTGATGTGCAGTTAATCTTTATTTTGAACCATTCCGCAAGCATTTCAACATATTTCCTTGCCTCGTAGCAAACAACGAAATTAGAAGAATATCAAACATTTGATATGCTTATCTTCAAGTACCGTAGATCGAAGGCCTCATGGTCACTCCCTTGTCTTCAAAAAAATTGACGTTATAGTTTAAACATTTGTTTTTTGCGGTGCGTAGGACAGAATAATAACACCTAATATTTTCATTGTCTTCAAATTAATATTGATTATAATATTTCATTTCTTGTTAATTAATAAATTTATAATAATAAGTAACGTCACATAAATAAACTTCCATTTTTTTCTAAAATTTGTTGTTAATGACTCTCAGGTCTAAATTATAAGATAAATCATCATGAACATCTGTCATGTAAACTAAGTTCGTCTCGGCGAAGAATAGATGTAGCAGTACCACTGTCGTAAACTCACCAGCCGCCGCCATGGGCGCGGTGTGCGTGAAAGTACAACCCAACCCAACGTCAACCTCAAAACCCACTTCAAACAGTTCCCATCAACACTGTAGGGACCGAAGCGTTTTGAATCATTATCTGTACTAATAAGAATTATCGTCAATACCGTCGCAACCATAAGATGGAGCTTAGGCGGTACCAGTGGACTACGTGAAGAGCAGAAATATCTGCATTTCCACTCCAATGACATCTTACAAAGGAATAATGAAACTCGCGACAACAACTTCCCGTAACTTATACCTACATGTTCACGGAAACAGTTTCGAGTGAGTCTATTGAGTGAGAATGATGACTACTAGTCCAGCCGATCTCGTTGGCCACGCTCAATCCCAAGAAGAACAAAGAACTAGATAAATATATACCGCCTAAAAAGTACTGAAGATCCTGTGGATTAATCTCACGGCGGAACACGAGAATGTCATCACTGTCAACTCTATGGCCATTCGCACATTGACAGTAGGACGCCAAATGTAAAGGGCCTTAGGATGGATTCAACCATTAGCTTATATCGCGATGGTACGACAGCACATGAAGATGGACGTCGTGTACCTGGACTTGCAATAGCCAGTAGTACTCCCTAATTGTGAGCAATGCCTTAACCGATGTCAATATGCTCACCGGTATCCTGAACTGCACCGAAGACATCGGGCAATCTAAGAGGACGACACAACAATTCTCGCAGAATCTATAAGATACCAAATCGAACGAATTTTCAGTTTCAGTTCAGTTCAAGTTTTAGTGTGAATGCGTGCAATATCGGCACGCGAAACTGAAATCGCTTACTGGGGTTGGGTTTCCCCAATCTCTAATGCGAATACTAAATAATATCGAAGAGTAAGTTTTCGCTTATCATCGCTCAGAGATTTGCTTTGCGCGGTAAAGTTGTACTTTGATAAACTGGTTCGCGGGTCATGAGATAAACTCGAACTTGCTGTAGTTGTAGGGTCGATTGTAATGGACACTCAGCGCATTTCCAAGCCGTAGATAGGCACGTCTTCGATGATCTGCCTCCAGCGATGACAGATACAATTTGCGGTTTGGAAGTAAGCTTAGAATCAGCCATAATTTTCTGGTATTTAGCTTCGAATCGCCATCGAAGTTGGTGGTACTTTTCTCGGGATTGGTTGATTCCGATAGCCCAGGACCAAAACCAATCTACTAATGCCCTGGCCGTGGACAGCATCCTGGTTGCTGATCTGCCATTTTTAAAGTACGATATTGACATTGAACATCATCGCATCGACATATTTATGCCGTCAACGAGGCGACATACGGAAGAGTGTACTATTCATCCTGCACAACACTGAAACCCTGACCTTCTGATCGATTCGGTCAACTTATGCATGAAGATCACGAATAATCTGTGTCTTAGAAGCGCGGTATCATCATTTAGTTCATTTCTTCAATTTGAGTGTAGACTTCGAAATGTTCGCGAAAGCCGACCCAGCTATCAAACGTAGAGATGAAGGAGGTGAGGATGCCCTGTACTTATGTTCACATGTGCCCATCGTTACATTAAACAATCAACGAAAATAACATTTTAATAATTCCGGCCCTGTTACATGTTATATATTTGCCGAACACCAAAAAATTACAAGGTAACCTAGCGCGTATTTTCGTAATATATCTGCGGACATTATAAACATCCGCTCTTGAAAATCGGAATATCCCTGATAGCAAATTGATGACTGATCCGTTTGAAAAGAACAAAGAATCGCGAACGAAATGATTTGTAGGCAGGAAATGTTATATTTATTTAAAGTGATAAACGAATAAATAACAGGACCAGTAATTTGGCGTTTAAATTAGAAGAATTGTACAAAACAACGTCATATCCCGTCGGTCATTTGTTATGCATGTTTTTAATCACTTCAGCGACGTTGTGCTCTAATATCGGATTAAAAAATAAAGAAGAATGTTACTCGTTAGCTGCTGCGAGACGTTGACTAAGACATTGAACTTGTTTGCAATTTTGCTTGGAGATTATACTGTTTGTATATATTTTTTGTTGTTATTATTATATTTGTCTTTAATAATAATTTAAATCATTTTATAACTTTTAGAATAATTTCAATAAACCCCGGGTAATTTACATTGAAAATCGTAGAAGCTAGCTTTCATCTTCACCGTCAAATAATGGAACTTGTATTTTCGGGAAAATTGTACTTGGGAGTTTCGAAGATGGCTGAAGTATCGACCATTCTTTTTTTAATACCTCAAACCTCAATGAATTCCATCCAATTGATTGTTTATTTTCTTCCGTAAGGTTTCGTAGCGAGTCTTGGTTTTGTTTGAGAGAATTCTTGCTGAATTTGAGCAATGGTGCATTGACCTAATATCTTGCTTTTTTAACCTCATCAACTGGTTCGGCTACTCTTCGACGTCGACGTGTTCTTCTAATGGTATCTAAATGTCTTGCAGATAGATGTTGGCTTCTTGATTTGTTCGAGGTAGTTTGACGTGAAGTAGTTATACATCGAAAATTAAGCTGCTGCATCCTGGAATGGTAACTTACAATTCTTCCCATAAGGCTTCTATCCTTTTCTGCCAGTATCGACGTAGATTTCCGTTTTTTCTTGATTATGGATGCTTTTTCATGTTTCGCAGGATCTTTTAGATCTGTTGTCCTACATTTTCTTGTTGAAGAGCGAGCTGTTGTGACGCTTTTCCAATGTCGATAGCAACGTTAATTGAATAACTCACATTGGGTTATTACTCCTTAATTAAAATTCTACAGTTTATATATACTAAAGGCATGGTTAACTTACATGTCTACAATCACAATTAAACAATTTCGCCCAGAGTAAAGTTAACATCAAAAAAAGGACTAATGTCGGAACAGCTAACATCGGGGCGCCCGAACTGGTCGTCGGTTCCTTCAAAACTAAAAGTTAAAACCGTGGCAATCAGGTTTTACCTAAACGGGGAAGTAAATGTTCGGTTTCAAAGAATAAAAATCGGCGTTTTTAATTCGTGGGTCGTTACAATAAAGTGCGCAAGGGAAATCGAACAGAGACGTTTTAAACCCTCCTACCGCCAATTTGGGATTAGAGAGAATAGGATTACGTAAAAAATGATTTTGTAAAATTATAATACTACTGGTGTTGGTTTTGTGCGTCTACCTTTTGTTTGATAAGTTAAATTAACGGGAAACTTATGTTTTAAAAAAAGGAGGATGATAGTTTTCTTTTTTCCCTCCTTTTAGTTTTATGGTTAAAAGTGTAATTTCTAATAATTTTTGTATGGAAAAATTTTTGGAATATTAAAGGGAAACAACTAACGAAATCTACGAATCGGCTATGCAATCCCACTGGAAAATATATTCCTAAATCACTGAATGGAAGACCATTAATGACCGTGTTCCTGGAAATCTCCTCGATTTTTCGTATTTCGCTTACGCGGATCACTAATTCACATTCTCATGCGGCATTCTGAAGGGTAATATCACATATAGCAATACAGGGTTTATGTCTTATTCTAATGAAACAAATAACTTTGCATTTTTATTCGGTTTGAGTTTATTTTAGGTAGTACAAAACTTACAATTATATACAAAAGCAGTAACAAAATGTTCAGTAAGAAATGGTATACGTTTAGCATTCGTCGGATACGAATTAATATATAATATCTTTGAAATATTAAAAGCGAAATTATCTTTCAGCGATAAACCCAATCGAAATTCGATCACGTTTTAAAACACCGACACATAATCCTCAATGGGAAGTTGCAAAGTAATTCCTCGCACGGCGCGCGCCTTAACTCTTGAGCTTTCGCATCCGCCAGCCACCGTCCCCTAGGCGCTTTAAGCTCACGTCCGGTCGCGAAAGTTCTTCCAGCACGTTGCGGCCGCGGCGTCGTTGAATTTATCATCGGAAGCGCTGGCAGCGGCCTGCGGCCTGAATTCAAACTAGCACGCACTGGTTAATGCTATTACAAACTGCTTACACATCGGCTTACTAGATTGTTGATAATTAACTTGGAGACGACGTCGGATGCGAGACCGCACCGACTGATAAAAGCGACCGTAATTCCTTTGTCTGCGCCCTCTCGTATGTATAATTACTCGCGCCGAGGACAATGCGCACGATATAATCTATATTGGCTGTAATGATGCGGACGGGTGTTGGCGGAGTTCGCCAAGTTTCCGAAACGTAAGTCGTCGAATCGATTTAATTAGGTCCGGTTTGTTGGGCAGAGAGGATCAACCGATTTGGGAACCAGGTTTTGGCGCAACAATTTATTAAATGTCTAGTTCTCGACACTTGCAAAACGCTGTGCGTATCCGTTCTTTATTTTCGCTGTGTTGATACTACCGAAATGTTTTTTTTTTTTTGCCATATGATTTTCGTGGTTTGGTTTGGCCGTTACAGCGTGCGCGTGTCTGTTTTTTAATTCGCAATATTAACAATAGAAACAACTACGCGATCCATTAAAACTAATTCTATTATGTGCGCCGATTGACGTTCTGCGGGCACGGACCGCGTTCCGTCTCGCTCACGCGCGTGACGCTTACGAAACGAGCAACCGTGACGTCGCCTACGTCGGGTCCGAAGCGAGCATCGCGCACAAAGAGAATGGGAAATCAATATCAATACATAAAAGCTAAATATAATGTGCATGTCGTTATCTGCAATGTACTTACGCATCATTGGCGCTGTGCACACGCCCGTCCTTTGTTTCATTGCGAATTTCGAGTGATATCGCTTTTCGCTCGCTCTTTCGGTACCAAATCGAATTTACGGCGCGCGGAATTCGACGAACGAACGATCGAAACGTTTTCGTCGCTCGCTTCGAAATAGCGTTATTAATTTTTGTTTTTTTTTCTGTTCTTTTGTTAGCATTTTTCGCGAAAAATTCGCTATTCCCTGCACCGTGATTTACAACATGTTTATTGCGTGTTCGTGTGCGAAAGCTGACGCATCAATAGTGCATGAAATTGACTCAACATTTACACATCGAAGCGTTCGGTTGCTGCATAACGTAACATATAAACTGTACGAGCTACGTGGAATTTATAACGAGATTTGAATTCGGGATTAAAAAATAATTGCTTTAGAAAACCTTAAAACTTATTCCAATGGCTTGAGACGGTCTTCAACAAAATCGTTTGAGCGACTCTTTCCTTAATGTATTATTCCATACACATCCCATAAAAATTACTAACCCTGGGATAATTACAAATCATCAATAATAAATATTCGTTCGAGATTTTCATCATAATCGATTTTTATAACGTAACTTATTGCTATTGATTCATCCCTGTACGCGTCTTTGACCAATCAAAGGATTATTTACTTTATTTTTTGTCACTAGCCGCCTCCTATTCCTATCATATCTCGTAACGTACTGAAAATCTGTAGTCTGGTTTATCGTTTTATCATATACATCCGCGTAAATCAAGTTATAGTTAAACACAGGTGAAAATCATTTGTTTTGCATCACCTGCATCGGCTTATGCCGATATCTGCCGCGACATACCAAACAGGTGATGTCGTTTTCGACTTTGTTGGCACTAGTTTTATGTGTATATTGTCTTCGCTATCACATATACATGTCTTGTCGTTGTTTAACAATAAGTCTTTAGTCAGTTACATTTAACTCAAATCTGTCGGGACAACTCGTTATAAAATTTCGTCGAACAAAGTGTGATATCTTTCGTGTATCTTTTTTCTGCTTTCTCTGCTCCTCGATGAATTTTCGCTAACACATCTTCTTTCCTTGTAGTACCACATTTTTATTGAAGCCCCTATATTGCTGATTATAACATGTAGTGTGCTTTGACAAATCTATTTGTGTGCGGAAGTATATTGCGTGCGGTTTGTTATTATATTGTCCTTCATAGCACATTAGAGGAATGTTGACCGTGCAAAGATTTTAGTACCTCGCAGATGGCGACTTCAGTAATTAACTGAATGTGAATCCGAATATCATATTTATGCACTAACAAGGATCCACTTGCAATATCCGTTGTCCTTTTCTTCGTTTGTAGTAATAATTTTTGTTCATCATTACCATTTCGCTGTCGTTTAGTTCTTTAAGTTGTCCGAGCCATGTATTCCTTCTCGCCCTGTAACCACTGGACTAGTTGTTTTTGTACAATGTTTCTCAAACAAAAATTTGGCAAAGCTTCCAATCGCCCACGTCTTCAAGCGATTTATGACAACCATTGTCTTACTTTTAATTTCAGGGTTCTTTTTATCTAAATTTTTAATATATATCGTGTTCTTCCTTATTTCTATTTGAGACTGATTTCAAATGACACTATTTCCAGATGGATGGAATATCAATTTCGAATTTATTTCTTATTAAAATTTCAGCACTTGTATTTACACTTCACTTTATGTTTGACGTTCGTACACCGTTACTTGTCAATTTTCGTTCAAACACAGCGTCGAGTAGCAACGTTTTTATTAAATATCTTTCCAATCAGGTTTCTTTTTTTATTTTTACCATTCTTTACTCATTTTAAAGATTTGTTGTGATATATAAATTTAACAGCTGTTTTCTCTTTCTACGATGATGTTTTTAATTTCTCGCGTGCCTTAATATACTAAAAAATTCTATACACATTTTTGATTGTTTTTTAAAATTTATACACATAACCAAAAAGATTCATATTTCACTAAATTATCTTCTTAAATATATATATATATATATATATATATATATATATATATATATATATATATATATATATATATATACATACATTGTTAAACTGCATCGATAAACAACCGAACACGACATGATAGAATAGCAAAAGAAAAACTGGTGCAGTTGCAAAGCACTATTATTGCACCGCCCAACTGCAACCAACATAATTCGCTTTATTCAATAATTTAGGTAAATAAACAAGAAATGCATGAAATATTGGCGCAGTAGTCATATTAAATTTCGAGTGCCCCTGTTGTTATTTAAACATTGCAAATTATTTACGGGAACGAATAATTTATTGTAAATTACACACCGCCTGATAATTTATTGTTGCGTTTAAAACTATTATAAATCCGTCATAAATAAATTTTGAGCGCGGCGATATAATTAAAGTTTGCACAATAAACGAAACAAAACGCACGAACGTAGATAAATTTATTAATATTTAACCTGCAAGCGCGCAAACAGAATTAACGCTGTTTATTGGACGCTCCGCTCGGCAGTATTTGTTGATGCGATTTTTGATTAATTATTTAAATGTTCATTAACATTTTTCAATTGATGTTCGACACGATAAACACCATTAACGAGATTATATTTTAGTTATTTGCGGAGCTTAGGTCATCGAACGGGACTTTTGATTCAACGTATCAATGATATGACACAGTCATGGATCCTCGTTGAACTCCACCAGCAACTTTTATATATTTATCTCGTCTTGTCTTGCCATAAATGTTTCTCATTTACTTTTACTTCATACCTCACTAATTATATAATAGAACATCACCTGCCTTCAAATTCATCTTTCGCATTACCTCAAAATCGATACTCATGTCTTCACCTCCTTATGTTCCTCGCTCTTATGTTTAAACATTTCTTTCTTTCCTTGCTGGGTGGCGGAGAACCTCGGCAATGCTACTCCATACCTTGTTGCTTCGACTCACGATCGAAGTGATGAACCCACGTTTCATCAACAGTGACGAATCGAGAAAGAAATTCATCTAGATCTGCTTTAAACTTGCCAAACTGGCTTCAGAATGCAATACTCTAGAACGTTTCTGATCAGGTGGGACCCAACGTACAAACAACTTTTTAGCCCCAAAGTATTTGTTAAAAATTGTCTATAGTACCATAAGAAAAATTAGTAATTTCAGCTATCCGGCGAATGGTCAGTCGTCTATCTGCCATTGCCATATCGTGTCCTTCGCACCCTTCGCATGTTCACATGTTCCCAGTTTAAATTCTCGAGACATATTTTTCACCAGTTGGTAAGAAACAGCACCCTCGCCAAATACACCTACCATGTCTTCACGAATTTCTTTTGGCGACAACCCGTTCTTTTGCAAGTATTTTAAAACTGCACGAGCATCTGATTTTTCCATTTTTTTTATTTCTCTAAACTTTTCGACTTACATTTTAAATTATTTGAACAGGTACCAAGTGACAAAACTACAATTGAACCAACGTAACAACAAATGATTAATACTTTAATGTGTCAAATTGATTCAACGTCACTCTTCCACGCCTACTATGTCAGGGGCACTAAATAATGATCTCCCCTCGTAGTTTATTCATGGTCCCTGCATAATAATCCAATTGCTCCTTGATTTATTGACATTCTTCGTGGATTACGTGACATTTACATTAAAATTGATCAAAGGATCTTATATAATATGTAACTCTGTCTGTGCTGTGCTTAGATATTGTCAATTCTCACCTTCTCATCCACTTCATTCCATAAATTATTTCCATGTCAACGTATGATTTTTACAAACATAGCTTAAATTTAGGCTTTAGAAAACTTGGTTAATAAGATAATTTATTCGATGTTACTTTATCCTATAAACCGGGTTTAAACTAAAGCTCCCGTTAAACTTGCACTGTACTTGGTAACACGATTATATCGGCTTTACATTCACACATTGTAAAAAATGCACAATGGAATCTAAAGAGCCTTACGTAAATGAAATTATTCTGTGCTTACGTCAGAGTTAAAAAACGCCATTAAATATTACTGCCGTGATGAAATAACTTCATCAACTTAACAAATCAAAAGTACTTTGATAGTTGAATTGAAAGAGAGCAAACTTTGGACGCCTACGACTCGCCGTTGGATCGCCGCAACCAATCGATACTATAAATACATAATGAAGGACCCGGTTAGGATTTTTATGATGCGGGTGCGCCAAGTCCCGAATGAAAATACCGTTCGGCTTAATGACGCGCAACTAATGCCACAATGAATGATACTTAGCTGCCTTAAACGCACCTGTTACATTTCATTAAACTAATGTCTTGTTTGCAACGTGTTTCGCGTTTTAGTAGCGTACCTGCGCGTGCATCTATCGTGGGAAATAGTGTCGGCTGTCGTGCGTAATTTACCGTGCTAATGCGCGAATGGGCTGTCAAAATTCGTTCTTATTGCGAGTTGAACGATAAGTTGGTGAAAATAACTTAAGTATCACGTTTTAAAAAATAAAACTTAAATGGAATGTGCTACAGGATGACTTTTTCATTAGCTGGACTAATGGTCCGGTGATGGCTAACATTAAGCTCAACAATAATTAAAAAACCATATTCAAGAACTTTTATTGATATCCGCCTAGCAATCATCGAGAGATATAAGAAATATTATAAAAGAATACAATTGTCAAAACTACACCATATGTTGATAATGGTGTAACGAACCAATATTATATGATCCATTGATAACAAAAACCTCACTGTCAACAAGACAACGGGGTTAAAAAAAAACTATTCCTTGAATCGAAGACGTGGGGTTGTAAATGGTGTAAATGGTGAAAAGACATCTCCTCGCATGGAAGTATCTTATTACGGGTAGCATATGGCCTATAAAATTGAGTTAAACTCACTGTTCGAATTATTGCCAATCTCGTTGGAATAATGTAGGTGCGGTGGTCAATTTGATAATATTTTTGCGACCACCAACAGATATATTTCGATTTTCTGTTTCGAAATTCACTTTTCTCCTACGCTTACTAACAAAGTTAACATAACATCAACTTTCAGTAATGGTGACATCAAATACAAGCTTGGTGGAGATGCTACTTCAGTTGCGCCAAATTATACTGCGTATGAGTTCTCACCTCGCAAGTAGATTAAGGTACGTTGATATATGTTCGCCTACGAAAGAATTGACAAGAGGGCTAACGGGACTTTCCTTGGGCTGTATAAAAGGTCCTCAATTTGCAGTACTATTGTATCCCACGGACCCCTCAGTCAGGATCATATGTGGTGCAGATGTACTCATAGTTGAAACATGGCATGCGTAGGTCGCTTTTCGGCGCGTAAGCTATGGTAATCATCTCTGGTACTAGCCTGGGGACCTATTAAAGAGTAGCCAGTTCTGGGCGCCACTTATGTTGTGCTAGCCTTATAACTAGTATCGATAAGTAGCTGTCTCAAATTTCCCGCCAAGGGGCGTATGTATAAGTTTTATAAACAATAATAATCATATGAGTGTCTCATATTCATGGCAGAGCGGGTGAAGATCGTGCGTGCATTTGTGAATTCCTCTTGCCGTTTTGGGTTGATTGTGGTAGACGTTCTCTACAGTATTTGTGAGTTTCGATCCCATTGTGTGGGGATTTCCATCATCGTTCAATATTACGTGGGATTTCTTTGGAGAACCAATTCCATTATGGAAATATAATTTCGGCTTTAGGAAAAACGTACATCGCCATTTGTACTTTTCTTTTCAAAAATTCTACACTAATTCACGCGTATCGTCCTCATAAGGTTTATAATTCTGGTTTTTTAACGCCGTATTCTTACTACTCGATGTTACAACTGGATTCTTACTAATAGATTTTTATGGTCGAATCAAGGATTTTATGGTTGGAATTTTATGGTTGTGACGCCACCGCATACTTTGAATTTTATCGAGCGGAGTTCGATCGCGTTCGACAGCGACCTGTCATTTCTATGTGTCAAACTAAAACATCATTCGGACCTCGCGTATTTACGAACGCGACGTTATTACTTCGAACCAGCAGCCATGATTTAATTTAATCAGTGTTTTCAAGTCAACATGTAATTAATTCCATTTAGTTAATCTTTCGCCTTTTTGAATTCACATTCCTTTGGCCCGGACCCGGCTGTCGAGTTCTTAAAACATTTGTTTATTTTGTATTTAATAATATTTCGTTTCTGGGGATGAAATAGTTGTGTCCGACGCCGACTTGATAATCATGTGTCTTTTAATAAATGTTTATAATTGGTTTAAAGCTAGAACGAGCTTTGAAGTAAATTCAACTCGTCCCGATACGGCGCACACTGCTATAATCTAGTTAGGGCTGTATAAATTTATATGGGATGGCGCTCTGAATTATAACCCGCCCGACTTTCCATTGGAATTATTCGAGGCACATTCAGCCATATATCAGTGCTTTAAATATGCGTCACAAACAGTATTTCCTAACAGGAAAATATCTGGGCCTAACCTTATGTTCCATGTACCCCTTTATCCTTTGTATTAAGTTTGCGAGCGCCACGTGGAAGCAAGGGTGGTGAGGTTAAAATGTTAAGGTAGTCTAATCTCTAGTAACTCTCTTGTTAAGGTAGTCTAATGCCCGGTTTCACAAACGCTAATCAGTCGTTAACAGCTTGTTAACGAATCGTCAAAAGTCTGACGATTCGTTAATGAGTCTTTAATCAATCGTCAACTATTTGACGATTGATTACATTGACGAACCGTTAAAAGCAAAATTACCATTGTTTTGGATTTCACAAACAATAAGGAGTCTTTAAAGGCTTGTTAACAAATTCACCATTTGACAATCGTTTGTGAAACCGGGCATAAGTGTTCGTGATTCTATTAGTTATTACTAGATGCTTTGTTTCACTTCTTTATTCCTTTGAAAGTTCTGGCTTAAACAAATTGCTTGCCCACTATCCGCTTTCCACAAATATGGAAACTGACCAAACTAACCTGACCAAATCTAATCCACCCAACCTTTCTGTATTGTTTCACGAAAATATGTTTGTTGCTGTACATACTTAAAGATTGTTGTGCAAATTTCTAGGTTGGTGAAACTTTCGTTGTGCTGTATTGTTTCACGAAAATATGTTTGTTGCTGTACATACTTAAAAATTGTTGTGCAAATTTCTAAGTTGGTGAAACTTTCGTTGTGCTAGTTTCTAGTGCCAGTTGTATCATTTAATTTTTTATTCGTGTTCCGGGCTTCTACTTGACTATTGGTCCATTAACAAAACCGTGAATATATTAGTTATCAGTTAATATTTGACTTCATTTGCTGCTTCTTTAAGATCTAGTGAAGAGTGGATAGTGTAAGTCAATATTTGAAATAATTATTAAAACTATAATCAGGATGATTGCAACCTAAACTATTTTCATTTCCTCACATTCATTGTATTGGTCACGTGGTCGCCCTAATATAAAATTTAACGTTTGATGAAATATTTCATTTGATGTAATTCAAAAGATGACGCTCAGATGAGAAAGATCGAATTGATTCCGGCGATTTAAACGCATTTCTTCCATCATCTCGATCACATCAACGTCCGTTTGTCGCTACCAATCTCGTATCTCGTCTAGCTGAATCACATCGAAACGCGTGAACCGGGAAGATGCTTTTAATTAACCGAAACGACGTAATCATCCGATCCTTCCGCGATCTCGGCAAGCCCGCCCCTCGCAGCGCTCGTCTTACGTTCGAATCCGCAGTGGCGCACTAAGCTGCTTATATGCTCATAATTAACTTTAAAAATCGCCGAACGGAGCTTATCGCCCATTAAGTAATTTCGGAGTCGCCGATCCGAACTTTTAGTTTGCATATTTGTACCGCCTGTGTATTATTCTACTATGGAGAGATAACGTATTTGTCTCATTAGCGAATATTATGCAAATTAAATTATTATATATATTATATAATTTACACGAGAGATGGTCGAATCTTACACCTGAATGGTGCAGTGAACATTAATTAAAACAGGTCCATGAAGACTAACTGGTGGATCGCTAGACAATATTGTTTCTGGGTTATTACCCTTCGTCAGTAGCGATTACCAAGAACTTTAGTTGTTGAAATACCTTTACATGTAGTGGCCATCAAAACTTCTTGGCGCGAGCCCATCACTCCTAACGAACCACTGACAACAGAACACTGACGAGACGATACCTTGTCTAACACCTTGCGGAGAATGTGTCTTGACAAGACACATTTTTAATTTGAATTGTTTTTGAACTTAATTGCAGCAATCCTTTTATATGTTGACACTGGACGTTTGACAGTCGTCTCTTGTTTAGTCTCCGCAAGGTGTTAGACAAGGTATCGTCTCGTCTGTGTTCTGTTGTCAGTGGTTCGTTAGGAGGGATTGGCTCGCGCCAAGAAGTTTTGATGGCCACTACATGTAAAGGTATTTCAACAACTAAGGTTCTTGGTAATCGCTACTGACGAAGGGTAATAACCCAGAAACAATATTGTCTAGCGATCCACCAGTTAGTCTTTATGGACCTGTTTTAATTAATGTTCACTGCACCATTGAGGTGTAAGATTCGACCATCTTTCGTGTAAATTTTACATTTTCTGTCAGATTTGACAAGACACATTTTTAATATTATATAATTGGCATAGCTTTTAGAATAATGATGTTTGGAGCAACACTGATATATTAATTTGAACATGTTGTCTATGTAAATACATTAAATTTGACAATGTAAATTAATACAGCCAGGAAATTGTAAATGAACCTGAAAGAAGGTATTATATCTATGTTTTAAACCAACTTTGAGGCGCAAATTGTCAAAATAACCGGTAGTTGATAATTTGAATACTTATTTGAATGCTTGGAAATTTTTTATTGAAATTAGTAGAATATTAATAAGGAATATGTTAAACCATACTGTCGATCAAAAGTAGGCCGCATACCCAATGTTAAAAATATTTGGGGCCCGAAATCGAATTATGAAAGTGAAAATGCAAAAAATCATTTAGGGGACATTATGCCGAGTAATTTGTTACCAAATGTATTTCTTTACACTTTAAACTAGTTATTAGAAATAAAATAGCATTAGAAACAACAAATTAAAATTTGAAATTTATCTAACAGTGTAACTGTAACTACAGTAACTATTCTATTCTATTCTAAATAAACACCAAAATGAAATAATGAACTAAATGAAGCTATACTGACAAACAGATATTCCTAACAGTCCTCCTCCAGACGCCAGTTTATGGCGAAACAGGTAAACATTTGAAAAGGTATGATTATATGTACGTAGCATTCTCACTATTGGAAAATTGCAGTGTGCCTTACTTCTACAAAATGGTACATCAAAGAGGTACTGTACAACATTATTTAAATCCTCTAACGAAATCAATGGTTAGAATTGTTTTCCATTCAAGAAATGTGCAAAATCGTATATGGGAAAAATGATATAACTAGATTAATCATTGACAATCCCACTTGGGCGTTATTTGCTGCACTTTTCGGTTGTCACGTGTAACAAGGTCCAGGAACTTTTGGATGCCATACAGATTACCTATTCCATCATATATTCAAATTCACGGTTTCCAATTTATCCGAAGGCAGGCGGCGAGCTTTGCAAACAATAGCGGAGTCTGAATGTCATGGGTTACGCAATGTTTAAATTTGTTCATTCGAGGTGGGTTTGTAGCATCGACGAATTTAGTTAGAAATTGGTTGGGCCGTTCGTCGGAATAAATCGCATATAAAAACGATTTTAAAGAAGTTATAAAATAGAAGGTATAATGAATATCAAACCCATCGATTTCAAATACGAAACTAAAACATATTAATAAAAATCCATGCTTTCGGTCAGAAAGTAAATGTTTTTATACGGATACCTTGTTGGGTGAGAGCCAATCAACAATTGAGTTTCAGACAAATTTACTGCAATGTAAGTAAGTTAAAAGTAAGTATAAAAATTTAAAAAAATTTAAAAATATATGAACATGAACAATATGATAAATAAACATAATAAAACTAGTGTTCCATGATCTTTTTTTCGCAGATCGTGAAAACAATATCATCTATGTAATGTGACGTATATTCGATAATTTTCCAATGATGTTTTATAACAATAAAGTATATTATTTTTATGTTATTTTTCATTTAATGACACAATGTAAACTAAAATACTAGAATCTCATAATCCTCTGCGACATCTGTATAATTCCAATATTAAGGATCGAATTATACGACTCTAGTAAATCTCGCAGGCAAGAATTTTCACAATAATTGATTATAAAGAATTACTTGTAGATTAGGTATGTTTTATATGGACACATTTCTATATTGAGTAATAACTTGAAATAGAGCAACCACAGTTATATATACACTGCGACAATAAATTAGATGAACATTAAGAAAACCAGTTGTAATTTCTTTTCTAGTTTCATGAAAGTAATGGTATCTCATAATCTGGTGATATTATCATTTATTTACCATAAGATGCCTCCAATTTGATTATTTCAACATTATTATGCAAAAAATAAGATAATACATGGGAACAGTTTAGGGATAAGTCTATTTGTCAATTCAGTAGCGCCAGATTCACAAAGAATCGAATGGGCTGCTGTCAGTTTATTTATTATTAGTGCTTCTTACTAAAACTGTGTATTATGAGATCAAATTCAAGTTGCAAGAGCCATTAAATTTATAGAAGAAGGATACAGCTTACGTACCTTCTGTCATGTCCAGAGTTTGGAATCTTTACCTGGAGACGGGAAGTTGTGGTCGAAGAGCTGGTCAGGGTCAGAAACGTGCGACAACCGCTCCGCAAGATTTTTTCGAAATTGTGCACTTTAGATGACGCACATCTACTTCTAGAGACCTGAAAAATGACCTGTAAGAAAAAGGTTGCGAGAACATAGCTTAAGGTCAA
The DNA here is from genome assembly GCA_959613385.1 of Geotrupes spiniger. Classification (NCBI taxonomy): domain Eukaryota; kingdom Metazoa; phylum Arthropoda; class Insecta; order Coleoptera; family Geotrupidae; genus Geotrupes; species Geotrupes spiniger. The sequence goes on along the minus strand of OY390731.1, from coordinate 42,840,438 downwards.
GGAGATCAGTCCGAAAACCACGGCTGACTTTAGATCAGAAAAGAAACCCACTGGCGTTCACTCAACAACATGAAGCTACTTTTCAGCGATGAGTCCATATTTCACTTGTGCGCACCTAAACTCGAAGACGACCATCACATCGTCTTCGAGTTTAGGCGCGCACAAGTGAACGCCATCGTGAAGATCTGGTTCAGGAAGTGGGCAAGTTTGGAATGGGATCCTACATTGTGTGTGCTGGAATCTCATTCCATATTCATACAGATCTCGTTGCTGTAGCTGGCCGAAAGAATGCTGCGCTATATATTGAAAACATTCTTACAAATCATGTGGTACCTGCTGGAGCTCTTAGCGGCCCTGGATTTCTGTTCCAGCATGATAACGCAATACCACATGTAGCAGGTCAGACAAGAGAAATCCTGGAAGAACATCAAATTCCAGTTACAGACTGAGCAGCTCCCAGCCCAGATCTCCATCTGATCGAGCATTTGTGGGACGAGCTGGATCGGAAGCTCAGAAACAGACCTGTGGCTCCAGAAACTCTTGAACAGCTTACGGTAGCTCTCAGGAAGAATGTGTCAGCATACCAGAGCTTGATTGAAAGTATACCACAAATATGTCAGGCCATTGTATATGTTATTAGGTATCCTTTAAAGTTCGTTTTTCTCTGGTTACTTAAGCCCAATTCGTTAATTGATGAATTTGTTTCTTTTTGTTAGATGCATTTATTGCCATGTTTGATTTTTTTTTTGATAAAATGAGTATATCTTATGATAAATAAACGATAATATATCCAGCATACATGATGAGATTACAAATATTTTCTTAGTGTTCCCCTAATTTAGCGCAATATATACTCAGTGATATATAAACTGCACCACCTAGAAGGGGTGGGAATTTTTGGACCAAATTTGGCAGGAATAGTGGACTAGCCCAGGGAAATAGTTGATTAAAATTTGAAACCCAATCATCAAGTAGTCATGGGATTTTTGACGTTTGTGTCATTTTTTAGAGGTGGTGATAGACAAGCAATTATCGAGTCATTTTTTGAATTTGTTCCACTTTTTCAGATCCCGTTCTTTAGTTTAAAGTGTTTCAAGTGTTTAATGATGCCTAGAGGAAGGAGACCTCAAGTTTACCAGCAGTTGAGTGACTTTGACCGAGGGTGGATTGTTGGTTTACGAGGAGCAGGTTTTTCGTTTAGAGAAATCGGCAACCGTTTGGGACGGCACCACTCAACAATAATGCGTGTTTATCAAGCGTGGTCTGAACATGGGGTTGAACGTCGGAGAAGAGGCACTGGGGCTCAAAGACGAACCAATGAACGTCAAGATCGCCGCTTAAGACTAATGGCCTTGAGAGACCGATTCTCTACAACTAGATCAATAGCTGATCAATGGTTAGGTGAACAAGGTCGTCCGATAGGCTTGCGAACAGTTTATCGTCGAATAAGAACCTTTGGCTTGCTGTCTTACCGCCCACATCTTGTGCTACCCCTCACTGCTCAACATCGCCAGGAACATGGCCTGGTGCACAAAAAGACTTCAATGGAACTTGGAGTGGCATCGAGTTGTCTTTAGTGACGAATCGCGATTTTGTTTAGGAATGCATGATGGTCAGATGACTGTTAGACTAAGACGTGGAGAAAGGCGCAATCCTGATTTTTCGATTGCGAGGCATGTTCACCGAACTGTGGGGTTGATGGTGTGGGGTGCTATTGCTTACTGCAGTAGGTCACCCTTGCTCTTCATTCGGGGCAGTATCACCGCCCGACGCTACATTGACGATGTGGTAGAACCACATGCTCTTCCATATCTTCGAGGGCTGGAAGACCCACTTTTCCAGCAAGATAATGCACGACCTCACGTAGCAAGGATTTCTCTTGACTTCTTTGAAGAGGCCAATGTTAATCTTTTGCCTTGGCCGCCAGGATCTCCCGATTTGTTGCCCATTGAGCACGTGTGGGACATGATGGGTAGAAGATTGAGGAATCTACCGAACCCACCGTTGACAATAGAAGCTCTGCTGCATGAAGTACAGGTTGCTTGGGATGCCATACCCCAAGAAGACATTGATCATCTGCTGGAATCAATGCCAAGGCGGGTCAATGATTGTATCAGAAATAGGGGCGGACCAACACATTATTAAAGAAAAATCAAAAGATGAAGTGTTTTCTTTATCAAATTTTAATCAATTGTTACCTTAGACTAGTCCAATGTTTCTGCCAAATTTGGTCCAAAAATTCCCACTCCTTCTAGGTGGTGCAGTTTATATGTCACTGAGTATATTTATCGTTCACCTGCAACTGAAATAAATTCATGGACTATTTGATAACTCTCTTAGAACAACTGAATCCCTACAACCGCCAACTTATGATTTGTGGAGATTCCAATATTAACTTCGTTATAGCACACACCATCTTCAACAATATAACCAACATCTTTACGTCTTTCAATATGACGTCTCTCATTCATCAGCCAACAAGAGCACGACCGGTTCTTAGACTATAATAGACAATGTCGTTTATAACATAGATCGCAATAATTATGACTCTGGTACATCCGATCATTATTACCCATTCATTTTCATCAAGAATATTATAAAAAATAATACAGCCAACCATGAAGATTAAATATCCAACAATTTCAGTCATATCTTTGGGATGAAAATTAGCCATATATGTGTAATTCTTCAGATGCGAATACTTGTTTTGATAAATTTTATATCACAATTCAGCGCTTCCCTTGAAACAAATAACGATGAATGATAAAAACAAATTACCATCGTGACGCGTCAAGAGTTCAATAGCTTACGTAATCTACTTGTACTTTGTAAAGAAACACAAAATCATCAGTTGTATGTTATATATAAAACCAAATTAAAACGTCACAATTCATTCATTTCACAATCAAAAAAAAATATTGCGACAATCTACTTAAAGCTCTTGAGATATAATTAAGACAAACTAATAAATTCAAGAATAAGGTATATTCAGATGATTAGGGAATCTGTGAGTGATCCTAAAGAGCTTGTGGATTTCTTCAATAGATTCTTTCGGGAATCAGTTCCTGTACTGGCCACAGGTGTTTACTCACCGATGTAAGTGAAATCAAAAATAGTATTACCGATATTTCATTGAAAAAACCCGCCGGTCTTGATGAAGTGCCCTGTTTGTGATCTACATAATCAATATGGCTGAGATTCTACCGTTTCACAAAAAAAGATTACAAAAATATCCAATTATCGATCAATACATATCTTTGTTGTCCGTTTTTGGTAAGATTTATGAAAAGGTCCTGAACGTGCGTCGGCTAATAATAATACAATACAAAGAAATCAGTTTGGATTGATTCATAAAAAATCAAATAAGGAAGCGGTGTTTGCTATCCTAAATGCTCTGCATAATGGTTTGGATAATAATTGCAACTGGTTTATTTTTTGATTTCCCTAAAGCTTGCGACACCATAAATCATGAACTACTTTTGCAAAAAAAAGGTGTGGTATTATGGGAATTGCAATCGAAATATTTGGATCGTATCTTTGCAATAGAACACTTGCCACAGGTTTAACGGTTATGACTGACCAAGTATACCAAACTTTCTTTTCTGAATTGAGATAGTTTGATTGTGGTATACCTCAGTGGTTAATTTTAGGACCAACCCTATTTCTCATTTATGTCAATGACCTGCAAGGCGCTATTAGTTGTCTAACTATACAATTTGCAGGTGATACAACCTGTGTTCTGACATCTCATTCAGCGCCTGATATTGCACATTTACCATCGAATGCTATCTCAAGAAGTTCCTGTAAGCACTTATAATAATTTCAAGCACCTAAACAAGAAACTAATCAAAATAAAAGTGGCTTGAAATAAGTTTTTTGATGAATAGTGTAAATCTGAATTTATTTTGATCTGCGTACATACGACAATACGTGTATGAAAAATGCTATAATGCGTATTCAAGTAGTGAGTTAATCGTAACGGTGAAATAAACATAAGATACAAGTTCATAGTCTAAATTTATTTTTAATAAACCAAACAACAAATATTGTACTATTAAAACACGGTAGAAATGTAATAGTGGGTGCGAACCCACCCGCGTTGCTATTCTAAAAACTTCAATACATTACCGAAAAGCAATAAATCAAAGCAGTCGTCGCCAAGAAATTCACGTTTCTTTCGTAACTACTTGTACACAAAAAAAAACTATTTACGTAATTCGTAACTTTCAGCGAAACCCGGTAACGGATCGGCGAGAACTAATAAAAAACAAATCGCACCTATTTTAGTTCACGCGAATCCGACGCCCGCCCGACGAAAACGAAACGAACGAATGAGAAAAACGCAAGTCGGATGGGATTACCGACGGAGCTTTTGCTCGTTTTGTCGAATTCCGGCCGAAGTTTCATTCCGGTAATGCGAACGGATTCCAGTAATATCAAAGTAACTTTGGAAACGGTCTAATTACGAAAACTGAACGGACGTATGTTTTTGTTTCCTTTGACTGCGACGGCGACGACGACTAAAACCTTTCAATTAGGGGACGATTCATTCGTTCGTTCGATCTCTGGAGCGGCAGCGCTCGCTCGTTTCGAATTCTCCTGTTCGCTGGTGGAAATGCGTTTAATTATTAAAATCTTGGCAGGGGACACGGCGATTCCGGGTGTTTCCCCGGCCGACCTCCTCCTTCGCCCATCAATTTTTCTTTTGTATAGAGAGATATAATCGATAATCAATGCTAGGTGTGTTCGTGGTTTTCAGGGACATATTGCAAGTGACACGGTTTCCTACTACTTCACTTTTTCGAGGCTTGTTCGTTTATTATGGCTGCAATTAAGTTATAGATGTGAAATTAAAATATTTAAGGTATAGATGTAGGAAATGGTATAAAATAAGAAAACATGAATATTTTTAACTTCATGACAATCAAAATACTAAAAGCACTCAATGCCCGATTACCGTGTGAATATGTTCCGCGACTTGTGTGCAACAACTGTTTACTATATCGAGACGATTGTTCGCTGCTACGAAGTTTAATAGAAAATTTTTCCCGTAGTTCTAGATATTAACGATCATTTCTTTTTCCGAATTCTAATGGGTGCTTACAATCGTGCACTCGTATCGTAAAATATCTCTGAAATTAATGACGGCCACGAGCAAACTTCAACGTCATGACGCAAGCATCGTCCAGCGGGAGACATCTATTGTTAGTCTGCAAAGACGCCGAGATTCCTGCTTTTGACGTTGAACGCTCGCACGATTCCTTCCACTGCTAATTGGCAGCGTCGTGCTGAGCGCAGCACAATAATTCAGCGCCAGGACGGAGCTTATTAACTATCGTAGATGATTTATACGTCGGATTTGAAAGGAGGGCCTTAGATGAGAAGCTCACTCATACGTGCCCACGCCACAAATACGCCAAACGAAGTTCGGATCCAATACGTTTGACGAAAATTGCATTACATTTGCAAGTTATAACAAAAATGTCAATTGGTAGGTTATCATAGTTAATCTAATTTAAAGAACATTGTAAAGGTCCAGTATCCAAAGATACAAAACAAAGGCACAAGGACTGGTGGAAATTTGCGAGGGTCGAAAATTTTTAAATCCGAAGGCTCTAATAATCCATATCGAAGAAATGGATTATTTAAGTGTTTGTAGAACATATCAGAAGCGACTAATTTTTAAAATGTAGCTCTTTCAGGCCTTTGTTCTTAAAGTATGCACTTTGTTTCTTTGATAGAATATCATATCTATTAAGAAAACTATGTAGTATACTGAATATCACCCTCTCCAATACTTTTGATAAATTTGGTGTCAAAGTAATTGGTCTTTAGTTATTAATGTCATTTTTATAAATTGGTTTTATTATGGAATACTTCAGGTAGTCTGGATATACCCCCTGCTCGAAACACATATTTATTATGTACTTACGTACTTACGTACTCTATTACATGTTAAGTACTTTTGTTAGTACTTCATCGTATCCCACACTCCTAATATTTTTTAACGATTGTATAGCCCCTGCATTTCGGTCGATAAGTAGGATATAAATACATATCATTACTCCATTTTTGTCATACTGAAAGTCGACAAATGTGTGACTTGGTTCTTACTTATATCACATGTATTTATAAAGAAATTGTTTAATCTGTTGACCACCTTAGTAACATCCTCATTTATTACCTTTCGAATATTGTCAAACTTACATTTCTCTTTATTATTAAATTCATTTATTACTTTCCATGATTCTCTATTGATGTTGTAGATGTTTTAATTCTGTTTCGCAGATGCATTTGCTTCGTTGCTGTGATCACTTTCTTCAGCGTGTTCCATTATCGATTGTAGTTTTCTATAGCTGTCGATCTCAGTTTCATATTTTTTTACAATCATACAATTGGTATGAATTTCTTTGCGAGAGCCACTTCTTCCATTTAGGAAAATGTTTTTCGAAATATTATTGAAAAATGTTGTAAATGCTGCGTTAATGTCCTTTTCATGATAAACGTCGAGTCATTCTACGGTAGAGGTCTGTTTTGAACATATTTATCCTATCCATGAAGAATAGTCGTCTTGTTATTTCTTCTTCTATTTTTTGGTTTCGCCGTACAGTTTCCAACACTGATGATTTGCAGTTAGTGGAACTGAAACCATTGGCCTTCGCATCGTGAAGACGATTTCTTATTGTTTCTTGATACCAGCCTTCCATAGCATTAGGTTGCATTAAAAGTTCGATTTCTACCTGCAAGTTGTCAGAGGTAACGTTCTTATGTTGGCGTTGTTTATGCTAACCGACCATACCTTGGTCTTCACCTTGGTATTTTACAACAAGAATATATACGAATTATATTTTCATTGAACAGATAAGATACCTGTGAGCCTGTGCTTAGGAAAAAATGCTGACACGTCCTTACCTGGATCTCCAGGAATGGCCCTTATTTGCAAGAGGAAACCTTGACTCATTGAAGATATTAAAGTATAAAAAAATAAGAGTTCCCAAGCAAAGAACCTGATTTTACCAAATAAGCCCCTATCTTAAAGTTTTCAATGGTTTACATACATTCCTCATATACCAATGAACATACAAAAATATGTACATAACAATATGTGCATGCAATCAGATTTAAAAATATTGTTTCTGTACTGTACTGTAAAATTTATTGATATGATGGATATAAAGTTGGCGACACGCAATTGAAGAGAAAGGAGTTGTAAGTAACTGTCAGTTATATTACTGAAAATTACATTTTTAATTAAATAAATGCGAATATGACATGTTGTGTATACAAACACAATTTTCAACACGCGGGTTCCATATATAATAACATTAATTTTTTTTTCATTAAATTATTTACATGAACAGAAGTCAATTTATGCTATATGATATTAGTTTATCTCAGAAATACGCAACACTACATTCTCGAATTATGTACAATCATTAACCATCTACGTAATTTCTCATGAGCCTGCATATTTGCTATTTATCTAGCACGTACTAATTAAGTATGTTACAAATTTCAATGTATGTAGATGTTCGTGCCATCATTTCAATTTAATGATTTATGCAACTAGGTTTCGTATATTACAATCATTCGAAATATGGTAGATCATGTCCTTGCGTGTGGATACTTTACACATATAATAGTAATTTGGAGACTGTGGTTGGCAAATAAATTGAAACAAACTTACCCTTACCACACAGTATTTGTGTGGTAAGGGTACGTTTGTTTCAATTTACTTTACACACACTTTATAGTCACCAAAATTTGCCTTGTATATGAAAGTAACCTAACACTATTACACAAATCTAATTGTCCAAGTCAACAAATCACTAATTCTAATTGTATTGTGCATGAAAATATTTTGGTTAGTATTAAGAGCGAGGCGAGCGCGACGACGTACATACCTGGATGGGTACATAGTTAGAGTAGTAATAAGAAGTTAAGTAATTAAGTAATTAAGTAAATACATCGATGAGGAGCGATGCATAAAACTGCATGTTAATTGTCTAGAAAACGCCCGTCGATCAAAACTACTGCACCCTTAATAAGTGGCGCCTATTAATAATTGCTTTCCCTCTCACACAGCCTAATGCAAGTCAAGTATATGTTTACGTTACCAAACTCCTATCTCTCGAACGATGCCCGCGGACCGACAGATGAAGCTCTCAGGTGGGCGTGCATTCGGATAACCAAATAATACAGCAAGCAACATGAAAGACAAACAGTAACTAGTGATTATGTATACCGACCATAATTAGTATTAACATACCGTGTCCTCCAGCACCCTTGTTTCAGACTCTTCGGACCGTGCCTACACCTTCTTTATCCGTCTCTCCATTGCTCCTCCATCGGTGATCTTCGTATACACCTAAATAAATAAAATTAATGGAAATAGTCAACCAGATAGTCAAGTCACGTACGATGCCTTGCGTGCCCGCGCCGATTGCCTGACCAGAACACATACAATGGACCACTGGACTCACCCGACCAGTTCAAGCAATCACGCCGCTACCATGCGTATTGCAATACCGCTAGATTAGTTGCATTTGCATGCCTGCGTACACAAGCCGTCAGCAGACAGCTCGCATACCTACAAGTCATCGAATTCTGCCAGTATGCCTCAGTGCGGTCCCACCTCGCAACGCTGACAGGAATGCATCATGACGTGATGTGTATAACTAGCTATGTCGATAATCCCAACCAATTTGCATCTAGCAACAACAACAACAACAACCGTAACAACGACAACAGCAACAACAGCAACACCACTGTATTCGGTCTACACAACTCCACTGGCAATCACGCGCGTGACTGCAACGTATTCAAAGCAATTAATACATCTCAATAACCACCCAATAATACTATACTTCGCGCGGCGACCAGACAGTGTAGTCACGAGATAGTGCACACCTGTCCACGTGATAGTTCGTAAAAAGCCTGATCTACACCGGCTCGCCAAATTTTAGTTAAATCGAGAATAACCGATAATACTGCAAAAATTTACAAAATGTTCAAGAATTGTTAATAAGAACTGTAATGAATTGTTATAATTATTGTAATTGTAGTAAGCAATTTATCTCTGATTGGTAGTATAAATAGTGAGTTTAATTCTCAAAGAAATAAAATACTAATTAATAAACATTTACTTTAAAAACATACATTAAAAAACAATTTCAGTCACTATTTGATTCTGACAGATGATTCAGATGATGAAGAACCTCCCACATTAATAATAAGAGGCCCTACTTGTACTTCCATTGTTATGTCTAACTGCCACATTTTCCGTTCTTCTCCATGTACATGCCTGATTGCATTGAACATTTGACAATGCGACATTGAAAAGATTTTTAACATCCTGGAATTTAAATGTCGTGTTCTTTCGTTCAACGTCACCTTTAACTTGCGCCCATATCAGTTCAATTAGATTGAACTCACAATGATAGGGTGGCAACCTTAACACTTCTTGTAGCTTGCGCTAATGCCTCAATAACATAGTTATTATTAGCTACCCCCATATTTTGTTTAACTAAGGAAAGAGGTTCTGCATTCACTATGTTTTCCTCATATGGAATATTTTGTCGATCTTCCTTGAGAGGTAGGATCTATTACAATCATGCAGTTTTCTCCCAACGTAGTTAACAAGTTCTTGAACCATTCTTCTTCCTGGATTCAAAAATTAATTAGCCATTTCCGACAAACCCGTCTTCTGATCCTATATGTAGGACAATTAGTCTCTTCCCTTTGCCGGAGGAGTTTTTAACCCAGTTGACAATCCGCGGATAAATGCATGTCAGTCCACACTTTTGTTATAGTGTGGCCAGCATTTACCCACGTTTCATCATCAATTTTGCAATTGAATTCTCTATAATTTCTAATCTGTCTCAAAAATCGTCGTCTCCATGAAATAATTTCATCCTTCTCTTTCAGAATACTATTACGAGATCTTCCTTTAAATCTGAAATTAAAGAAATTTTTACAAGATATATAAATCGCATGGATCCCTAAACAAAACCTCAAAATGCTGAAAATTCAAAAGGCTCTCTTATTTTGAATGATTATTACCTGTAGATTTGGCAGTAAAGTCAAACAAGTTTAGTTTTTGCGTTTAGTTTTTGTCTGTTCGCGATGTTCTCTTTATATACTTTGAAAGTATTCACAATTGTCGTTTTTTCTTCAACGGAAAAATTATTTCTAGCTCTCTTCTTAGGTGGTGACAATGTATTGTTGCTATTCATTGCTTTTTGGTCAGAATAGACACTTAAAAAACAACACGGTAATAGATAAATGAATGTATTTTTTTTGTAAATACTCACCACTTCTTATTTAATTATAAACAATGATTAAAATGGTATTACTAACTTTAAATAAAACACAGCAATGAAAACACAACAACACGTGGCATACAACGATACAACAACACGCTTTATGGAAACTTGAATATTTCGGATGTGTGCATTGAGTTGCGCCATGCTTCTATCTAACCAATAGGAAACCATCTCCCGAAAATCAGGCCAGTTTATTACTGTCTGGTCACCGCGTAAAGTATAATTGTTCACACTGATGACCATAATACAAATATCACAATAACGGCGCAAATACTGCGACGAACACTTGCCCAATATCAGGTGAATGTGTACGCCACTGTGAGAGCAAAACACCGAAGCTCGACTAATTCTGGTGGTCCGACAATGAATATATTCTTTCCGCAAATAACCCCACCGATGGGGCTAATGTGGTATGGGGGAAAGCAATAAACCTTTACGTTTTCATAAATATTCATTGATCCCAAATATAAGTAAATGCGCCCTAAATATGTATTCTTTGATATAGAATAATGTACCTAAATGTCTTAAATAGAACACAACCGTAACATTAGTTTTCAAATTATAAGAATGTGCTATTTTCATCTGTCTACAGTCTACAGAAATGCTATCATATTTAAGAATTAAATTAAACTTAACTAAACTAAACTAACCTCATGAGAGAAGTTATTTCAAACGCCAGTTAACTGAACGTTCAGTTCAGAACGTTAGATTTTGACCCTTATACTCAACTTTTTTTATTATTAAATATATATAAATACACCTTTATATTATCTCAGTTCTTCAGTTTGTAGGAGCAAAGGATTAAATTATTGTATATATGTTGTTTAACACTATTTTATATTAATTAAATATCAATGTTTAACCCTCCAATTAGTGAGTCTCCCTTTGGCCTTAAAATAGTGAAAAGGTCCGCAGGGACCTATAACAAATTGTATGGTATTTTGCTTGATGGGGTGTATTTTGATGGTTTTGATTGTTAATTTTAGATTATATAAAGTAATAAACAGGCACAAGAAATGTTTTTTTGACAATTTTGACAAATACATGAGAAAGTGAAATAAAACACTGTTGTGATGCTTCTTGCTGATTTTCCAGTTCGAGTGTGCAGGTACTGCAACGATACAGCAATGTTGAATGCTCAGCGTAAACTGCTTTGTTGCAAGTAAAGAAATACGCTCTGGTTTTACGCTGGCGTCCGCACTCCACACGACATAACTGGCATGACGGCCGATTTGATCGAGGCGCAAAAAAAGTCGGTCGGTCTTGCTACTACCTACAAGGACAACAAATATTTAGTTTTTTCCGCTTTTGTGTTTCAAAATTATTTTATTTTACCTTTACATTTAAATCTTCCATGGCGCTTCAAATCCTGGGATAGCTCGTTATACGTCCATTGATCGTCTCCATTGTATCCACGCCGGATTTATTAGTATTGTAATCCAGAATAACCATGAGCTTTTTTCAGTTGTGTCACAGTGATACATCGCCTTCGTAGAAGCCAAACAATGAGCTGCAACCTGGACGCGTAGGTCTTTTCAGGAACTCACGTGGAACAAATGTTTTGAGTGTACTGTCCCAACAAATGCAGTTTTCTGCCTCATCAATGTACACGCCACATCCAACGTGGAGAAAAAAATGTCAGCATAAATTGTGCGGGTGCATTCACATATCAATCCACTAATTGATACACAACATTCTGCCCTTGATTTAAATCACGCTCTTGACCAGGCAACTTCCCAGAGTAAATCGTTCCTTTGAGGGGATAAAATGATTTCGAATCGCACAGCCACCGTACCTTTATTCCCTACTTGGCTGGCTTAGACTGAATGTATTGTGTAAACCATGTGGGGCCTCTATATGGGAATAATTGCTCGTCCACGGTCAGCGAATCGTGCAAGTTGTAAGCTGCCGCGAAATTGGGATGCAACATTTGCCAAACATCGTCAATAGCAGCAGTTTTACTGTTGATTAATGGGCTTTGTATATCGGAGCATGGGTTGGGCCCCACAGTTCCTTAGCAGGCTCATTATTCGATTTAGACAGCTCAGCATACAAAACGAAAGCAAAAAATGCATCGAACTTTTCCACTCCTTTTTCTTCGTAGGATTTGCCGAATTCCATACAGTTGTTACTTCCCTGGCTTTTCGATTGCTTTCCCGTATGATAATATACGCCATATCTTCGGTGATGAGCGTGCGGAATATGGTGTAGGGGTCATATGTGTCTTTCACTTGCCCTGGTTTCCTTCTTATATAGTCGACCACGCTATGAACACGAATGCGGAATAAGTATTTCTTGTCCATATACCTGTTCCTATAAATTTTAAGGGTAGGAAAGATGTAGCAAACCTTGTTTTAGCATACAAATCGCTGTTGTAAGCATTCAATTGAAAAAAGAAATAACAGATAACAAAAAAAAATACAATTCAACAAAACTCATTAGCGATTTCTTCTAATAACAGTACAAGGTCCGTAGGGACCTTTTCACTAATCCACGTACTAAACGTCATTAAACTTGAATAAAATGTAAAATATTGCTCGTATCGCATCACCCAGCTTTAATCGATTCATCGCACTTTTTGTATTCAACCCATACAACATTAAGGAGTTGTGAGAATTTGAAAATCAAAAAGGTCTCCAGGGATCTCCTCACAAACAGAAGAGTTAAACAAGCGTTTACTTTGCAATATTGTTACTTTTTAATGAATATTGTGTTTCACCGAAACCACGTATGTGTGCTTAATTTTAAGTCGATCGGATACATGAAATTGGATCACATTTAATTAACAACAAACTGAGTGACGAACTAACATGTGACGTTAAATGAAAGCTTGGAAAAAGTTTTATGTCGGTGACACACATTCGGTGGACACCAACTGCAAAGTTATTTAGTAAATATGGATGTTTGATTTACCCAAATTGAAAATAGTTACCGATATTTCGCAGAGGTTATTGTCACGCGTAGGATCATTGTAAGGATCTTGACGAATCCTGTTAAAGAATTTAGTAATCTGTCTACTGGCACACCCAGCCAGTGCCTTTGATATATTGACAATGATATTGTCCAAAATGTTACGCCACAACCTTGTATATGTATACCATAGTAAGCCAACCTTTGGTTAAAATTTGACAATCGTTTTTGAAGAGCTTTGGCAGCAACCGCATTAGTGCGCCACCGTCGATTTGGCAGCGATTTTAGGGCCATTGCTTGCCGTTATTTCTATCAAGGCACTGGCAAATTTCTACTCAACGTTAAATAACTTAATTAATGGTGTGAATCTTTACTATTTACAGATTACTAATGCCATTACGTTATCATGCACTTAATTAATTAATGAATATGAGATATTAAAAAATAATGATAGAATGAAAATTGATGTATAGTTTAAAATAACATTTTCCAACAGTATCATTTACAAATATATAATAAAAATTTTACAAATAACATTTACTGGTGGGGTTTATCGTGAATATTTATTTATTTGTTACAATCATGTGTAAAAATAAGAATTTAATTTTGCTGATTTTACATGTTTAAATTTAAATGCAATTATAAATTTACAGCACTGTTTATATACGTATCATAGTTTGATAACGGGATGACCGATTCTAACTAGCAAAAAATTACCAACTCGACCAAATAAGTTGTGGACTTGTATTGCATTTCAGGCAATACAATTCATTCTAATTTTGTCGTTGCAAATTCGATTGGGCGATTGTTTTTCCGTATTTCGTTTTTGTAGTGATATCTACATTAACCGGTCTCCCGCTTTGACGCCGAAGAATATATTATTACTTCCTCATACTTTATGTATGTAATTATGAAAAATTTCAACCTCGAGATTTTGACTGATATACGCGTTTTGAGGTCCCCTCAATCGATCCTGATTATTTTTGGAATCTATCCCCCGTTTATTAGATGCATCTCCACACAAGTGCGCGAAGTTTGAATAGAAATTTTCTATTGGTGGAATTTCTCAATCCCAAAACACGCAACTACAAAATCCGGCAATCGTGATTGCGTGCCGGTGTTTTTTAATTTGTGTCTAGCGTGTGAAACTGGCTGTTGACGCCGAGACGACGCCTTTTCTGCATATGTTCGTTAAACGAGATATAGGATCCAAACCATTGAAGCCACCACTATGAAATGAAACTTAAGATTTGTATACAGCAGGAAAGAAAACGTAATATTTTTAAAGCAATTGCTGAATCGAAAGTGATGGTTTACTCTTATCACCTTTTTCGTTATCTCGAAAACGGTATCGGAGTTATAGAAAAAAATGTTCTTATGAAAGTTAATGATATTGTAATTTTAAACAACTTTCAATTGAAAGGCTTTTTCGGAAAATGGAAAATTTTGAATTTCAAATATTTCGAATTTAAAAATTTGTATAACTGAGTATAAGGAAGTTCAGTGCGGGCCACTGCAGATGTTTTCTGACTGCACTCACGACGATGAAACGATATTATGCATAATTATTTGATTGTCTAAAAAATTATTTAAATAATTAATTTCTCTTGTAAAATTTATATTATTTGCCACTCTTGACACGTATACATAGATGTATTATAGTAAAGTAAGACAACACTTTGAAAGATCTACAATTAAAGACATTTCAAATTTAAAGGAATGGTATTTAACTTCGCCATAATTTTATTTTAAATTGCCAAATGTTATAGTTTGTTAAGCAGAAGAAAGAGCGCGATGTATACAACTGTATGTTAATTGTATCAAGTTATTTAAATATTTCAATGCAACTCCAATCTGTGACTCTGAATATAAATATGAAATAATTTTAGTTTTGGTTTAAGTAGCAATTCCATTTACATACATTAATTTGGAAATTCTAATTTAGTTGTCAACCAAATGCGTCATTAATTCGGGTCATGAGCAAACTATTGGTTTTCCATCTGAGATAAAATAATTATGTAGTTGACCGGTAAATATCACATTAACTATTGGAAAGATGAATAAACAAATTTTTGTAGAGCACTACTTAAATTGCTCTATAACAGTAACATAAGTAATTAATTAGTAATTGCAGTACTAGCTACTGTTGTAATTCGCATTAATAAATCATCAATTATTTGCATATTTCGTAATTAATTCGGAATCAATCTTTCAAGTATTGTGTTATTGTAGTGCCGTTAATTATTCAGTAATATCATTAGGTTGAGCCATTTGAAATATACAATCTACGAATTTATCATTTACCGTACTCATTACTCAGCTATGAATAAATTTTTGGAGGGAAAACCATCCACAAATGGTAATGCGTATATTACCGAAGGTTCAAGTCGAAACAATAGTAAATGGTTAGAGGATATAACAAATATACCTGGCAGCAGTTCTGTTTTTAAACATCCGAATTACATTTTGTGGCCTCACATGTAGTTCCTCGACGGAACAGAATAGCATCTTGTTTGCGTGCACGAACAAAACAATTGAAATCAAAAAGGGCTCGGGTGAAAAAGATGAAGAAAAATAAAACTAGTGAAAGTCAAATATTAAAAACGTCTTCGAATCATTTAGCATTTAGAGCTCGCAAAACTCCAAAGCATTCGTACGAATGCAAGTAATGCATAGAAATAGGGGTGCTTGGAAGAAAGATGGGAAAGACTTTGCAATCGCATTATATTATAAGTCACCTGCAGCATACAAACATCTAAGAAAACAAAAGATCATTTTACCGTTGGTATCGACGATAAAGAGCTGGATTGGAATTTGTAAATGTAAACCAGGTTTCAATCTGAGATACTTTCAACAATTAAAATCTAAAGTGGAAACGATGCAATTGGATGAAAGGGTGTGTGTTGTCAGCTTTGATGAGATGACACTGAAGAAACGGCTAAAAATTCTAAAGCGATGAACTTGAATGAAGCGATGAAGGGTTTGAAGATCTTGGTCGTGGGTCTAGAATAGGTAAACAAGCTTTGGTATTTATGGCAAGAACTTGGAAAGAACCTCTCATGTATTTTATTGGTGAAATTGGCACAAAGTATGAAGAATTAAGGAAATTAATAATGGCAACATTGCATGAAATCCCGAAAATAGGGTAATTGTATGTGACCAGGTGATCGAATAATAGAAGTGCATACAGAGATTTAAGAGTGTCACTGGATATACCACATTTTTACAGCTCCGCGAAAAAAATATTCGCTATTTATGATGTTCCATCTATTCAAAACCTTGCGGAATAATATGCTTAATGCAGATCATATCGTTGATGGTCGGAAAATATGTTTTAGTGATATAAAGTGAGCGTAAAGCACCGTCGGTAGTCGGCAACCAATTGCGAAGTCGACGACGGCACATATATGACCATGGACCAAGATGCAGGGGGATTCGATTCCATTGGTAAATTCGTTCTCGACAACTTTATTTATATATTTTTTTCACACGAACGACAGTTTTCGCTGCATGTCGAGTTTTGTCGCGCCGGGCGTCCATTGCAATTGTAAGGTAAATCGTTTCCCTAAAATATATCTCAAAATAAGACAAATAAAATATAATTAAATTTATATCACAGATGCAGTTGATAATGTAATCAGATCGTTAATCTAAAATGTCGGACAAAATGTTTTTTCTTAAATTTTTATTTTATTTATTACATTCATATTCATATTTTATTAAAATCAAAAAAAAATATATTGCTTTATATACATAAATCGTTCATAAATCTAAAACACCGAAATTTCCATTCATAATCTAATATCGTCCAGAATACAGTCGTTTTCCTGCGAAGGTCGTCGAATTTCTCGGAAGAAACAAAAAACTAAGGTCGTCCACAAGGTAGAAACAAATTCGTACTTGACTCGGTCGAGGTCGTCTAATTTCTAGGAAGCTATAAAACAATTCCACGAAAATCGTATTTGTTTCGTTCATACCGTAATTGCGATCGCGCCCGTTGTGGCGCTTTTTTGTTGGTGTGCAGATGGCGCTTCTCAAAAGCGGGGTCGGGCGCATTTGTTAACGTCGATTCCCGCCGCCGACTCGCACATTAATCGGTATTTACATATACGTATTTAATTTCTTTGATTATTTAATCTTTTTATGTTAATAGATTACGTTACATGTTCATGTATTTCAAAATTTAACGCCGGTGTAAAAGCGGTGTGCTGGTCGTAAAAGTTTGGGAAGCAACGCTTTTATTTTGATTGACATCTCTGACTTCCTTCACTGCAGGATATTTATAGGCTGGTCATTGCACCTATTTTGTTCATGAATTGCGTTTACGTTTACGCGATTTCGACGTTTATTTCGTTATTTGTGTAAAAAAATGATATATTAAAAAAATTAAAATACTTTGTAAAATTTAATTTTATATATTGGTCGAGATAAAGGTAATTTGAGAATTTCATTGAAAGAAATGCGCCCCGCTTTCGTAGGTACGACATCTAATTACTAAAATAACAGAGTATACAAAACTTATGATTAAAAAAAAGTATAGGTTATTTAAAAAATAAAAATATCCGTCGGTGCTCGATATGATTCACACTTTTTGTGAACGGTGTAGGAGAAAAAAATTGTAAAAACGACGTCGGCTACAAATCGCTAAAATCGGTACTTTATTGCACTTCTTTAATTATTCCTTTTAAACCATAGACAGGAAAAACTTGCTGATCGTAACAATTTTTTTCGTTAATTCGTTTCTTTGATATAGACCTTCAAACGCAGCCGCTTATTACTTTGGCACCGATAGTAAATTATTATATCGATGCAAAAGCGCGGCAAACGATAATAAACTCCATCTTCAGAAAGCTCTTCTGACTTCTAAGTCAGCGAGACCTAGAAGAGCTTCAGCTTGTTCAGAAAGTGTATTAATGCAAGATAATATAAAATACATTACTTGTAATATAAGAATGAACAAAACAAATGCGTTATAATACCAACATCGATTCTAAGAAATATTTGTTGAATTAAAGTATTCAATGTATATGAATTAAACATTCGACGTAAAAGATTTAAAAAAATTACTTTAAACAATTAAGACTTACAGATGTATAAAATACCCGATTTTCAATTGCATTTAAAATTATTATGGTTGCTTTAAATCATAAAAATATAGGTATGTAGAAACGAGTGCAGTTGTGCTCGTTTGTCTTAACATATTTGTATTAATTTCTTGTACTCCATGCGCCAATATTGCATAGATCTAGTCCGTGATTAATTACATTAGAGCGACTAAATAAACATTCACAAAGTTTTCAAACTACACACAGCTTATTTCGCAATCTCAGTTACCTACATATTTGCGTATTATCATAAAACCCTAATTTCACCGCAACGAATTCGTCTAATAGTTCATAATGTGACCTTGAGGATAGCCGGCCGATCGAATACATTTTTCGTCAATGTTTTTTTGTATTCACCTTCAGTACGGAACGCTTTTTAATTCATATATCGTCAAAGCCATAATCAGCCTACCATCATGATAGGTTTTAATATTAAATAATATGTATCACGAATCTGCCGTTTATAATTATATTTGATTTAAAATACGTTAAAATGGTAATGATCAATGAATCGTTACATTACACTTTATATTTCGTACGCTTATTAGGTTCCCACGTCGATCTGCCACCTTGTATATGTATACTGGACATATACTGGGCTACAATGACAAAATATTGTTGAGTTCCTTGCTAATTTAAAATTTTATCAAATACTGAATATTAATCTAATAAAAGATAGAGGGCCAATGCGAAAATGCTTAATATAAACCCTACAAACTATGCAACCGTCACAACAAGCCTGTTTCCAATCGTCCCATAAGCGTTGTCTTACTATAGTATATATATACAAGGGCCACAATCAAAAGTCAAGTAAGTGCAACCGTTGAACGTTTGCAAAACATGTTTAGCGTTTGTAATTCTGGAATTCCCGTAGGCTATGATAGAACCTCTGTAAATCTATATATTTACGGGAATTAATTCAGCAGCCAGCGTTCACACGCCCCTTTCAGCGTTTCTTTCAGCGCGTTCAGACAACTCCAAGTATTAAGTTGATTAGTAAATAGAGACACTTGAGGATTGCGTCAAGCAAACAAAGATTGAGAGACATGATGGAATTAACGGTCTAACGGCGTCTATTAATCGCAGTACTTACACTGTTGATTTAACTATATCCTTTCTTGCAGGTTTCAATAACAATTACAGGAACCTTTATAAAATATTTTGGAGCCCCCCTAAATTTAGAAAGCGAAACAATTGTATTTCTGTTTTTAATTTTATACGTGAACCATAAATTCCTATATATGTATATTACTATTATATAGTTATAAATTATGATAATATTTACGACGTCAAAAATATAATGACACAGAGAGAGTAAACATAATTAGCGTGTATTATTGTTCACTAAGTTGCAATTTCTACAAGTTTGATGCATCGCTTTATTTCGTTGCAATTTGATGTCCTTCATGACACGTTTTAATAAACACGTGTGGGATTCCATTAACATTCGGGTTGTTTGCTTGTTTCCCTATTTCAACTGTAGCATAACAGATAAGCAATCGAACTCTCAAATATGCTCAAATGTACAGATAAAAGTTGATATCGTTTTTTTTAAGAGCGTAAAACCTGCGTGGAATATTCCTACCTATTAAATCAGTATCTAGTACGTAGTTAACGTCAATTGACGATTTGTGTCGCCTAATTAAAGAAAGCAAGTACGTAGGTATTCTAAGTCGGGTACGTAGTTGCCGATAACGTTCGAATCAGTTGAGGGGCAACGCACTTCGCAACGAATGTAAATATAAACAATTCGTGATAACAAACAAAACTATGGTTTAAAACAAGAGTCGGTGACGCTAAAAGGTGCATCTCAAGAATGTAGTTAACGCGCAACGTTCTAAAAATAGATCGTCTCGCGAATCAAAACCGAACACCTTGAAACGCGGTTCGCAAGGTCCGTTTCGAATTTGGCGCCCCGCGCAGACAAAGAACGACCATCGACGAGTGTGAACGCGACTGATACCTCACACAAATTTCAACATGTCCGAGACGAGACAACGTAAACAAGAATGGCATTTAGAAACGTCTTCGACAGAAGGTAATCGGAATGATTCTTTGAGACTCGGTGATTTCGACGTTGTGCGGCCTTAATTACGCGATCGTGCCAACGAATTTGTGTCCGTCGCGTGCCCAACAACTGACATTGAAAACCAGATGTACAGTGTCATCGGCGAAATTTCGCGTTACGCGCGACTTTTTATGTTAATCGCACGCCAAACGACGTTATCGGACGTGACACGACGCAATTTCCGCGACTCGTGGAGGAAAATCGCGAAAAATTAAATAAATTACGCCGTTTGACGTTGGCTGTCAAAAAGTCGAAAGCGAAAAAAAAACGTATTTGGTGTAAGGTCAAGCGGTTTTTCGCGTTTCGAACTCGATGACAAGGCTACTCGAGCGATTCATAGCAATCGTTTTTAATTTCTATAGGTTATGTTTTTATTCCAGACCTTACCACGGAAGAAATGGAGGACATAAAACACCCCCATCCGATACAGATCGTTCTAGCCAACAAAGACCATACGTTCTCCTTGGATGAGGACTCCATCGCGAAAGTGCTTATGGAGCCGGAGGTCAGAGACAGATACGTCGTCGTCATATCAGTGGCAGGTGCCTTCAGAAAAGGCAAATCGTTCATCTTAGACTTTTTTCTGCGGTACATGAAAACAAGGGTGCGTACGAAGGATACGTTCGAGGGCGGCTAACCAATGTGTTTTTATAGTATAATACGAACCTTCACAAAGGCGACTGGCTGGGCCCAGAGAACGTGCCACTAGACGGTTTTTCGTGGAGGGGCGGCTCTGAAAGGGACACTACAGGTATCTTAATGTGGTCGGAGATTTTTCTATCGGAATTGAACACCGGCGAGAAGGTATTTCCATTTTAAGGTGAATTGATTGTTTATTTCGTTTGGTTTCATGCGTAGGTTGCAATAATTCTCTTGGACACGCAAGGAGCTTTTGACAGCGAAAGTACTGTCAGGGATTGTGCAACAGTTTTTGCCCTCAGTACTATGATTAGTTCTGTACAAATCTATAACTTATCCCAGAACATACAAGAAGATGATTTGCAACATTTACAGGTATGTAATAATAAAGTTTTCAGAATTGTTGTACCCAATAGAAATGATACCCGAAATTTCCATGTCCCGTGTATATTTATTGTAAATAGTGATTTTCCAGTTTTTTACACAATTATTAAAACGTATTGTCAATCATATTATCAAATATTGTATGATGTCTATGATTCCATATTAACTATTAATTTATTTTGGATATATCAGTAGCCTTTAATGTATGGACTATATTGCTTATAGCTTTAAAACACTTACGCACTTTTATTAATTGTGATATATTTTTTATATACAAAGCAAAGTAAAGCAAGTCTTCTATTTGTTTTGAAAAAGTCAATGACCCCAAAGAATTTTCAAATGATAAAATGCTATTAATTGGTAGAGTCCATTGTGATGGCACAAGCGAATAGAAAGAAGTGATCATATTGTGACGAAACCCATAAATTTACATTTACCATCTCTCATTATAATACGATAATTTGTTCTTATACTGCAAAATTGTGTTTAGTTGTTTACAGAATATGGCCGCTTAGCGTTAGCTGACAGCGGCAAGGCTCCATTCCAGAGACTCCAGTTTCTCGTCAGAGATTGGAGTTTTCCATATGAGGCCGAATATGGCGCGGTCGGTGGTAAAAAACTGCTGGACAGGCGACTGCAAGTCAACGACAAACAACACGCCGAGCTCCAGAGTCTCCGGCGGCACATTAAGTCTTGCTTCAGCGAGATTGCGTGTTTTCTTATGCCCCATCCTGGCCTAAAAGTTGCCACGAGTCCCACATTCGACGGAAGACTTAACGGTTAATTTCCCATTATTTAATCACATTTACAATGCTTTTGGATTTGTAATACACAATCGTATTTAATACTATTACTTAATTAAACGAGTTTCAATTTTCTTAAAGAAATCGACCCGGACTTCAAGCAGAACCTCCAGATTCTAGTACCGATGCTGCTCGCGCCCGAAAACCTCGTCATGAAAAGGATCAATGGCCAGCTGGTCAAGGCGAGAGATCTAGTGCAATATTTCAAGTCATATATACAAATTTACAGCGGAAACGAACTTCCTGAACCGAAATCAATGCTTGTTGTGAGTAGACTTCGTATTGCTTTTATACGACTTACGTCACTGTTAAATTATTCGTGACATAGGCGACAGCAGAGGCTAACAACTTATCTGCAGTGGCCGATGCAAAAGAAATGTATGTTAAGCTTATGGATGAGGTATGCGGAGGAAGCAAACCTTATCTGAACACCAACACGATGGAGGCAGAACACAAGCGAGTCAAAGACAAGTCCATGCACCAGTTCCAAAGTAAGCGAAAAATGGGCGGCGATGAGTTCAGCGAAAAGTACAGGGAGCAGTTAGACAAAGTGAGTTACAACGTTGATTATACTTATCAATTAATTGCTTATAAGTTATGAAACATGTTTCTGATACTATTTTGTGTTCACAGGATTTAGACGAAACTTTCGAACAGTTCAAGTCACATAATGAAAGTAAAAACATATTCAAAGCTGCCAGAACGCCAGCGGTGTTTTTTGCGGTGGCTTTCGCTTGTTACGTCCTGTCTGGGGTTTTCGGGCTTTTTGGAGCCTACACGATTGCGAACATTTTTAACATCGCCATGGGCATCTCTTTACTTACTTTAGCACTCTGGGCATATATTAGGTACAACAACCCTCTGATACAACTAGTTATTTAGATTCTGCATTATCATTTTTTTATAAATTATTATTTCACCTATATATATATCACACAAACTTATTTACTTTTATCCTTTTTAGGTATAGCGGTGAATTGAGGGAAGTCGGTGTTCAAATCGACGAACTTGCAAACTTCTTATGGGAAAATGTAAGACTTCTGACTTTACTTGTTACCCTCCTCCCTATCCTACTTATAATATCCGGATATTTCTTCACCGAGACGAGAGAAGAAATAGTGCGATGCTTGTGCAACAAATGACACCTTTTACTCCCACAGCTTTCAATAAAATCATTTGTACCATTCGTTCCTGTTATTTTTGAATCTCGTCTCTTTGGCAAAGATTTAATCCCAGTAACTTCTTGTTTGTTCTTTTGCATTGTGTGCCAACTTACCCGTTAACCAAATTTTGTTGTTTACTTTATCAATCGTATTTTATGTTAAAAGCTTCTAAATATGCGTTATTTTTTGTATAGCATGCATACTTTAAAAAGAGAAAAGAAAGAAAACGTAGGTACAAGTTCAAGAATTTTTGTTTTAAAATGTTCACGAAAAACGAGAACTCGGTGCACACGTGGGGTTTAGAAATCGTTAATGGTTATTGAGATCTCTTTTTTCGTGAACGAAATTGGTTTGTCGACGTTGCACTCAATTTTGAATGACACGTTTTTTGTTTTGAAAGTTTTTTGTACCATGATCTAAAAACTGAAATATGGTTAGTGCAGATTTGCAGAAATGTCTCTAAAATTTCTTAATTTTTTACGTGATAGATTAAGTACAAAAAACTGACAAGTGATGATGCTTGAGGGTTGGTGCAAGTTTGACTTTCATACAGATTGGCATTGTAAAAAGAACTGGAATATTTATATCTAGAAGCCCACAAATAGTCACTTGATTAAAACTTGAAATAATAAACCAGAATGGAATATAAAAAATGAAATATACAAATCACTTCTGAAATATTCTTTAACCATTAAAAAAATTAGTCTGGAAAATTAAAATAAAGTATCGAATTTGCCGTGTCAAATTTGAACCACCCATATGTGATATTGTGTGTATAGTCATTAAGATCTAATGTTACATCTATTTTATAGTTCATGAAGCCCGTGTACCAAAACTTTATAGAGAAAGGTATGCAGGAAATGGCTGTACGAGCAGCTGAAGCGGCGATATCAAACTCGACGAGCACGTCGTCCGTTCCGAATGGTAAACTCCACCAATCGTGATGTTTCACAGTCTCTCTGGTCTGCCGTAACGGTTACCCAAACCCCTGGTTTCAGACAATTTTATCCCCTACACTCACGACAATTTCTGGTCTGTTTTGTTAGTTTGTTGTTGCTTTTATGAAAATTTTAGAGCTACAAGTCGGTTTGTTGCTGCTTTTCGATTAATAAATATTTGTATATAAAAACGTACGCACACATTTCCTTGAAAAAAAAAATCTGATGTAAATATGCCGTGTTATCAGTGTAAATTGAAATTAAATCATCGTGAGTGTAGCGGGGGGAAATTTAACCATGTGATATATTGGGCAATGCTGGTATTATACATTTATTTTATGTACTTTTGTTTTCTTTTTCGTGTAAATATGGTTTTGGTAATAAAATCTTTTTAAAATTACTTTTATTAAATTTGATAGTCTTTTGAAGTACCGATTACCATTTTTGCAATTTCAATCTCACTGTTATGTACAGTTCGCAAAATCATGTGTTATTAATTGTAGGGACTTATGAAGCTTTCTGTTTAATGCAAATGTTTGATTTCTTGCGAAGATGTCATTTTATGGTAACTAAACGAGAAATCTAGGTACGTTATTCATCCAAGCATTTGCATTAAATAATAAACTTCTTGTTTTCAAAATTCGTAAAAATTGGTACCTTTATTTAGTTTTTAAAACACATCGAGGGCAATAAAAACTTGCATTTTACAGCAGCTTACATGTCTTTACATTGTTTTCTCACATTTATTTAAGTTGTGTAGGATTGCATATTTTTTGTTTTAAATTATAAACGTTGGAAAGTTGATTATATCGAGAAAAAAAATCACCCAAGTGCCTTTAATATAACTGATTATTTATGTTTTACTGTTCGTAAATGTCCTAATCGCAAATTGATCCAATTTAAATTGGTTGCATGAGTAACTCCAGACATTAGAATGTTTACGAACTACTCTAAGTATAATTTATTTACGTTGACTGTGTCGTACTAAGTTATATAATTGTAAAGTTAGTCGTAGTTTGTAATAACATGTTTTACAAACGTTTCTTTTTGTGATCATAACGAAACTTAAAAGATTTACTGTTAAGAATTATAACTGTGCAGCACAGAAAATATATATATAGATATGGTATAAAATGACGCAAAAAAGATCCAGTAAAATTAACCAAAAAAAAAATACATCGCTATTTATCGGGAACAAAGTGTTTTATTTTTTTTTATTTAACGTTGAAAATTCGCCTCTTAAACAAATGTATGTATGAGTAGGTTTAATTTATTCCTGTACAAAAATAATAGTTTATAAATTTTAGCTCAACTGTTTTGCGTTTTGGGGAAATTGTTAATATGAAAGATGAATCAATTTGAATGTAACTCTGTATTCGTTTGGGTTTATAATAAATTGATATTTTTATTTATTGTGCATTATTTTAGTTTTAATTGCTTTGTGTTGTGTGTGTTGTAGTTGTATGATTCACTTATTGTACCTCCAAGGTACATAATTTATTTAACTGGTCGTGTTGACCAGTACAATTGTATTATAATATATATCCCGTTTAAAAATTCCCACCCCTTCTAGGGAATTTTTGGACCAAATTTGGCAGAAACATTGGACTAGTCTAAGGTAACAATTGATTAAAATTTGATAAAGAAAACACTTCATCTTTTTGATTTTTCTTTAATAATGTGTTGGTCCGCCCCTATTTCTGATACACTCACTGACCCGCCTTGACATTGATTCCAGCAGGTGATCAATGTCTTCTTGGGATATGGCATCCCAAGCAGCCTGTACTTCATGCCGTAGAGCTTCTATTGTCAACGGTGGGTTCGGCACACGTGCTCAATGGGCGACAAATCGGGAGATCTTGCAGGCCAAGGCAAAAGATTAACATTGGCCTCTTCAAAGAAGTCAAGAGAAACCCTTGCTACGTGAGGTCGTGCATTATATTGCTGGAAAAGTGGGTCTTCGGCCCTCGAAGATATGGAAGAACATGTGGCTCTACCACTTCGTCAATGTAGCGTCGGGCGGTCATACTGCCCCGAATGAAGAGCAAGGGTGACCTACTGCCGTAAGCAATAGCACCCCACACCATCAACCCCACAGTTCGGTGAACATGCCTCGCAATCGAAAAATCAGGATTGCGCTTTTCTCCACGTCTTCGTCTAAAAGTCATCCGACCATCATGCATTCCTAAACAAAATCGCGATTCGTCACTAAAGACAACTCGATGCCACTCCAAGTTCCATTGAAGTCTTTCCGTGCACCAGGGCAAACGTTCCTGACGATGTTGAGCAGTGAGGGGTAGCACAAGATGTGGGCGGTAAGACAGCAAGCCAAAGGTTCTTATTCGACGATAAACTGTTCGCAAGCCTATCGGACGACCTTGTTCACCTAACCATTAGAGTAGAGAATCGGTCTCTCAAGGCCATTAGTCTTAAGCGGCGATCTTGACGTTCATTGGTTCGTCTGTGAGCCCCAGTGCCTCTTCTCCGACGTTCAACCCCATGTTCAGACCACGCTTGATAAACACACATTATTGTCGAGTGGTGCCGTCCCAAACGGTTGCCGATTTCTCTAAACGACAAACCTGCTTCTCGTAAACCAACAATCCGCCCTCGGTCAAAGTCACTCAACTGCTGGTAAACTTAAGGTCTCCTTCCTCTAGGCATCATTAAACACTTGAAATACTTTAAACTAAAGAACGGGATCCGAAAAAGTGGAACAAATTCAAAAAATGACTCGATAATTGCTTATCTATCACCACCTCTAAAAAATGACACAAACGTCAAAAATCCCATGACTACTTGATGATTGGGTTTCAAATTTTAATCAAATATTTCCCTGGACTAGTCGACTATTCCTGCCAAATTTAGTCCAAAAATTCCCACCCCTTCTAAGTGGTGCAGTTTATATGTCACTGAGTATATTTAATTGTATATTATTTCACAAAAAGTTGGAAACAAAACTACTTTAATTCATATCAATTTTACAGACTTCAAGGTGATGTTTGTATAATAATGGTAATGTTTATTGACTACAGACAAGACATCCAAATTAATACAGTTTTGTACATAAAACATAGAAAAAGGAAAAAAGCATGCCCATCTTGTGGTCAAACGATACTAAAATTAGTTGAACACGAAGCATCCAGCTGCTCCTCCTTAAATACATTATTAGCTAAACTTAACTTAAAGAAGCAAAACTAGACTACTAGAGACCAAATGAAAATGAAAAAACAATACAAGAAAATGAAAAGAGAAACCCGGAGCATCCATGTAATCGATAACAAATCTGACTGTGAAAAAATCTCAGGTCAAGAGATATCATTATAGGACCTGACTACATTATATGAGAATGAACGTTTATTTACCCCAGAAACTATAATTTTATGATGTTATATTGGTGACAATTTTGTAAATACACATGTCAAAACCTGATGTTTATTCTAACCTATACATTTATTGTCAACATTAGTGGATCATAATAATTACCTAGCATTTTTAAGAAGACTACCTTTAAAACAACACTCATATGCATGGTCATTGATTTAATTAACAATCATGGACAAGCCATCGAAAATAGAACAATTTTTCTTGTACAATAACATGGTTTGCCTCATAAAAGCTTTGGAAGGGAAATTTACAACCGTAGATTTCAGGGATGAGTCCTGTGTAACTGGAAAAATCATCAACGTCGACGGTTTCATGAATATCGAAATGGAACAATGTACGTTCTACAATAGCAGAGGTACGTCAGATAAGTAAATAATTTCTGCAATGCTTTTGCAACTATATTTCGTGCACAGGATCCGAGTTTCCCTTCGATTCGTTCTACGTCAAAGCAAGAAACATACGATATGTCCATGTTCCGAAAGGCGAAAGTGCCATTCAGTTGATCGAACATCAGTTGAACAATATGAATCCGAAGAGACCGGAGAGAGATACCAAGAGGACGTTCAAACAAAAACGGGCGTTTAAATATCACAAGGAGACGGTGATGAATCTTGGCAATAAAAGTGCAAATTAGTTCTTTAGTGTTTTAATTGAAATTAATGATAAGAGCAACTACTATAAATATATTTTCTTACTTTTATATATTTGCTTATTAAACAGTTGCTAATAAAACAAATTTTTCAGAAACGTTCCTTAATGTTTTGTTTGGCGTCATCAATATTTATTTATAATTTTTTATGTTACAATAAAATTAAGAATGAATTATTTATTAATGCAATTTTAAAATAGAAAAATGAAGATCACCAATATTTAAAAGGACGAATAATTAGTCGATACAATGGATACAAATGGATACAAAAAACGGTACAAAATAAATATAGTACTGCAAACAACAAGACAACTGTGAACAGAAATTATGAAAATAATCATAATCCCATTTAAAAGCGGTGGGAAAGACAGAAAGACAAATGCTTTACAAATGCCCAAAAAAAGAGAAAAATAAATTCTATATCTTGGAGAATGAATGAACAGCAAAAGTTACTGAAACAATAGAAAAGCATGCGTAGAAGTAATGCAAAGATAATTGAAACAAACTTACCCTTATCACACAGTACTGTGTGATAAGAGTAAGTTTGTTTCAATTTATTTGCCAACCACCATCTTCAATTTACTATCAAAGATAGGGAAAGAGGAAGTATATAGAACAATAAAGAGATGTGTCTTCTGGGCGTTGCCGTGTTTTTTGAAGTAAACTTGACGTTTCGCTGATCATACTGTCAGCTTCTTCAGAAGGTTTCCAAAGATTGGTGTTGATATCTTTTTCTCCGCGTTATATAGCCGGTCGTTGATGCGTATCCGTTACGTTCCGTTGATCCGGATCCGTTATCGTCCGCTGATCCGTGCCCGATGCGTCTCCTGGATTCGCCCTTGGTGGTCCAGGCTGCGTGGTCGATGGTTCTTGCCGTGTCTTCGATGGTCCTTTCAGTGCCAATTTCCAAACTTTGCTCAGTCTGTACCCATCTTCTCGGTTGAAGTTGTTCGGGTTCTTCATTATTTCCAAAGATTCTCTCACTATCCGTGGGTAGTATTGACTGTTTCTAGCGAGGATCTTGACGTCGTAATCGATGATATGATTGCTTCCCGTGTGGTAGTGCTCAGCTACTGCGGATTTTTCTGTCCTACCATGCTCCATGTCTCTGCGATGCTCGTTTACTCTGGCACTGTATGCTGCGTCCAGTTTGTCCAATATACAATTTCCCGCACTGACATTGAAGCTCGTATATTCCTTTAACTCGTAATCTTGGTATCGAGTCTTTATTTGACGGAAGCAGTTCTTTTATTTTCTTAGCGGTGCCGAATCTGACGTCGATATTTTTCTTCTGTAGAGTTTTCTTCAGCCTATCCGTCACTCCGGCAATGTAAGGTATCATCGCGTATCTTATTCTTAGCTCTGGCAAGTCTCTCAATCTCCTGTGATTTGTAGCCGTTTTTCTGCAATGCGTCCTTCACATGTTGGATTTCTTTAGTTTTGTTGCTAGGATCACCAATCCTGTCTGCTCTGCGTAGCAGTGTTGTGACTAACGATCGTTTCTGCTGTGGATGGTGATGAGAGTCTGCGTGTAGATATAGCAGAGGAAGATGATTGTGGAAATAAAATATTGCGAGCCATATTTGGAGGAAAACGAGCTGAAGAACAAGAACATCAGCCAATAGAAAAGATGAAGAGGAATATTCAGCAAGTATTATAAAGAAAATTGTGAAACCACTGATTATGGAAAAAAGTTTATTTCTAGAAAGACCTTATTGCAAAAAAAGATGTAACAATAAACTTTAATATTGCTCGCGTTTCATTCACCGACTGGTCATGACACAAGATAACATGAAACGATATTTTACGGTGGGACACTTGCATTAGGTTTAATTCATTGATCTGCTTCAACAGAAACTTTAATTATGAAAATTCTGTATGCCAAATTATTAGTTTGTTATAAATGCGGGGGGCAAGGAACTCTTGGTTTGCTTGTATTTGATCATTTTTACTTTCTTATACTTTATGTATAAGGATAGTAATCATGAAAATGTATCTCGAGATTTTAATAGAAATATACGTTTTGACCTCAGCGTAAGCCTATTCTATTTTCGTAAAGACTATTAAAGCTATAACACTATGAAACTTCAAGCTTGAGATCTGTATATAGCGAGAAAGAAAACGTCATATTTTTAAAGCAATATCTCAACCAGAAGTGATGGTTCACACATCACCTTTTTCCATATAACGAAAACAGTAGTTGTAGAGAAAATGTTCTATAAAATATTTTGAAATTTTAAACAACTTTTATTTGACAATTTCTTTTGAAAAATTGCATACAAGTGTAAGAAAGTTCAGTGTTGACGACTGCAGCAACCTGCTACTACTAAACGTCGTCTGCATTTTGAATTGTCTAGCTTCAAATGCTGAACTGTAAATAACTAAAACACCCCCGTTGTAATTTGAACTTTATTTTTCATCTTTTACTTACGGCATTAAATATAAATTGCTCTGAATATAACCATTTAATTGTGTAAGGGGATTCTTTAAATGGCTAAACATTATCAAAAAATAAAAAAGTACTTCAGTTTGCAATTACTATTTAATTAAATCAGTGCTTTACAGTGGTTATAATTCAAATAAAAAAAAAATCTCTAACAGTCTCAAATATTTAATAATTAAAAAAATGTACATTTAATATTGCAGTAATATGCGTCAAATTATTATTGGCCACCTCGTAAACGCAATACCAAATGCAAGGTGGATTCCTTCTGGATGTTGTAATCGGAGAGGGTGCGACCATCTTCCAATTGTTTTCCGGCAAAGATCAATCGCTGCTGGTCTGGTGGGATACCCTCTTTATCCTGGATTTTGGCCTTGACGTTTTCAATAGTGTCGGACGGTTCCACTTCCAAGGTGATCGTCTTTCCAGTCAACGTCTTGACAAAAATTTGCATTCCACCCCTAAGGCGCAATACCAAATGAAGTGTAGATTCCTTTTGGATGTTGTAGTCAGAGAGTGTACGACCATCTTCTAGCTGTTTTCCTGCAAAGATTAAACGCTGCTGGTCTGGTGGGATACCTTCTTTGTCTTGGATTTTCGCTTTGACATTTTCTATGGTATCTGAAGGCTCGACTTCCAGAGTGATGGTCTTTCCAGTCAAAGTTTTAACGAAGATCTGCATACCGCCTCTCAATCGCAAAACCAAATGTAAAGTGGATTCTTTTTGGATGTTATAGTCCGAAAGAGTACGTCCATCTTCCAATTGTTTGCCAGCAAAAATTAAACGTTGCTGATCTGGTGGGATACCTTCCTTGTCTTGGATCTTCGCCTTCACGTTCTCAATGGTGTCAGAGGGCTCAACTTCCAATGTAATCGTCTTTCCTGTTAAAGTTTTAACGAAAATTTGCATACCTCCTCTCAATCGCAAGACTAAATGCAAAGTAGATTCCTTTTGGATGTTGTAGTCTGAAAGTGTGCGTCCATCCTCTAGTTGTTTACCAGCAAAGATCAACCGTTGCTGATCTGGTGGGATGCCTTCTTTATCTTGGATTTTGGCTTTCACGTTTTCAATGGTGTCTGATGGCTCCACTTCTAACGTGATTGTCTTACCTGTTAGAGTTTTGACGAAAATCTGCATCCCACCTCGAAGACGCAACACCAAATGTAAGGTGGACTCTTTTTGGATGTTGTAATCGGATAAAGTACGTCCATCTTCAAGTTGTTTACCAGCGAAAATAAGACGTTGCTGATCTGGTGGAATGCCTTCCTTATCTTGGATCTTAGCTTTTACATTTTCAATTGTGTCTGACGGTTCGACTTCTAATGTGATGGTCTTTCCGGTTAATGTCTTGACAAAGATCTGCATTCCACCTCGCAGACGCAAAACTAAATGCAACGTCGATTCTTTTTGAATGTTGTAGTCTGATAGGGTCCTACCATCTTCCAATTGTTTACCGGCAAAGATTAACCGTTGTTGATCTGGAGGAATGCCTTCTTTGTCTTGAATTTTAGCCTTTACGTTCTCGATGGTGTCTGACGGCTCAACTTCCAAAGTAATGGTCTTTCCAGTCAACGTTTTCACGAATATCTGCATTCCACCTCGCAGACGCAACACCAAATGCAAAGTCGATTCTTTCTGGATGTTGTAATCAGAAAGAGTACGTCCATCTTCAAGTTGTTTTCCGGCGAAAATAAGACGCTGTTGATCTGGTGGGATGCCTTCTTTATCTTGAATCTTGGCCTTCACATTCTCAATAGTATCAGACGGCTCGACTTCCAACGTAATCGTCTTTCCCGTTAAAGTTTTAACGAAGATCTGCATTCCACCTCGGAGGCGCAAAACCAAATGCAAAGTAGATTCTTTCTGGATGTTGTAGTCTGAAAGAGTACGTCCATCTTCAAGTTGTTTGCCGGCGAAAATCAAACGCTGTTGATCTGGTGGGATGCCTTCCTTATCTTGAATCTTGGCCTTTACGTTCTCAATAGTATCAGACGGCTCCACTTCCAACGTAATCGTTTTTCCTGTTAATGTTTTAACGAAGATCTGCATGCCACCACGGAGACGCAACACCAAATGCAAAGTTGACTCTTTCTGGATGTTGTAGTCTGAAAGAGTACGTCCATCTTCAAGCTGTTTTCCGGCGAAAATCAATCGCTGTTGATCTGGCGGAATTCCTTCTTTGTCTTGGATCTTGGCCTTGACGTTTTCAATTGTATCGGAGGGTTCAACTTCCAAAGTGATGGTCTTGCCGGTCAAGGTCTTAACGAAGATCTGCATGCCTCCACGGAGTCTCAAAACCAAATGGAGAGTAGATTCTTTCTGGATGTTGTAGTCAGACAAAGTGCGCCCGTCTTCCAATTGCTTTCCTGCGAAAATCAACCTCTGCTGATCAGGCGGAATTCCCTCCTTGTCTTGAATTTTCGCCTTCACGTTTTCGATCGTATCGGACGGCTCAACCTCCAAGGTGATCGTCTTACCAGTCAAGGTCTTCACGAAAATCTGCATTCTGAAAAGGAAAAATCGGTGAAAATAACTGCGTAAAAAAAATCAGATGACTAAACAAAATCGATACCGTGCGAAGATGGCGGATGACTAATCCACCATTTTAATTTCGCAATTGCGTGTTTAGGAAGCGAAACGCGAGAAAACTCCGAATTTTAAAAGCGTACCTTAATAATTGCTGGATGATTTATGACAGAACAATAAAAATTTTGTTAATTTAAACAAAACAAATGAGACGGAAAATAACGAACGTTTTGGAAACAAATTCGCCGAATTTGTCAAAATCACTCGCGGTTAGTTATTAAATTAAACACAATGAAATTAAGAAACTTACCTTGCTTTTCTTTATATTCGCAAAATTTTAAACAACACTAGTGCTTTATAACTCTTTTTCAAGTCGATTATACGCCCGTTCCTGCTCCGTTCGTGTTTATATAGCTTCGTTCGTCCCCACTACTTATAGCCTCGAACCCAAATCTTCCGATGGTATTTATTTTACGAAACTTTGCAACTGCCCTCAATTTAAATTGGATTGATTGATTTCTGAATTCGACTTTCAATTTAACAACTGTAATTTAAAAAACGTGCAGAAAGAAACGACAAATTTCGTTCATTTTTGGATTTGCTGGTCGATACGAAATTCGTTTATGTTGGTATGATAAGTGCCAACGTCTAGAAACTTCTCCAAATTCCTAAATCTTTTGTTTTGTGAACATGACTTATCATTTTCTGGAACTCATTAATTTCACAATTTCTATTTTTTCCAACGCACACAGTAATTGTGACGCATTCATGCGTCGTAAAAATTATTACTATAAATATCCATGACAATATTTCTACGTGTCAATTATCGACCAACCATATGTAAAGAATCAAATGAGATTGTAATTAATTGGTTGCAATGTTATTTATTACTTGTCTCGTATGAAATAATTTGTAAACTCAAATAGTAATTGGGAAATAATTTAATTGCTTCCGTAAGGTAGCATATTTTGTTGACGAAATTTCCTTTCAAGAACGTCCTATTTTGAAAGCAATCTTTACATTTCGAAAATGGACATGATCTGCTGTCTCCTCAGTTTCAAGGCATGTCCCCACTCCCAGCCTATGCATGTGATGCCTTACCAGCCTGACCAGTAGCCAGGGCTGTTATAGTGCGCAGGTCTTTCCTGCTCAAACCCACAGAACAACTCAAACCCAATAGTGTCCTGGTGCGTGCAACAGATGGGCCGTTCAGTACTATCTTAGAATGTCTCATTCCCTGGCACTCCTGCCAGTATTCAAGTACCTTGTGCTCCATCCAGCTCTTATTTGAGCTTCTGGGCAGGGCTCTTGTGATCCCAAGAGCCCTGCCCAGGCCCAGGTTCTGGGCCAATAAATTCCCGGTTAGGTCCGCTCTTTGCCAGGAAATCATCTGCTTCATATATTGCACAGACAGTTGGTCTATTTCATAAATATATTTTCAATACATCATTGCAATAATATAAATTCATCAATATAAATTCATAAAGGATCGTGTATGGAGGGGAATGTTGTAGAAACAGACAATGTCTTACTTTATTTATTTATTTAACAAATATGTAAGGCACCACATTACATTGTAAATATCACAAGGAGGTATGATAATGGCAAAAGTTATAGAGAAGAAAACGATTAATTTTAAATAATACATAGTTAGTTAGTTAGTTATAATTGAGTGGGGAGCTTATCGCCCCTCCACTGCGACCGCAAGGGTCTATTGTGGCTCACACTAATTATAGTTCACCCTCCATTCCCATTCTCTTGAAATAAAGGAGGATTTTAGTGGGTGAGATTCTGTCAAGTTCTCCCAGCTCCAGTTTTATAACGTGCTCTGTTGTTTCTTCCGTTTCACAGCATAGTCTGCACTCAGTGGCCTCAGCCACTCCCAGCCTATGCATATGATGCATAGGCTATGCCCAGTAGCCAGGGCTGTCAGAGTTCGCAGGTCTTTCCTGCCCAAACCTAACAGTATCCTGGTACGTGCCGCAGATGGGCCCTTTAGTACTATCTTGGAATATCTCATTCCCTTGCACTCCTGCCAGTTTTCTGGTACCTTGTGCTCCATCCAGCTCTTATTCAAGCTTCTGGCCAGGGCTCTTGTAATCCGAAATGGACCAATAAATTTTCGGTTAGCTCCGCTCTTTGCCAGGGAATCGGCGGCTTCGTTTCCCTCTATTCCAGCGTGTCCGGGTATCCAGACCAGGTTTGAGAGAGCACTGCGCGGCAGTCCCTGGCCGACATCAATATACATTGATTGTCAGCAAGGACTTGCAGTGCTGTTCTGCTGTCAGAAATTTTTTTTATCGTCCTGTGCTGCCGAGAGCTTCTTAATAGCTCTCTTGCGCACATTTCAATGGCATAGACTTCTGCCTGTTGGATCAAGACTGAATTCTAATCCAGTTCTTGCTTTGCGGCAGAACACTCCAGCTCCTGCTCCTTCAGTTGTCCTAGACCCATCCGTAAACCAGCTCGAATCTGCCTGTAACAGGGCGACTTGATTACGCTCCCATTCGTCTCTAGAGGGAACTATGACTTTGTAAGGCAGTCCGAAGCTGTATATTGTAGACATTGTATCAGCCCTCATATCCAGGATGTCATCCGCTTCAATGTCGGACGACAGCCCGTTCCGCATGAAGGCCAATGTCTGCGGCCTTTGCATCTCTGCATTGTGAAATCGATGTGTTGCCTTCCTGGCCTCACTTTGCAGCAAAATATGCAAAGGAGGAAGATCCAGTAGCACTTCCATGGCAGCTGACGGCGTAGTGCTTAACGCCCCAGTTACCGATATGCTGGCCATTCTCTGCAGGCTTGCCAGTTTTACTCTGGCTGTCCTTCGTGAGGAGACAATCCATCAGACAATACAGCCATACGTAGTGATTGGTCTAATAACCACCACGTATAGCCAGTACATTTGCTTGGGGACCAATCCCCACGTTTTTCCACAGATTCTTCGGCACATCCAAAGTGCTTGTCTAGCCTTTTGTGCCGTTTTTTCCATATGGGAGTTCCAGTTGAGCTTTCTATCTAGTGTCACCCCTAGATATTTTTCCTCCTCCGCCAATGGTATCGTTTCACCTTTCAGTATGGGTTGGTTGAGATTCTCAAACTTACTCCTGTTGGTGAATGGAACAATAACTGTTTTACGAGGGTTTATAGCTAGTTGCTCCCCCTCGCACCAGCATTGTATGACATTTAGCGCTTCTTGCAGTATTGCAGAGATGATTGCTTCATCGCTGCCTCTTACAAGAATAACAATATCATCAGCAAAGGCCTGTATGTCGACCTCGAAACTGCTGACAATGGCAAGTAGGTCGTCCACCAGAAGAGTCCACAGTAGGGGGGAAAGAACCGCTCCTTGTGGGCAGCCTCTTACCGCCCTAAATCTTACTGTTTCTTCACACAATGATGTGGTCATTGTTCTGGACTTGAGCATAGCTCCTATCCAGTCAGCCACCATAGGCGCCACCCCTCTCGCTGCAACAGCTTTACAGAGGGATAAAGGTAGTGCTGCGTTGAATGCTTCTTCTATGTCAAGGAAGGCAGCCACCGCAATCCCTTTGCACTCTAGGGATTGGGTAATCTTCCCGACAAGGTTGTTCAGCGCCAGGTCTGTTGATTTGCCCTATTGATAGGCATACTGATGGACATTCAGGGGATTAGTAGCTAGTACTTCCCTCCGTATATACCCATCAACCACCTCTTCTAAGGTCTTCAGGATGAAGGACATCAGGCTAATGGGTCCAAAGGATTTTGGGTGTGGCTCTACTCGTCCCACTTTTGGTATGTATACCACCCTCACCTCCGTCCAGCTGGATGGAATGTAATTCCATGCTAGACTAGCTTTGAACAATCTGACAAGGTGCGGGATCAGTGTCTCCCGTCCTTGTTGCAGTAGTACCGGTAGGATACCATCTCCTCCCAGTGACTTGAACGTTTGGAAGGACTTAACCGACTTTTTTCAGTGTCGCCCAGTCCTCTTTTTTTGGTTGTTTGTCTCGACACATAGGGGCCGGGCTGACGGTTATTTCATCGCTCAGAAGCAGGCAATCAGGGAAGTGAGTTTGGGCCAGAATCTCTAACGTTTCTTTTCCTGAGTCCGTAAATGTGCCATCTGGTCGTTTTATTGCCCCTAGCATCTGTGTCGGCTCTCTGGATAGAATCTTGTGAATTCGTGCGCTGCTAGGGGTATCGTTTACCCTCCCCTCCCTTACTTGGTCCGCGGCTATATCAATCCTCTTGGCTAAGACGGTTAAGTCACGACCCCCCGCCTAGGCTTCCAGGAAATGCCTGGTTTAGCGGCGAAGCTTGCAAGATGCAGTCCTCCGCCGGCATCGTTTATCCTTGTGCAGGCCCTTGGCCATGACACAACAGCCGGGCAGGATGGATCGTTAAGGCTGAGCATTTTTGTCAACCCCTCACCATTCAGTCATCGGTATGATACCTCCACCTTGGCTTGGGTTCATCTGTTGGTCCACGGGCCCTTATTCAATATATTCAGGAGAAAACCGTCATTGCAAAGGCGGGCTCCCACATCCGCCACCCAGGGGACGCGCTCAGTAGGAGTAACGATATCTCCCCTGAGACGTAGATATGTAACAAGGTTATCGTTTAACCTTCCTTTTTTTCGATCATAGGTTCTTAATTGAAACTTCACCATTTACCATTGTTTTTCAACTAAATATAATAGCTTGGCATTTATTTCAATTACTTAATTAATTAAGATTATTAAAGGGTTGCAGCAGAATAATTGTCAGCTCATCGTTTATCGCCAAATTGATATCATCACATCAAATAAAGTGCTAGAGAGGCGTTCCTACATCAATTCAGTGGCACCATACGCCAAAAGCAACTCCACAATACATCAAGGCATCATATGAAAATAGAAATAGCACACAATACAGCTAATACGATACATAGTTTCCTACAGGGCCCCTTTCTGGCGCCCGCCGGGTCCCACGTTGGCACAACTACAACTGCACTGCTGCAAATTTATCCAAGTATAAGAAAGTTCAGTGCAGATTTGATTAGATATTACATATCTTCATAGCAGTGGCGGCTTGTCAGAGGAGGCAACGGAGGCAATGCCTCCCTTAATCATTTTGTATGACATTTTTTTGTAATTAATTTTTTTCTATACATGAGTGTTGTTTTTTGTATTAAAAACGCGTATTTTAGTAAATAGTTGTAGTTGTAGAAATTACAATTTTCAAACATCCCAAGATCTTATAGCGCGAAAATATTGTGAAATTTTTGCCGGCCAGAGGCAAACAAAAATTCAGTCTCACAAACTGCTGCATTTGACGCGGTGAACCGATACAAAACCTAGCGCAGTCCGTATTAACTAGAGACTTTTCTCGATAAAAACACATCTGCTGGAGGTACGCCGCCAGACGCTGCGTCACGACACATGAATACTCCCACTCTCCCACTGTTTCTCGTGCAGTTGTGTGACGCATTAATGTTGGTGATGGTGACATATTGCTGTTACTAAGGTAAAGTAATTTTCTACAGTTTATTGATCGTATTTATTGTATTGAGCACTAAAGTATCTAGTTTATCTTTTACCTTAAACATTTTCGATATTTCGATCAATACAAATAAAAATCATTTAATATTTACATGCGGGCCGTTGTACATTACACTCATTTGAGTTTGCCTCCTTAAGTAGCAAACCCACGAGCCGCCACTGCTTCATAGCTAT
Source organism: Geotrupes spiniger (assembly GCA_959613385.1). Taxonomy (NCBI): domain Eukaryota; kingdom Metazoa; phylum Arthropoda; class Insecta; order Coleoptera; family Geotrupidae; genus Geotrupes; species Geotrupes spiniger. The sequence continues at coordinate 42,801,399 of OY390731.1, read as the reverse complement.
TAAAAATAATCTAACCTCACTTACCTTCATCACATAGAACAGCAATAAAACCTCTTTTGTACAATTTGAAACTATCTTTACACTCGTAATGTGACATGTGTGTGACCATACATAAATTATAAAAAAAGTTAAATTAGAACATGTAGCATGTAGTTCAATCAATTTTAAATTTGTGTATTATGATTTATTGTGTAGATTATCGTATTTCGTTTATGGTGATAAATAAAGTAAGAGGTGTGGTTATTTTCAGTTACACTATGTATATAAAACTAGACGTCAATTATATGGGCCTTTAGGGAAGAATTCACAAAATCTAATAATACATGTTTTATTAAATAAACAAGTTTGGTGTGGCACTTACATTCCGCCCAGATTATATAATCACATGTAATGTATAAAAAATACACAATCAAATAAAAAAATTAGTTTTATTAAATAACATTTAAATAATACAAGCAAAATAGAATTTATTTAAAATACTATAATATATTGACTTTTGGAAAATCTTTTACACTGGCGATTTGTAAATGACTTGCCACATGGTAATAGTTAATATACAGGAAATTATGAAATAATTTAATGGTAAGTATTAATAAAATGAAATAAACGCAACGTAACTAACAATACCATATTATAACATAGTTTTGTAAGTAGGTAGCTATACAAAATGAACTTTTATTAAATTAAATATTAGTATACTAAGGAGTCGTAAAAAAGAACAAAATAATGGTCCCACGGCCAATATACAGAATGTGCAAACTTTACTTAAATTAAACTAGATTTGCCTCACAACATCATAAATCACAATAGTTCAATTTGAAACTTCTGATATTACTAATATATGGCAACTAATTTATTTTTAACGGAAAAACAAAAATATATAATTCTAATTTAATTCAATGTACACAATCAAAACGATGAACTAAAATCAAATCATATGTCTGATGCGACAAGCAGTACCAACTCATGCATCCTTGTAGACAAAAACTGGTAATTGTGAGCACTTGCGTGCACATGAACGAATAGTGCGCAAGTGTTGACATAATACGAATTTATAAAAATATGCACACCTTTCCTGCATGTATAATATATGTAATTATATAACCTTTCAGCTAATAGTTGTCAGTCGAGATTAGAACATGGAATAGGTAGGTTCTTGCGTTAAAGTCTAAAGGGTTCCCTTTCTTTGGGTTTTTTCAACGATGTTTCCGACGATCCAGCCTTCCGCAACAATTTTGATGCGGCTGTTTGCATTCCTGCTGGTACAGGAGTATTGGAACCCGATGGTGTACGTGTTCTGAAATCATCGAAACAATTAACTAAAGATAATGATAAATTATCAGTTAGAAAGCAACTCATAGTTCATAAATTTTATTTCTCGATGAAGTAATTTCTAATATTCTTATTGTGATTTTCATATGAAAGAAAATGTAAGAGAATTCATTTATGATGATGTAAAACATGTCACTGTTTGTTTTACATGTATATAAATCATTAATGGTGGGCTCATTCAGACGGAAATGAACTATGGCCTCAAGCAGAAATTTCCGCCTTTAGTCATGGTATGCTCGTAGTTCTATATTCTCACAATATTTATTTACATTTTCTGTATAAAGCCACAAAAAAACCTTAAAAAAATTCCTACTCAATAAACATAAGAGTAGTACTAGAAACAGTTACCTAGATGCAGTCCTGAGTGTTGGAGCACTAGGTGTTGTAGTTGATGTAGTACGAGTTTTGTTGACAGACCTGGTTAAAAAGTACATGCTTCAGTTAGTGTTGTTACTCGTTAAAAACATCACAAATACTCGCACTGTATTTTGAGATAATATGGAGCTATGAAAAACAAAACTTGTTTTCATCACATTATAAACCTCAACATCAATGCATTTTATATTAATTCAGATAAATTCTTTCATTCCATTTAATTAATCATTAAAGGTCAATTTTGACAATGGTGTATTTTGAATAGTACCTTTAATGCAAACTTTTTATTATGAAAAGATCTGTTAACATAACATCTGTTAACATTTTATTAACACTAAAAGAGTAGCACTGTAGATACATAAAAAAGTAACAAGTTAGTGGTTACAAGTTTGTACATTAACACATTGTAACTACCATAAATGAGTGATTATTTGAGTTATTTAGTGATAGTAACAATTTAAAAATTGTAACTATCAAATTTTGATTTCCGTAGCCGTTCCATATATATATCTCAACATTTTTTGAATCCATAGTAAATCCAGTACATGCATGTTCAACAGTTATTTAACGGACAAATTTGGAGGAGCAATTGGGTGCAAATATTATAATGAAAGTTAATAACTATTAGATAGACAGTATTTCAACATTGAAGGAACCCTATTTAAAGATTTGATAATAATGACATCCATAGGTTATAGTTATAATAAAATGCCAATATATCATTATAAGGAGAGATCAAAAAGTAACAACTGCAAAAAAATTCACTTGCATAAGATTGATAAGTTTTAGTGATATACAGTCGAATGCAGAAAAAAGTAGACACGAAATATTCGGCTGCTTGAACAAACTTGATATTAGCAATGTCATGTAAACGTCAGTATTGTCATTTCAGTGATATTTTAATGAACTGGTGAGCCATAAGCGTAGGTACCCTGAACTAGAGCCCCAAACCACCGTGACTGAATAAATAAGTCAAATATCACGTGGATTAAGAAAACTTACTGAGAAAAGTCACATTTATACAACAACAATTTGTGGAAAATCAATTACAGGAAACTATTTTTGTCTATTGTTTTTGCATTCAACTGTATTATGTGACAAAAATTTAAATTACATATTTTCCAACACAAATATATTTACTACTATTGCATCACATAAAACAATTACTAGTTTGGATATAAGTGAAAAAAACCTTTACCTATTTAAAGATATAGGTACTTTCGATTGCCCAGCAGACGAAATCAACTTGGTGCTTGTGAATGGAGAAAAAGAATGTTTATAAACTCCTTCTTGTGCACATACACGATACACAAAATTATTAAAAAGAACATTAGCAAAAAACACCACTGCAAGAACTATAATTCACATTTTCTAATTACTATTAGAAAAAACAACATTGCAAATAACACAAATAGTAACAAACATGCAATTCTATGTATTAATTTACCCAGAGGAAAAAGAGACAGAGCATGAACTTGAGGTGGAAGGCGACTCAGGTTCTGGGTCGCCACTAACCCCCTTGTACACAGGAATGCGAGACCTGCCCATAACATTAGCAAAAGCTTATATACAATAGAAGTAAAAATAGTACAAAATCGTACAGTAAATTCAAACAAACGCAATCAACTCGAAATTTGTAAAACAAATTATTTCGATAATCAGAGATTTGTGTACATAAAGCATTCATATATAATAACAAGTTATACATATGGTATATTACAATATAGTACTACAAAAAGTAATTTTTAAACTTTTCATATAATAAACCAAAATTTAATAATTATAATTCAGGAGGACGTTGTAAAAAGTAGGAAATTTACATATGACTGTAGACGTAAGTTAATTTTTACCTCATCGTTCCTAAAGTTGATAATGCTGGTATGCTCGATGCTCTCGGAATGGCAGATGATCTACCAAAATGTTAGAACATGCTGTATTAGTAATGCTTGGTATGGTAACGAGATGATTGTGTTAAAAATTGAATTATTGGCAAGATTTAATTTTGACACTGATAGAACGAAATGGAACAAGCACAATAGTTTCAATTAGCGCCTAGGTCACATTACGGAAAGTTCGTGCTATCTAGACCTTACGGTAATCACACTCCTTGCCAATATGCCAATCTTTTCCTTATTGTACTACAAAAATTCCAGAACCATCCAATGTATGAATGAACATTTTCCTAACAGAAAAAGTTTGAGAAAATAAAAATAAAAAGGAAAACATATTTCTCAATCAGAAACTACTACTACTGTGTAGTAAAATTGATTTTCGAAACCTGTTGACGAATAAAATCATTGGTCAGTAAGGCTAATTCAGCATAATTGAAGTTAAAAGGAAAATTTGTTTACATCATTTAAATACTTTGAATATACCCTCATATCCTGAAAAAGTGTCAAAAATATTAGTGTCAACATGAACTTATTGTCCTCTTTCATTTGTAAACATAATGTCTGAGCAAATTACAGAAATGACGAGAGCTTCTATTATTAGGAAATACCAAGATTGGTTAATTAGAGATAAACATGTTTAAGTTCGTCAATTTCCAAGGCTATTATTTTATTACCAGTTCAACTACTGTAACATAAAACACTTCAATGATGCTAAATAACATTTACAAGAAGTTCAGTTTACATTACTTAAATACTGCGAATTACTTGTATGCATTTCGACTAATCACGTCTTATTAGCCCGTGTAGAACATTAAGTCAAACTTCAAGTAACAGCATATAGTCTGTTTGATGGATATCTTCTTGTAATTTATAAATAAGACACTCTTCTATCAGCTAACAGCAATTTTTTGAGTGGGTGGAAAACCATTGCCAGTGCCATTGAAGGACGACATGTCTAGGTTAATAATGACAAATTCAAGATACTGTTTTGACCTGTTTGTCTGTAATAAACTAAAACTACACTGGTGGCAACAATTAGAGGATATTGATATTTTTAATATGTATCAGTTCCAATTTATGTTAGATACTACTAAATTAAAATTTTTAAATGCCACATTTGTCTTAGATATTTAAAGAAAGTGTAAAATTTATTAAAATTTTATTACATTGCGTTATAGTGTTTAAACTCTTAACAGTCAAATTGATTAAAATTTCACTTCAAAAATATGCCTCTATGTCACTTGACATCTGATGAGGCCAACCAAGCTGTTGGGATGCTTCAAATGGGCACAAAACAACTGGAAGTTACTGAAAGATTTGGAGTTTCCCAAAGCGTTAAGTAAGCTGTGGAACCGGCACAGGACGATCGGTAGTGTACGTCGCCGATGTGGACAAGGTCGTAGAAGGCGTACAACTGTTAGGAATGATAGATTTTTAATTTTAAATGTTAGAAGAAATCCAACAATCGCTGCCACTACACTACTTCGTGAGCTTCAAAACGCTTCTGAAGCAAGACCGTCGATCAGGACAGTTGGGAATTGACTTTATTAAGTAGGTCAACAATCTATAAGACCCTTGCGACGTGTTTCTCTAACAGTTGCACATAAACAGAGCTGACTGGCATAGGCACAACAATGAGAAAATTGGGGTAATGAATGGCGGGCCATGAATCTCGATTCGGGTTATATAGTGACTCTAGACGGGTTCGGGTCTGGAGAACTAGAACCACTCCTCGACACCGTACTTTTGTTCAACAAATATACTCTGTTATGTTTTGGGAGGGCATTGCTCTAGGAATAAGGACAACACTGTACATTTGTGACAGAAACATGAAAGGTGTTGTCTATCAAAATGACATCATTAATAATATTGTAGTCCCCGTAGCATGTGCCATTGGGCAAAAATTTTAATTTTTAGACGATAGGGCACAAATTGATATTGACCATTTAATATTGAGCATGCCACGTCAAGTACATGCAGTAATTTAAGCGAGAGTGGCCATACTATTCATTAAAAATAAAACAAATAATTTTTAAATTAAAAAAAAATTTTTACTTTTGTGAATTTCTGTAATGTCAGTTTGATGGTTGATTTTCTTGTAACTTTTTTCGGCAATTTATCAGTAATATATTTTTTGTATATTAATATCAATAAACTTGTTTTTAAATCGGGTCTTTATATGAAATTTATAAATATCCCTTAATTCTTGCCGCCAGTTTATATTAACAGCTACCATGAACTACCCAATGATTTTTGCACGTTTTCATTCATAGCAAGGTTTTTTGCATGGTTAATTAATTAGCTATCTAATCTAGAGTTAGTTGCAAGCACAATTTTTGCTACCATTTTTTGAATGAAACAGGTTTTGAACAACCAACTTGTCTTTGGTATGAATTTCACCACACATACGTGCATTCGCCACTTAATGAAGAAGGTTCAGTAAATGAATTCTGCATGTCGATAAATATTTCACAATCCTCTCATATGCAAGAAGTTAATAATAAGCACAATACTTCAAAATTTTCTTTATACTTAATTTTTAAACTACTTTCATTTAAGATTTAGTTGCAATAAGTTGAATAATTTACATTAGAAACCATAGGCTTGGATTGATTCTCAGACAAAGTACAAAATAAAACAAATTAAATTCAGCAATATTAATGCTCAAGATAACAACATAGTTGTTGAAGTGTACATTTGGTACGTAATAAAATGCTGTGTGGTAATATTTAATTTGTTTTACTTTATTTTCCAACTACAGTCTCCGATTTACTATTAGAGACAAAGACCAAATTATATCTTTTTACAATAATTTCATTTTAAACAAGTATTAATGAAAGGATTTATATCTTCCGATGTTTTAATAGAATATATAACTACTATACCTTCCTGCCGGACTAGCAGGTGAGACTAGTCCAGTTGGTGTTCGTGGTCTGGAACCTGTAGTCCCATTCGCAACAGCTAACCGCCGAGGTGTTGATGTCCCGCTACGAGTGGTGGCAGATCTTCTAGGTATTCTCGATGGTGTTCCATCATCTGCAGCAATAATTAAATAAGTAAAACATTGTTGTAGCATAAACTGATACTACAATTACCTGTGCTATCCAGCGACAGATTTGATCCATGTCTGGACGGTGCTTTGCTTCCTGGTCGACTGCCAGCCCTTGATGTTGGCTGCGAACTAGGTCTTGAACCCCCTGGTGTTAATGTTGATCGGTACGATGATTTGCGAGTCTTTAAGGTGTTACCCTCCGTATCTGACTGTGAATCTGGTGTACCGGCGGTTGTACGTGATGTTCGTGTTGTGCTGCCCATAGGAACAGAACGACCGGATCTTTCCCGGACCTATCGACACAAGTAAACTCATAAAACAACAAAAACTAAAAATAGTCAATAATAGAACAAACGAACATTTTTCAAAGCCTTGAAGTTAGTGATTACATTGTCCTGATATTTTATAGATATATAGCTAGTGACACCAAATTTAAATCATTTGCAAACTGTAAAATCATTTAGTGCAGATAAGTCATTATGCAAATTGATTATAAAATTAAAATAGTAAATAAAGTTCCTTGTCCGTAAAATATGTATTAATAATATCTATATTATTTTTGGGACAAAATTTGTGTTTTAAATAAAAACATTATTAGAACTTGCGGTTTATTCACAGAATATTCTATAGTAGTACAGATCCAAATTCTATGAATATTATTTTGGAAAGTATTCTATTGATACTATTATTAAAATAATACAAACTAACGCTCTAAAAAATATATGTGAACTAATATTAAGAAAAAAACAATGGTTGCTCAGTGCACTTACAGTGCCACCAAGCTTACAAAAGCCCTGGAAATATATATGTGAACTAATTTCGTAAACAAACGATGCCAACCAATCACGTGCGATATTTGTGTCTGTTTCAAGACGCAAGGTACTTATCGTCGAATATTTAGGCAGCTGATACAGATTGTTGTTATGTTCGTGAATTGTAGCGTGAATCGCCGAAATACCTTTGGACCTGAATGTACTTTTTGAACATGCAGCTCCCCCATACACGCCCTCTCAGAGCTCTTGTAAGCTTGGTACTACAGTATTTATATACCGAATATGTTCAAATAATCACTTTATGAGAAGAAGAACTACACCAAATTGTATTTTCCGTTAAACAAAGCTTCAACATTTTGGGTAAGACTTTCTACATCAACTTGTATTGCAGCAAAATGACTTTGGGGGAAGTTCAATCTTGCAAATTTGACAAAAAATATTCCTTCAATGACTTGAAAATGTGCTTCTTTCATGTTTCATTACCAGTACCAAGTTAACTGCTGAACCTAGTGAACAAACCTTGTGGCTCTTTACAGGGAAATTGAGAATCGAATGACTGCACCCAAAAATGGTCGAAGATTTATTACATAAAAGAAGATTTCTATTTCTATTATCAGAGTACTCTTTTCGACTAGATAATTTTTTATTAAAAGTACATATCATATGTATGTTTGTTTAGATTTTCCAGTAATTCAGATTCTCATGAAACGGACACTATAATATATAATAAATATTAGCATATAATACTAAAATAAAAATGTTGAATTTTAAAAACTAACTTATAACTAAAAACATAAAATTTTAATCAAACACAGCACTACACCTACTTACCAAAGAGCAACCTTACCTTAGAAGTGAATGTTACTAAGACCTTTATCAAAAATTGTCCATTAATTTACCAAGTATCTTTCCTAATCATTAAAATTTGTTCATATGACATTACAAATTGAATACATTACAATGCAATATTATACATACCAGTGGAACTTGAGACAGGTACAACAATTTGTGATGGTCTTTCTCGGGTCCAATCATGGCAACTGCACAACCCAATCAAAATAACACCAAAAGATACTTATAATATATAGTTTAAATATGTCTGGGAACGTGATAGTGTGAAATATCTAAACAATGTTTTGATATTCACGTAGTATTATGTCTGGTGAATTTTATGTGGGGTGTAGTATGCAGATGCCAGAAAAATTCACAGCCAAACACAGATCAAGAAAACATAAAGCCCACACACATTACTCAACACGTTCAGTACGACAAGATGAATGAAAAGACAAACTAAATCAGTCACATCGCAAAAAAATCATATTACAAAAGTACAAGACCAAAGACCAAAGTGTATAATAAATAAAAGTTAAAAACAGCTAGTGTATATTACCCTATAGCAAGAATACTGATTGCTGTGCGCCATGTAAACGGTGGGTCCTGAGGTGGAGCCCACCTGCATTGGGTATGCGTTGCCAACCTCTCCTTTAGCACGTAGCTGCTCGAAAATAGGCATGAGTTCCGCCAAGTGCTCTTCAGCTAGAGATTACATGCATATCATCATAGAAAAAACAGTAGTCTAGTTGTGACTTTGTACAACCATAATAAAATAAAGATATAAGTATGTATGGGTGAGAGTTGAAGATTGGTCAAAGAGACGATCAATTGAAAATATACTGCAAACAAATATGACTTACATGCATATTGTCAATTGATTGATTATTTTCAATGTATATGTTGTATGTTGTGTTGCAGTAATATTATTTTGTTTTTGCATTTGATTATTGGAAACATGTTTTTTTTTGTTTAAAAATTCTGGCACATGACATTTTGAGTGTTTTGAACATACAGCTAAATAATTTTGTTCAATTGTCTGGCTAAAGTATCTTAGAACAACGCCATATAAAAATTTAGTGTAAGTTTAAACCTTATTGAGTTCCCTATCTACTAAATGTAATTTAAAGACAGTTTAAATTTTAATAAGGGGTATAGAATTCAACCCATGTAGTTCAACTAGACCCCGTAAAATATTAATTATTTTTAAAGAAATGCGAGTCTTTATTTATAAAATCAAAAACTATACAGAAAACTAATTCAATGGTATCAATTACTTTACAAAATTATTTTGGTTGAAAAATGCAATCATATTCAGCTCGAGTATGCAATGCCAATACCTATAAAAAAATCAAAAGTGCTTGTATAGAAAGCATCAAGATATTTATCTACAGCACTACATCACATTTACTTTCAAATCCTATGTGCATGAAATAATTATAGTTATGCACTAATTATATGGGAAGCACAAATATGTGTTTGTAAATGAGTAATGAGTGTTTATATTTCTCATTTTAAGTTTTAGCACATATTTAGTTACCTAATGCATTTCACAGTGTTTGGGTGAAACATTCGGGGCCTATAACCGAGGATAATCGACAAAGGATTAGAAAGAAATGGGAAAATAACGAGACACTTAACAATTCACAGAACATATGACTGATTCTCCTGAGGTGTAATGCTATTCTGTTCACATATGAGAACTTTATACTTTACCTTTACCTCATTACCTCACCGATCGAAATACTCGAAATCTATTACATACTACTAAAAACTTACGTGCAAGACTTACGAGAGTGCTGTAAGTACATCCCAGAGCTAGCAATACTACAACCAAGATGCAAACTACAGTGCTGTGCTTAATAAATGCAAAGGTCCTAAGACATACCAAGAAAAATTTTACACGCTCAACTAAGTAGGTTTTCCTCCTGCGATTTAAAGTATTTACATGAACTGATCGATTACATGAAATTACCAAATTTTAAAAATACCGATTAAAAAAATTGTAATCAATTTCTACCATTCAATTGCACATAACACCTCAAAGAATGGATTTTATATAGGTAAAAATTGAATTAAAGGTGTTCTTAATAAAATCTTTAATTTAGAAATGCCTTCAGTTACAGTTCTTAGAGGAGCTTCAACTAATCAAGCATTTATTCGTTTAATGGATGTCACAAAAATTATAATCATAAACTCTAAACATTATTTATATTGTTTAAAATTTCAAAAACCTTCACCAGTGAACCCATTCTTTTAGGTTGACCTGTGCTTTATATTAATGATTTGGTATTTTTTATTTATTCGTAATACCTTCGTGATAGGTCCTGTGGTCATTCGTAAAGAGCTAGCTGACGACCCGGAAGCAGGACTGGACATCGACGTTTTTGGCTTGAATGCGGTCATGGACTGAGACACACCATCGGCCAAGATGAATTGCTCACGCAGCTCAATGTTGGTGCGACCCTTGGCTGTGTAGTGCGCAAATAGGGTAGAGGTATTGGGAAGAGGTAATGAAGCATATGAAAGATCCCAGTGATTAAATAAATATGAATAATGGTGGGTGTGACGATATTGTGAGGATCAAATGTGAAAGAAAAGGAGTTAGTTTGTGTTCATATGGGAAAAGGAGGAAAAAAGAAACAAAAAATAAAATAAGCAAACTTCACAAAATACGTAAATTCATCACATGTAGACATTAGTAAAAAGCAATTTGTTGTGTGTGCTAATTATCCATGTTCCTTTTAATGTGCTTTATTTTGAATGGATGTAATAAATTTCGCAAACCCAGGCAGCAACTTCATTACAGTTTCATAATTTCACATCTAATTCACCTGAACTTGTTTCTAAGTATCTAGGATTAAATAACATGTGTTATTGAAAATTATGATTGTGGGACCTTGTTTTAGCAGGATCAAAAGAAATTCAATTCAATGAAAAAGGATCAACAGCATTCAATTAGTTTAATTTATATAATAAATATATATCTCTCTCGAACTATTTATTGAACTACTAAAATATAAAATTCTTGATGTTTAATGATTTTATTTAAACTAACTTATTTATCTACATTGTCAGTAAAATTGGAAGAGAAAAGACTGCTGCTTTATGCTATGTAGTATGTGGTAACAATTTAACATTAAGAAATATATCAAATTAACTTTCAGAAAAATCCAGTTATAAATGGCAAATTGATACTTGACACCATTATTTACAAACTAACTTTTAAAAGTTTTTTAGATTATAAAATATACGAGTCTTATATTGATAACCACTTGTTACTTTTCTGAACTTATAACACACTAAATTAAAATTAATAATGATAATAATGAAATAGTCCTGGGTTTTTGAAACATGGACTTACCATACAAAATTATTATAAAATTATGCCAAATGTACGTTTGAGTGTATTTAAAACATATAATATGAACAGCCACATTGTGAAACATTCTCAAATGTTTAACAACTTTGATGTTCGCAATTATGTAAAAAGCACACCACTGTGCCTTTGCGTGTGCATAAAATAATAAAAACACTACATAAACTATACAACTAATTTGAACAAAGGAGTAAAACGTTGGTGACATTTTTTATGCTATTTGGGAATTTACTATGACCAAATTTAATTCACCAAAATCTTACGATCATTTGATCAAACTGCACACACTAAACTGAGTAATTAAAACGTCTATCCAAGTAAAACACTTCTAAAACTATGTATGTATTGTGTGTTAATAAATAAAACCATGCACCAAAAATTTATATAATGAAACAGTAAACTGCAAATTATTCAGAATGGGTAATATTTTTTAAAATAAATTGTATAATATTCAAAAATCCTGTAAATCTTGTAAACTATGTACCCATAATAAAAATTTACAGTAAACAAGTTACACTATTCATTATGGTGGTAACACCCATGCAGGCTTACCAAGAGGGCACCAAGGCTCGTGCTGTTCAGGTTTATCAGGGTGAGGTATAGGTAATACTAACATAACTTTTAAAATAATATCGTAAATTTGATGGTTAAAATGTTTAACAAAGTTTCATAATTTATAAAAAAAAATTAAAAAAAAAAATAATATCCAGGATGTTAGTGACAAGGAGGAAACACAAAAAATCAATTAGTATTTTGTAACTAGCATTGTCAAAATTGCATATTCAATGTATATCGGTAGAATTTTTTTATTGATTGTCTTTGTTCATATAATTTTCATATCGGTAAACGATATACATTCTGCACATGGACCTTTTCCTATAAATCTGATCAAATTAAAATATAAGATGAGATTCTCATTTAGACAATCTCACAAAAGGCAAAGCAATTATTTTCCTCAGGAGACACAGTTAATTTTATTATATATTAATATATTTTACAGAATCAAATGGTTATATACACATGTCGGTAAGTTAAAGGTAGGGAAGGATTAAAAGCACAGGTTCAGACTCCAGTTAATTTTTGTTTATTTATCTTTAATTATTTTAGCCCGTCAAGTTTGTAATTTTTGTATAATTTCAAATAATCGTTTTCCATTGGTCAACGATCTGTGTTGTGTGTTGTGGTTATGCGTTCCCTATTGTTAGTTATTATTGATATCAATTTTCTATATGGTTGAAAAGTCATTTGAATATCAATATGGAAAATTGGTAGCAATGTATGAGACAAATGTTCATTGCTGTTATATTTGATGAAAGATTAACATATTTGACAAACTTACCTCTGCATGGATCATTCTTGAGAAGGAACTCATCTAGAGCTACCCAACCCCCACCTACACGTACCATTACGGTACTGCGTAGAATGCGGACAAGGCGTAACTTTTGACTTTCGCCAAACTGAAAAAAAATTGATTACATTAATATGTAAATAAAACTATAAAACCAAGTATTAACCACAGGTTTGGATAGTTTTAATTGAATTCCTGCTTAACATTCGCGTTCATTTTGCAATTTATGAGACAAAAGTTTCATAAATTGCCTCCTCTTTAAAAATCGTGTTTCCCGGTTTTATGAATAGTATTAACATTAACGGTCTGGAACACAAACACATTTGTACTGCTCTCAGCAAGCAGCAACCCAACCAGTATTTTGGGTGTATGAAGTTTGGAAGCAACATACTATTGTTTTGTATTATCAGGCACACAAAGCAAGCTTGCATTGAAATGTAGAGAAAAATTGATTGAACGGATAGTGAAACTATTAACGACTAATGAAAACAAAACGTACCCTATATTTGCCCTCACCAACTTGGAACACCCTAAATTTCTGACGACAAGTGCACAGCATTACGAGCCGTTTCACTTCGTCGTGGATTTTCTGAGCATCATGGTCAGGCTTCTTCTCCTCCCAGTCAGGTTTGAGAGCTGCTATGAATTCCTTCCAATCAATAAGACCACGATTATTTCGATCAAACATGTCGGCTACTTCTTTCATTTCCAGTCGGTTTGTGTCAAATTCTAACAGAGGAATATAAAAAAAGTTAGAAATCCTTAAATCATAATCAAGTTTTACTTACTGGTGTTTATAATTCCGTCGATGAAGTCTCCTCTCGGAATTAAGCCATTGTTGTCTTTATCCATTTTTCTAAAGAGATCTGTAAGTCTCGATTTCTTATGGTTCATAAATTTCAAAAACTGCAAAATAATAAGAGAATTATTATGTTGTAAAGAAGTAATTCATACAAACTCACTCTCTTCCTCCAATCGTCCCAGGAGAAATTATCTGCTCGTTGTTTTTCTTTCAAATAGGCCAAATGACTGTATAATTCTCTCTGTCTTTCCCAAGACAACATCCACACATGTCGCCATTTGTCGTAAAGCATTTTAACACGTGGGCTCTTGAATTCTGGTTCACCACTATGTCAAACAAAAATTAAAGACATTAAGGTAGTGCAGCAGAAAATGTATATTGATTAATTTGGTTATAAAATCCCATCAACATATTAAAAAATTCCCCAACGCCAAGTGAATGGGCCATAAGTAAAAGACATAACAGAATTTCATTATTCTGCCAACTTTACCAATGCTTAATTCTTTTTTGTTACTTACCCTTGGCATCATGGGCATTTGGGGATTAAGCACCAGTAAATGCTGTTATAGTTATACAATTGAGCATTGTTTCACACATATAACTAAATAAAAATATATATTATCTAACCTGCTGTGAGATGCAAATCTTGGTCCTATATGAGGAACCTGCGGATCTGGACTGAGTTCTCTACCAGGGCTGGATCGGCTGTCGACAATAGCAAACATGCAACACACTCTAAAGACTTTCTAAATACTACGGTCAATACAAGCGATAAAATTTTAATATGTAAAATATTATTTTGGTCACGTTCAGCCCAACTACTTAAATAGTAACTCAACTTAGCAAAAATTGAAAGTCACAAATTCCTTGTTGCAAATTCGACTATTCAATGCTGTCATAATGGCTGAATGTGGCCAATGAAATGTCTAATTGCAAATAATTTATAAATTGATATCAAAACATAAAAAGAACTTTTAAAATTCATATAAATCAATAAACATTGTTAATTGTACACATATTAAATAATATTCTTCAGACACACTAAAATGTACATGTGCAATCACCTGTAAAAGATTTATTACGTTAATAGTCACAAGAAAACAAAAATGCAAACATATTTCTTTCACATTATCAAATAGTTAGTAAGATTTTAACCTATTGTTATTAATTGCTAGGTGTTAAAAAAAGAATTTCTAACCTTCCTTTCTGGCCCGTGTATAGATTTTGTGATCCTTTGAAGCTAAAAACAAGCAAAAGATTTCATCAAGCAAGCTAAATAGAATGTTTACAAAAACATATGAATATATATCATGATTACAAACGAAGGAACAACAACATGCACATTTCATATTGCTCCGTTTTATATACTCATCAACTAAAGATTTATAACTTGCAAGATGGATGCAATTAATTGGTGCACAAAATACAAGCAAAACATAATATTCAGAAATGGTACAAATATTGCAAATAAGACATACCTGTGTTTGCGGCCCAGTGACCCATAGTTATCTGGTGAAGGTTCGCGCACATCATGCTGTGATCCACGACTGTGATGTGTGCATAAGGAATGAAGTGGAGAAACGAAAAATAAAAACAGGATTTTTATAAGTTACGTGCAACGGTGACTAGAGTTATTAATAAATATCCGTGTAAGTAATACCTTCTTGTAGGAACAATACAATGCAATTCAAACATGAGGAGAGATTTTAATGATCAGTGTTATTTTTAATGGCACAAATAAGGGGGCACCAATTACCCTCTAAATCGCCTGTTTAAAAAGGCTCTGCTTGTCAAATGCCAATTAACTTTAGTGTATGAGAATTCATGGTATTTTTATATCGCATGCTTTAATGAGAACAATTCTCAACTATATATGAATGTTTAAATGAAATGTATGGTAGGAGGCAAACTACGAAGTTTAGTATTCTCAGCTTCCTTTTTAAGAACACAAAATATACTAATGAGAATACGTGTAGAGAGTGATGCACACATGAAGGTTATAAATATCACAAAATTTTTCAGTGACAATAACAAAAGTTTGAATATGGTGTGATCAAAATTGTTATTTGTATCACTAGTCCAGAAACTAACTACCCTTTACAAGCGTGTACGAATTTGAATAATTTAATTTGATTTTTTTATATTGATGACACTAATACCCGATGATTTGAATTTGATTATCGATTATTTGTATATAATATGTATATAGGGAGTGTTATACCATAATGCATAGTAAAAAATTGAATTAGAATCCAGACCAAGAAGTGCGCTGGTGGCCACTTATACATGTCATTGACAATGTATAGTTTGATGAACATTACTGGCACATTCTGGGATCATCCAGATATCAACGGTGTGTGTTAACCACATTCTTTTAATAAATTAGCAAACTTAAAGGCTGTTTGCTTGACAGAGATTTGTCAATTTCATCAGAGTATTAGATAGAAAGGAAGCACACTTCTAACTAATGACAACTTGAAATACCACTGTCATTTTATTTTACAAAAGAACAAGCAAGCAAATGGAATGTTGCTGTAAAATCATTAGGGAGGAAGCCAATATTTGAATGTCTCGAAATTAACATGGGATGTTGCGTCCGTCAATGCAATGTTGATACATTAAATACATGTTGGTTCGTAGATTCTTATATCTGTCATTAAAATCATGTATATTTTTAGTTAGTTTGGATTCAGACCTTACAGTAGTGATGTTTTGAATTAATAGTTATTTATTAAAACTTGGCCAGTGGAGCTTTTATGGTAGCTTCATCTCTATCTAATACTCTTTGATTCAGATCACCTCATATTTGAAGTAAAGAAACAGTGTTCTTTAAGCAAGAAGGTGCAATCGGTTGACATATAAAAATGTTATAAGACTAAATACAGAATGCAGATATGCAGGTAATCAGCAATGGCTCGTAAACATTCCCTTCTCAAGTCGTTATATAATAATTTGCAATTCTAATACAGGCAGTTTGTAATTTGGTTTTCATGAATTGAAACTGTCAATTTGACAATTTAAAATTTTGATTTTTGACTATTGAGAAGCTTGAGACACATTGACAACATTTTAGGTGTACCAGTTTTATATGTCCACCGATTGTACATGTAATGGCGTGATGTGAGTTTGAAGTATCATGCATGCAAATACTACTTACAGAGGTGTCTTGTTCTTGCCGAATTTTCTCAGATCCTTTGAGGTAGTTGCTGGCGTCGACTTTATTTGTTTTGCCTTGCAGACACGGTCGACTTCTGCTTGTCTCTGTTGTGTGTTCTCCATGAATTCCTTATGATCAGCTATGAGACGTTCAGTTGTAGGTATGTCCATTGGTAGTTCTTCTTGTTTGAGAGCCAGAAGGTTATTCTCCAGGCCAAGCAGCCAAGCGAGTAATTCTTCTAGGCAGTCATCGAGGTCCTTCAGAGATTGTACATGCGCAGAGAGTTTCTGGTAGCGTTGCTGTGCCCATTGAGATACCTCTTCCCATCGAGTCTGTATTACTGTGATCCAGTTCTTAATAACATGCGTAGCATCTGGATGTGCCTTTGCAAGCACACCGTGAGCCAGCTCAAGTGTCTCGTCTTTTTCTCTTTCTTTCTCACGCAATTCTCTCTTGAACTTTTCCAATGTCCGCAGCTGTTCATGTGCCGTCACTTCATCATGAGGTGCACTACCTCCAGCAAAACGGAGAGTGCGTTCTGCCTCTGTTAACCATTCAAGCAGCATGTGAACTGACTTGTGCAATTTTTCAGCTTCACGCAATGCTTCCTCTAGGCGTGTTGATTTACGATCAGTAAGTGTCACTACCAAATCCCATAGACCAGTCAGTTCAGTTAGCTGTGCCCTATATATGGAAGAAAATAAAATATTTGTTATATATTATTAAAAGTGTATTTCATAAGGCTGGTGTTACATTTATTATCATTGTTAATTGTTTTGAAGTATATCACCGATTGCAAGCCACATGTATAAATAATAATAATATTTTGTGTAAAACATAATGTGAAACATTAAACAGTAAAATAGAAACTAAAACAACAAAACATTACTACTACTACAGCAAAATTTATTGATCAGAGAGATAGAAATTTGTTTATACACAATAAGAAAATTTAGTCGGTTGCTTGTATTATGGATTTGTCATTACTCACAAAATGGTGCCAGTGAAGTTGTAAAATAATGATGTACCTTATTGTAGCTGCATCTGCTCGATTGGCTTTGATTTCTAAATCGTGCCCAGTCTGCATCACTGATTCCATTTGCATGTTTCTAGCTTCAAAATCCTGTTTGAACCGTCTATGTTGATCAACTAGTTGGTTAACAGTGTCCAAATCACCATGCACTGGCCGCTCATCGGACAGTTCTTTCTCAACCTTTTGTAGCCACTGAAGCAAAGCAGCAACAGCATCCTTAAACTGGCCAGAATACAGAAGTGACTCTTCAAGTTTCCTCTGTCGATCAACACTCCTGCCGCACACCGTCGTCCATTTATTCTTCAGGTCAATGAGCATCTGCTTAAGGGTGGGTTCGTCATGTTTTGGAGCCTTATCTTTGAGCAGTTTGCCCATCTTCATTGTATGATCATAGCTGGCCTGTTTAGCTGAAAGAGCTCTCTGGAATTCCTAATAAAAACATTAATGATATATTCTTTGAACAATTTTGCACACGATGATAAAATTGAAACATTCCTCAAAAATTTCCTAACTTACCTGATGTTTGGCAAGTCGGGCTTTAATGCTTTCTGGGTCATTTCCTACATTATCATTTGCCAGTTGTTCCAAGTTCCGCTCTGTGTCAGTCAACCATTTCATTAAACTAGACCAGGACTCATGAAATTCTTTTGCCTCTTTGTAACCAAGATCGAGTGCACGTGTTCTTTCTGCAGACTTAGATGCAACACGTTCCCAACGGTGTTGTACACTTATCAATAGATTTTTGATTAGTATGACATCTTGCTTCTGACTGAAGTACTTCAGATGTGTGCCTTTCTTATCAAGATTGAGCATAACTTCACGGTGCGCACCCACGTCTTTCTGGAAGTTCTTATGTTCTTCAATCTGGGACTGTATAGTGTCGAGAACACGTGAGACAGGTTTCAGGTTTGACAGGACCTTCTCTGCATTTGTTAACCAGTTAACAAATGCCTGTAGAGAATCATGAAATTCAGTTGCCTCCTTCAGAGCAATTTCCAGTTTGATTTTCTTGTCGTTTGCTCGTGATGTAACAGAATCCCAGCGTTGTTTGAGAGTGCGAAGGTTGTGCTGTAGATTAGATGCAGCATTCGAACCTAAATCAATGTTTAGAATAAACCTGATTACATATATTAACCACATACCTTTTTTGAGATACTCTTGTCCTTGGGCAAGAACTGTTTCAACCTTAGGTCTGTTATCTTCCAATTCATTATAGACTTCCATGAATCTTTCAAGCTGTTCACTGGCAGTCTCTGGCAGGCCACCAACAGGTTTACTTGCTGCTATTACAGCATCCACATCACCAAGCCAACTGAGCAGATCTTGTATCTCTGCATTGAAGTGTTGAGCTTCAGTTAGTGCATCTTCTAGCTCACGTTGACGATCTGCTGCTTTCTGCATCAGTGCACGCCATTGTATGTTTAATGTGTTCAGTTTCTCCTGGGTGAACGATGCCTCATCTGTTCCTACATTAAACAACAACCAGAATACATATAATGTAATGATTGATGTATTCATGTAGTAAAGAAATTCAAAAACTAATATTATAAAATACCAATATTACTAATATTATTAAATGATATCTAAACTTCTCCATAATAAAACAATTGCAAAGTCATATATGTAATAACACATTATTCGTGATTATGTCATTGACATTTTGTTTTAAATTAAGTGGTTTCAGTTTTTTCACATATGTACAGAAATCTTTTTACGTTGCAGATATTTTAATTTCTTCTACAAATGCATATGAAATTTTTCAAGGAAATGCTAAAAATAATGTGAGAGGCCATGAAGTCTTTTTACGTTTCAGATATTTTAATTTCTTTTACAAATGCACCATGAAAGATTATTATTTAAATTATTATTTTGTACTAAACATACCTTCTCCACTTTCAATAAGCTGTCTTCCAGCATCATTCAGTGTATCTACACTGGTCTGATGCGCTTGGATATCGTTGATAAGGACCTTGAGCTTGGCGAGTTCGATTTCAAGAATTTGTGGGTCACCAGCAACGGGTTTCAGTTCGTCCAATGTTTCATCTGTCTTTCCAATCCAGACAAGAAGTTCATTGAGTGCATGCTGGAACTGACCCAGACGTAACAAAGCATTTTCTAGCTGTCGTTGGCGCTCAACAATGCCTCTTAGTAAATCATCCCATCGCCTGTTCACTGCTAACAGAGGTTCCTTAATTGCTGCAGCCTGATCGTTAGAAGTCCTTTCTGTGAGCTCTTGCGCTTGCCTACAATAGAATATTACAATAGAAATTTTGTTACATATTATTGGTATTGGCCGAGTTACAAATCAATGCACTGATGATTTGTGAAAGACAAAAAAATGGAAATTATACAGTGCGTTTCTTTTTAGATGGCAGCACCTCAATAAGTTATTGAATTTGGATTAAAATAAATACCAAGTGTTGACTTGGCAAACACACAATTTTCAGTGATGATTTTTATCTCTAATTATTTGCTCCACTATTTATTTTAGAACTGAATTGTAATTAGCTAGGTTTTTTGTCATCGTCATTTAGACTGAAATTATCTCTGTTTCATTTCAAGTTCGTGTAGCGATAGAACTGAACAAATGACTAATTAACTACTATACACTCTACACCATTCAACAAATATTCATATTTCTCCCACATTTTCAGAAAATATTTGTGAAGAATGCAGTAAAACAATCTATTGTTTGCAAACACTATTATTATTACTTGTTTAATGATATAATTGAATATTGTGTAAATCTGGTCCAATTTGTGCAAAAAGGTTCATTTTATTAAAATCAGTGATGTCTTGGAATTATAATAAAGGCAGACAGGTGCAATGAGACATGACAAAATTAGCGATCATTTTACGCATTGTCCTAAACTTAAAGTCAGATTTTCAACCACCAATACCACAACATACATCTGGATTTCATTTTTGCATATTATTTTGAATATTATTTAAAACTATTAATTAAATATTATTTCAATTGTTCAACTTATAGGCCGATTCAGATAGTTTGCAATAAACAAATGAATTACTCGAGTATTATAGACGCAACATGTTTTTTCCACAAAAAACCTAATTGTGAGTTAGATCTAAAATGAATTAAGGGGCAAATAATTCGACTAAAGTTTAAATTAAATATAGTTCAAATTTGCCCTATTTGTACTAAATTTTTTTATTTTATACTCACCATATTAATTTCGCAGAAAAAAAAAATATTTAACTTTATGCAAGTAAAACAATAGCAAAATAAATGCAAATCATTTATTAAACAATATTTTCAATTAGATCGCTGTTAAGAACTAATGAGCTTGGGTTATTCTATCACAGAGTAAATAGTAAGTAAGGAAGTAAACATTGGTTGACACCTTGTGTTATACGCAACATGGTAAACCAACACCTAGTTTAACAGGGTTTTTTAATTTTCAAGTTGCACATATGTCTACAGATAGTTGCTATCCTTTTCAACAGAAAAAGGTAATCGCAGAATATGATGCCAATAGCTTTATATAATAGTAGTTGCAAATAAGATTTTTAATAATTTTCTTGCTGATCAGCCTTCTCAGTTGAGAAATTTTACACTTATTAATAACAAGGATTTTTGGATAAGCTTCATCTTGCTATAATGTTGCTAAATTAATTAAAATATTATTATTTATAAGTTGCATTTATTTTGATTTTGTTTTTAAGTTGCATGACGAAAATTAAATTTTTGTGTTGCCATCTAAATGCCACCAAACACAGTATATCAAGATTTGTAAGCGAGTGCATTTGATGCAACTGAAGCAGTTCAAAAGCACACAATTTCATGCTGAGCAAGAAGCAAAACAAAAAAATAATGCATGCTAAAAAAGCTGTCATTTAATTCATTTTTAAATACAGCACTATTTCATGAAATTGATGGTGGACATGTTAAAGGTTAAAATATAATAAGATTGTGATTTTCTATTTTTCATACCACTTAATATTGCCTCCTAGCCAGTTTTAACTCTCACGAATCATTCACAAACATAATACAACTGGGACAAAGTTGACAAGCGCATAAACAAATCCATTATTCGATTTGTGTTGTATAAATAATGTTTTTAACGAATTGTTAGTTATTTAGGACAAGAGGCAGTGACTTAGTAACTTTTATTGAAAAGCAGTTTTACTGCTGGTACTTTATCATTTCAATTCACACTTCAACAGCATGATTTACAACAATAATGTTTATGACTAATTTTTTTTTGGCCACTGATGGCAACTTTGTATTAAAACAAAGGCATGAAGTGTCAGTATCAAGTCAGTATCAAAATAATTCATATTGTCCTATTTAATTTTGAAGAGTAAATGCGCCTACAAAAGTAACAATTGCTTGTATTATTACATTAGAAGATTTATTATTTATTACTGAAGTTATAGTTCAAATATGGTTACTTAAAAATGCAATTGTTACATTTACAAAATTTACAAATTGCTTCAATATTGCCAAATTTATGTACAGTACTGATACACATTTCTTTCTTATTATTGTACATTATGAGTGACTATACCATGATTTGAGAACAATGCTTTAGAATTGAAGCTAGTAATGAGAGTATGTTGTAGTATAGTTAAAAAAAACAGTAATTTTTATGTATTTTAACCTAAAATTATGTCAATTGTCACATAAAATAATTATTCATAATACATGCATCTACCCAGGCTCACATAAATTGAAAAAAACCACTAAAACTCGACTTAACATATTTGTGAGAAAACCATGCAATTTGACTAGCATTAACACAAAAGGCCGGCACATTATCAAAACACCCATAAAATGTATTCTTGCCTGATAAGACTCCTGCGATCCAACGAACAGAAAATAGAAAAAAAATGATGTTAGTTTAAATGAAAAATTGAATGTAAAACTTGACACAACAGATGAAATTGGTGAAAGCACTGCAAAGAAGAAAAGAAAGCAAACGAATGTGAATGACAAACATATTTCTTTGCAGCATCACCACCATAGATCATGATCATTGAATATTATATACAATAAACGCATGACCTGTACCTAAATGATGTTTTAATTTATCAAAATGTTAATTTCTTCAAGTACTACTTTTAAATATTAAACTAAATATCAATTATATAATGTGAAAAGTTATCCATTTAATATATCATTACTTGGTTCTCACTGTCAACTTTTGAGTTGATGAAAATTTTAAGAAATTTTACCCAACTTACCGGTTCAAAGCTTCAACTTTGACCATGTGAGGATCCACTTCAGCTTTAAATTTCTTCAGTTGTTCGATTTGTTTTTTAACAACATCTATATCGGATCCAAGTGGACCCATGCGAACGAATTTAGCTTCGGCTTTTTCCAAAAATTCCAAAAGATTCTGCAAAAAATAGTAAAAATAAAGTGTTAAATCTAATATCCACATCACTTTTTAAATGGATGAATCATGAATGCTAACTTGAAAACTTGACGCAATCATCATTTTATGTTAGTAATAAATTACACACAATACTGATTCGACCAACTGTATCAAGTTATCTTTCAATGTGTTGCACATGGGCAAATCTTTGACATGTAAGACGATTACGTAATTCTGTGTACATATCCTTGATTATTTTTACTGACTTGATACAATTAAGTTTTCATTAAATTATTAACAATATCATTACAAGTAAACTTTCGTCAAATAAGTTTGCAGTCTACCTGCTATTTCCTTTCTGCTATTATTATTAATAAATGCTAACCTGTAAAGTTTCGTGGAACTCCATAGCTTTCTCCATTGCATCTATAAGATTTTCTTCCCGTTTTGCATAAAGTGCAGTGATGTTATCCCACGCATTATCTAGATCTTCAATGTGCTTCTTCACCTCTGGTTTGTCAGGTTCTCCGCAAAGCTGCATCAGCTTATGGCCTGAGGTACGTACATGATCCACATCGGGCTTCGTCTGATCTATTTCGTGCCTAATTTCCTGCAATGCCACCTGTTGTTTCTGTATTGCCTTTGGTTCAACAGCAGGAGGTTCTTGGCTGGCGAGTGATTCTCGCAGATCCTTAAGAACTGCCATAACGGCATGTAGCTCCTTCCAGAACTTTTCTGCAGCTTGAAAAGCTTCCTCAAGTGAGTGTCCCCTACCACTGGTTGCTTTCTGGATGTCATCCCACAGATTCTTAAGCCGATCAAGTTTGCGTTTTATATCTTTAACGGCGGGGTCTGCACGGTTTGCCGCCTTGCTAATGACATCATCAGCAGCACGTTTCACAGCAGCGTATGCCTCTTTGCGTTTATCTAAATCACAGACTAGCGTATCGTTGTCACCCATTTGGTCAACGATCTTAGGTGGGTGAGCTGATATTGGTTCCTAAAATATATGTTAATTAATATTCTCTTAATGACACCAGGTATATTTGATTTACTATTATAAAAAGTTGTTAGCATTCTGATGAACTGAAAGTCAATTAATACCTTATAAGAAAAAAAAAACAGTCAAGAGAATCGAGAAAGTTTCACTAGTTTTTATACAAAATGAAAATATATTCACTTATATGTAGACATGCTTACAGAAGAGGTAACAGCATAAAATCAACAATTATTTATGTTAAAATAACGAGTGCAAATATTGAACATAGTCACCTGGTTGTTCACTTGATCAGCAGCATTTGAAAGAGCTCGAAGCATTCCTTCCAATTTATCGCTGAATTGCGAGCTTTCTTGAAGTGCATGTTCCAATGCCCTTTGCCGCTCACGTAGTTCGAGTTTAAGAGCAGCATAACGGTCATTGTCTGCATCCATCTGCTCCTGCACCTTCACACCATCGTCTTCATTGCACAGTCTCACCAAAGCCTCACCTGTTTTATTAAGCTTGTCTACAAGTGGCTTGTGTTCATTGATTGACTGCACAAACATTTCATTTCTATCCTGCTGTTGGGCTATCAAGTCAGGTCTAAGAGCAGGCATCGATAGCATAGCCACTTGTTCTTCCATATCACCTAGCCAATTTGACAAAACACCATGAGTATCATTGAAATGTTCGGCCAGAGGCAATGCTTGTTCAAGGATCCCCAAACGATCTGAGCTTAGGCCTGACACAGTGTCCATTGTTTCACGTAAATCATCCATCTTTTCACGTATGAGAGATGTATCCTCGCTTGGTGGACTTTCTCTTAAAACCTAATAATTTATTATTAACTTTAGAACATTTTTGAGATAGAAGCTTTTTTATAATGATGTCAATTAATTTAAACTCACATTTAAATAGAAAATAAAAATATTTTTAAATCTTGAAAAATCGTTAAAAATTAAAAAAGCTCTTAATGCTCTTTCATAAAAAAATATTAGATTATAATATTAGGCTTTGTGTGTTCATTTACTGGTGATATTAGATTACAAATTGTTTAACATAGCCAATTAAATAAAAAGTTTATTCGATATAATATTTAATGTTTTCTCATATAGTAAACTATTAAAATTTAATTTTATATGGCAGGTTCAAGGTGCCTACATCTTATTTTTACCTTTCTTGCTGTTGATAGCACATCACGGACTCGTCCCTTTTGACTTGATATGTCATCATTTAGCGCCTTATGTTCTTTAAGTTGAACACGTATGAGATCTGGTTCAGCTGATGGTTTTTCCGCATCACGTATTTGACTTTCTACTTCTCTAAACCACTCAAGTAACTCGTCAATATCACCGGTTACCTCTAGTGCTCTTTGTTTGCCAAGATGTATTCGTTCGGCTCGTCTTTGTATCTGTTCAGCGATTGCATCAAATCGGCGGTTGTCACGCATCACCAAACCTTCAATAGTTGCTGCACCTTCACCGGGACTTGCTTGGCTTAACTGTGGCCCAACAAGATTGATAGCTTCCAGTACTGGTCTTAATTCTTGCAGATCCACTTCAAGTCTTGCTATATCACCCTCATGAGGTTCTGATGATTGGAGGACACCTTCTGCTTCTTGCATCCACTCAACAAGTCGGTTGTGACTGGCATGAAACTGTTGTACAAGGGGCAAAACTATTTGTGCATGTTTGAGTAAATCAGCACCGCGAGCTGTTAGTTCATTATAGCGACGCTGTAAGGAATCAAGTTTTTCCTTAAGTTGGAGTGCTTCATCAGATGATATGTGGCGCATGAGCTCGACTCCACTATCAACGGTGCTATCAACATCCTGTTGCCGAGATGCAATATCCTCTGTGAGATTCTAAGAATAAACAACAAATATAATTTCTTAAATTTTTTACTTTATTTATTAGTGTCTTACTGCAAGATCGTCCATTTGTTCAAGCAGCTTGTCTGGATGCACTGCAAGTACTTTGTAGCGACCCAGTCTTTGTTCCATAGCATCCATCCACGCAGCTAATTCCTGATAGGTAAGTACAAGATGTCGTAATCCTTGCCGTGATGCACTCAGCAATTGTCCAACAATTTCGCTCGATTCCACAAGATTACCATAACGGTCAGTCACTTCCTGCAATTTCTCACCGAGGCCAACAGCCTCATCTTCCCCAACTAATGACATAAGATTGGAGGCTACATCGGTGAGTTCACTGAAGTCTGGCTTCTTGCGTAGTATGTCATTGTGTAACACCTTTCAATGGAAACAATAAAATAAATAATTTTGATTTTGTGCAACATAGATGGTCAATAATTTGATGTAATCATTAATATTATTATTAATTATGTTCAGACATTTATTATGATGTAAATGCAACAATTGTTAATTTTTACTACACTTTATGACCTCAAATATGAATTTTTCGTAGTTTTGTAGAGTTTTTTGTCGATAAATCGTAAGTAAAGTAAAGTAAAGAATCGTAAAAAAATATTTTAATTTCTTTTTATATTTTTCTTGCAAATTTGCAAAGCTGCACCTTATATAATTTATGAAGTAATAATTAAAATTAAAAAAATTTAAATTACTAATGTTATAATATTAAAATAAATTGTTTAACTTGCAAATGAATATACGTATATTTTTTATTATTATAACTAGTTGACATGAGTAGTATTTTGATTTTGCAATAACTTACTTAGATTTAACGAATATTCTATATAATAAAATTCCAAAGATTTCACATGTGTAATCTCAGAAAACCTACTAGTAATAGCACCCACATATCTATACAAATTAATAAGTGCTATAAAAGAAAAACTGCCACCCCATTAGTTGCATTTTCATATAAGTGCCCTAGAAAATAGACTGCGTTACATAAAGACTGATTAAGGTCGAGTAAAAGAACACCGGGCTAATAACAATATAACAATATTTATATTATATTTCTTGATTGATACAATAACATTATTCAATTATCATTACTTAATTTTATTAACACAATAATTGAAGTCTGTACATAATTTCGGATGGTGACATGGACAAATCAAGTAGTGATTAGTCAATTTACACAAGCAGAATAAATACAATAAGTGTAATGACAAAACTTACACCATGTTCCTGGATGCGTTGTTGTATTTTTTCTTCGTCCGTTGGGACAATCTCCATATCCTTCACCTTACGTTCAGCTCGTTCTACCCAATCCTGGAGTGGAACAAGCTTGTCTTGGAATTCCTTAGCAACACGCATCGCCTGTTCGAGATCCAATGTGCGTTGTTGGGCACCCTCTGTGAGAGCGTCAAAGCGCCCCATAAGATCCTTCAATTGTTTCTCGATTGCTTTACGTTCAGAGGGCTCAGCCTCCTTGGCAATTTCATTGCCCATGCCAAACAATGATGACATAGAGTTCTGGCGGTCGAGCAGCATCTTTTTGAGGAATTTTTGTTCTTGGAGCTGTGCTTTCACAACTTTGTAATCAGCTGAAGGGGGTTTCTGATTAGACACTAATTCTTCAGTATCAGTTAACCATTTAGCAAGTCCATCAAGTGCTTCTTGGAATTTTCCCGATTGCAGTAGTGCAACGTCCAGTCGTCGTTCACGATCATTGATTCTTTCTTTCAAGTCGTTCCACTTTTCGTTCATTTTTTCGAGGTCTTTTTCTAAGTTAGTTGTATTAACACCAGAAGCGGCCGATTGTATGAGACCTTGTCCAGTTCGATTGCACTCATCTACATTTTTTACGAGCGGTTCTATTGTTTGCGTTCTGAAACGTTTAAAATCAGCTTGTTGTGCTCTGATGCTGTCCACTTCTGAGCCAACTGGTTTTAGTTTTCGCACCTCTTTAGATGCCTCTTCGATATCATCAATAACAGCTGCATGCACAAGATAAAAGTCTTCAAGTTTTTTAAGAGTGCTTTCAAGATCATGTTCCCTACTACGCCCCCGATCCTCCAATTTTGCCAACAATTTCCCCAAAGATTCAACCTGTTGTCGTGTTTGAATTGTGTCAGAAGCAAATCCACCATCTACCAGCTGTTCACCCAAGGAAACAGCTTTATTGATGTTATCAGTAGCCAGGTGCAGCTTCTTCATGAGTTTGGCTAAGTCATCAATTTGTATGCGTACTGTCTTAAAATCACGGCCTGGTGGTTTCATTGAATCTAGTTCAGTCTCAAGGTCCGTGAGATCGTGTGTCAATGCCTTGACACTTTCGTTGTACTGACTGACAGCAGTGGCAGCTGATTGAAGTTCTGAGCAGCGATCATCTAATTTCGCTGTTAGTTCATTAATGCGGTCCCCGATACTATCCACCTCATCTTGAAGGTGGTTCGCATCTATGCCATTCTCTCTTGCTTCGTTTACTAGATCAGCAACTTGCTGGCGACAAGCCTATGATAAAATGAGGGACACGTTAAATACCTACAACTACTTAAAAACATTGCAAAATTTTACCTGTAATGGTTTCTTCAGGTTCAAAGCCTCCTCTTTTAGATTCTTGATCCTATCTAACATCTTCGGGTCCCTTGTAGCGCCGCCGAGCGCATCATGTGATGCCAGTTTATCTTCACAACGTTCTAAACCATGTTGTAGATCTCGCAGATTCTCATTGAAATCTGCCAGTTTTCGGGCTTGGTCCTCCAGCCCCTGGGTGTGTTGTATTAAATCATTGTTCAGTTTATCCCAACGGTGCTTTAAGTTACTCAATTCGCCTTTAACCATATCTTTATCAACATCGCATGACGATAGGAAGGTTTCTCCCAATGATTTTGTATTTTCGTATTCACCGGACCGTTTCCATACATCATTTCGGAATGCCTGAAGGTCTTTGAGTTGTTTTTCGATGTGCTTGCGTTTGAAAGAAGATGGTCGTAAAGATTCTAGTTTGTCTTCAGCCTGTCGCAGCCATGGCAGGAAAGTTTCCAGTGCACGGTAGTATTTGCGGCAGTGCTCCATGCAAGTTTGCAATCTTGTTTGTCGTTCAACAGTTTCTTTGCGTAATCGGTCCCATTGCATTTGTATCTTGTCTAGGTCCTTCTGTAAAGTACGACTATCTGTGCGGACGTTTCGTAATACATCTCGCCCCTTATTCAGCAGCATGATAACTTCATGCTCTCTGGAAAGGACATCCCTGTACACAGGTTCATGTTGGGTAAGTTGTTGTTCCAATATATCACGATCAGCAGAAATTAGTAGTCGTTCTGATAGGTTTCCCATCTCATCAGAGAGCCAACCTAGCGTCTTTGCACAAGAAGATTCAAACTGGCGACCATCACGTAATGAACCTAAATACATTTTTTGAACGTTATATCTGCTTAGGTTGCTTAAATAAGTCAAACTAATACTTTTACACGTATACATTAAATAATTTTAGCAAAGACTAAGATTACAAGGAGGGGGGTAGTTACGTATATCAGTCACACTCACCTTCAATTTCTGCCTTTCTGTGGTCAAGTTTTTTCTGTAGTGTGTTGTACTGTCTTCCGACCGATGCCAACTTAGACTGTATGTCAGCTCTCGAGGCAGGATCACTAAGTACCTCACATAATTGAGCACCAGCTGCCTCTAAATCGGCCAACAGTGGTCTTTGGCCTTCTAGTTGTCTTTCCAGATTTTCTACCTTGCGTAGCTGTTCTTCAGGATCTTTGTCGAGTGGTACTTCATCAAGACCATCAGAGATGGCCTGAAGACCATCATGTAGGCGAGTGAGCTGGGCATCAAATTCCCTACTTGTGTCAGCAGCAGCACCGAGTGAATCGGCACGTTCTTCCAGCTTTCCGAGAAGTTCAGACCAGCGCCGTTGCACATTAGATAGTTTGTCATTAACCTTTTAAAATAAATATTAGTTGTTAAATAACGACTAGTAAACTTTATTATGTAAGTAGAGAAATTATTTGTATATATATATATTTATTGTCACTAATTTTTAAATAGTGTAGCCCGTCTATAATTGATTTTTGTAATAAGTTTATTTTCAAATCTATAATACTGTCATTTATATAGTAATTTACTTTTACATCATAAACAACAATTATAATAAAAATGATAATAAAAATTAAGAGTAACCGCCTGCCTTGTTAAAGCACGCATGTACTCTTAATTTTTTTGAAAATTTCTGAGTTGTTTAAAATTATATTCCAAATATAGCTATTGCAGCACATTTAACACTGTACAATCAACAAGGAAAGAATTCAAAGTTAAGAATTGGAATTCCACTTATCTTTAAAACTAATGAATATATGAATATCATCGATTGGCAAAACTGAGGTGTGAGTATTTAACTCATATTTCAAATGTACAATCGCAGACATTCAAAGAAACCGGAGAATGCATACAAATTTCTACTAATATTTCGTCGCATGCAGACTGTAGAAAGATGTAATGCATTTGTTATGGAGGGGTCTGTGAACCAACGACACAATTTACTAGAAAAAACATTTGTACAAGGTTCTGCATTGGCAGATGCAACATAGGAAATCCCACATTAATGTCGAGTCATTATTTGGGCTTCCCTAATGATTTGAAAGCAAAATTCAATCTGAGTTTTTTAAAGGACACTACATGATAGTCTAATTAACGCAAATTGAGCATTTTTGCTACGCTAACTTGGCCTTCGTCCCGGATTGCCAAAGTTAAACGTAACTGACAAGGGAAAAATTTAATGAAAAATGTATACATAGGATAGAAAAATAATAGAAATTTATTCTCATTGAAGGTCTTTTTCATTATAGAGACATTTAGAAAAAATTCGGGAAGACGGGAAAAATCCTGGTATCAAGACAAAAGTTGAATTGATGTTTTGATTGAAAATTTCAAAATTTAGCTGACACATTTTGTAAAGTATTTGCAAAACCGCCCAATTTGCGCCAACTGATGGCCCATGATGGCCCAAGTGT
Organism: Geotrupes spiniger; assembly: GCA_959613385.1. Classification (NCBI taxonomy): domain Eukaryota; kingdom Metazoa; phylum Arthropoda; class Insecta; order Coleoptera; family Geotrupidae; genus Geotrupes; species Geotrupes spiniger. The sequence goes on along the minus strand of OY390731.1, from coordinate 42,770,219 downwards.
GCTTTAAAAAAACTTCCTGTATATTCTTGAACAAATAAGCAAGTGGTAAATTGTAACTTTATTGTCAGTTTCAGCAACGTAATAAATTGTGTGTACTTTTACCATAAAAAATTGGGTAACGGATGGAGGATACTTATCAGGTACAGTGATTACCCAATAATAATTGGGATCAGGACAATTATCACGAGGCAAGTGTTACTCAATTGATGTTTATGCAGATGTTCCATTACAAATTGAAGATTTAAGAAAACTTTTTAAAATGGACGCTGAAACTGCTTCAAAATTTTAAATCGAAAATTCCTCAATTTGTACTCTAAATGGACAATTGAAACAATTAAAAATTATGTTTTACCTTTTGGCCATCAGAAGTATTTGGGCCAACAAATTGTAGAACTGAATCTCCGACGTCGATTAAATGTTGCAACTGTGGCTGTTGTGATCGAAATTCTTCTCTCAGCACTTGTACCTGTTGGACTTGAGACTGTACCATGCGTGGGTCACAGGATATGGGCCCAAGAACAGTCAACATGCGGTCCTTCGCAGACAGCCACGACGAAAGGGAATCATGTGTGTCGTGAAATTCCTTCATGTCCTCCATAAACCGTATCCTATCTTTAAGCAAATCATAGAGACTTCGCCAATGAGATACAACATCCTCCAAATGATCATTGAGATTATCAGCACCTGGAGCACCGGGTTTTCTCTTGAGCAGCTCCTTCACTTGACTCTTAGTTGAGTCAAGCAGAGATTGCTTCTCATACATCTCTTCTAGGAACTGCTTAATTTGACGGTTGAGTTTGTCAGATTCATCCTTGCTGTTGGGCACAATATCTTTCGGTAATTGTCTCTGAAGCTTGTCAAGGAATGCACCAAGTGTTTTCAAATTATCAAGTTGTTTTTTTAGTTCCTCACGGGTTGTATCAATTTCCGATTGGCGATCATTTATCTTAACACCCAACAATGCATATCTATGATTGATTTCAGAAAGTTGTTGCTGTATTGGTGAGAGTTCTTCAAGATGGAAGCCACCATCCTGACTTGATCTTCTAGATGAAAAACCACTTGAACCTCCGGGTGATAGGGGACTTAAAATCTTGGTAGGAGATGGTGAACGGCCATCTTGTGATGTGTGGCGAACTATAAAAGTTTTGATAATAAAAGTGTGTGTGCGTATTTGAATGGTCCTTAAAATTTGACCATTTTCTAATACTATGGCTTCCATAGGCTAAAAGTCTACAAATAAATAAAAAATAACACAGAAAAAATTTCCTAAGTCAATTACTTTATAAAAAAACCTTTGAATTCTCCCATTTAAATAATATGGGTTGTTCATAATGCAATTAAATACATTTATTATGTTTCATCATTTTAGTGTTAATAGGGGTATGCAAAATTGTCATATGCGTGCCATAGCAGCAAGCTTGTACATCTGGTGGAACCGAAAATAATGTTTATATGTTTTTGAAGATTTTTGACTAGGTATCTGCAGACTGTGGCTCACTAGAATATTCAGTAGTATTGCAGTTTTGAAAAAAAAATGTTCTAGGTAACTTTGATTACAACTTTTAAAAGCTGCAATATTTACATGGAATACACTGGTAATAAATATGCAAAGTTTCAATTTTTTCAGGAGGATTACCTCTCGTGCAAAAAATTACAACCTCGAAACGCAGAAACATCTCACATTCAAATGGAAACCTTTGAAAGTTTTGGTAGAATTGATAGAAACCTGAGAATTTTCCAATACTGCTCTTTACTTATTTGGAGACATTTTAGTCCATTGAAGCCATACAATTTGAAATTTGGTAAATTGAGTAACTCCAATGTATTCACTGTAACTAAATTCTTTCAAATTTCATATACAGGTATTTGTAAGTAGGTATAGTTGAAGTTGTATACATTGAGTTTTTTTATTGTTTTACTTGTGACAATCTATAAAATTTGTTATCGAAAAATATATATACTTACGAGGACTAACAGTAACCGATGAACGTTTCGTTGGACTAAGTGATTGTGATTTCTTCCTGGTTGGTGAATCAGATCGATCGCTTCGTACCAGATTGTCATATACGGTACCAATGTCATTAATTTTGTCAATGGTTGTTGCATAATCTCGGTACTCTTTATTAATTGGTTTCAGTTCATCATTTTGGATCTTCAGCGTTTCTATATGAATGGCAATGACCTCCAGTTGGACAATTTTCCTTTCCATCTTGCCCAGCCATTCAATGACTTGATCATGCAGTATGTGATATGCATTTAGATGTTCTGCTCGTTGTTTTGACTGTTTATTTTTCTCATCAAGAATGCTATTCAAATCGCGCCATTGGTTTTCCATCGCTTTGATGCAGTCTCGGATTGGTGCGGTATCGGTTACATCACGTCTGTTAACCAATTCCTTTCCGCAACGTATGGCGTCATCAAAGAGGCCTTGTTTACCATCCCTATTCTTCGTAATTTCTCGCATACGCACAATATATTCCTCAACGGGCAGTTTGGAGAATTCACGTGATTCAAGCAAATCGACAAGGTTTGCATGCCAGTCTTCAAATTGTTTATACTGGGCATTGAACTCAATTATATTCTTATTCACTTCATCCAGGAACTCACCGCGTTTCTGGCTACGGTCAAACAGTTTTTCGAATCGCGATTTAACATCGTTGAGTTTGGCTTCGATTTTTTTTGCAACACGGGTGTTGCTAGATGACGAGATGAGTTCTCCGGCGGATAGATAAACAGAGTCAATAGATGAGACATGGGTGTCTACATCTGATTGGAACACGCGATGCTCCCGAATTTGCTCATCGAGACGCTCTTTGATTAATGAAGCCGGACGCAGTAAATTCTTAAATTGATTCTCGGCCGATGAGAGCCAAGTTATTATACCGTCGAGCGCATCCTGCACACCTTGTGATTGGACTAGCGCAGTATCAAGGTCCTGACAGCGATCAGCCAAAGCATCCTTCAGCTGGTCGTACTTTTGAACGATTTCAATTACGGGCTGCTCTAGACGAGATATTTCTATAGGCGATATTTGACCTTCCAGTGAATGGAGTAGAGAAACAGTAGCCTAAACAAAAAAAAGGAACAAAAATTTTTTATTTGCGAATAAATGGAAACTTACATGTTTAACATCATCAATAAGTCGTCCATTGGCAACGAATTCATTGTTAAGAACCTTCGCATGGTGCAACTGGTCTTCAATAGTCTTTGGATCGCCACCTGTCGGTTCGTTCAGAACAGCGATAACTCGTGGTTCTGTTTGGCGTAGCCATGTGTGTGCTTTGTCGAGTGCATCGCCATATTCTCGTTGGCGACCACCAACACCAGTTAAGCGATCGGAAAGATTATTCGCTCTATGTAGGAGATCTCGGTATTGCTGTGTGACTAAAGATACTTCATTGCGAACAGGTGAGTCCTGAGATGAAATCGGTTCGATGTGCGGCAACCGAGATGGTAGTGATGTTCGGAAGTCATTTAGAACATTTAGATAATCCTACAAAACCAGTGTCAACATATGTTATTAACGTGAACGTGTTACACCCAACTTACCTTAGATTCATCGACGAATTTCTGCGCCGACATTGTGATGAAACGTAAATCGGCCTGGTGCGCGATGACATCAGACACAAACTCCTTTGTACTATCGACACTCGCATCGAGTCGCTGCAGGTCAGCAAGAGCACTTTCTTTGTCTTCAAGAACTCTTCTCGCCTTTGCTAGCCATGAAGCAAAGTTGGCCAATTCTGCCTTGAGCTTAGACAGTTCATCCCTGGCTGCCAGCGAGCGTCTCAGTAGTTTGTCACAGCGATCAGTCGCTTTTTCGTAACGAGTTTTTAGGGTACGACCGCTTTTTTCGAGGGTGGAAACCTCGCTCTTTGAGAGCACTTCGCCAGCGGTCAAAACCAACTGGCGTACCTGATCGCTGCAGTGTGAGATCTGTCCACTGTGCTGGTCTAGGTCATCTCTGATCTGTTTCATCGTGTTGATTTGGTTTCGTAGGTCTTCTTGGATTTCACGCAGAGCTTCCTGTGAGGCAATCTTATCTTCGACCAGTCCAATCCAATGCAAGAGCTTAGATAAATTCTCATCGCATAGTTTATACCTTTCCTCGACAGCTTGCTGTAAACGTCACAAGTGAATTATGAACATGGTGACGGAACGACATAGATTCAAAATGCGTTTGAAATTTGCCCGTTTATTTAACCTCAAGATTTGATTTCAACATGTTTAAATATGCCAACGAATATGAAGTCGGTGGAATGCTAAAGGTTCTATTTCAGAATATTCAAATTCACCATCTAAGTTAATTAAGTGACTTTAAACTTCTATTTCGAACACCGTCATTTAATTGCAATTAAGCAATAGTGCAGAAAACATCTATAATATAGATGTTTTCTGCACTTTTCTGCGAATAGAAACTTAACAAATAGAAATAGTATTCATATAAAATAAGTAAGCGAATAATTTTTTAACCAAATATGTTTCGACATCATTCACTTATTATTTATTATTATGTAATAACATTTATTAATACGGTTCACACTTTTATTGGAATTAATTGGTTTATAGACGTTATTTTAAAAACTCATTTCATATTAACGTATGTTACATGGTCAACAATCTCAGATCCACAAAAATTATACTGAACCACCAATAACATATTCACATTTGTAATCAAGACTAAATGATTATTTATGATTTACATTGTTATTACACATAAAAGTATGTAAAAATAGTTTAAATTGAACTCATTTAAACATAAACCAAATAAAAGCCTACTGAATATGAACTCTGTAAAACAATCATCGTCCCTCTTCTCGACAAATGACAAGAACGATTGCAACTTTAAACCAGATCTGGCCAGTAATTCCACGCCCCTGGTTTTCCGAATTAACGACAGGTTATTAAAATGCTGAATTTAATTGTTGTTCCTTTAGTTGCACGATTAGCATTCCACCCCATACAATTTCCGCAATATGGCACAAACTAGCGGTTTCGTCATAGTTCTGCCGCCTTTATGACGCTTGCAAAGTGACCTTGAGGTTGTATAAAATCCATACATATTTTCAAATAAGTTCTATGCAGAACAACCGAACGAAATTTTTATGCATCATCTTCACAAATAAGCAAAAAAAACTCGTTTGACAGTAGTCCTAGCACAGTTAACAGAAATTCTGAGAATCGCCATCGGCCCAACAAAACCAAATTTGACTTTAAGCAAATATTTGTACTTTTAGGGTACACATGACGCCATGGCGAATCTTGAATTTTAATGTATCCTGAACTTCGCAAAAAAACTTTAAAGCTCTTAAATGATCATAACAACAAAAGTAAACCAACATTGTAACATAAAATCTAAACAAGTAAGCGAATGGTTCGATTGTTTTTGTAATCGTGACCAAACACATACGCGTACTATTTATTCAGCTTAACATTGCAGCCACGACGCAAAAGCTAGTCCCTAAACCTAACGCATGCACACAAGCTCACTCATTATGATTTTTACAGTTAGTACAAATCGACGGAAATAAAAACAAAAAATGTTGTAGCATAGAAATGACGAAAATCTGAAACGAAACAATGATTGACAACACAATAAATAATAAGTTGACATAAACGATACAAATGGTATGAGAGAAGCTTGCTACTTTTTTGAAAGTGATTTTTACATTTTTAATAAAACGATAACTACTGAAGTTCAATTAAAAAAAGTAACAAAAATCCTCGATAAGTATATAATAACAAAATGTTACGATTAATATTATAGTTTTGGTACAATGACATCGATTTTTAATAATGTTAATACTTTGGCCTATTAATGTATTACTAAGAGACTTTGACGACGGAAATGTTGATTTGGTCAGGTTACCGGGGGCAATTTTTGATATTTAACAGTGGTGAACCGTTGCCCCTGATGGATACAACTTACAACTTAGGTTACATGCTTTGTGACGATTCATGCAGAGTCAACTGTAAATGTCAAAAATTGCCAATCAAGTTTGTTACATGCAGTTGGCAGTCATTAACGCTTTTGCCTGCACTCGAGCAATGTACGGGACAGCGGAACCGTTGTATTATTATGATAAGTTCCGAGGGGAGGGATACCAGCTGCAAAAAATTGTCATGTCAGTCTTTGTGTCTAGCCTATGGATGAGAAATTCGCATCGAACAAATTTTTGTCTTTTTCTTCTTATTATCCATTTCAAATATGCATACATGCCAACCACGTTAGACAGATGAAGCTGATAAAGTTGTTTTCAATTACAATTGGAAATTTGAAGAAATGAAGTACAAATTAAGATTGATACATATATACATACAAATTGATGTTAGAGAAAGGCAAAATAAGGTGTACTAGTTTTGTTAAAACTTGTGTATGTACAATAGAAAAAAATACTACGAAATTGTCCAATCATCCGCAATAATAATTGGTATATTACGTGTCTGCGTATTTTCGAGATATGAAAGTAACAGACCCATCAAAATGTGGAACTGTTAGGTAAGGCATGAGAGGAATGAATTGAGGCAAGAAGCAAGAAGTAGATGCCCAATCATAGTACCTACCTACATGACATTCTATGATGAAGAGAAGCCAATGTGAAAAACGTCATCCTTCACACTTTCAGTTTTGGACAATAACATCATATAATTTTGTATTTTGTAATTTTGTCATTTTTATAGAACATCCATGCTATTATTTTGTTTTTATTGTAGGTATAATAAAATCCAGACAGCTATTTTTTTCTAAATTCAACAATGCAACACTTTAAGTTCTGACCAGCAAGTAACGTATATGGAAAATGGGGAACAATTGAAAATCGATTTTAGGATAGTATTGTTGATGTAAAATTGTTAAGGATCCCATGAAAAATAACTGCAACATTTTACCTATTGATTAAAAGTTCGACATGTCTAAAAAGGTGACTTAAAGATTATGATCTGGTGCAAAAATAGTAACGACCTGCATCCTGTCAATTTAATAGAACTGATCTACGACGTACGATTGTCACGCAAATTGTCCGTTTTGTATTATTTGATTAGCCTTATAATGCTTTTTAACTGTCGTATATCAAGATTAATGATGTTGATATATTTTTTTAAATTAGACATTTAGATTTTATGTTCTGTTAACAAAGATCGATTTTGAAGCATTTGGATCTTTAATAAGCTAACTGGCAGAAAAAGACAATTTGCTTATTTGGTTCTAGATTAAACGATCTGGTGAATTTAATTAATGGAACTGATTGATATTTGTCCATCAACCATCAAATCTTTTCATTGGAATTTTTGATTTTGAATTACATTTATGGCAAGGTTGTGCAGGTGACTTTTGTATAAATGAAATTGAGTTATATCGGGTGAGGTTGGGTACATCACTAGCACAACGTAATACATAAATGGAATCTGGACTAGGGAATTCAAATACAGTGAATTGAAAAATAAATAAAAAAATTAATCTAAAAAGATTTCTAGGTGTTCAGTCAAAAGTTGGTTTAAAGTCCAATTAACCATTTTCTTAAATGCCACACCAAACAATAACACTGATTAAATATTTGTCGTAAATGAATTTTCTACAATAAATTTTGGGTTTTCTTGACACCAATATCGTTGATTGTTCTATTAAAGATTATTATTACTGTCAAAAGTGATTTCGTCAGACGAAATAATTTTTTGATAAAACTCTTGTAATTTGTTCAAATAAAATTATATAAAGTTTGCCCCACTACTTATACTACTTGCAATAAGTCAGTAAACTGATTATTATAAACAATTATTTTTTTAAGGAAATAATAAGTGATACAACAAGAACTTGACAAGAACAATTAAAAATAAAACGCAGTGACATTGCCGTCACGAAACATTTTAACATTTTGTAAGAAGCACGTTTTACACAAACGTTTTATATCTTGTACATTTTTGAATGCAGAAAAAGCTCTACCAGGCACAATTACAAAAATATACAGGTCATTTGAACAATAAAGTTAATAAATACTCGATTGACGTTGCTACAATGAAACCTGTTTTTTTTGTATTCTCAGTATTTAATTTAATCGCGTTTCGTAGATGACAAATGATGTAAATTTTGATTGTGACACAACCAAGTTGTAGAAAATGAAAATGTTGCGTACCTTTATGAAGAGAATGTATCAAGGTATGTATTAGTTTTAGGCAACACATTTATGTAGATATTCATATATTGTTTTTGACAAGTCCTTTTCATTTCGTAAAACTAATTATTACGTGCCAAGGAATAATTCAAAATCAAATGTTATAAAATATTTTTTTACAAATTTTTATGAATATGAGTTCATGTTAAAATTTCTTATAATTCAAACATTAACTCTTCCTACATACCTTTGTATATATGTCCTATGCATATTTATGCATTTTAGTGATCAACGAGAAAGTATTTGTAAATGTTTTTTGACGTTATTTTGCAAAGTTTCATTGTCATTAAAATAAAAACTGAATATAATAATTTAACTATCTTAAGCAAGATATAATGCCAGTCAATCTCAGTAAACTTCAATATTGTTAAAAGTGTTAGCCTTATTTTGGTTATTTTCAAATTTCACCAATCTCAATTCTAATTATTTCCAAAATTATTCGATTTTTTCCTATTTCAATAACATAAGATGTTTAGTACTTTGCAGTTCAAATTTCTTTCCACCCGCATATTACTAAAAAAAATCTGATGAGAGGTATGTGGTACAAAAGTGCAAAATTCTAAATGATGTTGTTTTGTCTACAAAAAGCGACTGTGAAATAACTAGAATAGGGCAGCAAATAATTAGACACTAAAAATTAATCATTGAAATTATGAAGTGATGCCTTTAAACTAACTGGTTTGTAAAGAAGAGCAGGATGCTTTGCTTAATATTTCAATTAATGCTTTTTAAGGAATAATTTTGTAATATAATCATATTAAGTCTACTGGTGATAAAACATATACCTCCTTATTTTATCATAATCATATCTTAATGTTCAATGCAATCGTCTACACATGATTGACATAATGTGCAATTATAAATAAAAATGCTGAGCAGTAACCTCGGTTTTGGTTATAGGAAAACTTTACTTTGAAATCAACAAGGATGCGTCAATTAAAAACTAAAAGAAACTTGCTACTTCACACATTCGTCATTGTCATCTCAAATGTATTAATTTAAAGTCCTTGATGTACAACAATAAATTGATATCACATGGTGCTACAATAGGTGAAAAGGTTGCCGTTTATAATGTCAAATTTAATGTTAAAAATATATCATACATAATTAATCACGGTTTGTTTATTAATTAGTGGGAAGAATGGGACAGCCTGGACCACAGTTATTGGTTTTTAACATGGAAATTGTTTGAATGAACCTTCACCACCACAGTTACATAATAGCCGCATGTTTAAAGCAGAATCTCCTTCGAAAATGTATTTTGTTATAAGCGTTATTATAAGTCACATACGTCATCATGGAGATTCGACCTAAAATGACGCAACGCAAACGATTCTCCCAACAAGTTAGTAAATTACTTCAAGCATTTGAAATGGATAATAAAATGAACGGGCGGCGTGCGCATGATGCCCATGCTAACAAGCAACAATCAGAAACGTATAAAGCACAAAGCATCTCCTGTGCGAAAATCGTGTCCGAGCATCCAATATGAGTAACGAACAACGATTTTCGCACTCTTGGGTTCGCAATGAAAAACAGAAGCGGACTTACCCTTTCTTCTGCCGGCAAAATCAACCCCCTGTCATGCGCCTTACTCAAATCTATTTTCTTGTCTTCACTTCGGTCGTATAATTTGCCTTCAACCGGGTCGATCAACTTGGATTCTATGGCAGTAAGTAGCGATACAACCGCGCCGGTATCAGGATCTTTTATTACAGTACTAGACGGATCTATTAAATTGCTATCTACTGCATCGCCAAGGGTCAGTCGCTTTCGATCGATGACCGGTACAGTTACGAAGGGATCTTTAAAGCCGCCTGTGATAGGATTATATAAACCATAGTTTATGGCTTCAGTTAGTGTAAATCCCCTCCGAGGAGTTGTCAGTAACCCACTACTGAGTGCAGACGATAGCGGGTATAATTTTGAGGTTGCGCTGTCCAATACATTGCCCTTTTCTGCGTCAATTAGGCCCTTTCGAAAGCCCTCAGGCAACTTCACCAACCGTTTCCTATTGGTGTCTTTGACGAGAGCCGTGTCTGGATCGACGAAACCTAAACTTATAGATTCCTTTAGAGTGAGAGCTTCGCTTGATCGTGGTTCGGTAAATTTTCCCGTCATTATGTCTAGGTGATCGTGTTCGATTGCTTGCTCGAACGAAAATGGTTCCGCCAGATATATAATAGAATTTTGATCGTACACAATCGCTTGAGATCGAACTTTTGTGGTTTGTGATTCGAATAAAACCGTTTTATTGACATCTAGTATTTTTTCAGTGACAGCGATGCTCACATGTATTAGTTTTCCTGTGTGTGGACAACGTGTCACTGCTGCATCTGGGTTGATGAACTCAAATTTAATGGCTTGTTCTAAAGAACATGCACGAGGCTCTTTACGACTGGTTGGATCTGTCGACACTTCACGTTCAGAAAGGGCTTTTTCCAACGTGACGAGAAGGCCTCTTTCAAGTGCTTTATCAAAGTTGTATGTTTGTTTCGATTTAGTGTCTAATACTCTACCTCTTTCAATATCGATGTTGCCATCGTTTATTGCGTCCAGTAAAGTTTTTAAAGTACCCGTATTAGGATCCTTTAGTGCTGTGGTTCGATGATCTATTAGACCTTTTATGACACAATTCTTCAAATCCTGGTATTCATTGTTCAGTGGATCAACAAATTTGCCAGAATCGGGGCGATATAGGAAATTGGTGATGGCATCTTGTAGTGTTAAACCCCTACGCACTGTGACGATGTATCCTCTATGTTTGGCTTCACTGAGGTGAACTCTATTGCCGTTTGGTAGATTAAAAACAGATGATTCTTCGTCTATTATATGTGTTTGTATCGCTTCTTGTAATTTGACATATCTGTTGGCTGTGATGTCTTTAATCAACGATAATTCTGGGTTTATTAGTTCATTCGCACAAGCATCCTTAAGGTTATAATGAATGCCAGTGGCCGGATGCACAAAAACATTTTCACTTATAGACAGAAAGCCCATTTCTAAAGCCTCATATAATCCGAAATGACAAGTCTCAATGTCAACGATTAAGCCAGAATTTAATGCATTGCTTAAACTTATATTTTCGCCACTAAAAGTTACCTTAAATGTTCCGTTTCGTTTATCAATGTACCCGGCCATGCAAGCTTCTGTGAGATTTAACAATTTGTCATTTTTCCGATCATAGTATACTGGCAGTAAGGGATTAATTATGAAATTGCGAATGGCTTCGTGCAGAGTGATTTTTCTCTGTGTGTTCGGATCAGTTATTTTACCAGATTTCTCGTCGTAAAGTCCCTGATGTATAGCTCGTTGTACTGAAACGGCAACTTTATTGTCAACCAGAATACCCAAGTCAAAAGCGCGACGAAGGCTAACTTCAACGGCTTCTCCCGTCGAAAAATCTTTCACTCGGCCAGTGTTCCCGTCGACATAATTTCCATGGATGGCGTCAACTAGGCGTAACTTCCTCCACACTCCTGATTTAGTGTCTTTGACGAAAACAGATTTTGGATCGATCAGATCGATTTCAATTGCTTCGCTGAGGGTTAAATATTCGCTACTGCGCGGGTCTAAGAACAGTCCAGAATCTGGGTCATACACCCCTTTGACAAGGGCCTCACTTAACGACATTGGTATACCGACTTCTATCAGAAGACCTCGTTCGAATGCCTCGTTGAAATCTAAAGGCTGGTTTCTATCGGTGAGCAGTAAAATGCCTTCTTTGGTATCTATGATACCATCACTGATTGCTTGGTCAAATGTACAAGTGGCCTCATCTATTGCCACTAAGGTCGATGTGGTGTCTATATAACCTCTATTTATGGCAGATTCGGTCTGCAGCTTTTCTTTATTCTTTGGGTTGATAAATTTCCCAGTATTTGGATCGTAATATCCCTTAAATACTGCATCCGGTAATGTAATTTGGCTTTTATATGGCACTATTATTCCTCGATCTTGTGCATCGTAAAAATTTATATCTTCGTTAGTTGTGGGATCCGTTACCATTCCCTTTACCGGATCTATCAACTTCACAGAAATTGCATCGTTAAGTGATATAATATCACCCGTTCGGGAATTTTTCACTGTTAGCACTTCTGGATCAACTATTTCGCCCTGAATAGCATCTTGTAATGACATATTTACATTATTGATTGTGAATTGCCCCGTCTTCTGATTGTAAATCTTGAGCGCTAATGTCTCCTGCAGGGTCCACGGTAAGCCTGTGTTTATCAGATAACCTTTGATATAAGCTTGATCCAGAGTCAGATTTGGACTTGTAAGCATGCCTTGTTCCGGATCGAGTAATTTGCTCTCTATAGCTTCCTTTATATCAACGATCCTATCACGTTGATTATCCCTGATTTTGGTCATTGTGGGGTCTATGATGTTGTATTCGATCGCCTGACGTAGCGTGACATGATCGCCCGTTTTTGGATCGAGAATTTTTCCACTTTCAGGTAAGTAATAGTTCAAAAGTATAGCTTGCAGTAGGTTAAAAACGACAGATTTTGCACGCACAAAGTCCATTTCCATGGCCTTGTCTAGAGGTAATAATTGTTTAGTTTTTTCATCGTGATATTTTCCAGTTTGTAAGTCAATTACTTTGTTTCTAATAGCATCATCTAATGTTAAAATATTTCCTGTTTTATTATCTTTGATTTCAGTTAATTTAGCACCTAGGATATTTCTTGCGATTGCCTCGTCTATTGGTAACAATTGTTTCGTCAATGGATCGACTATGCGACCAACTTGAACGTCAAACAAATTTGTTCGAATAGCTGCTGGTAACGATATCGGTCTAGGAATATTCAAGACATAACCACGAAGAAAAGCATCGGCGAAGTGTAAAGTGTCTTTCGTAACTGTGTTAACGAGCACACCGCGGTCCCGATCCACTATTTGAGAATCTACGGCTTCATAATAAGGTACGAGTTGCATGTTCTTTGGATCTCTGATGATCACAGTCTTTCCATCTACCACATTTTTGAGCAATGCATCGACGATACCAACTCGATTTCCACTACGTGGGTCTGTAAATTCAACGGTTTTTGGATCAAAATCTTCTCTAGTTACCATCTCTTCTAAAGTTAACGGTTGGTATTTTTCTTTTGGTTTATCGGCTTTGTTTATGATCCATTTTATTTTAACGGCTTCGAAAAATTGTACTCGTTTACCTGTCTTCGGATCGACCATGTGTCCGGTGTCCTTATCAATCAAGCGTCGCTCCAATGCGTCGTGTAGAGACACATATGAGGGTTTCTTCTGTGTTAAATCTTTCACCAAGATACTTTCTGCATCGAACACGTTCAGTTTGAAGAGTAGTTCATAAAAAGTAACTTTTTCAGACGTGCGAGCATCCACGAAACAGTGTTTCTGTAAGTCGAAAAAACCTGAAGCATGTAGTTTTTCCGGTGTAAGCGTCTTGGAAAATAGAATAGTTTTTGGGTGCTGTTTGCCCATTAACACCACGGCGTTTTTATTAATCACGCAGACTTGGTCCAACAAACTTAATTCTCCATGGTTCAACCCATCCTGTACTGTGTAATTTAATTCGTCGTCGCCACACAGCACTCTGCACACTTCTGGAATGATTTTATTTTCAGTTATCGCATTACCTAGTGTTAAGGGCGCAACTTCGACGTCTTTGGCCTCTGTCACTGCAACTGTAGGAAACTCGTGCATAGTTTCATCTCTCTCTATTGCATAATGTTTTTCTAATTGCACAGTACTTTTATTTATTACTCGAATTATGTCGAAGGGCGCCAACTCGCCCCTATTTAAACCATCACTTATGGTGTATGGCAATTCTTGCTCCTCATACATTACTTTACAAATTTCGGGAGTTATGACCTTTCGTGAAATTGCTTCGGCAATTGACAAAATTAGATAATGTAAGTCTATTTCGGCGATTGTACTGTGAGTATCAATTAAAGAGGAAATTATTTCGATGGTTTTGAAAGTCGGATGCACTAATTTCAATTTAGTTGGGTCAATGATCTCCACAACATCACTAGGGACAATTTTATTTGTCCCGAGACCTTCGTGGACATTGAATGGCAATTCCTTGCCTTTATAGATAATTTTGCTGTCAGAATTTATATAGTTCAAACGCAGGGCGTCACCTAATTCAATGCTCTCAGTCACACTTGGTAAATATGGATGTGAGGGTTCAACTAAAATTATTCTATTTTCATTGACTATGTGAACAAGGTCCTCTGGATGTAAGTTGTTTGTTTTCAAACCTTCTGCAAGAGTAAAAGGTAAACAAATGTTATCCTTAATAATTTCACTTGTGGGTTTTATCATTCTTTGCTTTAAAGCGACCCCGATTTGTATTAAGTTATATTCCTGTTTTGCATCATTCATTTCTCTTTTTAAAAATGACTCCGATGCCCCATTGGATTTAGTAACGGTTTTTAAATCAAGTCTATCAGCATCTTGAACTGTACTTTTACTTATGTTTGAAGTTTGTCCAAGTTGTACGGTTGTGTCGGGTTGTTGTTTATTTGTAGCTTTTTTCACGGCTGCTACTCCGGCCAATACAGGAATAGCTATGGGTGCAGCTAAACCACCTATGACAGCTATAAGACCCATTTGAGCAGCTTTCTTAAAATTGACGAAGGCATCTGAATCGCGATCTTTTATTTTTCCTGTTTTGTTATCAATTAAGCCTTGTTCGACCGCTTGTTCGATCGTAATTGGTTTTTGCGAGTCCACATCGTACACTACGGAGTTAGGATCGATAATGTCTTTTTCTAGAGCCTCCGAAAAAGTTAATAGGTTACCTGAAGCAGTGGGATCACGAAATTTGTCCGTCTGCGAGTCGTAGATTGTTTCGAACGCTTCAGCTATATTTAGTTGTGTGAATTTTGCATTTTTCTTTTCAAGATGTACAGTAGTTTCTTGTGGAATGGATGATGCTTCCAGTATTCCGTCTTGAAGGGCTTGGCTTATAGGCATTTTTGTGCCTGAATTCGGATTGGTAAATAATCCTGTAGTCATGTCAACTAGTCCTTTATTAAGAGCGTCGGAAAATGATATTTTCTGGTCTTTTAATGTTGTTGTGTTTTTGGTTTCGTTCACATCTACAATGATGCCGTTCGTGCGTGCTTCATCTACGGACATAATTTCGCCAGTTGTTGTATTCATAACCTCATTAGAGTTAAGTAGTGTGTATCCAGACAAAAGTTCAATTGTTTTTGTAGTAACGGTGTGAACTGACGTTCGTACTTCGCTGTATGATGTTGTTGTGACCACGTTGGAGAGTGAAGTCGGTACAGACTGTACAACTAATAAACCGTTTTCCACGGCTTCAGCAATTGGTACAAATTCATTAGTGAGTGGATTCTTGAACGTGCCCTTGTCTGTATCGATTAATTTTTTATCTAAGGCATCGGTAATGGTGATGGCTTCAGAGTTGGCGGGGTACGGTATTGCCATGATAAGATTATCATCAATTGCTTTTTCAAGGGAAATTCGTTCTTTGGTGAATGGATGGATGAATTCTTTCATTTCTACATCAATCAGACCTCTATTCAGAGCAATAGGAAGTGACATTGCCGCAGGTGGTATGTTCGCAGGATTTTCACATTCTTTAAATATGCCACGATTGATAGCTGTTGTAAAATCGATGGTACCGAAGCGAGTGTTAATGGCAGAAAGATCATCATTTACAGTGCCCATTTGTAAAGCCTCTTCCAAAGTAATAACACGTCCATCAGAATTCATTAACAAGCTAAGAGGATCGACTATATCACATGTAATCGCATCGCTGATGGTCAAATGTGCCCCTGTCTCAGGATGAACGATCATTCCTGTTTCGGTATCGATTAATCCCTGTCTGAACAACTGCGGAATGGATAAGCTGTAATTCAAGGGAACTAATACTTCGTTCGTGCCATTAAGGTCTAAAATACCTCGATTGACAGCTTCGTTTATCGTTACTAAATCCCCGCGCTGAGGATCTCGTATTTCGCCGCGTTCACCGTCAAGTTTTTTACTTTCGAGAGCTTCTGAAAGGCACAACGTTTCGCCACAATTTGTTATAAAGGCGCTTTGTAGTATTTCCGCGGTGGCCCGATCTAAAATACCTTTTTGAATAGCATCTGTCGGTTTTACTACTCTTCTTCGTAGCTTCTGTAAAACGACCTTTTTCGCATCGCGATCCGGACTCAATGAGTGCGCACGACCGATGGCCACTTTATAAGTTGGTTCAATTGTAACACGACTTCTGGTTTGTTCAGCAGGTGACTTCAAAGTATCGATATCGATAGTGGTTGTGTCCATTAGTTTCATTTGAGTGGGTTTTTTTATATTTATGGGTTCATATTGCATTGCGTTTGAATCAGGTATGAATCCCGATGGTGGCACTGCACTGTCAATTACGTGACAATTTTGATCTCTCATTTGGTGTTCATCTATACTAATTTGTTCACCAGGTTTGTAATGAATGGAATGGGTTTTTTTGACCACAGGCAGGCCTGCCACAATAACGAGGCCCTCTTTAGCAGCAATTTCGATATTTATCTTTTCATTCAAACCAACATAATTGTTACCATCGATAATTCCAAGATGAATAGCTTCATTAATATCTATCATCTGCCCCGTTTGAGGATTCATCACCATAACTGATTCGCCTGGTATGATACTTTCCGCCACAGATTGTAAAATAGATTGCGGTTCACGTTTTCCGTCAGTGAATAGGACCAAAGCAGTTGATGGGTCATATATTACGCCTGAACATACTTCGACCGGTTGTAGGCTATTGCTGTAGGTTTTGACTTCTGTTCTGTCGAGCCCTGTTTCGGCAGTTAATTGAAGATGTCTCTGATCGTATTGAATGTCCATTGTACTCTCGAAAACAACGAATCCATTTGATATGGCATCCTTTAGCGTAATACGTTCACTTTCATAACCGTATCTACCGACACTGTCCAAAATCTTTTTTTCCAAACTTCGGGTTAAGGTTATTAGGCGTTTACTGTTTGAATCGAATACCAGAGCTGAATTGGGATTTATGATTTTTAAGTGGATGCACTCCTCGAAACTAACCAATCTGTCAGTGCCAGGTATCATAAATAATCCTTCAATGGGATCGAATAAATGTCTATCAATGGCAACTTTAAGCGGCCATCCTTCACGTGGAATTTCGATTTTATGTCGTTCGTTGGTAATGAAGTTCGAAGTTGATGATTCCGTTGTATGTTGTGTCCTATCGATAAGTTCATTTGATGTTTCGTTTCTTTCATCGAGTTCCTCGAGTTTTACCTTAATGGTGGCATTCTTAGTTGATTTTGGATATGCACCAGTAAGATTTTTAGGTGAGGATTCAGTGTCTGGTGCTAATCTACCTTCGTTGAGCGCTTGGACAATGGGGATAGTTTCGTTCGTGTCTGGATCTGTAAACATTTGCTCCGCGTTGTCAATTAATCGTCTTTTCAGTGCATCTGTATACGTCAACTTGCTGCGATCATATTGGTTTGTCTGAGATGTCATAGTTACATATCGGTGAACACTTTTGCAAGTGGACTGTGTTATCACGTTAATCATTAACAAACTGTTGAGAAGTGCAGCACCTTCAGCCGTTATTAGGTTTTCTGCAATAGCATCATTTAAGGGAACCAGTTTATCCTTGTGGATGTCCACAAAATTTCCGGTTTTAGGATTGATATAACCAGCAAAAACGGCTTCGATTACAGTTAACTCTTTGCCATCTACAAATACACCAATTTTGCGAGTCAACTTTTCGTAAACTTCCGGTTTAACTTCGCCGCATTTGGCACCGTCCTCGAAGGAAACTAATTTTCCGCTCTTCTGACTAGTTACTAGACTCCCACCGTTTATCTTGCTAATGTAACCTTTAGCGCATGCAGAGTTAAAACTAATGTAACCAGACTTATCAGGCTGCTGGAATCCGTCGATGTCAAATATAGATTTTTGCGCCACTGATACGATGTAGCCTCTTCGCACGGCGTCGAACACGTCACAAACTTCATTCGTTAGCGTATTTATGAATTTCCCTTCAGGTAAAATGATACCTTGCGCAAGTGCGTCTTTTAAAGTTATGTATTCGCCTGTGGCTACATTCAGGATTGACTTGATATCGTCGGAATCTAACACACCTCGAGAAATCGCGTCCGAAATATCCAATTTTCGTTTTTGTAATGGCGAAAATATCTTACCGTTAGAATCAACAATGTTTGCGTCATATGCGTCTTTTAACGTCATCGGTTTGACAATGAATAGGCGGCGTTTCGCCTCCAAAAATGGTAACTTTTCGTGTGCAAATACGTATTTCCCGAGCTTTGCATTTATGATGCCCGTTTCTAGTGCGCGCATAACCGTAATTTTACTATCCGTTTTGGGATCGACAATCTCGCGCACGTCGCCGTCAATGATGTTTGTCTTAACAGCGGCGTCGATTTGATATTTATTACCCGAATTTCGATCCACAATCCAACCAGTTCGTTCATCTATGAGACCCTGACTTATGGCGTCGTATAAAGACACGGCTCCCGTCTTCAGTTTAACTTCCTTATGTGTTAACTGAAAGTAGCCTTTGAAGGCTTCTTTCACGTCGAGATCGTGTGAAACAACTTTTCCTTCGTCGTGATCTATATCCGACGAGTGAGTTACCTTGATTCGTTTTTCGTTTGGGTCAAGCATTCCTTGTTCAGCTTCCTGTATCTCTCTCTGAATAGCTTCTAATAAGGTGAGATTGCGACCGTCTTCCTGGATGCCACAAGGGCTGTACAGGCGCTGTGCTATTTCATTGTCTATTAATCCACGACTCGAAGCATCACCGATGGTGATTTGCCCACCATCTTGTGTAGACACAAGTTTACCCGCTCTCACATCCAGTATCCTACATGCTATCGCGTCCCGAACAGTCATTATCTCTCCGGTGTACGGGTTCAAAATGCCTGGGGTGTCAATGATGTTATCGGTGCCAATACCTTCATGCACCTTGTGTATGCGTTTCAGCGATTTAATCTCACTGAACTGCATGCTGTAGTTATGTGGCGGGAACTGTTCCTGTGTAATGTGTGTCGTACTAGTGTATTTGTCGGGTGCGCGACCGTTTCGTGCACCGTCGGTTTCGTTTCGATCGGATTTCTCATCGTTCTTCGTTATCGTTACTGTCGTGCCGTTTTCTTTCTTCATTGCCGATTTGGAAATCGTTTGGGACGTTCTTGCAATTAAAAATGCATAATAAATAACAACGGCGAAAGTTAAAGTTTCCAAATTTATAAAATTCTACTTACTGTTTGCTGTAATGTGTGCTTGAGGTGTAGGTGGCAGAGTGCTCATTGGTGCTGCTCATGTGGAATTCGGACCGATAGGTCTTGAAAGGGTGGGGTTCCATTTGCTCTGCAAGCCTCTGTAAAGGATACACACACATATTATAGACAAAACAAAAGTTTGTAAAAGAGTTTTGTAAGCAACACTAAATAAAAGACTATAATAGTTAAATAATTCTCTCTTCATTTGTCTAATATTTTATATTTTGTTGTAAAACTTAAAAATATTTAAATTTTAAACGACTTTCATTTGAAAAGTTCTTTCGAGAATCAGGACTGCGCCAGTTTGCTCCAAATGTATCTAAGTATAAGAGAGTTCAGTGCGGACCACTGGATATTTTTTAAAATCGTGTTGACACGTCGCGGTGTAGGCTCATTTATTGTTCGAAAAAATATTCATCCAGACTGGAATATATCCAAAAATATTTATTTGACAGAAATATCAAGCGAACTAGTGTAATGGAGCATATTAGATGGCTTGGTATGACCGGTTTGCTTAAAAGTAATTTTGGGTTATCTGAAGTGCGCTGAGACAAGTACCGAGTTAAGTTCCAGCCCAGAAGCAAACAAACCAAAACGGTGCTATATTGGTCAACCAAAATGAGCTTGATGTCAACACAGTGTGTTGTAATTCGTGTAAACAACAAGTTTGAGCCGAGTATTCGGAGAAAATGCGCAAACTGCAACTACGAAAAATTTAATTTTCAAATTAGTTTATTTTTATTTTGTCGCTTGTTTGTATTTACAAAAGAAAGATATTTTAACTCCCGATCTACTTTTGTTTGTGTGCATATAAAATAAAATAGTTAACATTCATATTTCGAAATTATTTACATCAATAATATACTCGGTGACATATAAACTGCACCACCTAGTAGGGGCGGGAATTTTTGGACCAAATTTGGCAGAAACATTGGACTAGTTTAAAGTAACAATTGATTAAAATTTGATAAAGAAAACACTCCATCTTTTGATTTTTCTTTAATAATGTGTAGGTCCGCCCCTATTTCTGATACACTCATTGACCCGCCTTGGCATTGATTCCAGCAGGTGATCAATGTCTTCTTGGGGTATGGCATCCCAAGCAGCCTGTACTTCATGCCGTAGAGCTTCTATTGTCAACGGTGGGTTCGGTAGATTCCTCAATCTTCTATCTATCATGTCCCACACGTGCTCAATGGGCGACAAATCGGGAGATCTTGGCGGCCAAGGCAAAAGATTAACATTGGCCTCTTCAAAAAAGTCAAGAGAAACCCTTGCTACGTGAGGTCGTGCATTATCTTGCTGGAAAAGTGGGTCTTCCAGCCCTCGAAGATATGGAAGAACATGTGGTTCTACCACTTCGTCAATGTAGCGTCGGGCAGTTATACTGCCCCGAATGAAGAGCAAGGGTGACCTACTGCCGTAAGCACCCCACACCACACCATCAACCCCACAGTTCGGTGAACATGCCTCGCAATCGAAAAATCAGGATTGCGCCTTTCTCCACGTCTTCGTCTAACAGTCATCCGACCATCATGCATTCCTAAACAAAATCGCGATTCGTCACTAAAGACAACTCGATGCCACTCCAAGTTCCATTGAAGTCTTTCCGTGCACCAGGGCAAATGTTCCTGGCGATGTTGAGCAGTGAGGGGTAGCACAAGATGTAGGCGGTAAGGCAGCAAGCCAAAGGTTCTTATTCGACGATAAACTGTTCGCAAGCCTATCGGACGACCTTGTTCACCTAACCATTGATCAGCTATTGATCTAGTTGGAGAGAATCGGTCTCTCAAGGCCATTAGTCTTAAGCGGCGATCTTGACGTTCATTGGTTCGTCTTTGAGCCCCAGTGCCTCTTCTCCGACGTTCAACCCCATGTTCAGACCACGCTTGATAAACACGCATTATTGTTGAGTGGTGCCGTCCCAAACGGTTGCCGATTTCTCTAAACGAAAAACCTGCTTCTCGTAAACCAACAATCCGCCCTCGGTCAAAGTCACTCAACTGCTGGTAAACTTGAGGTCTCCTTCCTCTAGGCATCATTAAACACTTTAAACTAAAGAATGGGATCCGAAAAAGTGGAACAAATTCAAAAATTCGATAATTGCTTGTCTATCACCACCTCTAAAAAATGACACAAACGTCAAAAATCCCATGACTACTTGATGATTGGGTTTCAAATTTTAATCAACTATTTCCCTGCACTAGTCCACTATTCCTGCCAAATTCCCACCCCTTCAGGGTGGTGCAGTTTATATGTCACTGAGTATATAAACGTATACATGTGTGCCTCACCTCCAGGGCGCTGTAAAATAACTTAACGCATGAGATTTGTGTTAAATTTTTTGGCCGATAATTTTGTTTTAAATTAATAAGTCATCTTTTTATACCTATATATTTTATTTATTCAAGTTGGCAACATTGCATTGTGACAGACATGACATGACATGACATGACAGATTTGAATTTGTTACATTTAAATAATTATATAAAAGTTAATTGTTATTAGGTAGGTAGGTACGTTTATTATTAGCTATTTATAATCGAATGTAGGAAATTGCATTTTGCTGCATGAAGTTTATATCTTAAACACGATGCCCAGCGGGGTGTTTGGACTAATTTAATATTAAATTAATATGTAAATTTTGTGTATTTTGTTGTACTTATTGAATTAAAAATTAATATATCTCGTCCTCTTGAACATCGGCTTCATGATTTCAAAATTGTGTATTTTCCTACGTCTCTGGAGTTTAAAAAGAAGGATTATTTACTTTACCGCATACTATGCGGGAAAACGCACAGTCGTCGTAAAAACGAAGTTACATGTGACATGAACGGTGCATAGTTCCAATGTTTACATCTCGGGAGGAAAAAAAATTAACTACGAAGCTCAGTTATATACTACCACTGTTTATACATCAGGGCCTGATATGGTTGGTATGACAACAACAATAATAACAACACAGTGCCCTTTTAAAAATGTAACGGTGCTAGAACTGAGTCGTGTAATATTGTTCGCGTTATCAATAAAAATACCGATGAATAGTACAAATGAATCAAAAATCGTGACTAACATTTATTATTACTCATGACACTCATACATGACAGTTATAGGTATTTTTATTAATAGCGTAAAACATAGGGTACGACGTTCGATTATTAGGTGCCTAATTGGAAGAGATCCCGAAATATAAAAATACTCGATCCTTTCTATATTTTCTCGTCCCGAGGGAATTACTTATGTACCTAGTCATCACTGCACGTAATTACTGAGTATCCAGTGATTATCGGCCATTGCTGGTTTCGCATATGTCGTATTTCGTGAATTTTCAAGTTTACTATTACCATTTCTTTACATCCCAGTTCGAAAATAGTGACTCAGCCGGATTCAACTGGTAGGTAGCAGTCTTTTGGGGTCTGTGTAAAGGCACTTGCACTATTTACGTAAGTCTAGCGCATGCAAATATTAAATGGCGAGTACATCAAAATCCTTTGTGCACCCGCATATTGTTCTGACGTGGTTTGACGAATTAGAGAGTGTTTGCAGTGGTATTGTATTGGCTTCACTTTCAGAGTTATGAACTCAGCAAGTGATGAGCAACAATGATACTGTTAAGGAACAGCGCCGATACATATTATATAAAGAGAAATATTACCATATCGTGAACACAATGGAGCACAAGGGAACCAAGAAGAAATGGTCCAACAAGAGCAGAAATCTACGTGCTATTGGAGAATATTATTATGCTCCTCGAAATGGATAAGTTTATTTCCAGATGTTTTAACTCATTTTTTAAACGTTTTCCATGAGACAGAAGCTCTAGAATGCAGATGCTTTAACTCTGAAAGATATTGATATAATTGAATTTTATACTTTCTGATACTTCTGTTGTACACAGCAACAAAGTAGTAATGTAGATACCAATTCAAATTTCGCAACAGACGGTGGCGCAAGAGATATTTTTGAACCATTATGACGCAAAGGCGGTTTCTAACAACACTAACCGCACTTAGATTAGGTAATCTCGGCGACAGAATAGAAAAATATAGCTGCAGCTATAATGGAAATTTTAAACAAAACCAAACATTTCTAACAATATTATTCGATCAGTTTATATGCTTGTGTTGGATGATATGTTAATACATTTCAGAAGAAAACGCGAATTCAAGATGTATATGGCAATGAAACCATAAAATATGAAATGCCTGTATCTATTGTGTGACTTATTACTAAGGAAAATAAATTTGGAAAACCAACTCAAGCAGTACCCTCTATATGCTTCTAATCGCAATATCACAGCCGATAACTGGTTGGTGAACTTGGTGAAGAGTCAATACGGAACAAGTTGACATACGAACCACTAAACAAAACAATATTTCGAAAGAATTCACATCTCAGCGAGGAAGGAAAGACGGAGAAAAAAATAACTCTCAAAACGAAGAAAATCTCAAGATATCTCTTCGAAGCATCACATACTTGCACAGCTTGATGACAAAGTTAGTATGCCGGAAATAACTACGTTATATAAAGGAGTTGTAAACAGTTTGGAAGAGAAATGCGCTAAATATTCGTGCAGTAGATCAACAAAGCGTTGGCCTTTGGCTTTGTTTTATAAACTGGTTGCCATACGCTCGGTAAACATATTTATAATTTTCCAGTCATGCCCAGAAAATTTAAAGAATACCAAATTCCAATTTATAAAATCCTTAAGAAATGAATTAAACATAATCCGGAAAGGGAAAAAATAATCCTCGAAAGAAAAAAATCTTGTCCTCCAATAAGCAGAATATTGACAGTTGATATTCCCGTTGGAGAAGGTAAATTAAAAGTCAGAAATATATGTAAGTTGTGCAGACAAAAACCTTCGTAATGGTTCATGCAATGTAGAATGCCAATATCGGTTTATATGAGCAATGACGTATGTAAAATAAAAATTAAGTACCAATTTTAATCTGAAATTAAAAAAATGTAGTACATTAATAATTACAATAAAGCGGCAACTTTCACTGCATGTTACCTATCACGTCCTACTATAGCTACATTACCAAATTAAGGGTTAAAAATCATGGTGGGGGTCAAAGACAGAGGTTAGTTCTCCCTGAAACAAGCGTCAAATTCTCTAGGCGACGATAATTCAAATTGAAAAAACAAGATTGGTAACTGCCCATGTTACACCAACCTACCACAATCACTATAGTTATGTTAAATATTTAAATATTTCTGAAAACAAGAACATATTTAAAGAGCTAGCAATCTAACATTGGAAAAAGGGCCCGTTACTGTTACAATAACGAAACGAACTAGAATGAAAATAATATACAAAACATGTCATTTAACGCGATTTTTATAATTATAGTAATTTACATATGTATGAAAAATAATCAACTAAGATAAGTCACGTCTATTTTTATACTTTACGACTACATGTAAAATTAAAAACAATCACTCGTTAAAAACCATATACGACAAAGTTCTAATGAAATGTCCGCAAATATTCAGATCGATCCCCATTACAATTAACTCGATTTCTCATTTGGTATCAACTGAACGATTTGCGCGCAAGTGCCAAATATAAACAAAACATTTCATAAGGTGTATACAAAATTGGACGTCTACCAGAAAATGTAAAATAAAAATAAAGTGTTTCGTGTTGTGATGCGTTTTTATTGCAACGCTGTTTACGGTGTGCCAACATCTTTTCAGAATTGTGACGACAGTAATACTGTTTGTTATAAATTACGACTTATTACGTTTTATATCCATCACAAATATTGCAGCTTTCCATAACTGTTACTTATCTTGCGAATGTTTATGGGCGTGCGTATATGGTTATGAAATCAAACTAAGTATTTTTATAGGTAATATAACATGTGATGAGATTATTATAGATGGTTTCTTTATGAATCCAACCAGGTAACAAAAATTCAGTTCTGTCCATATTTCATTTTATCGGGGACACGCTCCCTGCTTTTTTAAATGAAATAGATCGATATGCACAAACATTGCATTGGTGTGAATACAGATTCAGAAAATGAAACAAAATTTGCGAAAAATTTAAATTTCGTGAAAGTTATTCAATGAATTTTTCTGATAACAAAAATGTGCTTAATCAAATAAGAAAAGAATTACTCGCGGTTCAACTGAAAATGTATTGTCCACAATACTAATAATAACCACAGGCTTCCGGAAAAAAAACGATTTACCACAACCCGTATTCATTCAGCCAGTACTTTGCAAATAGTAATTTAAATTTGACTGGGGATTACAGTAATTCAAGAAATTAAAACAATTGTTATCGTTTGACCGATGAAGGCCATAATTATGTTAAATTGCAACTTTCTAACATATATTTACTACCCCTCTGACAAACGGAGTACCGATGCCGATTTTCTAACTGGTGTTTATGGTTTCATGATATTTCTACAGAGCTTCTCGATGGTGTGTCACACACAAGTAGATAGACATCCACAATTCTCAAAATTTGATATTTACTATAACACCTACTTATTTTACGTAAAATTACCTACGTTATATTATTTAATAGAAATTGGTAAAAGTGGTGAAAATATATCAATCTAGAAGGTGCCATATCAATTTAACACAATCATCGATTCCTCTGAATACCAACAGCGTTTTTCGATTTTATTACAATTTTTCAGTCTATGTATTCGGGCAATGGGTCAATTATATCTAAAAATCATACTATTTCATTATACTATCTTCACATTAACTTAGGTAAACATAGGTTCATCAACCATTTTCAGGCCATCGGGTGGCTGCAGCGCACCGTTGCGATCGATTCGCAATGAAAGAAACGTCGCATTGACCTATATATAACTCAGAATTTTGCCAGGATTTAAGAAGTCGAACTTGAATATTTATCGAATTCGCAATTGCTTTCTAATCAGAGATTAATTTTCGAACCGGTATCTAACGAGAGATTAACTTTTTCATTGTGATAACGCTATAACATAGGAAATTCACCGAGTATAATCGATAGCCATTTGAAAATAACAAAATAGAAGTGGAAATCACCTACCAATAGCTCGTGTTCAAAATCGTATTCGTCCATCGTTAAGCTAGCACACATACGCACACAGAGAGACTTTTCACGGTGAGTTTTCTTTCACGATATAAAGCAGGGCCAAGTTCAAGAAAGCGCGACGATTTGTATAAGTCAAAAGCACACTGATGCAAGCGACTTACAACATCTAGTTATATTGGATAAACGGAAATTGCGTAAGTTGAAACATTTTTTTTCCGGTGTAAGCGCTCGATGCTAGATACACGAACGCGTTCATTGGGATACTGGAAAATTAACGCCGCCGTCGTTGGAGACCGCGACGGCGACGCGCGACGTGGAAACGAATGGCGCCGGAGGCGACCGAGTGCCGCGCTTATTGACTCTACTGCGGGTTCAAAAAACCAGTCGCAAACGCGACGAAAAAAAGGCCGACGCAGAAGTCGTGATTAAAATCGGCACCGCTCGTTGGCCAAAAACCGATTTTGCAATTTCACTTCAGGAATTCGTCCATATTTGATTAATATTAGATAGAACTACGAGTAGTATGTAGTAGAAATGAACAATAAGTCACTATGTAATAAAAAATATTACCCCTCAGCGACACACCTTTTTAAAATTAGATAACTCTTCTGATAATGAATACCGAGTAATTAATATTGCAGTAGAAAAAAAACATGGTGGTGAGGAGTACGCAACTGGAAGGGAAAGAAATATATCAAGGGACATGGCCAACACCAAGAACACCAGACGGTAGGGTGTGCAATCAAATTGAAAATATAGTGGTGGAAAGAAACCATATATACTTGATTACTAACGTGGGAAGTATGAGAGGAGGAAATGCACGATTTGATCTTTTTTTAGTAAGGATAAGTTGCAAAAAGTGGAGCAAAAGAAACACAAAAGACATACAAAAAATAGAAAAACTATATGATGTGGAATGATAGCAGAATATCAGGGGGAGATTGCAAACAAAACACTGGTAAAATGCTGCCAAACCACACACATTGAGGATATGTGGAAACAAACAAAGAAGTCACTAAAGAACCTGCTAAATCGACGATCCCCGAAGAAAAAGAAATCAAAGAAATCCAAACAACCGGCCAGTAATACAAGTTAACTCTGCAGATGCCATTCATTGACTTCAAACAAGCTATGACAAAGTAAATAGAGAACAAATGTATAATGCAATAACGAGACTACAAATACCCGAAAAACTTATAAGGCTAACAACTATGAGGCTGAATAAAACACAAAAGAAAGTGCTCTGGAGTAGTCACAAATCAACAGAATGTTTGGTGGGAAATGGCCTGAGGCAACGTGATCATCTTGCTACTACACTCTTCAACCTCGTTTTGGAAAGCATAATTAGAAGCACTAAATTAAAAATGGAAGGGATAATATCCAACAACGAGCATGAAAGTGGCGAGGTGGGAGGTGGCCACTAGACATATAAAATTGAATGTGAGACATTTAGTGTTTAAGGGCAAGGACCAAGTTCTACCCCAAAATTACATACTGGCCAGACTGAAAGCAGAACTAATCGAGAGAGAGACCATCCAGGATGAGCAATACGGCTTTAAACAACGCCACTCAACTGAAGTCCTCAGACTACCAGAGGCCATTCTGGATGGGTTCTGCAGAAAGTAAGTGACGTCGACAGTCTTCTTAGATATGAGAAATGCATGGCGTACGGCACGACGGCCTACTCAGAAAAATGGTAGAGGGAGGTATGCATTCCGCCTTAGTCAAAATTGTCTTATCATACCTAAAAGGAAGAACCTTCCAGGTCCGAACTGAAAGAGACCTCTTCACAATAAGACAAATATATGACGGAGTTCCACAGGGATCAATCCTAGGCCTGGTGTTCCTGGTCTACATGTCGGACTTCCCACAAAGGCAGGGCACGGGGTGGCCATCTTCGCAGCATCGACGCAGCAGTGTACTCTTCCTCAAAGAATGAAAACTTAAACATCTACAGGCTCCAGAGTGCAGTGCAAAAAGATCGGCCCGCCGGCGGAGTAACATCGGGCAGAGGAGACTGCCCTGGAGCCCGGGCGTAAAATATCTTGGCATGTACCTGGATGCCAAGATGACGCGCAGGAGAAACTATTTGGAAAAATTAAGGCGGTCACCTCGGTGCTCGATCTGCTGCTCTGTCCCAGAAGCCCGCTAGGACTGGGAAACAAGAAAATACTATATGAAACTATCATAAGACCGGCTATTACATGCGGCTCCTCGGCCTGATCGACTGCGACCCATATGGACAAGCTTGATGCCCTCCAGAACAAAATACTGAGAAAAATCACGAAAGCTCCTTGGTTAGTTAGAACTAGCCAACTCCGACAAGACATGGACCTGAAAAGTGTTCAGGAGCATCTCAAGGAGATACAAACTCAACCATCCAAAGGGCCATGGATTACACCCTTGGAAAATGAAAATTATTTTAATTGCGAACAATGGAAGGAATGAATATGAGTTTGGCAAAGTAAAAGAGTTCTTATACTTGGGAGTCATGATAAACGAAAAAGGACACCAGGTGCAGGAAATAAAAGTCAGAAGGTAACAAAAAGTACGGAATGCTGAAAAGACTAATGAAATCAAAAAATACGTCAAGAAGATCGAAGATAAAGCCGTTATAAATCAACCGTTACGTATGCCTGTGAGGCACGATCAATAAAGAAAGCAGATGATGATGCCCTTGATAGATGGGAAAGAAAAATTCTAAGAGCTATATACGGTGGAATAAACACAGAAGGCGGCTAGCGAAGAGGAACAAATAATGAACCAGACATTATGTACAAAGAAGGAAAGATAACATTCGTCATAAAAGACTAACGATTAAGTTGGATATGGCATATAAAAAGAGTGGCCATAAATAGATTACCAAAAATAGCCCTTAACATAGCCCCAAGTGGAAAAATGAGAAAACAGAGACCACGGAAGGGGTGGCAAAATTGGAAAGAGAAAACGAGAAAGATAAAAGAATGGAATAAAATTGTTCAACAAGCCCTTTTAGTGCCTGTTGTACATATACATATACGAGGGGCGATCATTATTTAGCGCCCCGACATGGTAGGCGTTGAATCAATTTGACACATTAAAGAATTAATCATTTGTTGTTACGTTGGTTCAATGGTAGTTTTGTCACTTGTTACCTGTTCAAATAATTTAGAATTTAAGTAGACAAGTTTAGAGAAATTCTAAGAATGGAAAAATCACAGGTTCGTGCAGTTATAAAATACTTGCAAATGGGGTGTTGGACGACCAGCGACTGTCACTACCCAAGAAAATGTTAATTGAATGCACGATATGGTATGACAGATAGACGACTGACCATTCGCCGGATAGCTGAAATTACGAATTTTTCTTATGGTAATATAGAAAATATTTTAACAAATATTTTGGGGCTAAAATGTTGTCTGCACGTTGGGTCCCACGAATGTTGACACCTGATCAGAAACGTTCTAAAGTATTCTGAAGCCAGTTTGGCGAAGTTTAAAGCAGATCCGGACGAAGGACTTTCTCAATCGTCACTGTTGATGAAACGTGGGTTCACCACTTCGTTGGACCAAATGCATCGACGTTCAGGGAGATTATGTAGAAAAATAATAAAAATATTTTTTCAATTTGTTTCCTTCTATGTTATGAGCGTAAATACTGGTTTCCCCCTTCATATACGTTTTGACATTCCCTAAGTCTATTCGCGCTCTGCCGTTCAAAATAGCAAGAAATAAGGCCTATTTTGCAAGCAATATTTCAATCGGAAATATTTACTCTTATCACATTTTTCCATATCTCGAAAACGGTACCTGTTATCGAAAAAGTCGTCATATAAAACATACAGATATTGATATTGATACAAGTTATGTATTTTTAGCTACAATTTTGTTATCTAAAATTACGTCGTTTAGTGCATTTGAGAGTTCAGGTCGAAGGGGCAAGTATTGGATCGATGTGCGAGGAAATCCGTGAAAACACAGTTGTACACCGCAGAAACGTCACTTATGAGTATTATTAAAACAGCAAAGTTAATAATCATCTCATATCATCCGTTTACTAAATGATCTAATATTATTTATTTTACATGAATTAAACACAAATCAGAATGTGACTGGATTTATTTCGATTTGTCATTTTGGGCTCGTACGTGTACATCATTTCGTAACAAAAAGAAATTAGCACTGACAGTACATTTTTAATTGTTTCCCACGACTGTTAAGTCCCGGTGACTTGCCCGTTACTTTGCTTTTCCAGAAAAACAAGTACATTTAACGGACGTCGTTTTTTTCAACATGCATTTCATGTATTATAAGAGAAGCCCTCAAGTTGGGCCGTTGGAGTTTAATTCTGGCAGGAGCGCATATGATATGTTCACATATTTTTCAGCGCAAATGACGTTAGATCGAATAAAAATAAAAACATGATCAGTTTAGCATGAATCAAAATGAAAAGCAATAGTCAGGAAAAACAACGGCACAAAATACATCACTTCCATGTATTTATAGAGCGGACTTCTATAATTACGGCTGACATTAAGCGTCGATAATTTCAAGCAAGAGCTCCTGTAAGTAATGGCATTCCGATCGAGTTATCTTATCGAGGTGGTTATGAGGTAAGCGACATTTTTGGAAGGATCTGACGTAACAATTTCAATGCGCGCTCTCGGACAAGGTCCCGACCTCCACAAATTCGTAGTTAATAACCGAGAACAGGTTGTTCGGTTTGTAAACAAATAACGAATGCGATAAGGTATAAGAATGTCAGCATATATGTCATTGCTATTTTTAGACGGCAGACGTAAGTGTTTATGGATTTCTGCTAAAACGTAAGCTTACATTAGGTCATGTTTTAATAAAACGTGAGACATATTAGTTTAAATCAGGACACGAGCAATTAAGTAGCAGAAATCGACCGGTGAGCGTGTAATTCATTCGCGTCAGTGGACGACGATTAACAGGCGACACCCGACCTGTCTATTTCACTTTTACTTATGTAAAATAAATATTAGTTTAATCGTTTTTAAATGTTAATCATCACTTGGTACTTTACACAGTGTAGATTTTGAAAACGATGTGTACTGAAGGAATGGTAAAAAGATACAACGCTTCAAATAATTATCTTCCTCAAACAGAGCATGTACGCACGCTTGCTTTTACAGAATACATATTTTCACTTTTTAAAAATTAACATTTCCTAAAATGCATATGAAATTTATGTGAGGGTGGGTCGTTAGCGCATATCTTCTAAATTATAATATAAACCAAGAGAAAGGTAGAACGTTTATTTCAGAACACGCGACGCGTGCGGTGACTAGCGAAAGGGTGCAGTATAGGATGTGAATACAGAAAGTTGGCGAGTCTTGACTTCGTGTATTTCTGTGGGTTCTATCGATGCTAAAGAACAGTATCATAAGAAATAGTAGTATGTAGAATGTATGTATTATATGTGGTAGCTGTGTTATGTCACAGTATTCTTGTGGTGTCTCTGACATTTGTGTTATGTTGTTTTCCGTCATGACTCGTTAAAATATATGGGTCTCGGGTAATGAATTGTTCCTAACCTGGTTATTCCGACGTTTTGGCAAAATTACATTTGCCATCCTCAAGTAGGTCTTCTAGGTCGAAGCGACACTTTTTCTACATCATTTCGACCCAGAAGACCTACCTGAGGATGCCAAATGTGACTTTCCCGAAACGTTGGAATAAACCGGCCGGGCTGGTTAGGGCAATTGAAATAGGCGGTTCATTACCCGAGAACCTGGAAAAACTAATAATAATATTAATTGATAAAAATCACTCCATTCGTTTTCATGCACATAAATGCAGCGAACTACAGAAATCTGAATTTATATGAGCTATATTCTTTTGCAACCTCAACCACCTGCTTTTCTATAGTTTATGTGCATGAAACCGTTATGATGATAAGCTATTGATACCGAGAAACCTAAGTTTGTATTATTATGTGCCTTAAACTAAAGACAAAAGGCCACCAACTGTGATTAAGCAAATTATCCGCGATATCATGGATATCCATAATGCATCAAATTCAGTCAGAATATCGCAAAAATGTTCTCGCACTGGAATTTCTTATACTTGCGCTTGAATTTTTTTTACGATTGTTAACGATTTCGAAATTTTAAAGAACTTTTGTTCTTTTGAAAAATCTACTTATCTATCAATAAATGTGAGAACAAAAAAAAAGCAAAAAAGAAGAATAACAACACAGGATGTGACTTGCGAATAATGAAGGAGACTAATGTAAAAACACAAATGGAAAAGGAGTTAGCGAGAAACTTTATAGCATCAGACGATACTAAAAATATACAAGAAGAAATATATAGATTAAACGATATAGCCGAAAAAATGAGAATCTGAAGAAAGATGAAACAAGCAATCGTGGATGACAGATGAAATCTTAAAACTGATGGAAAAGAGGAGAAGTTTCAAGAACGTAGATATGGAACAATATAGAGGGACACAACAAAAATTATAAGACAAAAAATAAGAGAAGCGAAGGAAAAAGACATTGGAGAGAAATGTGAAGAAATAGAACTTCTCCAAGAGAAACACGACAGCTTCAAGGTACACAGAAAAATAAAAGATGCGACTGGAATATACAAAACAAGACAGACAAGTCAAGAACACTTGGAAGTTATATATTGAACAACTGTTTCAAGATGATAGGCCAGAACCACCGGTAAAAGAAGCAGTAACCGGATCAAACATCTTAAGTGCAGAAGTAAGAACTGTAATAAAGCAAATGAAAGATGGCAAGGCTCCCGGCCCAGATAATTTTCAGGCTGAATTTGTGAAACTTATGGACGATGAGGGAATCAAATGGCTGACCAAATGATTCAACCTTATATACAACAAGGGCAGCATCCCGCTACAATGGCTTAAATCGGAGTTCATAACTATACCAAAAAAGTCGAGAGCCAAAAAGTGCGAGGAATATACAACAATAAGTCTTATGAGCCACCTATCGAAAATATTTTTAAGTCATATATAGAAGAATATATAAAACATGCGAAGAAAACATAGCGTCCACACAATTCGGATTTAGAGACGCGGTTGGAACAAGGGAAGTCCTCGCCCAAAGATGTAAAAATATGAATTGCGATGTGCATGTCTATTTCGTGGACTACAGAAAAGCATTTGATAGGGTGCAACATCACAAGATGATAGAAATTTTGGAAAAGACAGGTATGGACGACAAAGACCTAAGAATCAGGTCAGCAATTTTTAAAAGTCGAGACCTATCTATGAACATAAAACTAAGAATGCTACGCTGCTATATGTTTCCCGTGTTACTATATTGAATAGAGTCAAGGACACTGACAAAAGCAATGACGAAAAAGATCGAAGCATTCGAGATGTGGCTCTACAGAAGGATGTTAAGGGCATCGTGGGCAGAGCATGCAACTAACAACTAAGAAGAATGTCAAAGGAAAAGGAAATCATGAATAAAATTAAATCAAGAAAACTACTACAATATCTAGGAATGAAAATAGATACATATAATCTCCTGCAGTGCATACTACAAGGGAAAATGGAAGGAAAGAGAAGCGTCGGAAGAAGAATCTCATGGCTAAAAAATCTAAGAACTTGGTTTTCCATGACAACCACCGAACTATTCCGTGCAACTGTAAACAAAGTTAGAATAGCCAATATGATAGCCAACGTCTGGAACATGAATAGGCACCTGAAGACGAAGATAAGGAAGTTCACTACCATCCACTGTAGATTTTTATTATAAGTTATAACGAATTTAATAATTTTTACGATTTTTAACAATTTCTTTTTGATGTTTTTTTTTAGGTACGAATTACAATGATTTTTTCGACTTTTACGTTTTTACGGTTTTCATTTTTTACATCGTTTTATGTATCTAACCTTTTTATGTATTTTTGCGAATTACAATCATTTTTTCGATGTTTAACGATTTATTTCCGACTTTTTTTAATTTGTAACGATTTTTAACAATCTTTAATGGTTTTTACAAAGTTTTTTTTACACATTTTTCACATGTTTCGACTTTTTAGAAATTATGATTTTTTACTTTTACGACATTTACTATTTTTGATGATTTTTGACGATGTTGCTAAATCCGATAATAATTCAGCTTCCGTATATTGTAAGAAGAACGTACAGCAGATTTAAACAAATTGGAGAGATTCTACTTTTTGCAAGATATTAAATAAACAAAGCTCGACATAGTGAACCCTTAGCGTTATTGTTAATCGTGGAGTATTTGATCTGAATCCCAAGTATTTTAGAAAAAATATCTTTTTTACAGTTTTCCATTTTAGTTATACGACGACGATGACGACAAATATGACGGTGACAGCAATTCTAAGACGAACTGGAAAACCAGATTCCCAGATACCAGTGATTTCGAGACAAAGAATACGTATACCATACATCAAATGCATGCGTCATGTGCCAACTGTTACTCTCTCTGTCACTACCCCTATCCATTCCTCACCTGTTCAATCTCCTACCCTTTCCATCCCTTTACCCCCTATGCATGCCTCCACGTTTCCCGAACACCAGCCATAACCATTATGTCTTAAAGAAGGGTTCTAGGAACAACTGGAAAATACCCTTTCTGCGCCTATGTGATACTGATAACGGATCGATATTTACACCTCACATATTTTAAGATTACATATATGCATACATTTACTATTACGAAATTGCCGTATAACAAATCTCAAAAATAAAATTAGAACAGTTCATACGCGACAAGAGTTTAGATTAGAAAGTACTCGTATTAATGGCTTACGATCGCCTTCGTTAGCACAGCAAAAATACCCATCCCACGCGCTCACAACTTCGTAGGAAACGCAATGAGCGCTGGTGGGCGCCGGAACAGCATAACCGCTTGGTGTTTGCTTGACAATTTATTATAACCTACGACCATTTACGGAAAGAATCCGTGGGCATGTAGTGTATATTTGCGCCGCCGATCATAATTTGTTATTAATAGTGGCATGCGAAATTGGTTTCTAGCACGAACAAGAAAATACTCGCAAAGCAGCATAAAACAATGGATCGTGATGTGAGTGTTAGGATAGATCGATTAAATTTATCGTTATCGCCATAATGAGTTAGGCACATGAGATGGTCACTTACAATTATACGAGGGGAGATTATTATTTAGCGTCCCTGACGTAGTAGGCGTTGACTGACGTTGAGTCACTTGTTACCTGTTTCAATTATTTAGAATTTAAGTAGACAAGTTTAGAGAAATTCTAAAAATGGAAAAATCAGAGGTTCGTGCAGTTATAAAATACTTGCAAAAGAAAGGGTTGTCGTCAAAAGAAATTCATGAAGACACGGTAGGTGTATTAGGTGAGGGTGTTGTTTCTTACCAAGTGGTGAAAAATATGTCTCGAGAATTTAAACTGGGAACACAAACATGTGAACATGCGAAGGATGCTGGACGACCAGTGACTGTCACTAATGTAATGACAGATAGATCAATCGCCGGATAGCTGAAATGACGAATTTTTCTTATGGTACTATAGAAAATATTTTAAAAAAAAGTTGTCTGCACGTTGGGTCCCACGACTGTTGACACCTGATCAGAAACGTTCTACAGTATTGCATTCTGAAGCAAGTTTGGCAAAGTTTAAAGCAGATCCGGGTGAATTTCTTTCTCGATTCGTCACTGTTGATGAAACGTGGGTTCACCACTTCGATCCTGAGTCGAAGCAACAAAGTATGGAGTGGCATCGCCGAGGTTCTCCGCCACCCTGCAAATTTCGTGTTTTGCAATTCGCTGGTAAAGTTTTTGCTACAATTTGGGACGCAGGCGGAAGTTTGATGACTGATTTTTTGGAACGTGAATATACAAAACAGGCTTCTACTATTCCAACTTAATCTCAAGATTACGATTGTATCAAGGAAAAAAGATAGGGAAAATTGTGCAAAGGAATTCTGTTTCATCAAGACAACGCTCAATGTTGCCATGAGCGCTATACTGAACGCAGGATTTGAATTGTTTGAATATCCCGCATATTGACCAGACCATGGCCCTAGTGATTTCTATTTATTTCCAAAATTTAAAAAATATCTTCGGGGGACCAGATATTACGACGATAATGAAGTGATGACGGCTGTAAACAACTGGTTGGAAGAGCAACCGAAAGAATTTTTTCCAGATGAATCAGAGGAACCTTGTTGGACCAAATGCACCGACCTTCAGGGAGATTACATATGTAGAAAAATAAACGTTTGGTATTTCTTCGATTTCTTTTCTTCTATGTTAGGGACCGTAAATATTGATTTCCTCTCGTATGTCGTTGTATTGTAGGACAACAAGTTACTTTTGTAGGAAGAATATTTTTATACAAGTACATATTTTCAAAATTTACTTCGATTTCTTTTATAATTGTTAAATTTAAATTATTCAACTGTTACATTAACATCGATGTCGTTTACCAAACTAAAGAATGTTGTGATTAAAAATACGATGTCAGTAATAAATACATCATATGGCCTTCGAAAATATCAACATTTATCAAAATTACATCGATTATGCAGCGACATATATCAAAACGTTGATGTCCATTGTTTATCTTTTTATTTTAATACTTACTTCTAATTTATATTTATATCGACGCATTAAAAAAGTTCTGATAAAAATAACGAAAGATAAAAAAGATAAGAACAAAACAAAATAACAAATCATAAAGTACTTAAAAGCTTTAGTCCTAAAATATAATAATCATACATACAAAACCTAAAAACATATTCACGAAATTAACAAATTGTAACAAAAAGTGAAGCAAAATAGAAACTTTAGTGAAAGTGGGAATCTAAAAACGAGAGATTATGAATATTATACATATCATCTGAACCATGGCATGGATAATATCAATATTAAACATCATGGTTAAGTGATGACGTGATGAGTCACATATGAGCAGCTAATGAAAATATTTATAATAGTCTCTGTTACATTCAAATTGTGATGTTATGATAACATTATGATAAATTGTGATCTTACACAAGTAACGATGTTAATTTGTCCAATGTTCACATTGAGCAAATCAGCAACGCTCAACTGAATAACGTAACTCGCATACTGAAATATGCGACTTACAAAATTAAATATTAGCTCTTGAAATAGGCTATTGCATTGACTCGTGTGTAACACTAATTTCGTACTTGTGCTGAATATCTTTACTATATTTACCCACACAATAAACTTACTCCACACAATAAAGTAAAAGAAATCTTGAGAAGAGATCTATAGCAGAAATTTACTGTATGTAACTTCAGAAAATACGAATACAAATACTCTGCTCATTTCAGGATTAGAAAATTGAATCATCAATACTGAAGTCAGTAAGATTCCCATGATAATGTTTAAAACTTTTCGACTTAAAGCTAATTACAATTATTTAAAAAGTAGTGACATCCGATATTAGGGAGCTGTTGACTATGAGTACTACAAAATAAGTTATAAATGATTAATTTAGCTAAATCCCTTACAGAAATACAACTATAGACTACATTCCTTGATGTGGAAAAGGAGAAAAAGCCATTGAAAGACAAATTGTTACAACGTAAAGTTATAAACTTGGTCCCATTCATTGCTCAGGAACTCTTCCTAAGAATTGGTTATAGAACAACATTTTTATTTGGAGATGAGTGTTATAAACTCATGAATTGATTCTCCTGTAACTCCAAAGGAGAGCGCCGAGTACGGCAAGAAGACAATTATCATGGGATGCGTGGCATTGACGCAAGTGGAGCGAAAATTATTTTTCTTATTACGATTAATTAAATTGATATTAATATATTTCCTTTGAGAAAGAGGGTTTATTAATTATTATTAGTTTATTCATTTATTTAGAATGAAGAAATATTTATTTGTTACATATTGTTGTTAATATTATATGTAACAGAAATAGTGTACTTTTGACAACAGATTTTGTTTATATGATTAAAAAACATTCGGTTTACAGATTCTGATTGCAGTAGAGCATTTCTTTTGTTATTTCTTGTCAATCTTGGGGTCCCTAATTTTAATGTCGTGTTTAAATAAATAATACTTATTTCTCAGTAAGCTTTGTTCGTAGGATTAGTTGTATGTTAGCCTACATTAATACTGTTTATCATTGTTCGATGTAACGTTTTCGTGTGGTTTAATTCAAAATCCGTCGTTAAATCCGTTGTGACTGGCGCCACATAAAAGGTGCAGAGCAACTTGGTACCAAAATTCGTCATTTCAGCTATCCGGAGATTGGTCAGTCGCCTATCTGTCATTACCATATCGTGTATACGATTAACATTTTCTTGGGTAGTGACAGTCACTGGTCGTCCAGCACCCTTTGCATGTTCACATGTTTGTCAGTTTGAATTCTCGAGACATATTTTTCACCACATTTTTCCATTTTTAGAATTTCTCTAAACTTGTGTATTTAAATTCTAAATTATTTAAACAGGTAATAAGTGACAAAACTACAATTGAACCAACGTAACAACGAATGGTCACTCAACGCCTACTATGTCAAGAACGCTAAATAATGATCTCCCTTCGTATATCTACGCATTGCGCTGAAATAACAAAATGCCAAATTTACATAATCCTTCAATAATAATTATTGAATTGCGCAATTCAACATAAATTCTGAGTTAACATTGAAGGTTCGGCTACGCTACGCAGAATATTAAAAACTATCATCATCGAAAATAGACATATATTGAAAGTAAATATTGAATATTTCATTTGTAGCCTAATATCATAACAATTAACTGTATTATCAGAAGTTTATTTTAAGATATCCCCAATTGTGTTCAATTTGGTTGGAATCGCAATGGAATCACATTTTCATATTGGAAAAAACCGTATGAGTATATCATATAGTGGGCGGCAGTTCAAGTGATGCACCAACAATTTCGATCGGTCTCATTGCTGAGCGATATTGAACATTATGTCCTCACAGGCAAGAAGTTTATTCATAAGTATGGGATCATTAATCATTACGCATACTATACGGAGGATACATTATAGAGTGGTATTAAAGTACTTTAATAATGTCTTACTATTAGTCATTCTGTTGTCGTTAACACATTTTAAACGAATTAAAATTTGGCGATGCAATATCATATTATTAATTAATAATATCCAATATGATAAATTACTATTTATAAATTACTATTTATGTCATTTCGTTTCAGTTAAACTGCCGTCCAGTATGCTATTGTATGGTGCTTTCCATTAAATGTTATTACGTAATTTTAATTCAGTATTGTTTTTTGAATAGGGTTGATTTTTTGCTTGTCAATTTGCTACTTGTAGATAATCAA
This sequence comes from Geotrupes spiniger, assembly GCA_959613385.1. Classification (NCBI taxonomy): domain Eukaryota; kingdom Metazoa; phylum Arthropoda; class Insecta; order Coleoptera; family Geotrupidae; genus Geotrupes; species Geotrupes spiniger. The sequence continues at coordinate 42,730,417 of OY390731.1, read as the reverse complement.
ACGTGCATGAACTTTACCATAATGTATATAAACAACAGGTACATATGTTAGATCAGTCTCCGACATTCCACTTGTATCTTTCCGACCAGTGCACATTAATTTTCGTTCGACTACCGCATCAAAACACCAATCACGTTGTTCATTGAGCGTTAAGTCGATACGCTTTCTTGTTCACCGTCGGCAATTGCGAACGAAATGTTTTTTTGATTTCAGTTGACCTTGATATATTCTAAAACTTCTAAATATGCGATCAACATACAGGACCGTTTTACAGTAAATATGTAACTATGCGTTTTATTATTTCTTAAACGACACGATCAAGAGAGTCGTAAGCAGACGTGTGATTGAATATTGTAGTTGATGCACATTTTAAAATGTCGACAAGATATGTCGATTTCATTACACATATATATCAAGGTACCATTTGAGTGTCAAGTACTATGTCAAATGATCTAAATATATACATTTCAAATTTATTGAACATCCGGCTTTGCAGGAAATGACATCAATTTTATTTTGTATGGAATAGCTAATATAATTTTTGTTTGTTGAAATCTAGTATTGTAACCACTGTATTTATTCTGTTTGATGTGTTTTAACACATAACTTTTACTCACACATATTTCAAGTAAAATATTTCTTATTTAGCAGCAAATTGTGGTATTCAGGAAATAGAGTGATTTTTGAATCGAATATTCCTGGATTCAACACTTGGATGGATTTTTGTGTATTACGGCCCTGGCGGATATGACTGACTAGATTTTCAATTTGTGCTCAATAAATATGGAGCAGCTAAATATACTGAGTGACATAAGTAAAAAACACAAAGAAAAATTATTATTTTTCAACCAAAGCTCGTATATGAGTTGTGGGTGACCAAATAAAGATTGATTAAAATTTTATCTCTATTTCATCAGTAGTTCCAGTAATTTTTCTTCCTTTATGCTAAAGAAGAAGTTTTCGCGATATGTGGGGATCAGTTGATGATTTATGTTACTTTGGCGTTTTCGGTGTATTGTTCAAAATGTCTAGAATTCGTCGGCGTCCCAATTTTAGGCAATTAAGTGATTTTGAGCGAGGTCGAGTAGTGGGCCTTCGCGTGGGCTTTCGCGAAATTGCAGCCCGTTTAAACAGAACGGTGTCAGCTGTGGCAAACTGTTATCATGTTTGGTCTGAGGAAGGACGAGAACAACGAGCCAGATGTTCAGGGCGTCCCCGACAAACAACAGCACGTCAAGACCGTCGTTTAAGACTGCTGGCTGTGGAGGACCGTTTTTTGATCACTCGTTCGATTGAGAACTAGTGGTTTGGAGAAGAAGGCAGAAGGGTAACCACTAGAACCATATACAGGCGAATAAGATCTTTTGGGCTCATGTCTTACCGGCCTCAATTTGTGTTACCACTCACCGCTGCTCACAAAAGACAACGGTTAGAGTGGTGCCGAGAAAGGTTACAGTTGGATGAAGAATGGCATCAGGCGGTATTTAGTGACGAATCCCGATTTTGCTTGGGTATGAGCGATGGTCGGATAAGGGTTGAGATGACGTGGAGAACGGCGACATCCACAGTTTTTCGGAACGCCATGTAAACCAAACTGTTGGAGCTATGGTCAGCCAGATAATGCCCGACCGCATATTGCCAGGATTTTACTATGGCTTGTTTTGAAGATCCCTTCTTCCTTGGCTTCCACGATCTCCTGACATTATCGCCTATCGAATATGTTTGGGATATTATCGGCCAGTTACTTCGTCCCCCACAGACACTGGAAGAGCTCCGACACCAAATACAGGTGGCATGGAATGAAATATACCAGGAGGAAATTGATAACCTCATCAACTTCATGCCACGACGTGTTAGGGAATGCATAAAGCACCACGGCGGGGCGTCGCATTATTAATGTTAACTTTTGTATTTCAAATGTTGATCGTTTACTTATTTTGACCACTTACATATAATATATTAAAATCATTTCAATCGAATGACTACTTCTTGGTGTTCTTTTACTTTTCTCACTCAGTATATATTTCTTTATTAATTTTACTACATTAGTTTTTATTTTTAACCGTAATTTGTAATGTTATAGTGTGGTTTGCTTCATTCATTGTCATGTTTTAAACAAAATATTTTCATTATTTGTCGTTGTTGTTTCTTTGGCTTTTGCTCTATTTACACTAGTCCCCTTAGTATATGTGGATTGTCTTTCGCTTGCTTCATTTTTACATTGTTGAATGCTCAAAAGGTTTTCTGTATGACCTTTTAAATCCAACACAACCTAGACGCGGTATTCCTCCCGCGAATTTATCCCATAATTCCTCATATCTTCCTTAAATACCCACGTCGTTTTAATACTTAAACGTAGTTTGTCTCATTCTATACTCAATTCAAATTGAGTCGTGGCAACGAAATAATATAACAAAATACAATATATTTTATGCAATAGAGACATCTTTTAAGGGGGGAAACCAGTTTAGACGGGTCAAAAAATCGATTTTTTTATTTCATAAATTGTTAGTAAAACTATTCAAGAATATGTCGCCAAAATTTCAAAGAAAAATTCCGACTATTTCCGATGCTATGGGCACTTAAGTGACCGCCTGTCGCTCGGCGCCGAAGCGCGCGGTAGTTAGAACGCAGCGCTCGCTCATGTACTCCCTTATTCAGTGCCTGGCTCAATACCCCTGTACTACGGGATAATAAAATACGACCGTTTAGTGATTGGCTCTAAAAGGCCCCATACACCTGCGAACAAATTGCGCAAACTGACGTTGCACAGCAGGTTGTTGTGGAACCAAGATTACCCATACACTACACGCAGTTTTATGCAAACTTCAGTTGCTTGTGTTGTGAACGTACGGAAATATGCCGTCTGATGACATCTTTTCCTTTCAGCTTCCAGAGAGCGATGTTCATACACAATGCAATAGTTGCGCAACGCCACCCGTTGGGCAATTAATTTCAAACAGTTTTGAACATCTGCAACTAGTTGCACAACTCGTCAAACATCACCATACACTATACAATTTTTGCACAACGGCGTTTGTTGCGCAATTTGTTCGCAGGTGTATGGGGCCTTTAAAGCACCTACATGCTGGCCTGAAAATAGTCGAGATTTCAGTATTCTTGGCTACTGCGTTATTTAATGAAGGAAATTCAGCCCTTCTAATGCTAATGGATGAATTAAAACTCGTAGTTGGCTCGCAGAGCTTCAATTTTGCCGGGAACATGGAACATGCCGAGGAACAGCGCGAGAAAAGACTGAATAGGCGCAGCTCGTGGGACACCAAGGAAGCCCGGAAAGCTCGTCAAGAGGAGATGCAAGCCCGAAATGATGCGTTTGAAGAAGAGGGGTTGCTATATGGTGCTGAAATAGCTGATTAACCGGTGATCAGTTTATATAATTAATTACTGCCTTAAGTTTCTCGTGTTCGCTACATTTGTTTTTAAACGCGTTTTTCTCGAAACGACCTTTTTTCAGCTGGTGGGCATTGTAGCTCAAAAAGTTATTGATCAATCGTTCTGAAAATTTGTGTGGATATTCTTTATTCAATTACAATCTATATGAACCTAACTCTGTGATGATATTATTATTAAAAATATTTTTTTTAGTGCAAAAAAGGTGAAAAAACATGGTATAAAAACATGACATTGTGTTCAAACACCTCAAAAACATGCAATTTTCAACATTTTTGATCATATTTAGGTTCATATTCTTAGGAAATATGTCGAAGAAAAAAAATCGTAGTGATGGCAGATAAAAAATGTGACTTAAGGAATGCCCACCAGCAAAACACGCGGATGGCGATCGTCCATGAACAGCAGTTTCTAACTCCACTGTTTCCGGCGGAAATGATTTGAAAAAATTACAAAGTGTGCTTGAAAACATGAGTAAAATATCCTCAAAGTTTGAGTAAATTCTGATTATTCTTTCCCTGTTAAAAAAAATCACGAAAAACACAAAAATTGCGGCCTCCTAAACTGGTTTCCCCCCTTAAGATGTCAAAAAATGTTAGATTCTAGGCGTGGTTGGTGTCTGTCATCGTGTGCTTACGACCGAAAACCCAGGACACAATATACATTAACCTAACAACATTTAGATTGCAAGAGAATGACAAAAGGTGCAAATTTAGAGACGTTAGAATGACTGATTTGATGCAACAATGTTACAGGATCAAAAATTCCTCACGTTAGGATCATTGTAACTGTCTGATATTTGATTATAGTTATATAGTTCGCGCGCGCTCTTGCACATCCGCTTATGGTCATTTTCATTGTGGATAAGGTTACCTATAATTACAGCTCATATAACATGAATATTGATATGGCTTATTGCCTGAGTATATTCATTAGGTAATTCGTCGTTCCACGCAAACGACTTTGCATCACAATAACACTGTTAGCAATATCAATAATGGCTGATTTTATTTTTAAACAAAATCCTTATTAATAATAAAATAGCTCTGTTGCTCCACTTGTACGGAAACGTGAAATCTCCCTATCTCACAAGTCATTGCATCACCATTTCTATGACATCTCCTTGAATTCTTTGCGGTTAAATTAATAGCACCTGAATAATAAACATGTTTGGAAATGCCGGCATTTCCTGTAAAAAAAGATTACGATATTCCCTGTCAATTTTTATTACACCCATGTCTAAAAATATCTGATTAGCACATCACAAGTTTGGATTTCATAATGAAACCCATAATTTTAAACGGTGAATCAAAACTATTTGCCAACCGTTCTCAAATAGGTATGATCCTTCCGAATAAAATTTCAACAGGTCAATTGAACGTATTACATATTCTATTTATAGTGCGGTTATGTGACTTGTCTGATGAATTGAAAACGACGAATTGAGAAATTACCAATTCAGTTGAAGACACCGCACACTTATCGGCTGGTCTTTTAATTCGTGTCAAGGTTGTGCGTGTGTGTATTATGTATTATTATTTGAAATTCTAAGGAGTGATAAATAAAGGAATAAATTATAAATGCTGCTGATACGTGCATATATGATTCAGACGCAATTATGTATTAGCACGAAACAACGTTTACAATAGTCTATAAATAATTTTTAAAAAAATACAACGAAAACAATATGAACAAAATATTTATATCAATAATAATAATATTAAATACTACTTAACGGCATATTTTCATTAACAATTAACATTTTCAATAACAATTCAGGATTCAGAGTTGTTATATATTTACTACTAGGATTTGGGTGTAGTTCGTCTGCACATATTTCAAAATTATTATATAGGTATATGAACTTTATTTTGAAGGCTCGGATGAAAAATGAAAAATATAAAGGAACTTAAAATAACCTGTAGCTAAAGTGCGCCGTTCTTTTAATTGGTTTTTTAGACAATGCATTTGCATTTATACGTGAATATCTTGCATGAAACTAATAGTTATGAATTAATTAAAAAATAAAACATGGGACGCGCACACACACCCACATACACTTTTCCGCAACCTAGGGGTAGAGTGGTAGAGTGTGACGCGCGCTTTTTAAAATTTATTTGGTTTCTTCGTTAGGCCTAATCCACAATCAGCCTGTGGATATAATCACAACACAATTCATATTTATTAAACTCGCTATAACCAATATTGAATCTAAAAATTCATTTTGAATTATTTTTAACAAGCCCGAGAAAACCAGCATTATAATTTTGTCAATATGAGATTTTACTTTTTCACACAACCAAACCTCTAAAAATGGCTGTATAATACCTGCCAATTCAAAATACCCAATACAAACTACTAACTTTCCTAAAATGGTAAAATGTATTTACTTCGTTTAAAATGTCCTGAAGATGATAAGCTTCCAACTAATTCTATGGAGCAACAGATAATGCTCGTGGCCAACAGAGTGTTTTTTATGTTTTCAATTAAATGTTTCAAATCGGTTATCTTGGTCTCTACCCCTGCTGAGTCTAAATCTCTGAACCCCACTAACAAACAAACACAACAAAATAGAGAATTCCTTGTATCGCAACCATAATGCCAGAATTGAAATTTTGAAGCACAGCTTCACCTTTACTGTTTTGAAATACGGACGAAGGGGCGCCACTGTTTAATTTGTGAACGATATTCAAAAAGCAGCCCAGACAATTTTTTTAATGGACACAGCGAAATTCATTATTACCTGCAACTAACCTAATTAAGAAAAGCAACGAAATAATAATATTGTCTATTTGTTTCTCTCTCTTAGTGTTTGTAATACACTTTTTACACTTAAACTTAATTTAAACTGCACTTACACGTTACAGTTCGTCTATGAACCTCCAACATGTAGAATTTAGAATATTTAGTGGTTAAGATTAGCAGTCATTATTAAAAAACAAACAAGTTCACTATGTACCATTTAAACCTATTTCAAAATTATTTTTATTTAAATATGAGACTACTGTCTATTAATCTCTTAGACTACGTCTTCAAAGAACCACAGCAATTAATTACACATATTACATTATTTTAGTTTAATTTGAATAAAGTCTTACATTTTTCTATTTATTACTATTTTTATTTATTTACTAATTGCTTACAATGAGCAATAGCGTTCATCAAATTGCAAATGTTTACTTGTACGCACATTACCACCAATTCGCCCTTGATTAAAATATTTCTAAATAGTTTAAAAATATGTATGTTCTCAGGTATGGCATTACTACTATTAATCTTAACCCCGAATGGGGCATCTACATTGAATTTCGCATTGGGGTACAACTCTAGAGGAGCTTTTATGTGGAGTGGAATAGATTTTAAAATAGTTTATTACCAATACTCTTTTAAGTTGCGTTTTTGGCCGGCCCATGACAACACATAATTTTTTTGAACGTGCTAGTGGATTATTAAAATGTTATAAATTAAGGACCTACAAAACTTTTACTATTTATCCATCTAAATCTTTTTAAACTGTGTCTTGAAATGTTCAACTTGTTACTGTACTATTAAAAGTTGTAGTAAATTGGTCATAAATTATTGCAATAATTGCCATACCAGAATGAAAAGCATTGTTTTTCAATTATGTCAGTAATCAATAATATGCACGCCTTGTGATAAAAAGCAATTCATTTTGCAACTTGTTTTAAAATTTGACAGTCACAAAGAGATGAAAAATAATCTAATTATGACATTAGATGGCTAGGACACGTATGGAGAGTAGGAAGCGAAATGCAATTGGCGAAAATATAGATACATAGAAAGAAATGGAGGAACATCATGGAATTGGAATTGGAAAGAGAATGGCACTGATCCACCCAAAGTATAGATCAAGAGAGCGTAAATAAGCTTAGCCCAACAAGGGGCACAATATTTATGTGAAGTGTTAGATAATCGTGGCTATGTTGATATAGTTTATATAGATTTCGTTGATGTAGTTTATATGGATCCCATGTATTCATTTAATACCATGAACCATGCAATTCTACTACAGAAGCTCCACCCATTTGGTTTGTCATTGTCTGATGTGAAACTGGTTTATTTGCAAAATAGAAGATGTTCATAACACCTTTAAGGTGTTGTTCAAATTATTATTCGGCTTTGAATTTAAACGTACCATTTAAGCCTCCACTAAAATCATCGGAGATCCTCACGATCCTAAGGATGGGTCAATTAGTATTGTAAGATAATAAATATCAAAAGAAGAGAGGCTACCTCTCTATTAATTAGTAACATATTTATTTAATATTTTTCAATTGAATTAATTTATTATTATACATTAATATTTCATTAATCACAGAACAGTTAGTGAGATGACTGATTTTTTTATAGAATTTTCAAAACAAATTATTGAGTGAGGGTATAGTAGAAAAAAATGCCATATGGTACATTTCTTAAAAAAAAAAACCACCAAACAGCTTTTAATTTTAAGCACACAAAGACTGTTGGTGCTAACTACGATCGCACTCATTATATATTCTTGAAATTGTTTCACCTTCATGTTATTTGCAAAAATTATAACATTCTCGCTATTGTTAATGTTCCAGGATAACCAGTTTTTAAACATTGGTTTAATGCAACCCTTACATTAAGACACTGTGTTTTAAGACCGTTCTGCCAGCTGATTTTTCGCATGAGTAATTCAACCCTACCCAAATCACATCTATATATGAAGAACATGCAAGAACCTAATTATGTTTTTCTTTGAATTGTAATATTGAAACCATGACTAATGTGGAAAGTAAATATATTTTTCATGAGAATAATAAAACATCCCAAACTTAATATGACTAATAGTAACATTTTGTTAATTGAATATTATTCTTTTAAGTTCCACCTTCTTTTATCAAGACAAATTTATTGTTACATGCACACTTATAAAATATTAATAATAATAATAAAATAAAATGTTCAACTCACCAGTGTGACAATATCACCAGGACAGCGGACTGCAATCTCCTTCAGGCGGCTGTAGATTTGGTCGACCAGATACTGGTAACGAGCGTTAAATTCGTCTAGCTGACGTGAGATCACATCTGCACCACAGGGTTGCACAGCATCCCTACGATTTCTAAACGTGACGTTGGCATCCAATGATGGCTGGGTCTCAAGCAGTGATTCACAGAAACGCTGCAGTCCTTTGCTCCATATCTAACGTTACGGTTAGAAGAAGGTTTGGTTAGTTGTTAGTTGGTGGTAGTGATAAGTATGAGAACGCGAAGGTGAGCACGCTAGGTGAGCTTATCTAATTATTTCCTCGATTATAAAAGAAGCAATATGCCACCAAACTGACAGGATATGATATCGTTATATGCACAATATCATATCTGATATCTATTAAGGGCGCTTGGTACTGATAGATTATGGACATTTACAAGAATGCATATGGTAATTTATAAAAAATTAGGTTTTCTCATGATAATCTTGATATAGACACGAAAAGTACAATTATCATGATGTCACTCAGTTTTGAACAGTACTAAAATGCTAAAACTAAAAAACGCGTAGCCTCATGAGCACTGGTGGAGGATTACAAAAACAGGGAAAAAATGTCTTCCTAAAGGGAAGAATTTATTTCTTTTTGAAATTGTGGGAACAAAATATTAATTTCTGTTTCAGTATTAGAAAAAATATACTTCTTGTTCTGTTTTCTTCAATTTATGCCCAACTTAGTATGAAAATGATGATAATTGTGTCATATTTTTTACTGAAACAGAATAGTGTGAATAGAGCTGGTATGTATCTCATGTGTAAATTTGATGTCTTAAAAATTGTGTAATAAGTATCATTTATAAATGGACTATAAGAATGCTGACATGACAGTGTAATCAATATATTGGTCTATTACTGCCCTATGCATATGTCACTGTGAGAAAATCGGTATGTAGCTACCACTCTTAAGTACCATTGAAAGTAAAATGTTTCTTAAAACTCACCAATAGCACCCTGTATGATAAGTAATTAATTTTAGATGGAGAATGTTATGAACTATTTTTCAATATCTCTTCCAAAATATCATGTACACGCAATAATAACTGCTAAATAGAGTAACCAACTCATCTTAATATACCAGAATATTCAACCATTCTTGTGCCTATTGAACAATGACAGAAAAAGCGTTTAAAGTTCTAATCACAAGATGAGAAGAAAATTTTGCTAAAGTATGTTTACGTGAAACCTTGAAAGATGAGTCCAATGTCCACTTCAGATTGCACTAAAGAAGCAAGCAAATACTAAAGATGTGCGTGATAAGCTGCTGTTTTTATTTGTGCAACAATTTGGAAGAGATACGAATCAATACATAAAATACAAACAGAGAGAAAGAACAGAAAGGCCCTACACCACTTTGTAAGTTATTAAATAATTAAAACCAATGTTATTGTGCTGAAAATAAATTCTGGCTTATATTAATTAGTTACTTCAGTATGTTACAACCAGAAACGAAAATACAGTGTACAGAAAGAGAATGGAAGAAATTTTTTATTTAATATACAATATATACACTCATACAACACAACACGTTCACACAATTGAGAACTACCCTAACGACTGACTGTCTTCAACCTATTCCTGTTTTGACCTTGTTGTGAAATGAAATATTTACCTTTCCTTCTCTTATGAACCGACCTCCATTTACATTTACACGTTCAATTGACGGAGCACGTTCAACTACACTATTGAGCAGATTCTGGAAACAAAAAGACATTATTATTTTTCATCTAAACAAATTTTATAGAAATGTATATTAATATATTTAAGTTTGTCTATAATAACTTTAGAAACCACAGTTGTCATAATAATGCACTGATTACGTGGAAAATCAAACATTTATTTATACATAACAAGTAAATAACAGTTTTTTCACAAAATAACATTTATTTCCAAATGTACATTTCAAATGCTAAGCATTCATCTTCAGTAGAAAAGATTCAACTCTTTTCTACTGAATATAAATGAATTCTTAGCATTTGTAATGTACATTTGGAAATAAATGTTATCAAAAAGTGGTTATTTACTTATTATTTATTTATTACTTATTAATTATTTATTATGAAAAATTTCACAGTTGTGAATCAACAGAATAAACATTTCTTTGCTATCAATTCGTCATTCTTGCCAAAGAAAATTATATCATCCCACATTTGAAAACTTCATACAATTGGTCAAAGTTAATCTGTGTTCTGTGTTTATAATAAACTAATTTCTTACTAAATGGGGGCTCTTGAATAATTCCCTTGTTTAATAGTACTTGCACATAATTATGCAATTGGAACATTTTTCTCAATATATATTGTTCATGTTGAAATTACTTACAGTTCTATACCAGTGAATTGTAACATAAACCCAAACGAAACATGATACTGAGAATAAATTACTTACTCTTGTGGCTTCCAGATGATCTTTGGCACGTTCCTTTATTGGAGCAAGGTTCTCCAATTTACCATATTGTTCATCCAACCAGTCATCCTCGTTCATCTTGGCCTTGTTGTAGTTCTTCAATAAACCATATGCCTGCTCGCAGCTCCTCATTCGATCGGCAAGTTGTGCGCATACATTGTTCCATCGATTGCTTAGTTTCTGAATTTCCTTTTCTAGTCTATCAACATCTGCATGCAACCCACGTTGGTTTGGTCTTGATTTCTCCGTGAGACGTCTTGTGTTGTCAAAATCATCGTTGAGCTGATCCATCGCTATTTGTTGCTGACCGACGGCAGATTGAAGCTTTAAAAGATCATCATGGACATGTTCGAGTGCCTGTAAAAGATTAATTTTCATTACCAGAAAGCAAAATATTGTCATGTAACTAAAAGATGGTTAATTTTTGTTATTTTTGTGAAATTTAAAGCTGTATTATCACAGAGCCTTCAGCATTAACAAAAAATCAAGAGATGTTACATTTGGTAGAAAATTTAAATGATTGAATTATTGTCCAAATGATACTTTTTTAAAACAATACTTAAAAATTTATAATAAATCTTCATAGCCTTTGGTGTGTATTTATAGAAGTAATGCAACTAGGAATGTATAAGAATTATTTGCAGAAAAGAAAAATAAACAACAAAAGAAAATTATCGTGTTATTAAATAATTACCAAAGGATAGAACTTACGATAAAAATATGTTAGTACATTTTCATTAAAATTCATATTCAAATTGTAATGTAGTATTGGCTTAAAATATTCAGTACAAGACCCAATATACATGTTAAGATTACCTGTTCAGTCGATGGTAACTCATCAAAAAGCACCAACTTATCTTCGAATTCTGAGATGCACTGTGAAGCATCTTCCATGCCAGTCAGTACAATTTCGATGCACTTCAGTCTCTCAATGTACAACTTGCTTGTGCTCCAGATGTAATTCCACTTATTAATAACCTTCTCCAAGTCCTTCTTGTGTTGAGGTGTCTTCAGAGTGATAGATCTGAATGTGTCCTTGACCTGTTCTATTTCTGGCTCAAGATTTTGAAGGCGAGATTCAAATTCCTTATGCTCCAGTACCATGTGCTGGAGGGTATCAATATCTCGAGGCAGGTGGGACAGAACACGTTGATTTATGATGCGTTCTGCCTCATCAAGAGCCTGTTGCAAATTCGATATTTGGTTGTTGAAGATTCTAGTCTGATTTTTGCTCTCCTCTGTAATGTGCGAATAATTATCATTTTACTAATTATGTTTACTATTAAGCAACAAACCTTCAGCACGTGCACGCTTTTCAAATTCATCGAAAAGTCTGTTAACTTCATCCATTTCTCGCCTCAATCTCCTAAGTTGTGGGTCAGACGGATCACCTTCGGCAAACAACTTATCAGCATCTTCGTTTAAGGCTCTTCGTATGGCATTTCGTTGTTCAGCACCAATAGCGATAAACTGTTAGGAGTACAAGCAATAAATTATTAAGAACTTAATGTGGTAAACTGTGAAGTTGAACTAACCTGCGGCAAGTCCCATCCTTTGACAACTTTGATTGTTGCAAAAATCATATTCTGTCGCATCCGCAGTTGCTTTTTCTGCCACAAGGCAAGTGATCGATCGTATTGGCGTCTGAGACGATCTGCAGCATCGAGGGCCTCTTTATCTGGTGGTGGAATGACAAAACAGACCCCAGGAACAGGTTCTTCAACGCCTTTTTCATTGTGAACCTTCCACTTAATTCGACCAGAGTTGTCAGTTAGAGTGCACTCTTTATTTTTCTCAATTACAAACTAAAATCAAAATTATTAATATTATCATCTCTAATATTTAAGGATTACTTTAATTCAATTAAGTAAATTAATATATTTATGTACACATTGCTGAAGTTAACAATAATTATAATTAGTTTAAATTATGAAAACATTTCACCAGAATTGAGTTAGTGACCCCCAATATATTAAAAGTACAGAATGAAAATGATCAAAATTCAATCAACCGTATAAGTAGATAATGAAACCTAGGCACAACAGTCTATCAAGCCTTTTTCCAAATTCAAATTTATGAAATCAATGTGATGCATGTCACACCTATTCATCATTATCTTTTTATTATTGGTGATCATTGTTTGTTTACGTTTATTCAATTCTGGTAAAATAAGAACATAGTTTTTATCATCCACATATTTTTATGCCGATTATTGTTTTTCTCAAGCAACACAAATGAAAAAGAAGCTACATGTATGTATAGAAATTTATTTCTTAATTAACAAAATAAACCTTTTATTATCAATTTATTTATCATATTTTTGTTAATTTTTAAAGATTACAAATGATTTAATCACTACGATTATATCAGTGAAAATAATATACTTACATTGTTTCGCTTGTAATTGCAAATAGCGATGATTTTCAATTGTCTTGTGACTGGTTGTCTACGTTGTTTCAGTGGAACAACCTCTTGCGACCGAGCAGTAAGGTTTTGTATTTGGTCACCAAAGACGTTTAATTCGCCTCGCAAGATCTGCATGCCTTGTAATAATCTCTCACCACTGTCTAATGTAAAATCACCTTGGCTGAATTCTGTATTCATGATTTCGTCTTTCCTACAAAAAAATATTCAATTTATAACAGATAAAAAATCAACTACTTTATCTACACAATTCTGCATAGGATGATACAATGTTTTTTGACTTATGACTTGCAAAATTCTAATCAATTTTTTAAGATTAATAATTCAGAACAGTTAACTTGCTTTATTATTAATTACTGTTTCTTCTGAGTAGTTAATACGTATATACATAAACTACTTATGGCAAATAAATTTTGAAAATTATAAGTGTTCAAGTTCATTATTGTGCAATAGAAAAACCGCAATTGAACAGCGATGATAACTGTACTTAAAAATGAAGATGCCCATGTCTAAATTCAAGTATTATGGTTTTAAAAACAAAAACCTCACATAACTATAGTGATATTTATAGTGCAATAACTTGATGTTTGCCTTTTTTATTTAATGCAAATAATAATGTACACTTGTTGGAATGATTGAACTTACTCTTTTAGCCACTGTTCTGCCAAAGATATGTCTTTGTAGAATGACTGGTAGTTGTGGGCGTGACGCAGGTGTTCTTCGAGACAGTGGGTAAGTTGTAAAAGCCAAGCCCATTGAGCCTGCATTGCAGCCATGTGAGCTTCAATTGCCTTACTCGCCGGATGATTTTGGTGCACTAAGGCTTCACCTCTGTCCTGAACAGCTCCAAATTGGATTTCGCGTTTTTCCAATGCGCTCATCAATGACTACAGAAGAAGAAATAATGAATATCGTATCACAATTCATGCAAAGTAGACACCAATAAGCTTTACAGTGTTATTCCAAATTTGCTATTTTAGCTATGTGCGTATGTGGCAACCAATGAAAAGTTAATTTTGACCATTACCTCGTAACCATTTCCATAGTTCCGCTGCACAAAAAGTAAAAAGGCCAATTTTATTAACACAACGTCTTGCATGGAGTATATTTTAATGTATCAATTAAGCAACACCAAAAGTGTATGTTTTCATTAAGAGATAGTGCACTCATTATAGGATGGCAAGAGCCCTGGATACACAGTGAAAGAGTTCTCATGGTTTATTTGAATATATCCAGCAGTTTTTGAATACTGCAACTGATAAGTGGCACCAGTGCCAAGATTGTTGTCCTTGTTTCCAGATATCCTATGGATGTAGCCAATGTTTGAATTATTAAAATATTAGATTTCTCTCCATGCAATTTTGTTTTTGTTCCTGTGGTTAAAGAAAACCAAAAAGGTAAGCACTTCGTAATGCAGAGAAAGACAAAAATCACTAGAGGTCATAGATAATGGTGATGAGTAAGGGACCAATTTGAAGTTGAGTTGTGACATGGTATTTTGGCAGATATATTTATTATTTTGCGTTAAATCTGAACCGTCAAGTTTTTCCAGTGGTTGCCGATGTAATGCTCAGTAGCTACTGGGATTCACCATCCTATAGCGCGTGGAAGAAATAAAATTCTGCCAAATATGGCTGGAGGAAAAGTAATCCTGTCAAGATTATGCTTTCTCTAATTATAAATTTGTGTACCGTTATTTTATTTTGGTGTTGATCTTCAGCAGTAAAATTATTTTACACTTATCTGCAAAGGCAAATACTTGCTGCCCTGGTATTGAGATTTTTGTGTTAAAAATCGATAAAACAAGAGTAATTTTTTTACAATTACTTTTGGTGTTATTATCTACATTTAAAGAATTTTTGAATACTCTGAGGATTAATGCTCCAACTGATGAGGCAATACCAACATTGCAAAGATTGTTGTCCTTGTTACCAGCAATTGTGCGATGAAGCAATTATTAAAATCTTACTAACCATGGTAAGTGATTTCTTAATGCAGAGGAAACAAAATAAAAATTACTAGAGGTCATAAACAATATTTCCCAATTGAAGACGTCCGGCAATGTTACCAGCAGTCATTTAAATGGGCAATAAGTATACGTCATTTAGCTGCCAAGTTTTTGATTCTATGCAATTCTTCTCCCAACTTTGCAAATCATTCAAACCCATAGTTAATATTCCACGTTTACTTTTTATAATACTGTACTGATGAAATCTTCGAAAGAATATGATGATCTATTTCAGTGATTAAAAAGAATCAAGTGGCATTTGAAGTCATCAGCACTTATTGCAATGATTTCTAGCAGATTTGATGATTTACCATGAAATATATGTCATACAGAGTTAAAGTATGATTTAAATAGATTACAGATATTTATAACCAGCTTGTATATCCATTGTATAAGATCCATAGTGATAGCAATTTTTATAAATGAAATGCATACAATAAATGATTCAAAATCAATCAAACCAATATGAATAATGAATTACATATAAAAATAATAATAAATACCTCATAGTATTTTTCAACAGATTCCAGATTCATATTTGTGTCAGACCAATCTCTTGTCACCTCAATTTCTTCTTTTTCATTCAACCAGTGAAGCTCATTTGTTGCTAATTGTATGAAATCAAGCAGACTGTCTAGGTCACTAAGGCGGTCATTAGAGAAAGATAACAGTTCCGCATACACTTTCTGCAGACTTCCCAAATGCTGGTTGTACAATACAAGTTCCTCTCCTGAGAAGTATTGCCGGGCCCGAACACATGTGTCCACCTTGGAATGGTAGTGGTCTATTTGTTTGTGCTCACGTTGGTGGATATCACGTTCTGTTTGGATGGACGGAAGATCAGTACCATAGTCACCTTCCTGTAGTTGTTTCTAAGAAAAGCACAACACGATGGATTACATACACTTTTATAAGTAAAATTGAAAGTTACCAATTTATTCTTGCACCATTCGATGGTCTCCTGCAAGGTCCTGAAGTGCGGGTTGGTATCAACATTCCTGGTTTCCTGCACGGTGCGGATATGTTTCGTCACTGTACGCTCTTCAACGGGAAAACTTAGGTTTGCTAACGGCCCAACTATTTTCACGTGCAATAGTTTTCGTAATGATACCCAACGCTCGTGAAGTTTCTTGACTCGCTTGTCTAAGTCTAATGCCTGCGGATAGCGGCTGTTCAGCAAAGTATGTACATCTGAAATTAGCGACTCAATATTCTGTTCAGCCGTTGCAAGATCAGCATCAATGGTGTCCGCAATCTTCTTTGCTTCAAGTGGGTGTATTCGTTCTATACGTCTACTGTCATTCTCGATCATCTGTTCAATAGAATCGAGGGCTGAGTCGGTGTGTTTGATTTCTCTGAAGCAAAATAAAAAGTTAGATATTTAGTACATTTGAAAGTTTGTTTGTTCATAAACACTCCGCAACATATAAATGAATTGATTTGTGCATTCAGCCATAAATTGCATAATTGGTTATCACAAAATTGCTGTATTCACTTGAATTCTTTCCAAAGTATAGTTTGCTTTCATCCTGACATGCATGTATTTATCATACATACAAACAATGTCTATTGATAAGGAAATGTGGTTGGTTTGAGGATTAATTGAATATCATTCAGAATTTGTAAAATATAAAAAACAATCTACCATCATCACTCATGCTTCATGCTTTGCATTGAAATTGAGTGGACTAAGTTGATTTCAATTGGGCATAAATAATTAATTATTGGAAACATCGCGGAACCAAGTGGGATCGCACATAATGCACAAGCCGTGTTCACTTTGAACAAACCTATGAACTTTTTCGGCGAGTCTCTGCAACCTCTCCAGCCGTTTTATTTCTTCAAGGATGTCCCTGTCTCTTGCTTGATATTCCACAATAACTCGGTTCCAGTTCTTCTCTATCGTCTCAAGGCGCAGTTCGGGTTCGATGTCAACTTCACCCATGGTCTTGAAGTACTTGTCTAGATCTCTAAATAGGTGATTTAGGTGCTGCTTATCCCTCTGTCGGGTCGGAATCTCCTCGGTACGGAAGCGCGACGACTCCGCCGCCAATTTTTTCATTTCAATAAGCGTGGGTGGAAAAGAACGGTCCTGGGGAATAATAAGATATACCGCCGAAACTACAACGCCGTGAGGAATTCTTACCACCATTATGCTGTACTTCTCTCTCATCCACAGGTGTAACGAGGTTGCCAATTCAATATACTCGTGCACGCGTTGTTGGGAGCTATGGTCGTATAACGGGTGAATTGGGTTCGGTTCGGGGAACACCTCGTGTAGAGATGAAATGTACGTGATGAGAGATTTTTCGTCTGGTTCGTGCGTGTCAACATCTGAATAATAAAAAGAAACATAATTTAATATTAAGAAGTGATGATATTACTTAGTGTTTATTTGTTCATTATAAGTCATATGGTAGAGATCCCACCCAAATGACTGTATATAAGTGTCGCTCGGCGATATAGCATTTTAACAATTTAATTTAACTCAGCACTTTTAATGATTGTAGTTTTGTTAGAAAGCGTTTTCACCCAGCGGTAGAGTATGCGCGTTTTTTAAAACGTGGTTCCCCGTTAGACCTAATCCACAATCAGCCTTGTATTGCAATATAATCACTCTAATGAATTTGCATTTTTTTAAAACTCTGCAAACAACAACAAAATTCTTCTAAAATATCACTAATACTAAAGTCAGACAAGGGAAATGTGTATGTGGTTAAATAATATAACAGATTACAATTATAAAATGCAATTAGTATTGGATGGCACTGACTGTTACAGTAAGTTGAGAATGACCAATGACCTCTTACCCAAAAAAGAACAATGACATAGTTAAACTATTAAAAAAGAAAAAGTACACCACTGAAGAAATAGCTAAAACCCTGACAACATGTAAGGGCATTCCACCTAAATTGTAGGGCACTCCCAAACATGACAAAGATGGGCTACCACTCCGACCAATAGTATCATCAAGAAACACACTTACTTAAAAGTTTAACTAAATATATAACAGATATCATCACTAAAAGTCTTCGAGCCACAAGATTTATTATTTTTGGACTCCATCCAATTTGTTGAATTTATAAATAATTTTAAATTACCCGATAACTATGTCCTTGCCTTGATGTTGTATCTTTGTTTACCAACATCCCAAAAAGTCTGGTTGCTGACTTTATTACAAAAGATTGGAACAACATAAAAATGTCACTGCCATACCATTCAAAGAATTTCTAGAAGTCATTAATTTTATTTTTGAATCAAATTACTTCAGATATGGTAGTGAGTACTACTCTCAACTAACAGGTAGTCCAATGAGGTGAAGTATTAGTCCTATTTTAGCACAGTGTGGTGATAGACTCTAACCTAGATACAATTTTACATACATTATTCTTTCAATTACCTTTACAAAAAAAAATACGCGGTTGACATAATTTGTGCCATCCCGCTGAACTGACTAAAACTGATATAAAATTTGACATAAATGTAACAATTACAATAATAGCAGCAAATTCATAATAGAAAAAGAAGCTAAAAGCTAAAAGATAGCTAAAAGAAGTCCACACAGTTCTTAGAACTAAATTAATTAGAACAGATTTGCACATTTGCATAGGCTGGAGTGGCTGAGGCCACTGAGTGCAGACTATGCTGTGAAACTGAAGAAACAGCAGCGCACGTCATGTGTGCCTTCCCCCCCGGCGTCGGGGAGAAAATCAGGTTTACAGTCTTTGGTAAGACAAAACTGGAGCTGGACGAACTTGATAAAATCTCACCCACTAAAATCCTCCTTTATTTAAAGAGAATGGGAATGAAGGGTGAACTATAAATAGTTGTAAGCCACAATAGATCCTTGCGGTCGCAGTGGAGGGGCGATAAACGCCCCACTCATTATAACTAACTAACTAACTAACTATCAGGAAAACTAATGTTTGTGTATGTGTATGTCAAATCTTCAAAAACATCTAATAGCCTGAACTGAAAAGGTTTAGTAACGGAACCCAATCTGAAATCTGTCTTTGTTCTCGGGTTGCGAACCACGTTGTCGAAATGTTTCGGCAGGACCCCATCTGCTATCTTCAGGCAGCTCTTTTTCGTCTCGCTGACGCCCGAAATTACTCGGTAATCCTTATGTTCAGCTGTCTCAATGGGATTGATTGCGCACTGGTTCTTGCTTCGGATCCTGGTTAATGGATTTTCGTTTGCTGGTTGTGTGATAAGCTGTGGCGATTCTTCTAGCGTTGTCTTTTGAGTACTGGTTATATTGTGTTGTTGTGCGTTCAATACCAGCCTCCATATTGTTGGTTAACATTTTTTTCTGCTTTTCTATTTCGATGGCTTGTAAGATTATTCTACTGGTGAACTGCTTTATGCTAGCTATTGTTCTTGTATTATTGAAGGCGATGCTGCCCTGTGAGTAAGGAATGTCTAGACAAGGAATCCGACGGATCTCTCTGTTTTACGGCCCTTGTTTGCGGCCGATTGACCGATGTATTTCTTCTTGCACTTTTCACATGGTATTTCGTATAGAATATCGATCATCTAGCAGAATTACGAGGAGAGAATGAGCATATGCTATCAACAGAAACACATATGAAGAAATTTGACAAACTAAAAGAAGAGCAGACACCAAATTAGAAACATCAGAGAACAACGCAATACAAGCAAAAGTAATGTACAACTTATCAGATCAGGTACTGGGTAATGACATCACCGAAGTTCTTACCAAAGGGTTCAATTTCACGGAATCCAGGAGAAGAAATTGTTTGCAGTGTAGAAGCTACCATACAGAAACTAGAGAAAGACACAGCCGAAGTCATCCGGCAAGAGGTATCCACATTAATTACGAATAGCCACCAAGAAGGAAAAATTACAGGGGAATACACCGCTCCAAGGAAGCTACGAGATAACCATGGCATCATTGTTTTACCAGCCGGCAAAAGCAACACTGCAGTAGTGATGAACTCTGCTGACTACAAAAACAAAATGGTCACCATACTAGCAGATCCAGCATACAAGCGCATCGAAACAGAGAAAAATCATGAACATTTTCGAAGATATATGGCCTACTGAAGATCCATAAATCGGAAGACCACTCTGTATGATAGTAAGTTCAATTGGGTCACTAATCCAATCATCTAAGACTATCTCAATCAAATACTGAAGAACCATAGCCTGGAACTGTCACTGTTTACACAAATCCAGGTAGACGAAACTATGAAGATATTGGAAGAGACATACCAAGAGCCGGGAGGCACGGAACTCCACTAGGTAGTAGTACTATTAAGATTAGAAATGATGCCTATGGCAGAAACATGAACAAACAAATGGACAATGGCCACTGTGGCATTTGACCGGGTTTTGAGGTAGGGGTACGTATAGCACATCCCCTTTGAATATTTTACACTGAGGACTTTTGTGTTTAATATACAATTTATATCAAGTTTGAAGACCAACGTTAACATCGAGTATCGCGAACTCACCTTCTGGATCGAGTAACCTTGTGACGCCGTATTCCCGTTCAGCGACGTAGAAGGCAGTCTCCATGCGCTCTCGTGCATGTTGAGTCTTTGTTTGGCGCCAGTCCACCAGATCGGGCCTGTTTCTGTGAATGATTGCACTGAACGCCAGACCGTCCTTCCAGGAATTCGTGAAGTCAGAGACGCGAACGCCAGGATACTTGTGTGTGGTGCGCTTGGCCCAGCGCAGCAGATAGTCTTTGGCTGATACGTTTGGTTCCTGGCCAACTACTATGTCGGAAATCTGCAAGCAAAGAAAACGAAATTCGTTTATGGAAAAGTCCAATTTAGAGGCTTGGAAAATGTGAAAGTGAACTAATGGCGCATATGGTATTATAATAAATAATATTTTTTTCAGTAATATAAACACAGCAAGGTATATAATATCGAAAACGAATAATAATATATTTTTCGTACCCTACATAATTTAAATTATCTGCACATTGATATTGGACTGACGAGCCTGCCTTCTTCATGTGTCCAAACGTGATAATTATGTTAATGATACAGTTTATAACAAATTTAATATCAGTTTAATGTGGATTTAAAATTAATAATTGCAAGAATAATATTGAAAACAATAATCTATTAATACTAGTCACAAATAGTGCACAAATTACAATAATTTACATTTTATTTATCCATGCATATACACTTGAAAAGAAAAACAAAACAAACAACATCATGTGAAAACACAAAATACTATGACTCAAGATGTCACCAACAAAGTAAAATGTCTACTTAACGAAGTATCTCATAATGTATTATTGCTTATGCAAACAAAGTGGCATGTCTTGTAACTGAAGGAATTCATTATAAAATTTAACATAGTAATAGTTGATACCCACGCGCGATTTTCTTAGTTGGTGTAATGGGATGCTGTGACATTCCCACTGTTCCTAGTGCCCATATTTAGATTCCTATGCCTAATAAAAGGATCAAGGTTCTTTGTATGTATGTGCAATAAACATTCGCACATACTGTTAATACACTTGTCGACCGAGTAAAAATGTAACTGTATATTATTTTATTATAGTTTTATATTTTTTCCTTTAATTGCAATAATGTAATAAAAAATATCTCTGTCATTCAATTCTTTGGTAGAAAATGACGGTAAGGCGCTTTCTCAATTTTCCTTTAAAAATCGCTTTAATGCAGAGCTTAAGAAAGTTTCATTTGCACCATTTTCTGAGCTAAACCAGCTAAAAACATCGATGTATAACCTGAGCTCTCAAAAGTAAACAATGGCAATATAAATTAATCTAATTGAGATAGAAATTCGGATTTACTTCTTTTAAAAATATTAACAAAAGAAATGTTTTATTTCAGTACAATTCAATCACTCGAGGAATTGAAGCACGCGCACTTCGCTTTTAGAAAACAAATATTTTAAAAACAGAAGTTTTTTCGAAAAACGTAGTATAACTGAGTATAAGTAAGTTTCGCGCGAACCACCGCGGATTTTTACTTAAATAGTAATCATGAAAGTTTTTAAAATAGTGATTTTAACGGACATACACGTTTTGACCTTCCCTAAGCCCATTCTTACTGTTTTTGGAATGACGTGTGTGTATGTACACGCCCTAGCGCCCAAAATATTGAAGCTTTTTAGCTTCATTAGTTTATAAAACTTTAAAGTGATGGTACAGTCCTGTAACTTTTTTCAATATATTGAAAAAAATGTGCTGATAAATCTTCGCTAAAAAAATATTTAAGTATAAGAAAGTTCAGTGCGGATCATGGCATTTTTTTCCAGTTTTACAGTTGTATCCTCAAGGATGCGACTACTCTTGTTTTGCGAATCGACGTAGGTATTTACAGGTTTTGACGCCACGGGGGTTAATAGTAACTTCGACATTCCACATATGTATTTTATCACTTTTTGATTCATTTATATTGCTACTTAACATAACTAAATATTATGCTTTGCATTCGTAATGTAATGTATTTTTATACATTTAGATCCTACTACTACGATTGTTGTACTCGTACGTTATCTTTGCTACCAATTCTTGTAAGTCAAATATCGAAACTATTAGTTTTTGACACAAAGTAAATTTTCCGATATAACGTTTAGAAAGTGAAATGGAATTAACTTATGCACTTTTGATTAAAATGGATTTTGATTAATATAAAAGGGCATAAGTTGATTAATCATAAAGTTGTTTAAATTGTAATTACGGTTAAAATTCGTACATAAAGTTACTAACGACATGGAATCAGCAACTCAATGTTAATTTTAAGCGTCCGATTTTAACAATTCACGTTCTACTTTTCGTCGTTTCATGTTTTCTCTAGAAGAAAATTCGGTCAAAGTGAATGCAGGAAATGTAGAAACGATATCCTCAATGATTACGTGTCTGCGGCCACTGGAATTCGCAGCATGCAGACACGGTCAATTTCCTCGATGTTATCTAACGCAAATGAATACTGTTACCGCAGACAAAGTTACCTACTTAAGGTATATTGTTACGGCTCACAGGTAACGTAAAATGTGTTAACTATAAGTTGAGAGAATAATGAGCAAATCTATTTAATAAAATGTTTCATATTGTTTTTAGAAAGAGCTGTTTCATCAACGCTGAATATTTATCCTAAAACCATCATTGATAAATACTTTATACTGGAAATTAACATGTGTAACAGTGTTTTTAAAATTACTTCTTGTATCACTCATGCAATATAAAAAGTATTCAAACAAGCGAGTTTCTTAACAGCCAGTATTTAGAAATAATATAATCAGCACCACATTATGTGAGCATATTTAAGAAGTTATACGTGAAAATCGTTTTTCGTCGAAAGGTAGATTGTAATAAAAATGTTTATTGGAATTTTTATTAAAGCTGACAAATAATAAAGCCAATACTATATATTTTCTTAAGAAACTTGATTGTTTATAGTTGTAGATAAAAAACTATTTTTGACGTGCATATAATGGGTATATTACATATGAGTCATTCCATATCACATTTGTAATTGAAAACTAAAATTGAATCGAATATTTTTTTAGTACTAGATACAAAAATATTAAATTGACATATTTTTGGATCAAATTTGGCAGGAATAGTGGACTAGTCCAGAGAAATAGTTGATTAAAATTTGAAACCCAATCATCAAGTAGTCATGGGATTTTTGACGTTTGTGTCATTTTTTAGAGGTGGTGATAGACAAGCAATTATCGAGTCATTTTTTGAATTTGTTCCACTTTTTCGGATCCCGTTCTTTAGTTAAAAGTGTTTCAAGTGTTTAATTATGCCTAGAGGAAGGAGACCTCAAGTTTACCAGCAGTTGAGTGACTTTGACCGAGGGCGGATTGTTGGTTTACGAGAAGCAGGTTTTTCGTTTAGAGAAATCGGCAACCGTTTGGGACGGCACCACTCAACAATAATGCGTGTTTATCAAGCGTGGTCTGAACATGGGGTTGAACGTCGGAGAAGAGGCACTGGGGCTCAAAGACGAACCAATGAACGTCAAGATCGCCGCTTAAGCCTTGAGAGACCGATTCTCTACAACTAGATCAATAGCTGATCAATGGTTATGTGAACAAGGTCGTCCGATAGGCTTGCGAACAGTTTATCATCGAATAAGGACCTTTGGCTTGCTGTCTTAGCGCCCACATCTTCTCCTACCCCTCACTGCTCAACATCGCCAGGAACGTTTGGCCTGGTGCACGGAAAGACTTCAATGGAACTTGGAGTGGCATCGAGTTGTCTTTAGTGACGAATCGCGATTTTGTTTAGGAATGCATGATGGTCGGATGACTGTTAGACGAAAACGTGGAGAAAGGCACAATCCTGATTTTTCGATTGCGAGGCATGTTCACCGAACTGTGGGGTTGATGGTGTGGGGTGCTATTGCTTACGGCAGTAGGTCACCCTTGCTCTTCATTCGGGGCAGTATGACCGCCTGACGCTACATTGACGAAGTGGTAGAACCACATGTTCTTCCATATCTTCGAGGGCTGGAAGACCCACTTTTCCAGCAAGATAATGCACGACCTCACGTAGCAAGGGTTTCTCTTGACTTCTTTGAAGAGGCCAATGTTAATCTTTTGCCTTGGCCGCCAAGATCTCCCGATTTGTCGCCCATTGAGCACGTGTGGGACATGATGGGTAGAAGATTGGGGAATCTACCGAACCCACCGTTCACAATAGAAGCTCTACGTCATGAAGTACAGGCTGCTTGGGATGCGATACCCCAAGAAGACATCGATCACCTGCTGGAATCAATGCCAAGGCGGGTCAATGAGTGTATCAGAAATAGGGGCGGACCAACACATTATTAAAGAAAAATCAAAAAGTGTTTTCTTTATCAAATTTTAATCAATTGTTATCTTAGACTAGTCCAATGTTTCTGCCAAATTTGGTTCAAAAATTCCCACCCCTTCTAGGTGGTGCAGTTTATATGCCACTGAGTATATATATTTTTTATTCGAACGGATTTACGATTTTTTGAAAATATACTGTCCGAAATATCAAACTTTTTTTTAATACTTTTAGTTCATACAGCTTCATTAAAAATAAACCATATTTCCATAGAATTTGTTGCAAGATGGTAAGTACATCTTTCCCGAAAATGACGACATAGAAGTTGTTGCAAACGTTTAAACGAATAATGCGTCGGATTTATGTTGTGGGAAAGTAAAATCTATCCAATCTGCAAGCTTCAAATCACGAGGACTCCGAAATGTCGGATCAAGACGAGAGTGATTCGCTCTTCCGAGTATGAATGAGAAGTACGTTAATAATTGCAAAATCATACTACTTTTTTCGATTCATTTATTGACTTCTAGAAGTTCCAATTAATCTTCTGTTGATTAATCATCAAATTAAAACTATCTAACTTGGCCATTTTAGAATGAAGCTAAATGCAGTTATCGGTTTATTTCTGAACTGAGTTTCATAATTCCGAAAGAATTACAAAAAAATAAATATTTAGAATTTTGGGAACAACTTTGAGACAGCTATGAGTTATGAATACTTCGCATTACTTGAAGTCAGAAAGTTAGAAAGAAAGGAAGCATCGACAACATTGAGCAAAAAAAATATAGGACATGATATGAGTTACCTGATTGTACATTTTGAAAATTATTGCCGAGGAAAGAAAAATTCAAAAACGCTTGCTTTTGTGAAATTTGGAGGAACTTTTTCTGAAATTTCAAATTTAAATTTCAGACCAGCTCGTTGTATTTCAGCTGGTTCAGGAGGAACACACATAGTTTGTGTGCAGGTCAGAAATATATTGAACAAGTTGACGTTTAAAAAGCTCATCAATTTATATAATTTTCGAACAGACTGAAATTATACTGCAGAAAAGATGAAATTTGGGTTTTCGTTTCTGAAATATTTTAAACTTTAGATATAAAACTGTTTTTTTTTTCATTTTCTTCATTTCTATATTTTATGTGTAAACATTGTATTTATAACAATAATATTCACACAGGGATCGTGAGACTACTGAAAAAAGAAAACCATCCTGTCAGCAATTATAAAGATGTTTCATTGCTCTTGCTATGCCCGAACCAAGTGAGCAATGTTTCTTCGGCGAGTGTCAAACATGCCCTCAACCAAAACTTTTTTAAGATTTGTTGACTAAAATGTTTCAAAAGCATCACATTGATAAAATCGAGTACGAAAACTAGGTTTCACAACCTAAAGCAGCTGTAGACGCAAAGCAAAGAAATTGTTATAAATCTAGAAAAGCAATCCTTAAGCACTCATTCAACGCAAGTTAGCAACTTGTTGCAAAAATATTAAGAAAGAAAAATTTGCAGAGTGGTCAATGTCTCGTTATGTGATTTCTCCGAAAATTACGCCTTCGTGATACAAAATGCAGGTATCGTTT
This sequence comes from Geotrupes spiniger, assembly GCA_959613385.1. NCBI lineage: Eukaryota > Metazoa > Arthropoda > Insecta > Coleoptera > Geotrupidae > Geotrupes > Geotrupes spiniger. Next base: position 42,703,780 of record OY390731.1, on the reverse strand, counting down.
TGATAGTGGATCAATCAAGCTTGAAACTCTTGTTTTAATTTCTGATTATAAAATATACGACGCAATAGTGGAATTTTTGAAAGAATTCAACGAAATTTTATCATCCACATATACGTAATTATATTTACTTCTCCGATGGAGAAAAATTAAAAAAGTAAAACATTTCCCAACTATTTATTACCACCAACAAGATTTTTGTCGCTGGTGGGGTATTTAAAAACTGGCCTTCAAATTACTTCAGATAGACAAATAAATGCAGCATTACAATTATACTATTGGGCTGTACAAGTTGAATATTATTGTGTTTTTCAAAAGTGAAGAACATTACAAAAAATGTCTGAATTTTTGAAAATTCGATTTGTAAAACCATATCAGGAACCCAAACGTTTCATCAGGTAGAACCAGCGCAAAACTGAGAAATGAGAGAAACTCGTTCCGCCGAAAACCCAAAATGTCTGCTTCTGAAAAAATCCGGACGCTCTTTGAAACGGAAATGCCAGCAGCTTAAGTAAATGTGACTGCGATTCAAAGAGTATTCGCGAATGTAAATATTAGTTTAATATTAGCATGATTTGTATTGAATTATAATAAATGTTTGTCTATATAGTTTACTTTTTCCTGCAAGGCCCAATCCGTGGCGGGAAATTTGAAATCTGATCATTTTACTGGTTTAACAACAGGTGTTTTACGCTATAATAAGCCTGTGATTATTTGTCTGTCAAAGAAAAAGAAAACTTTAAAGGCAAACTTGCCGTTAATGTGAAACTGATTCTTAATGTCTTTAAAGAACTAGAACAGGATCATCTTCAGTTTAACAACTGTTTTATTAACCGAATGTTGCGTACCTCAACGTGAAGATCTTTAAATTTTAGAGAAACACCAAAAGTATTTAATGCGATGAATTATACACCAGTTCTTTTTCGATAACCTTCCTAACTTTGGTTCATGTCAAAATACAAGAAAATGGAAAACTTCCAAAAATGAATAGATCGAAATTATATAAGGTGTTAAAATCTCTAAATTTCACGACAACAAATAGAGATGTTGATTAATTAAAAGCGTAGTCTTCATAATTAACAGATTTATCAAGAGGGGCAGGAAAAGTATTAGATAGAGATGACATTATAATGTGGAGAAGAAAATATTTACGTCAAAACAAAGAACTGCGAAAGCAAAAAAGAAAAATATGTTATTTAGACGAGACATGGGTGAACTCGGGTCATGTCAAATTAAAGTTTGGGTAGAACAAAATGCGATGAGCAAAAGAGAGCTGTTTAACCAAGATAACCGGACTAAAAAATCGAAGTGGAAGAAGAAAACGTCTTATAGTGGTACACATTGGAAACGAGAAAGGTTTCGTTAACAATGGGTTGTTAGTTTTTGAAGGAATGAAATGTGGAGATTATCACGACGAAATGAATTCTGAAAAGTTTGAAGCTTGGTTCACTAAAATTTTAATTTTGATTCCTCAGAACTCAGTAGTAGTATTAGATAATGCTCCATACCATACTAGAGTTTTAGAAAAATGGCCAACTTCAGCAGCAGCGAAAACAACAAATTAAGGAATTTTTGGAAATGAAACAAATTTCTTTTGAAAATAATTTGCTCAAATGTGAACTGTTGTATTTGGCATCTCTACATAAACCAGTCCAGCCCCTTTACGCAGTTGAGGAATTAACAGCAGTGCATAACATCAAACTGCTCCCTATCACTGCGAACTCAATCCAATAGAAATGATTTGGGCTCAAGTAAAAATGTATGTGGCTGCTAACAATAAAACATTTAAGTTGGAAGATTGTTACTAGAGAAATGCATCCAGAATGTAACACCAGAAAGGTGGGAAAAGTGCGTGCAACACGTAATTAAATAAGAAGACAAAATGTGGAACTTGGGTGGCTTAATGGAAACTGTAATTGAACTATTAAAAATAAATTTACAAGATTTCTTTGATGATACTTCAGATATGAACGTATCTGATAATAGTCGCATAAATTCAGTTGCGCGTTTGTCTGAATTTAAAAGATTAAAAGTTTTTTTAAATAAATAATGAAATGAGTTTGTTATTGTTGCTTTAATGATTTAAACTGAAGTTCAATTTTTATCATTTTGAACATTACTGTTTTAACCCCTTGAAACCAACAACCAGTTATACAACTGTGTTTTTTCGATTGCATCACTTTCCCCCCGGCAACACTGCGAATTTTCAAAATTTTAGCGATGTAAGTTGTACTGGGTCTTGCGAAAAAAAAAAACAAACTCTATGTTTAAGCAAATATTATGCCCATGTGCTGAATTTCAATTATTTCTCATGCGATTAATTCTCTTGTTCGGTCCCACATATGTACATATTATCATTTAATCAAGTCAATTTGGATCTGCGCAATCCAGAGCAAAATATTCTCTACAATTATTTCGTTTAGACACTCAGAATATTTTGCATACGTAATTAGTCCCAAATTCACAGCTGTCCAGGTACAGATGGTTCGGCAGATGCGCCGGTAACGGTCCGGTTATTTTAGTTATTTTACCGATATTTAAAAACCAAAAACTTATAGACGTTATCTATTTCAACACAATTGCGGCCCGACATAAATTGTAGAATTCCCCTTTTCTCAAAAACCGCCATTTTACGACTGCTACATTTTTCACAATGCGGTTGTAAATAAACAATTACCGAACTTTCTAGGCCATTTAAATTATTATATGGCTCTCGGGATTTTAGATTAATCGTCTTAGAAACCGTGACCCAAATGTCGGACAAAACTTCCCTTTCTTTCATCACATTAAATTCATTCTTCTACCAATCACGACGAGTTCTTCATCTTTCATAAAAGTGGGGGCATTTCATTCCCACCAATGGCACACATGAACTTTATTATTTAAAGAACGTTTTCACCCTTAAACACACAGTAACAGTTACATATTCAAAGTAACAAGAGTAACCAGACAAGAGTCTAACAGGTTACACATAGTTACAGAAAGTGAGACATCATTCGAGACAACAGTCGAAGTAACACAGTAACACATCCAGTGTATCATCATCATTCAAAAACACAGTCTAACAGTAACAGTTACATATTCAAAGTAACACAGTAGCACATCCAGTGTATCATCATCATTCAAGGCAATAGTTTAACAGTTACATAGTTACACAGCATCATCATTTAAGACAACAGTCGAAGTAACATAATTATTCAAGACAATTGAGTAGTAACACAACAGTGTTATGCACTTAAGTATTGATCAATTAGCAAACAAGCTAACACATCGCAACAGTGCCAATTGTAATTGTGCAACAATTGTAAATTGTAAATAGTGGTAATAAATAGTGTATGTAGTTAAAGTAGTTTATCTGCAACAAGCCTTCGAACGATAGAATAAAGCCCGGACGATAGCGACGCAAATCATTGGCGTAACATGAGCGAGAGACGTAATCGAAATTCTCGTTGAACTTACAACTCGCCACGGGTCGACTACACGCAGTTTCTTCGTTCACGTAGCGCAAACACGTCTTCTAAAAACACAAATTTGCAATTTGATACGCTTGCCAAACAGCTGTCTTTCATTCGCAGATATGATTTGAAATGACCCATATATATCTTTCATTATATGCTTGTAAAATAAAATGCTACGACATTCCTGAATTTGCCATATTACACTAAACAAAAGTTTATTAACTCTATTAAATATATGAAATAAGAAAATTATGAAATTAGAAAAGAAAATATCAAGGAATAAATTCGAAATTCTTGTTAAATTAATAGTGATGTTTCTCGTTATTAGATGTGCAAAAACATGTCACGCATATTTTAAAATAAAAATTATTTAAAATGTCAATATCTTTAACTTTTATAAGAACAATTTTTTTTTGAGTTTTAATATTGTCATGATTACATCATGATTACATAAAGTATAAGAAAGTAAGCATGCATACGGCAAAATAAACTTTACACCATTTATAATTCGAACTAACGTCCTGCAAAAATTATAGTTTACTGAAATATGTGACAAGCGTTATAGAATGCTAACAGTAAAAACATTTCCTTTGAGAGCAACCCATTTTTCTACTGAAAAAGTCGTTGTTTTCTCCGTGTAGCATCTTAACGGTGCCAAATGCGAATACCAATGCAAAATTAATTCATTCAGCTGGCGAACCATTCTCGGATGCATATGTGACACCGAGCACGTGATACTTCACCATGTGCACGTTTAATTGCATGCCATACATCGGCGTCCAAGGTTGCGGCAACCATTTCACGCATTGCGATTTGAATAATGGGGCTACGGTTGACGTCCATTGTTTAGAGTCTATTGCGAAAATTCGAAATTCGACTCCGTTTTGGTACGTTAATTAGAAAATACGCCAACGCACGAGTTAAATTATACCAATCTGTTGCTATGATGTAATTCAACGTCGAGTTTTGTTTCACATGTAATTTTTCTTTGCTTGGTTTCGGTTTTTTCTATAGATAATAATGAGATAGTAGTTTTCTCTTCATTGTTGGTGAAACTTATGTACGACATGAATATGCATGTGCTGCATACAATCAGTAAAGCGTGTTTTACAGGTATTTAGTATACCTGCACTTACTATTTAGTGTTATTTGTAATTACGCCAATTAACTTAGGAGTGGTATGAGGTGTGGTGTAGCGATATGTGAAAACGATTACTATACACTGCAAAAATTAAGGAATTTATGTATCATTTTCACTTTCTTATACTTTATGTATAAGTAAGTATAAGAATCATGAAAATTTTCGAACTCGAGATTTTAACGATTATACACGTTTTGAGGTCCCCTGAATCGATTGTGACTATTTTTGGAATGACATCTCTGTGTGTGTCTGTCTTATCGCCTTTTTCTGTATCTCGAAAACAGTACGAGTTATCGAAAAAAAATATTCTCACACAAGTTAAAGATAGTGATATTTTAAAAAACTTTTATTTGAAAAGTTTTTTTCGAAAAATGTAGTATAACTAAGTATCAGAAAGTTCAGTGCGGACCACTGCAGTTTTTTTCTAAAGTATCCTATTTTGAAAGAACAGTGGATAATAAAATGTTATCGGTAAAGATATATGGGATGCTAAAAATGGGTAAATTTATCGCAAGCGATTTTGATTTGCGATCTGAATTATTAAATAAAAAAAATATTTTAAAAATCGAATGCTAAGCATTTTAAAATTATTGTGCATTCCCTGAATATTACTCCGAACCAAACATTATTAAAATTGTTGACACGTGCGCTTAGAATAAAAAAAAATCTGCAGTGGTCCGCACTGAACTTCCTTATACTCAGGACGATTTCTTTCTTGTTATATACAAATCTTAAGTTTAAAATTTCATAGTGGTGGCTTCAATGGTTTGGACTCTAGAGCGCGCACAGAAACACACACACACATACTACATTGTGAAGGCAAAGATAATCGTCATTCAGAAAGTGAGTATGATGATATTTTATATAGAAAATATAATGTCGTTTTGGAAGAAAATAAAAAAATCAAGAATGCGAAGTTACATTTTCATATTATACACATTTAATAGACATTTTATATTAAATGTGCACAACATGAAATGATATTTCAAACTTGAATATTTCTATTACTTATTATAATACGCAGATGCATGAAAACGTTGAAAGAAAAATTAGAAACATATTTTGCAACGTGTTTATTATTGCTTTATTGCTTTCAGTAATTTAGCAAACGTTGTTACATTTACTTACGACGAACATTAAAATAGCCGTTGCTTGGAATTTAACTCTTTATGGGCAAATGGACACCAGGCATGCAAATGCTACATGGTTGATTAAATGGCGTGCTTCGTGTTATGCAAATGTCAGGTACAATTAAAACTAATTTGGAACGAATCGTCGGCGCTTTCTTTTGATGAAATGAAAGTATCGTCTGTTTATGAATACGATCACAAAGAAGATGAAGTAGTTGGGACGTATTCGTCCGTAGTTATCATGGTAAGAGGTTTATTTGGAAAGTTTGCATAGATTTTGACAAAAATTACCTAATTTAGCAATGTTTCTGCATTAGGCGGAGGTAACTTTGGTCTTTGGAAGACGATACTAATTACACCCAGATCAAACTTATTACATAAACATAATAATAAAAAAAATGTTTAATTAATAGTACAGCAACGGAGATTAGTTCATGGCATCATTTAACAGCCAATCAAGTTGTATGTGGAGGAACACATTGTTTCTAATGTTCTTAAACTCGTTTTACAAGCAAGTGCGGCTCGCTGTTGAAATAGAAGATAACAACAATACCACACTCAACTTCCTAGACCTCAAATTAACAAGAAAGAACGAACAGCTGAAGTTATATAAAAAAAATCTAAATTTTCGGACGCATTACGTAATGCCAGCCAACTCGAGGCAATATTTTGCTATTAAAATAACTGCTTTCCAGTCGTGTTGGTTCAGCGCTTCTAATGTTAAGCTTATCAACGACGAACTATCAGAAATAAGTAGAGAACCATTGTCAAAACAATAATTACTATGAAGACATCGTAGAGCAGTTAATCCGGAAAAACGCCAGAAACTTTTAAAAACCATTTTTACACCCTTTGATAATCAATAATAATCAATTTTAAATAACCTAAGAACAACGGCCTTCGCAGAACATTGTATAGAAAATAATAAATAATAACATCCCCAATAAATACGTAATCACTTTCTTGTACGGTCGCGCCTCGGTCAACCCCCTTCACGGATCGATCATCTATCGTTATAAGTCAAGACGCACCCTAAAAATATTCAGTCTCGTCCCAGTCTAGTTGCAGTATCGATAGAGTCCCGATCGGGCTATGGCTCGGACACTTACGCAGTTGCGCCGAGCCCGTAACTAAGAATATTCGCAAGTAACTAAGTAAGTGTCGTTTTGTTTAATCCATTGCCTCGCGTTTTAATTATTTCAAAACCCCGAATAGTCAAAATACGCCCTAGCCCGTGCGTTACACGCATTCCTTTGTTCCCAACGGATAATTCGTCAACCGCGTGTCATCGATGCACCCTTAGTTCGACGACCACATACCTGATCTCGTTAACGTAACGTTTTAAAATTAGATAAGATATTTTTCTTTTATTGTAGTTAATTAAATAGATATACTAAAGATATTAACCCTTCGCGCTCTCCTATTCGCAACAATAATAAATAGCCAATCGTGTTTGTGTTTTTATTTATTAGTGTAGTAATCATTTTCCCCACCGAAATACAAACCTCATTTACCGTTCAAACGCACCCCCCGGTCACAATAGGCAAACTTATTGGAAATATTAGAAATAAGGAAAGTAGAAAAACAAGGAAAAACGTTACCAATGAAATGTATGTAATTATTCTTATATGGGTAATTATATGTGTACAAGTGTAAATATAATTTTGATTGTAACGTGGTTATAGTGTTTATCATGTGGTGATCGAACGCAATCTTCTCAGAATTGAAAGAATCAAGTAAACACAATGGAAAAAGATATTTAATAGTTTTTATGGAAAATCGGGATTAAAAGTAGGCGAAAAGTTCATAATTCGCACGGTTGTTTGTTTTGCATTTGTTTTTATTCTACTGCTTTGTAACAATTATCCATTTCTATGGAAGGGCATTATATTAATTACGTCGTGTCGCGTTGTTTCATGTAAAGTTATTTTAGTCGCTTAATATGCACAAATTACTTGAGGCTGTAGCCTAATTCGCTGAAAAATGTCGATAAAATTATAAAAGGTCAATTCCCAAGGGAACCCATTAACGGAAGCTCTGAAAAAATAATTGTTCCTTAACCCCAACGCCTAGTACCTGTTGACTCGTCAATACGTTCTCATATATGGTACATTTCAAGTGATTAATGCCCGTATTTATAGTCGTTCCTTAAGGTTTACCTCAAGGCTTCCTTACCCAAGGACTCCTTGACGCGATATCGCATTTACGTATTATAGTCCGCCCTTCGGGTATTCTCGGCTGAGTGGGACAATTATACTACTGGACGCTTCCATGTTAGGGAAATTTATGTTCTAGTGGTGTAAACTGCCTATGTGTGATGCAGTGATCCACATCAGTTGCTATTTTACGTGTAACAGAACAGATCATATCATTTTACTTGCGTCAAACACTGCGCATGTGCTGAGGTCGTCCTCAACCTTAAGGTAGCCTCCTACTTACCTTAAGTGTGAGGACGGCGTGGAATGCTCAAGGAATGTTTATAGAACGAAAATAATGCGCTAAGGGTTCCTTACCAGTAAGGAGGCCTTAAGGTACGACTATAAATACGGGCATAAGTGATTGGATATTTGTACAGGAAACAGCCCAAGATAAGTATTTTGAGAGGGAATCCAGCAAGTAAAACAAAAAGTTTGTAGAATTCAATTTCGACACATCGACCCTATTGAAGAATTTGATAAGTCAAATGAACATTTCGAATTTTCTGACTTGTGGAACCACCGCAGGAATTATAGAAGTGGAGAAATATATGCAGGAACCACTGCTGAATAGAAAAGAAGATACTTTGATTTGGTGGAAAGAATGGGTAAAAGTATATCCACATGTGTACGTGTGGGAAAATATCGTTTATGTGTTATGGGACATCAGTTCCATGGGAGCGCATTTTTTTTCAAAAGCATGGTTTAACAGAAAGGCGAAATAGGCTATCCTTTTCAAAAGTCCAAATGTTGTTTCTAAATTATAATTTGTAAATTTCACTTATTATAAAAAATCGCATTTATTTTAATATTCTACCCCGAAATATATATTGTTCGTTTTTGATATTATTATTATTATTATTATTATTATTATTATTGTTTCAATAAGTAGTTACATGTATTTATATTTTCGTGGTAATTATTTTTATTGTTTTATTTTTATTTAAACGGAACGGTGTGGTGGATATACATTCACCTGCTGAAAATAATGTTACCACGAACGTATAATTTGAATGAACAGAAAACCCAGACACACACGAGAACATTAATTCAAATATATTCCAAATTAGGATTTTATTATGAGGGATCGCAGCGCTGCGGAGTTGGAGTTGGATTTTACATTAGGGGTAGTTTACATTATGAAATAACTGAAACAAGTAATATTATTGAACAACCGGTATATTAGATTCCATTCTTAAAATTACGATTTTGGTGTTATAGACCTTTAATTTCCGTCAATTTGTTTTATTCGTTGGTTGTAAGGCACGTTTGATTTATGTGTGTTTATTTTACCTGCGCCTGATGGCGTTTTTTTGCATGAGTGATTTTAACATAGATGTCTTCAGTATGAACAGTTTGAAAGTATTGTATTTATATAATTTTATAGATAATTATGCGCTTGAGTAGATTATAGATGCACTTAGGCGATTAGTTCCAATTGTTAAATTGACCTCATTTTGAGTTCAAAAATTCTTTGATCACTGAATCTGCGGTCAGATATGTTAATGTCTGGGATATTTTTGCGTTGCTGTTGGGTGTAACAGGATTGATACAATTTAAAACTTGCAGATGTTTTAACAACGTTGATGTAAATTTATTTGCCAATGATTTTTACAATTGACTTTATAGGATTTTAAATGGACTTTAAACGACCACTGATAACTGATAGAATTATAAAACACTTGACAGATAAATTAAAATACTAATGGTGTCGAGAGAAAAATCTAAATGTACATATAAGATGAGATGTTGAAATTGGACAGAGAATATTATAAATCACTGAGGAATACTTGTTAGTCAAAACGAAATGAAAGCATTCTTTCAACCCACATTCAAACACGTCAACTAGTCTACATTTCTTTGGAAACAACTCCGACTACTCCAACTTAAAACAAGTACGTTGCTAAACGAACTAAGCGACCCAGCTACAATTAATGATTTTTTTATAATATTTCTGTATAAAATGTTAAAGCACAATCATTTTTTATCAAACAAACAAGAAAAAATGCGCTACTTTGGCATTTTTCACCATAGGCACAAAGATATTAAAGTTCTGATTTGGCCCCAGCGGGTCTCTTATCAGGTGTTCCCTGAGGATCGATATTGGGGCCTATAATTTACAACCTATACACCAAGACACAATGAAGCAACATTCCATGCACGTGTATGTTGACGACACACAGCTCTATCTTTTCTTTATACCGGACGATTTTGGCCATGCTGTGTTTAAGATAAATCAAGATATTAATGCAATGTGTCAATAATGAAATTTGTTGTAAATCATTTTTGGTCGAAAAGCAGATATAAACATTGATGGAGCTAACGATTATACTTCATGTAGGAGGCGTACAACTTCGGGATAGAATAAGAAAATAACTTTTGATCAAGAAGTCACATACATAAACAAATACAAAAATCTGTCGCGTTGTGAGGAAATGACGTACCGCGACCTATCTTCATAGTAGGTTTCTGAAGGAATTCTATCCCCACAGCAGCTGTTTAAATATTAAAATTAAAGCAATATTTTTGTTTTGACACATTTATATTGTTGGTCAACATTGTTTGGACTAGTTATCAGGCACAGTTTATGTAACAGGAATTATGAATGGCAGGGGTAATTGGGAAACATGGAGATGAGAAAAGAAATAACAATAGAAAAATGGAACAATGGAATATTGTTTAATGAATAATCTACTAATCGCCAACACGCTCTGCCAACACAAAGATACACATAGATATACACAAGGAACAGAGAAATCAATAATAGACTATATAATGATAGTTAAGGATGGTGAAAGATGTGCAAGTGAAATATATACGAGCATTACATTCTAATTGCAAAAATTAAAAGTGAAATTAGAGAAGTTAATGAAAAGATATATCATGAGGCCATAAAGTTTACAAGTTGAGAGAAGAAGAAATAGTCAATAAGTACAAGGAGGTTGTGGGTAACTCTACGAAATATAAGGTTGGCAACAGCAAAACAAACACTTTTAATACATATAACAAGAAAAAACAAACGCCATGGTGGAATAATGATATAAAACAAGCGATAAAATCAAGAACGATAAATGGAAACAATACCTAGGAGATAGAACCACAACGAGATATAAAAAGCAAAGAATTGAAGTTAAAAACATGATAAGAGAAAGTAAAGAAAATAGCTGGTTAATTTTTGGAGAAAATGGAAATAAATTAGAAAATTAATCAAGAACTACAAAATACTAAAAAAATATGAGAAAATGAAATAATGAACAGATGGAAACGATATTTTCAAGAGCTACTGTGTGATGGTAAAGAAGATTATTTAGAATTAGTTAGGGACATGTTAAAGATAATAAGAATGATGAAAGAAGGGAGACAATAGACCGTGAAGAAATATAAGAAGCTATAAAAACTATGAGAAATGGCAATGCGACAGAAATATTCGCGGAAACGCTAAAGAATATGGGAAGTCAGGATATGAAAGAAAAGAAAGTGGGAGACCAAGGAAAACATTGCAAAGCACAAGATTGAAGGCTGTATCGTAAGCACATGACAATAGGAATAAAGTTAAGATGACGTGTTAAGAATAATTAAGATAGAAACAATAGTAATAGAATCTCACACCGAAAGGTATTAGCGGAATTTTGTTATGTACGTATGTATGTATCAGGATAAAAATGAGACACAGATCTGGTGTAAGGAAGTTGGATTATATATCAAAAAGCTTAAAGAAGCTGGGTTGGCTTAATATGTAGGATCGGTGATTATTTACCATGTTTCCATTACGAAGGACAACCCTTCCTTTATAACAAAATAAAATCCTGACAGATGTGTATAACCCAAATGTGCGTAATAAAGGATTCATCATTCCACCGCTATATAAAATATCTTTATCCGCGAGATCTTTTGGGTATATTTTATACCCTGTTTATAATGTCACCCTAGACGAATAAAGAAACATGAGTTACAGCGAATTCACAGCAACTATGTATATATTGTTGTTATATAATGGACGTCGCCTTCAGATTTCCAAAGAAATTTTTTATGTTTTACATGAATTATTTATTGCTTTATTTGGAAATAAAGACAGCATATTATTATTATTATTATTTGTAAAATTCTAGGAGAAATTAATATAATATGTTAGTAATGAATGATATCGAAACAAAACAATAGTCACAACGCAACAACTTTCTGGATTACGTCATGGATTGAAATATATAATAAATTGCGTCACGTTATGCAAATAAAACTGCTCCTTGACAACATTTTCAACAACAATCCTGACCTTAACATTCTTGGCGGGTTTAATGGCTCTACTATCGGTCGTCTCTGTCCTGTTTCTTGCGGTTCGCGTTATCGGTCTCTTCGTCAACTCTTCAGCGTGACGTTTCTCTTCGCCTCGTGTCAGCGTCGTAACCTTCCTGACGATCCGCGTCGTTATTCGACGCGTACCGTCCTCGTTCCGTCGGCTGGTCTTTGTTGATTCGATGCTACTTCCCAACACCTCTGTTGATAGACGCTTGTTTGTGTAGACGGCCTGCAGACTGTCGATGTCGGCATGAGGACCAGATAGATCAGTGACGATTGGCGGACCCATAAGTTTGCGCGCACCTCCAGAAGAAGTCGCACCTTCGACAAACAGCCGTTTCGAACCGCCTGGTTTGTCCTTCACGAAACGGTACATCGCTTATTTTTACCGAACGATTCTTTTAAAACACTCTTAAAGACACGTTTCCAACATCAGCACTACAAAGATCCGATCAATAAATGGAAACCCAAATACATAAGACATAACTTTCGCAGGGTTGATCAAAATCATAGCATGTAGATTGTGCTACTGTATAGAGAACGACTTTTGGATTATATAGGAGGTTCGATGAATTCATAAATTTCTACGTGTAACAAGTAACGATACTGTTAGATTGAAAGATTATAAAGTTCAAATTTTATTCGTAGCTGATGGAGTATTTCCTCTAACGCGTTTGTTATTGAAATTTGATATAGGTACCAGCGATAATATTTAACCAAAAGATCCTGCCACCAATCTGGTGATTGGCTACCGTGTAGGAAAATGTTATTTCCATGGTCTGACTTAGTTGTTAAATCAAATAGTTTATACAGTTCGAGTACACGGCGATATTGTGAGAGATATATTTGCATAGGGTGTAATATTAAAACAGTTTAAGAAATGCAGAGGGTAAACGTTTTGGAGATTCTCACTATCAAATTAACTACACCAATCGATTGCGCCAGTTAAGGTAGTTCTATAATTTGTGGGTACATATTTTCCTTGTTATAGTGATTGTTATACCGATTAAATTATAGCGATGCATACGCAAATATAATCTAATGGCCAAGAGATATTAAAGTTTAATTTTACCTTTTTCAATTAAATTTGATAATGTATAATATGCACCATTGACCAAATTACAAAATAACGGCCACAGAAGATGCTAATTTTGTGCTATAACATTATATTTTAAAAAACTGTCGGTCGGCCTTTATAATTATTACTTATCTATACAAACAAGTTGAAACGACAACTACCTAACTACCTAGGAACATATCGCCCTCTTCTACAGCCAGTAGCTATAAGTGGATAATGCACCTTTTCATGTTCCATATACATACAGCACCGCTCAATGTTCACTAAATTCCTGATAGTATCGGCATTACATCAGCAAGTGAAATCAAGATCATATATCATCTACTGATATATAAGGAAGATAAAATAAAATTTATTCCACGATTTTTCCCTAGCTATGCTCAGACATTCAGAAACCAAAATAACCAGAACCAGAAGCACAAGAACATACTGCGAAAAAGGTATATTGGAGTCCAACAGACGTAGAATTCCGCGAGAAAAAACAGCTGAGCACAAAATGGACCTTGAAAATACCAGAACTATACCCAATCCTTTAGACCAATGCTTTACTTGAACATTGACCTCATTGAAGTAATTTAAAACCGGCTTTGCAATGTGACCGTCTCCAAACATACAAGTCAATCGTCGACAATAACATTTTCATGATTCTGGCAAACCTCGTTTGCTATGGTGAGCAACGGCCTAGTTGCCGGCTTTCTACTACACAACTGATATTACACACTGATTCTTTTAATATTGTTTTAAGAGTTACAGTGCATTCTAAAATTAAAACTACTCGCACTTTAGTACTTCTGAGTATGTCTCGTCAGGTCCGTTTTTTCTAAAGCGTGATCCAGCCTCTCTTCCAATCATCCGACTAACTGTTGAATGATTAACAGCTACCAACCAGAATGGCCACATATCGCAAACTCTATCTGACTTGAACATGATGGATGCTCATACACACTTCTCAGTGGCACCTTTGATTTATGTTTTGGAACTCAAAGGGTGTAAACTTGAGTTAAATTTGATACCTACTATTGATAGAACATGCACTGAGTAAATTGACGTTATCCACGTATGACTATTTATACAACTCTAATAGTGTCTTTAAGAATACAAATAATGTAGAAAACAAGAAAAAGTATACGAGAAGACCCACCTGAAGATGGCAAATGTACATAACCCGAGAAGTAAGACACATACACACACACATCGACATTTCGACGGTTATTGTTTACCACAACGCTAATAAAATTGAATTTCAAAGCAGTAATTGTTTCACAAACATATGGTTCATCCTGCAAAGTCACAGTTAGGCTATGTACTTACAAACGATTCATCGTGTCTCACCTTAATTACAATGATTTAATGGAGAGATAACAGTGCATGCGAGAACTAGTTTAGATATCTGGGAATAGTTTATAAGAACACGTTATATTTGGTACGACGTTTGTACTAATGTAATATAATGTAATTGTGCCTAGAGCAAGCTGCTTTAATTTTTTTCTTACATACTCATAATGAGATACATAAAACCCACTCGATTTTTGCACATGAGTGTGATATTTTTCGGAGCTAGTTAGACTATTTGGAGCATGAAAAACTGAACATTCTATCAACGGAAATAAGTAGAAATCATAAGAAAAAAAATGTACTTTTGTTGGACTTTTACGAAGAGATAATGGTATTACGATGAGATAAATCACATTTTTTCTTTATTTTAATTTTTTTGAGAAAAATTGTAAAATTTAAAAAAAATAAAAATTTTAAAGAAATTTTAAAAAATTGCCGACAGTTTTATGCAAATGTACAATTTGCCACATATTAGATGCGTGTGAAGAGCACCACCTTCTAATGCAGGCCGAACTTAATGACTGGGTGAGAAATATGGAGCTCTCAAAGCAGAATTACTTGCATGTCAGATGAAACAATAGAACTTTTTGGCTCAGAGTGCAAAAACTACAGAGACCATGACAGGGTGGTGATGCGTCACAAAATAAACAGGAGATGAAGCAGGAGACTATTTCTAATAACCCAATATTTTATTAAAATATTCCAATAAAGTAAATGAAAAAAATCATAAATAGAGAAAAATGTTCTTTTGGTACGTTCCATATAAACTCTCATAACATTTGGGTTGGGTTGAGTTAGGTTGGGTTGGGTTGGGTTTACCGATAGATTTTCATCGTTAATACCTTTTTCGCTCTAAGAAAGTACAACACATTAAAAATAAATTTCTTATGATTTCTATTTTCCCGTCGATAGAACGAATTTTCCATTTTTATTTGGACAAAAAACATATATTGCATTGAAACTATTAAAGCAGTGGTTCTTAACCTGGGTTCGACCGAACCCCTGGGGTTTGGCGAGTCAGTCTCAGGGGTTCGGCGGAGGTCAACCACCTGACGTCATCGTGACGTAGAAACCGTATTGGTTTCGAAAACTAATGCTACATAACGTGTGTTCTATTGGGAAAATTAATTATATATTATTTTTCCAATTAAAAGGGGTTCGGTGAAGGCTCATATGAAACTGATGGAGTTCGGTACCTCCAGCAAGGTTAAGAACCACTGTATTAAAGCAACTGCAAAAAATAGGTAACATTTATATATTTAATTATCTTTAAATTGATGTATCGAGTGATGAGATTGGTCTTTCGTAACTTGAGATATGCTATAGTAGTCGATTATTTTTTAATTTATATCTCGAAAATGTATAAAACATTCTAATGCGATTTTCGAGTTAGCGGACCAAAGTCCATAAGAAAAGTATAGTCGCTGTAAACTGTAAATTGACAAAAAATTAAATTTGAAACAATAAAATTAAATATTGTACCGACGAAGCGTATAGCTTAAAATCATTCATAGCCTATCTGAGATTTCTTTATTGAATATACGTTATTTGCCCTAAATGACGTCGTATAAAATAGAGCTACATATGTATGAAATTCAAATACGCGTAAAACACTAAATAAATAAAAAAATGTATCAAGGAATAAACAAATAAGAAGAATTTGTGGTGTATGTGAGTAAATACTTTAGACCTTCTGTTCAATTTAGTACTGGAAGGAATATTATTAGTACTAGTACTAAGGAATAGCAAGCTGAAAATCTAACAATGTTAACAATAATCCCCACCTTTGCAGAGTATCTGTCAGTACTAAGCCAGAGCCAATAAGGAGCTAAAGATAAATCAAAATAACATAAAACACATGGCGATGTGACAAACGCAGGAATAACTTCTAAAAGAGGATAATATGGTACTGATAGCCAACAATGCTAAAGAAAATATTTTCGAGTGAATTTAAAAATTTGGCCACATTATTAATTGATGATAAGAGACATGGAGAACAAATAAAGGCCAGGTCAGAACAAATAAAGGCCGAAAATATGGAAGCCTGAAAACGTGGGAAAGGGAAAATAACCGTGTAAGGATAAATGAGAAGAAGAAAGCACGAGGTGGAAGAATTGTACAAAAGTAAAATGGCTGGGACATGCGGAGAGATTGGGAATAAGAATGGCAAATCTAGTGCTATGCAGAAAACCAATATGAAATCAATAAAAAAACTGGTTAAAATTTAAAAACCATCAATATAAATGAATGAAAAAAATCCGCGGTGGTCCGCACGAAACTTACTTATACTTGGTTATACTACGTTTTTCGAAAAAAATTTTCAAGTGAAAGTTGTTTAAAATATCAATATCTATAATTTGTGTAAGAATATTTTTTTCCGTAACGTGTACCGTTTTCGAGATATGGAAAAAGGTGATAAGAGTAAACCATCACTTCCGGTTGAGTGATTGCGTTCAAAATAGGACGTTTTCCTCCTTGCTACATACAAATGTTAAATTTTAAGTTTCAGAGCTCTAGCTATAATCGTTTGGATGCTAGAGCGCGCACAGAGACACAGGCACACACACACACACACAGACACACAGACGTCATTCCGAAAATAGTCAGAAACGATTCAGGGGACCTCAAAACGCGTATATCCGTTAAAATCTCGAGGTCGAAATTTTTCATGATTCCTATACTTACTTACACATAAAGTATAAGTAAGTAAAAATAGAAACATGAGAAACTACAAGGATAATGATGAAGATGGATTTAAAAGGGAAGAGTAAGTGTTGTGCACATGAAATTTAATCGGTTGAGGAGTATTATTGGGGTTGTATTAACTTAACAAGTGAGCAGCCGGTCCCAGACGACGTTTGTCGAATGCGATGTCTTACAAGTAGCTTAACCTCCCATACTATCGGAATTTCTCAACGCGCGAATACTCCCGATTTGTGTAGGATCGAGGTTTAGATTAATGAAATTAATGAAAAATACGCAATCATCGAAAATCTCGACACCAAACAATAATCACAATATATTATTCAAACCAAAAAAAAAAAAAAACATTGTAGCCAAGATATTTTTTTACCGATAACAATATATACCCGAAAGGAAAATTACTACATTACGGTCAGCATTAGATTTCAGTTAAGTACGGCTTCTTATTTATTGTAAATATACATTGTATTTTAGTGAAAATTATGAATGCCTAAACATATATATCTGTACGTTAGCAGCGCTAAATATGCAAATGAAAAGAGCCGTTAGTATCGTCTTGAAATGGTATTTCCTTTCGTTCGCACTAAACTAAAACAAAATAACTATGCATATCATTAAACCGACCGCCGTTATAAAAATTTTCGGAGGTTGCTCACCTATTTGGTCTAAATTTATTAGCATAGGAATGATATGGTGAAAAAAAGCTTATCTGTTTTAAACAACTAAACCTACGTGAACAATACGAAACATGACGTCACACAATAACAGCGATTTGAATCGCATGACGTTCACTTGAATTTAAACAGGTTTGAATATGATTGCACGAGCGAAACTAGAAATATTTTCTAACCAGTAATTATATAATGTTCAATATCAAATAGGGAAACGTTTTTAATATATGCGTGCAATTAAAATTAATTTTACATGGTATTCTGTATCTTCAATATTCAGAAAATTATTCGACGTATAATTTCGGCGAGAATTCCATTTTGGGACAAAATAGGACGAAAATCTATAAAAAAAAACTCATTTTATACAACATGCACTCGACCTTTATAACTTGAACGTTTGTAATAAAAACTTACTTATGAAACACGTGCTTTAGTATACTATTTTTCATGTAAGTATTCAGTCAGCTATTTACTCAAATTAGAGTAGTATTTGACGAAAAAAGTTGTTTATTGTTTATTGTTCGTCTTCCTTTAATCATAGAGCATTGAGTTGCCAGGCTCCAGTGGTGTAGGCTGAGGGAGGTGATGAAATCGGGTTTTGCCTGTGGATATCTGATGGACGATTGCGTTTCAGAAACCTACAGGAGAAACACCCTGATTTAACACAGGGTGTTATGGTTTGGGGTGCAATACAATTTGGAAGCCGGTCAACTCTAGTCTTCATTCAAGGAAGTCTGAATGCGGCCCGCTACAACAACGAAGTTTTGGAGCCAGTTTTGTTCCCATATTTTCAAAGACATCGCAGCATCGTGTTTTCCAGCAAGACAACGCTAGGCCACACATTGCAAGAGTAACGCTGAGATTTTTATGACAATAATGTCAATTTAGTGCCATGGCCTGCAAGATTTCCAGATTTATCGCCGATTGAGCATGTATGGGACATGATCGGCAAAAGAGCCGAAGATTTTCCAGCGCCCATAGACACATTGGCTGGGTGCTCTGCTTTTTTTTTTGGCGATCAATGTATATATATATATATATATATATATATATATATATATATATATATATATATATATATTCCGAAGAGTAGTTGCCGTTGATATATTATATCATAACAAAACAAACATCAAATCTGTTTTTTTTTTTTTGGGGGATTGCGGCAATTAAACGACGAAGTATCGTATGTTCTTTATTTATTTATGAACCAATATTTCGCACCCTATACGGATGCTTCATCAGGATTACTAAATAGAATTTAATTAATGAAAGTTATGTTGTTGCAATAATAATAATACTTACAAAAAATTGAACATAAAGTTGAACAACCACCAAACAGTATAAACAAGCAGGATACACATTAAAATTAATTAATTGATAGTATAAAACTTCAACGAAGACAACGGAGCACGTGTACACATTTTACATTATTCACGATTGACACACACATCAAGGTGAAACTTGGCATGAAAAAGATATTTTTATTTATTACCAACCAAAAACTCAATTTTGACAATTATACACTAACGAACAAATATTTAAGGCAACATAATTTGAATAAAAGCAATCGTACGCAAGAATTGATAATTGAGGAACCGATACTAAATAGATGTGTCATTATTTTTATTAAACCGGCCAAAATCTTATTTGTTGATAGTCAGTAAAAATGAATAAATGACATTTAAATTATCCGTGTCCGACTTAAAGTTCATGGAATTAGGGTTTTTTTTAATTTCCACCATTTCTATAAATTCTCTGGATTTTTTACTTTTTGCAAATTTTAAAATATTGACGTCTTCAAAACTAAAAGAATGGTGCTCGTTGTTCATATGTTGTGATAAAGCACATCTATTTTTCTTTGTTTTTATGTCGCTCAAATGGAGAGTTAATCTTGTCTTCAACCAGTTGGAAGTGTGTCCGATATACACCTTATCACAATAGCTGCATGGAATAGAATAAATCAAGTTAGAATTCATCAATTTGTCATTTTTATCTTTCAACTTACTGAAATAACAATCTATTACGTTAACGTTGTAGTAAGCAAACTTTATATTGTTACATGCTAAAATTTTAATGATCTTAGGGGTAAGTTCAGGGATGAATGGAAATTTAAAATATTTAAATTGGGAATTAATATCGATTGTGCCATCTGAACTCGTACCACGAGTGGTAATAAGGTTGCTCCCTGAAGGGGTACTAAAAAGTAATTTACTCAATAATGATTTAGGGTAACCATTATTAAGAAACATATCCATTAAAATTTTTAGATTCTTATTTTGAAAACTAGAGTGACAAATTTTTATTATTCTATTTTTCATTGTTATTACAGTATTAATCTTTTGTTTAATTGTGTTACTTGAATGAAAATTCAAGAATCTACCAGAGTGTGTTTCCTTTCTATACCAGTCTATTATAATCTTATTCGTCGGTGTTCTATTTACTAGGGTGTCTAAAAACGGTACACTATTATTAGTTTCTTTTTCAACAGTAAACTGAATATCAGGGTGGAAGGAGTTGAAAATATCGAGAGTATTATTAATTTCTCCTTCTGGAAGAGCCAAGATCAAGTCATCCACATACTTCTTTATGAAGGCAAATTTGAAAGGTAAAACAGGAAGTATATTGTCCAGCAAGTAGTCCATGACAATGTTGGCAAGTATTGGGCTAAGTGGACTACCCATAGGTAAACCGAAAACTTGTTTGAAATATTTTTTGTTAAATGAAAAAAATGTATTGCTAAATATTAAATTCAGAATATCAAAAAATGATTCTCTTGACAATCCCGTATGTTCACTGATGTTATCCCACTTCAATTCCAGTATATATAGAACCAGGTCAACGGGTATGCTTGTAAATAATGAAACTACATCAAATGATGCTAAAACATAATTGTCGGGTAATAAAAATTCTTGAAAAGTTTCACAAAAGGCGAAAGAATCCAAAATGTCATAGTCACTACTGTTTTTTAAAGCTGTAGAGACAATGTCAGCAACAAATGCAGATACTTTATAAGTAGGAGACTGTATACACGAGACAATAGGTCTCATTGGTACATCGTGTTTGTGTATTTTTGGTAAGCAATAAAGTTTAGCAGAGGTAGAATTGTAAATGGTCAAATTTTTATAACTAATATTATCAATTTGATTTGTATCTTTTAATAACTTCAAATATTCATTAATTTTCTTCTGAACGACAGCAGTGGGATCGTTAACAACAATGGAATAGATTTTTTTATCATTTAAATTAAATTAAATGATAAAATTAATTTAAATTAAATGATAAAAAAATCTATTCCATTGTTGTTAACGATCCCACTGCTGTCGTTCAGAAGAAAATTAATGAATATTTGAAGTTATTAAAAGATACAAATCAAATTGATAATATTAGTTATAAAAATTTGACCATTTACAATTCTACCTCTGCTAAACTTTATTGCTTACCAAAAATACACAAACACGATGTACCAATGAGACCTATTGTCTCGTGTATACAGTCTCCTACTTGTAAAGTATCTGCATTTGTTGCTGACATTGTCTCTACAGCTTTAAAAAACAGTAGTGACTATGACATTTTGGATTCTTTCGCCTTTTGTGAAACTTTTCAAGAATTTTTATTACCCGACAATTATGTTTTAGCATCATTTGATGTAGTTTCATTATTTACAAGCATACCCGTTGACCTGGTTCTATATATACTGGAATTGAAGTGGGATAACATCAGTGAACATACGGGATTGTCAAGAGAATCATTTTTTGATATTCTGAATTTAATATTTAGCAATACATTTTTTTCATTTAACAAAAAATATTTCAAACAAGTTTTCGGTTTACCTATGGGTAGTCCACTTAGCCCAATACTTGCCAACATTGTCATGGACTACTTGCTGGACAATATACTTCCTGTTTTACCTTTCAAATTTGCCTTCATAAAGAAGTATGTGGATGACTTGATCTTGGCTCTTCCAGAAGGAGAAATTAATAATACTCTCGATATTTTCAACTCCTTCCACCCTGATATTCAGTTTACTGTTGAAAAAGAAACTAATAATAGTGTACCGTTTTTAGACACCCTAGTAAATAGAACACCGACGAATAAGATTATAATAGACTGGTATAGAAAGGAAACACACTCTGGTAGATTCTTGAATTTTCATTCAAGTAACACAATTAAACAAAAGATTAATACTGTAATAACAATGAAAAATAGAATAATAAAAATTTGTCACTCTAGTTTTCAAAATAAGAATCTAAAAATTTTAATGGATATGTTTCTTAATAATGGTTACCCTAAATCATTATTGAGTAAATTACTTTTTAGTACCCCTTCAGGGAGCAACCTTATTACCACTCGTGGTACGAGTTCAGATGGCACAATCGATATTAATTCCCAATTTAAATATTTTAAATTTCCATTCATCCCTGAACTTACCCCTAAGATCATTAAAATTTTAGCATGTAACAATATAAAGTTTGCTTACTACAACGTTAACGTAATAGATTGTTATTTCAGTAAGTTGAAAGATAAAAATGACAAATTGATGAATTCTAACTTGATTTATTCTATTCCATGCAGCTATTGTGATAAGGTGTATATCGGACACACTTCCAACTGGTTGAAGACAAGATTAACTCTCCATTTGAGCGACATAAAAACAAAGAAAAATAGATGTGCTTTATCACAACATATGAACAACGAGCACCATTCTTTTAGTTTTGAAGACGTCAATATTTTAAAATTTGCAAAAAGTAAAAAATCCAGAGAATTTATAGAAATGGTGGAAATTAAAAAAAACCCTAATTCCATGAACTTTAAGTCGGACACGGATAATTTAAATGTCATTTATTCATTTTTACTGACCATCAACAAATAAGATTTTGGCCGGTTTAATAAAAATAATGACACATCTATTTAGTATCGGTTCCTCAATTATCAATTCTTGCGTACGATTGCTTTTATTCAAATTATGTTGCCTTAAATATTTGTTCGTTAGTGTATAATTGTCAAAATTGAGTTTTTGGTTGGTAATAAATAAAAATATCTTTTTCATGCCAAGTTTCACCTTGATGTGTGTGTCAATCGTGAATAATGTAAAATGTGTACACGTGCTCCGTTGTCTTCGTTGAAGTTTTATACTATCAATTAATTAATTTTAATGTGTATCCTGCTTGTTTATACTGTTTGGTGGTTGTTCAACTTTATGTTCAATTTTTTGTAAGTATTATTATTATTGCAACAACATAACTTTCATTAATTAAATTCTATTTAGTAATCCTGATGAAGCATCCGTATAGGGTGCGAAATATTGGTTCATAAATAAATAAAGAACATACGATACTTCGTCGTTTAATTGCCGCAATCCCCCAAAAAAACAGATTTGATGTTTGTTTTGTTATGATATAATATATATATATATATATATATATATATATATATATATATATATATATAAATAATGAAAAAGAAAATTCATTTATATCCATTGCCTTGTTCGTATATGTTAGCGAAGAAATTGATTCCATATAATAATAATAATAATAATTATACGAAGAAGAAACAAGGCAACAATACCCATATGGCAAATCAGAATCGAGAACCGATGAACAGATATAGGAATACTCAGCTCGGTTGTGTAAAATACAAAACATCAAATGAACGAAAACTGCTGTGAAAGTGTTCTACCAAAAACTAAATAGCACAAAAGAGTCCAGCGTAGTAGAATAAATACGAGATCATAACTTTCTGGTCTAAAATATGCAACAAGCGAAAAATAACAAACAACATACCAAACGGTTCCAATCTACGAATTAACACCAGTTGTAGAGAAAACACAGCTAGACAGCACCAGAAATTGATCAGATCCACAATTCATGGTACAAGAAACTAACATCCACACAAGAACTAAATGTCCATGTCCATAAATTAAATTATACATATCTCACACATATTTCCAGAGTTCCTTACTGAAAGTAAAATATGTCAACACGAAACCCAGCGAACTAACGCCCAAACCGACAATAATAATACATATAATACAAACTCACTTAATACAAAAGAACATACTGACAAAGAACACAAAGATGTAGGAAATATACTCAAATGTGCAAAGAACTGTTAATAATAGATAATGTCAATATGTTACACAGATTATAACCTCGACCCAACACAAATGGTTACTAAAGGTTTTAGAAACAATCATCCAAAATTTCGTACTAACTATACTAAATACACAAACAGTTTAAATAAATTTTGGTTTTCTTGCTTTTTTTAAACTTAAACTCTGATATAATATCTGGTCTATTTACATGTTCAGAAATGTCCTTGTCTCTACTAATAATATATATGCGTTTCTTGTCCAATTGTAGATCTTAAATATATGTTTTTATTATTTTAAGTTTCAAAAGCTTTTCTGGCCGCTAGCAATATTATTATATTATATTAGCCATAACCATTAGGTAATGTTAAAACAATAATATGATAATCGTTAAATTTGGAAATTTCATCGTGCAGTTCTTGAGCTGCATCTTTTCATTTTCTGGGTCTTTTAACATATTCTCCAGAAATTTACTTTTATATCCCTATTTTCCATATTTTATGGAAATTATTTGGGTCGTTGAGAAAATCGAAAACTATGTTTTTTGTTTGTTTGATCTTTTTTATTTTGAGAATGCAAATATCGAACGTCAATCAATAAAAGTGGTCTAAATATCTGTAGCGAATTATTTGAAGCATCATCCTTACTCTCATACTCAATTTAACTTAACTTAAGTTTTGTATTATTAATTGTAATACATATTGTATTATTTATATATTACTGAACGGTGGGAATTAATTATTATCTGATCCAATATTACGTATGTAAATATGTACGTTTTGGTTTGGTCTAATAATAAAATAAAATTTGTTAATGTAGCAATCAATTCCCTCATAGTTTTGCTTACGATATTTATTTTTGTTAATATATTATACGATGTAATAATGGAACAAATAGGGTCTTAATTAAAGCTACTGAAATTTCCATATATATCTAATTTCAAAATCACTTGTAGTCATCTCCAAAGTCGATATTTTAACATAACTTAAGTATAATTAAGGTAAATAAAGCACTAAACCTTTGTTTAGATTGTGCCTAACAACTCTTAAAAATCCAGATATATATATATATATACACATCGGGGGTTGCGAATCGCGTTGTAGAAATGTTACATCGACAATAATATCATAGGAAAATCAAAAGCAAAGCTGGCTCAGATTTCGAATCTTGGGCTCACCTTGGACTCAAAAGTCTAAGGAACTAAAAATTGAAACTATTTTGTTTCTCTGTTATTATGAAAACTTGGTATTTAACATTGAAAGAAATTATTCTATAGGAATAAAAGTTGCTAATATTTTTTCACGACCAGTTGCAAAGAAACACCCACAGCATTGCGTAAAAAATGAAATTATTTACAAAATTTTGATAAATGTACTAAACTAATGAAAAAACCTAACCTATCAGAAACAACTTTTTACCTTGGAATTATTGCATGCGCTATTATTCTAATGAGCAACATTGGAGACATTGTCCAAAATATGAAGACCCCAGGGAAAAAATATTTAGTGAAATATTTACAAATTGTTACAGAGAGAAAAATGGTGTTTCCTTGTATGAGGGTTGATAAAATCTCCATTGTCGCAAAACAAGTGGCCCTTATTTGTGCGTTTGGTGCACGTTATTTACAAATACGCAGGGAAAAGCATTTCATAAATGTTACAAGAAAAATACGTAAACTATCTAAAAGATTAATAGAGGTATACCGTTACAACGAGCCATTAAAAGTTTATATAATTTGCTACAACCGCAGTATTATGATTTATTTGTTGAGGCGAGAAGGAATTTTTCAGATCTCCTACTTTTGCAATGAATATTGTGACTTCATTAAAACAGGGTTGTGATATTTGTTTATGCACTCAAGAAAATATGTCTATGCGAATGCCGAATATGCAGAAGCCGAGGCTTATTAAAAAAAATTTTCAGTGGGCCACATTGAACTTTTTTATATTTGGATAAATGGCCCTCAAACTGACGCGATCACGATGACGTCTATACAGGTTAATTTATGTACAGGGTGGTAACAAAATGTGTCACAAACTTTAAGAGCTAATAGTATGACGGTTTAGACGGTCTTTTATAAAAATCACTTTTTCGATCATTCGTTCCGTTTTCGAGATATGTAACGATGTGATTCTTCTTAGCCACATACATATCTTAAGTTTCAGAATCGATTGAGGGGTTTGGATCCCCGTGTACCTGCACATCCGTCGACAATTACTTTAGTTTTTACCGGCTGACTGGAAATTATTAAAAGAATGTTTAGCAACGATAACTAACCATGCTGCATCAAAACTTAAACTAAACAACACTGACCAACACGCGCACAATGAATTACTTAGAAACCACATATTGTCTTGGGGAACTTAAGAGACTACCTACACATTTATCTGAGCAGCCAGGATGAAAATAAACGAAATTATGAAGAATCCACTAATGTTATATCAACCACAAACAAAAGTTTTAAGAATGTTAAAGATCATATGAAGATCTTACTTAATGTCAGACCAACTTTTTAGACAATGTAAATAGTTATTTATTTGCCCAACTCAGGAACACCAAGTAGTGGATATAAAGTACTCAATAAATTCGTTTATGCCTGTGGAGCAAAAATTCGCAAGATATTACGTCAACCAGATTACTCAACGAAAATCATATCGATTATTAAAATATACAAATTATTGTTATTCATGGAAGAAGGAGGCGCTGTAAAATATAAGAGAAAGGCACTTGACGAAATAGATCTTGATTCAGATGATAGCAAACACTAAGAAACACATCGAAGACCCCAACTTTCTACTTGCAAACGAGGATAAAAGCCAACCTATCAAAAGAATGTAACCGTTCAAAATAAGTGCACGTGCACAATGAAATAAGAAGTTTGCACGATATATTTTTCGAAAGAATTTTTCAAACGAAAGTCCAATATCTTTAACTTTTATGAGAATCACTTCTTCGATAAGTTGTACCTTTTTCGATTTAAGCAAAAGGTGGGAGAAAAAGGAGTAAACGGCCACTCCCAGTTAAGTTTTCTTCTTCGCCATATACAAATCTTAAAATTTTAAGTTCAGTAATGTTAGCATCAGCAGTGTGGATGCTAGAGCGCACACAGTCTTACAGACATCAAGCCAAAAATAGTCCAGAATAGATTCAGGGAAAGTTAAAACGTGTATTTCATGATTACTATACTTCCTTACAGACAAGTAAGAAAGCAAAAATATGCCTCTACAATTTAGGGATTAGGTGAAATATACATTTGCTCAATTATTTTTTATTTTGATTTGTTCGCTTGTTTAGGTTGTAATTCTACATTTGTAGTTAGTTACAACTAACGGGGCTCTTAAATCGAGTGTTTTAAAAAAGAAAATTAAACGTTCCAACTTACTTAATTTATATTACATATTACATTAACGTGTGAAGCATACTAGTATGTAGTTTATTACCTCCTTAGTTCTTGTTCACAAGGTACATAATAGCGAATTAATATATTTTTTCTGCTTGTATACGCAAGTTTTAAAATTCACTTATGCACGATGCGAATGTATACAAGTTGCATGTCAAATAAGCGGAAATATGAAAATAAAATACATAGCGGAAGCTAAAATGATTACAATATGAAAGGGGCAGTAAATGATATCCGCATAAAAACATATGTGTATTTTATTTTAGTTTGTTTTTTAAATAATAAAGTACTATATAAAAGACTGTTGTAAAAATGATTGTACTATATATACCAATTCATTACTTTTACTGGAAGCTAAATTATAGGGAAAGACGGGGTTAGGTAATTAAAACTTGTAAAGTTGAATATTATAGGACTCAAAGGAGACATACATATTCATTCACTGTTGCGACAGCATGCTCAAATGCTAACTAATCAACAATGCGATGCTGTGGCGCACTTTCCAATTAATAGCGTTTTAAAATAGGATAATTAAATTGGAATTTTGGGTAGGTCTGGGCAAATCATTTTAGTTTTTACTAGGGTAATATAAAACCGATAAGAAAGTTTGCTTTCTTTATGTGGGTTAAAAAGTGGAATTTGAAATCGTGGAGCGCCACTGACATGGCGCCAGATAATTTTACTGTTATGGTTAAAATAGCCTACTAGGGTTTATAAATACACGCACTCGAGGGCAGTTGGTGTTTAATCGGTTGACGTGAATTATTTTCAGAAGCGGCGATTTTTAAAATGATTAATATTTCGTTGTGTTTTGCACAAATTCCACAGCACATTTCCAAACAAATTAATTAGTACACGTTTGCCATGTGAAAATATTAAAAACTGCCATAAATGGCGCAATAGAAACGCTTTATCCATACATAGCAGCTTCGTCATTTCACAGGTTCTAATGGTTGGTAATAGAAGTGATTAACTCACGAAATACAAAATATAATCACAACAACGTGTCAAAATATTCACAATGTGCAAAAAATTACGTCTTATGTACTTTTAGGTTTTCATCCGTTATAAGCGAGACACTTCACAAAATAGCAGGAAAAAAAATTGAAACACTGTGATCCACACTTTAATTTAAACTCGTACGAAAAAGGCTCATCAAGCCCGGCGTTCGCGATTGTGTTGACCGAAACGACAGCGCAGGTGTTACGAGCAGCAGGTGAAATGGTCCGATGCAGACTAACCACAAAGCGATGGTATTGCTGCTGCTGCAGGCACAAAGACATGCGAGCGCGGTGTGGGTCGACGCCAGGGTCGTATGAAGGTGTCTTTCGAAGCCCGTCGATTCTCATTTAGGGACTTATTTGGAAAAATGCGTGGCAGTTGTTTATTAGTAAAGCGAAAAAATATCGACGCAAAGATCACGCTCTTGGTTATAATGCTGAATGTGTTGCGACAGGCACGGGTGGGATTTAACAACGAGGAGGGGAAAATGACGGTTTGAATATCAATTACTCATTTCGTACACCTGATATAAGATTACGTGCAATGGTAATGACAATAACAATAACATTCTAGTCATCCATTCCAATTAATAAAATAGCACTTTCGAAACTTTACTGTGATATTTAAATCGCTTGGGCATTGCGGGTAAATTTCAAAAAAAGGCTGAAAAACACGATGAAAGGATAATAACTAAATAACAAAAATAAATAAAGAAACGCAAAGCAAGAAGGAATCGTCTCTGAAATGTGTGAGAGGAGCATAAGTGAGGTAAAGAAAAAACGAACAGATAATTATTAAGGTACTCCAAGTAATTTAAATGGGTAGTCCAAGGAAAAGATTGCACAGAGGCACAAAAAATAGAAGAATTCTATTAACGACTATAAGAAGGAATGGAAGAAGCACGGGACGTGATTAGAAAAGGGAATAGGAGACTGGGATGGAAGAACGGGAAATGACAGAAATAAGGCTATCGGATGCATGTGAAGAGATCATAAACTCAAATGGGAAGAGTGTATTGGGATATTGTGTTCGGATAGGAAATACATTTAATATTAAAATAGTAAGGGAAGGGGGCTATCGGAATGGGAAGAAGGAAGAATAAAGATTTATGAGAAAGCGGGGATGTCGACGAGGGAAAAAGGTGGATAAAGAATTAGAGGAGAGGTGGGAACAAGTAGAAGCACAGGAAAGGGGTGAGAAAGTGGTAAATTCAAGATATAATACTAGGTTTAAACGGATACAGGTACATGGAAGTCCGAAGTATCTGAGAGGAATAAACTCGGCGGAGGAGGAAAGGATGATAGCGAGGTTCAGGTGCGGCAACGAAGAAAAGGGGAATAAATATTGGAAGGGGGGGAGATTACATCAGGTGTGAGGTATGCGGAAAACGAATGGAGATATTGGTGGGAGGATTGTGAAGAAATGGGACGGAGTAGGGCGGAAGAGAAAATGGGCAGGGATTGGGGAAGGGTGTTGTGGGAGAAAGAGAAGGGAGTGGAGTTACTTAGGAGGCTAAAGCGGAAGAAAGAAGAGGGCAGGAAAATGAGGGAAAAGGTAAAGACATAAAAGAAAACAATATTTTAGTCAAGGGAGAGAATGAGAGTGGGAAGAATGGACAGGAGGGAGGAGATGAGGAGAATGAAAGGCGGTAAGAGAAGGTGGATGGAGAGGATAATTTAAGTAAAATAACAGGAGTTAATAGTATTGTAAATTAGGAAATAATGCCAATAAAGGTTTACTACTACTACTACTATATTAACATAAAAATATTTGACAGTTTATTTATATATTTTTTGATACATGTATTCTATTGAAGATGAAAGCATCGCTTTCAAAATGTACATTTAGATATAACAATATTTCTATTTTGTGTCTCGGAATTAATAGAAAACAACATGAAGTAGAAAAGGGAAGCAAACCCAGGACCAGATAAGGATAATCATGAAAGTAATAGAAAGAGCAAACCAGGGACCCAGCGGAAGAATTATATCTACTTGTCGTAGATGTCAAAGCAGCATTGTATACAGTCCGGAGAGAAAAATTCTGGAATTGTGTAGAAGATTTAATGGTAACGTAACAGGTGATTGGAATTCATTACAAAAGTGTTACATTCCATTTTCGCGACGCATCCGTGGACGCGATGTAATGTCCGTCACTCCTTCTAAGTGATATTTATACTCCATGAGATTAAGCAACTCGTACTTGTTTTCATATGTATCATCGCTAGAATAGCCAAGCGGCGGGCTCGCGTTTCGGCTATAATCTGACGGCAGCCGGGGGAGCGCTGTGATTTCATTTATGCGGGAAGACGAATGCTTGATTTCGTTTGCGTGTGGCATTCGTTATAAGAAATCGTGTGTTGTGACACAGCCAGTTGCAAGGAACATTGGGGTGTAGATGTCCTCATTCTGTTCATGTTTGGTGGATATCTTGCTATACAACACGTTCTCTCGTCCTGAAAATTGCATCGACTTGAGAGCTCGGTCACTTAGAGCGTGTACGCATTATACTTCGTAAATATAAGATAACGAGTTAATCTTTTCCTTCCCCACGTTTTAATATCAGCCGTGTTATTCGTTCATTCTGGAAAATTCAAGCTTTGAATTGTGTTGCATTTTTACAAAGATTTTTTTGTGGGGACCTCTTACCTTCAACACTGATCGCATGATAGTGACGTAACCGCCCGGCTACGGACTTGATCGTATGAATCGACATTCAAGTTTCATGACGGCAGAAAGAAAGTCTTGTTCCTCGTATCGATCGGACGGAAACATTTGAAAACGTGTGAACACTCGTTTTCAAATAATCTTCAAGTTGGTATTTCAGTTTTAATCTAGCATTTGTTTTCAAATTTAAAAACGTTTGAGTATTAAATTAATAATCGTATTCAAATTAACGTTTGGTGGATTAAGGTAGTGGTTGGCGTCTCAAATTTCAGCTGCATCGCTCACTTCTTGCCGTTAACTTTACACTTATTTTGTTTATTTTGTCGTGCATCGGCTTGCTCTGCATACGGAGTGCTGGTAAGTTTCATTTTGTTAATTTATTTTCATCGCGTTCATCGTTGCGCTGGGGCGGACTACTATGTCCGTCTCTAATTGAAATTATTTGTATATCTTTATTGCTGAAGGAGTTGCGCACGATTGCAATTAAATTAATTGCATTGGTTTCCTTGTTGTCTAAATAAACGTTGGTGATTAGTTAAAGCTAGAACGCGCTTTATTTTTCAACTTGCTCCGATACTTCACACACTGTGAATATTTGGCTGGGGCTGTATAAATTTGTCGGATGGCTTTGTATATTGTAACCTACTTACTTTTCACTGGAATTAGCCGAGGCACCTGAGCATATCAGTGCAACAACTTTGAACAAACCTCTCCAAAAGATCTTTGTTTGAAGACAGCTCGACCTTCTGATGCCTGTGCCCTTAACTTTTTGGTTTATTTGCAAGCGCCAGGCATAACTGTGGTTCTCAAGTAATTAACGGTCCGGTTAGGTACACAGTCTCGATAATTTGAAATGAAGAAAGCTATTAAGCAGGGATACAGTATGAGCCCCTTACTATTCAACGTGGATAGAATTTTGAAGAGTTGCAAAAGAGAAATGCCAAACATAACTTGGTTACGAAGGTATGAGACATACACAGTATGTTTCCATATTATTTTATTTATTATTTGCTACCTTTATGGTTTATAACTATTTCCTTTTGCCTTTGCTGTTTCTAGTTTATATCGTTTATAGTGTTTTGCTCGTTCCAACCATTCATGGGTCCCTTTAATGTTAATTTTTTTATGATTTTCTGCAATGCATGGCATGGAAAACCGTTCAGTAATGCGATATAAATTGCACTTGTCGATGTTCGCAGTTCGTGCTTGTTTAAAATACTGCTCGGGTTCAACGTGCGTTCCACAAGCGTTCTGTTCTGTTTCATGTTTAGTTTGAGCACGACATCTGCAAAAACAAACAAGTGCCAGCGAAAACTGACGCCACATCGGAGATAATTCGCCGGATGTAGGAATTAATGGCGGAATGTGAAACGCACCCGCACCCAGTGCACTTCGCGTAACTGATAGGTTAACATTGTTTAAACTCATTAAGATCTATACACCTTAATCCGTAATAATGCGATGTGTCGTTAAGGTCACCTTACACCGTGAACGTTCCCATTACAGGTGAATTAATCTCAATGACAGTTTAACTTCCGGATGAATCTGTTTTTAATGTATCACGGTATTCAAAATATCCATTTCATTGAATACGATAATCACGCTCGGCACTCACTCGATACTAGTTGCAACGAGTATCTTTAAGTTCGAACCATATTTTTTTGAAAATTGTTAATTATGTTACCGATTTGTTTTTCTGCTACGGCTACTCACTACTCATAGCAGTAGTCTATGCTCCATAATTGTTGTATGAGATATTTTCATTTAGTGGATATCCGAAAATAACAAGTTACTGGTTGTTTTGTACTACTATACTGAAGCATATTTAAAAGTTTGCTTCAAATAGTAGGGAAATATACCTTTATAACGAATGTTGTAATTTATATGCATTGAATAGGAGATTCTTTACAAAAATCATGGAATAACGAAATATCTTTACTATCTTTATTTTACGCAGTTTTTTATAATATATTTTTTTACGTAAAATTGAGTTTTGTCAAGTTGTATTTGCAGACTAACTAAAACATTCACAAATTTATATGTCGAAAAGATATTGTTTTAATTTAAATGCTAAAAACAGAAAAATACCTGCTATTTATAAATAAAATAAACAACCACGCGCCAGTGTAAATGGAACAGAAAAATCAACTGTAACGACGATAAAGAGACACACACACACAGAGAGAGAGAGAGACATCGGAAATAGGCACTACAAAGGTACTTCACCTGCAAGACCGGATACGTCGCCGGAAATGGCCAATATTACGCGTTGATACAGAAATAGAAACGTGCAAAGCCATCAACAATGATACACTTCAAATTAACTCGTGTCTATATATAATATAATTATATAATAATAATATAATTATATACAGAAAAATTGTTGAGTTGCGGTCTTAATAAGGGCTATTATTGTATACTAAATATATTTATTAATTGTATATATATTTTGTGGTTCATTCCCCACATCATTACGACTGAAACATATATAAACAGAAGATGTAAATAAACAAAATCGTTTTCAAGTAAAAAATGCCAAATAACAAATCGTTCGAATTAATAATAATAAATAAGTCAATTTTGATAAAAAAAAGCCTACTAAATAGCAAAAAACGAAGGTTAGCGTGTTATATTGAAAATATCAATAATAAGAGATACGAAACAACCAGAAAACGAAAAAATACAAAATTATAAACAAAAAAAAATACTATGGAGGATTACCAAATAAATTAACATATACCATCAATATTATGTTTTTCAAATCTGGCATGAGAGGAAAGAGCTAGCGTGTGGTCTGCATTTAATATCACTATACCAATATATTATTGTAAGGGTTGCAGAAATATTTATATTGGTCAAATACGCCAACAATTAAAAAAAGCGTATTACACAGCATAAAAGTGATTAACTGCAAACAACAGGGCTGTGTGATTTTGGAATTATCAAAAGAGATTTTATAGGATGTCCGACTTTATAATATTAATCGATTATGTTTTTTACACCTTCTATTTATATTTTTTATAGTCTTGATGATATGGGAAATGAACAATGTTGGTGCGTAAGTTCTCGAGGCTAAATTCTGTGCTTCTTGGTAGTCGGGTTGTGAACCGCGTTGTGGCAATGTTGCCCGAAGGGTCGTTTCGACGTTTTGGCCGAGTCCCATCTGCCATCTTCAGGAAGCTCTTCTAGGTCTCGCTAACTTAGAAAAACAGTTTTTCTAAGTCAGCGAGACCTAGAAGAGTTTGGCAGATGGGACTGAGATGCCAAAACGTCGAAGCGACTCTTCGGGGAACATTTCCACAACGCGGTTCACAACCGAGAACCAAGAAGCATATATATATACATGTACGGAATTTTACTAACAGTTTAATAATTTTGAAGGTTAGAGTCGCTTAAATAAGCCCATTACCTTGTTATTGTTGTTTGTTGTTAAATATAGGTCAAATATGTCGCTGCAAATAAATAGAGTAAAGCTGCGTATACATTAGTCGCGCCGAGCCTCTAATGTAATATTCTTGTGCAGGTAGTTCTTTGTCCATATGTGCGATGATCACAATGAGATTTAGTGTTAGATGGGACGCTATATTAAGTTATCGGTTAGTACGTAGTACGTACTGCAGTTGCTGTACAGTGTAGCTATACGGGAAACGGACGCAATTTGTGCGCCAATTACGATAGGAACTGTATAGGAAACGCGCATAAAATTAGCATTTAATATGCTATTCAAGCATTAAAAGTTTAACCTGAGGAATGTTGATAATAACAAAGTACCGTTTGAAACTACAGAAATGGAAAAGAAGTTATCCATCGTCTCTTGCATCAATTTCTGCGCTAACAACTTTTTAGTATCGGAAAACATCTAAGCTGGGTTGAGCTATAAGCAAATTTTGCGATAAGGCCAAAGGTTGTTTATTATTATTATTAACAATTATATATATATATATATATATATATATATATATATATATATATATATTATATATTATAATTAATTTATATTTTTTTATAGACGTCCTGATGATGTGGAAAATGTAAACCGTCACTTCCGGTTCAGATATTGCTTTCAAAATAGGACGTTTTCTTCTTACTGTATACATCTTAAGTTTGAAGTTTCATAGCTTTAGCTTTCATTGTTTCGGCAGTAGAGCGCATACAGGCAGACATCATTCCGAAAATAGTCAGAAATTCTGGTAACCTCAAAACGTGTATATCCGTTAAAATCTCGAGTTCGAAAATTTTCATTTTTCCTATATGCTTAACTAGGCAAACTAAGGTTTTATGAATATATACGTACATATTAATGAGTAGGCAGTTGTTCCCAACGGTTTAATGTTACTACGAGAGAATGCCGCGATTTTGTTTCAAGATGGCGGACATTTTGTTATAGCCTATGTCTCTGTTCCAGCTATGTCAATGCAAATTCTCAGCTTAATCGAATCTGTCAGTTGACAAGCAGTAATTTTTATTGATAAAAATCAAATTTATATTTATATCTTTGATTGGAGCATTCAAATGTCAAAATCAAATTCAATAACTTGAAGCAATAAAACAGATAAAACGTGCAATACTATAATACTATATATAATTTATATATTATATGTAAAATTTATATGTTAAGTATTAAATGTTTTTATCTTTCAATGTTACATATTATTGAATTGAATTGTTTCAAAGACGTGGAAATTATTGTTTTATTTCATGTTTCGTTACAATTTAATCCGTTTGATATACATTTTCGTTTTTAGTTTTGGGCTTTTCCGTTTTTATTTACATTTATTTACAATTTACAAGTTTCCCAAATTTGAAAAAAAAATGATTACCGATAATTACAGGATTTTGGAAGTTGAGTTTTTGCGTATTTTAAGATTATTTAATTTTTTCATTTTCAAGTATTTTTGGATTTATCTTAATTGTATATTTTTGCGACATTATTTTTGAAAAATTGAACATTTTGAACAGCTTTTGAAATTTTCGTTTTTGAACATTTTTAATTTTATCCAAAGTTTGACATTTTTATAAATGTATTATTCTAGAATTGTTGTTTTTGAAACATGTTTTCTCTTAATGTTTGATTTTCTTTTACATTTTTCTGACAATATTTAATATTTAATAATTACAAGAAGTTTTATTTCTTTATATTTTTAATTAATTTGTTTTCTTTTCATTATTTGATTTATGCATTTATATCTTACATTTTTATAATTTGCGTTATGGAAGTTTTTAGAATTTTTCAATTTTTTTTATTTTTTGTTTTTTAACAATTTAAAATTTCTTATACTTTGTTTAGCATTTTTTGCTAAAAAAGTTTCAATTTTAAACTAACAAAGTTTATGTATACGATAATTACATTTTTTACTCCAATAAGCGAAAAGAAACTATTCGCACACAATGCATTTAATATAAATTAATATGTTGGTTTGACGGAAGTGAACACGATTGTAGTGTTATCAGCGTGTATCAGTCTTAAGTTTTGAATTCTCAATATGGCAGTAAAAAATTTACATTGAACATAATAAAAATGTACCTTTCTTAAGCGTCAAAATTAGTATCTTGAACAAATCTTCAGAATTTGATATTTATATAAATGATCTCACACCAATATTAATTGTTTGTTTAACTTTTTATAAATCTATAAATCAGCATTCTACGGTATTTTTAGTTTACCACTGTGATAATTTTCAGAAAGATATTAATTACATTTTTTGAAATTATTATTAATTACAAATTAAAATATTATTGACTAAATATTAAATTCGCGTCCACAGATCCAACGAGTCACCTAGTATAAATATAGTAAGTACACATACATTCACTATAGACGCAGACCTTCATGCTTACATGAGCAAGAGGTATCAATAATAAACAAACACCGCTACGAATTACATCATCGTGACATCATCATTACAGGTAAAATTAATAGGTTATAATGTAACCTTAAACGTCGCCCGAGCTGAATTGCAATTATCGGGTTCATGTCTGCATTTCGCAAGACTTTTAAATCACAATGGATACAACAAGCAACACACGTTTCCTATCCAATGGCTTTTGTTTTCACACCGTAAATTTATTCATTGTTTCAAAGTCAAGCGATTCTATTTCCAAGTATGTATAATTACGATGGTAAAACTGATATCGTTAAAAACACAGCGTTGAGGAAATCATGTCCAGAAATAATGGCGTTTAGGAAAACGCCAGTTAGATATATATCTTTTAATCCGACGGGGTATCGTAAAATAGGTCGTAAAATCATGAATTTATTAACAACATATAGCTTACTTTAATTGTTTATGGCGAGAATAAAAATCGTCAAAACAGGCTTAAACACAACAGTTGTCAGTGTCAAATCTAGCTTGGATAACAAACGTGTATGTGAGTGTATTAAGGCAAACTAGACGTAACAACTGTTTGTAACTCATGTTTGTACGACTACCTTTATGTATTTATTTGGTGGTCCGATGAGTCCAGAAGAGCGAAATGACGACCTCCTATTACGTTCCCCGAAATTTAGTTTGGGTACGATAAAGAATAAAAGTGAAACATGCACATAATCCAGCTAGGGAGAAAGAATGTGACTACATAATATTTCGTTTAAGGTAGGGTAATGAATAACTTTACGTTGATAATTGCAATCTGTCACTTTCGACGACATTCATTTTAACTACGGAACGGTACCCTATGTTTTAGACTCAGCATTTTGTAAGTTAGCGTCTTCAGTTAAATGTCGATTAGTCCCTTGAAAAGACTGCGAAATAATTTTTTGCAAATATGTATAGCTGTGTTAATTATTTTGTTCTTAATTTGTTACAAGCTTCGCTATTTATAATTACAAGTATTATTATTATCTTTTAATACCAACACTTGATGTACTGTTAAAATTAATTTAAAAACACTTGGGGAATAATTGTCAAGATGGTGACAAAGTATGGAATTTACAGGAATCAAGTTGGGAGGACCTTTGCGCATGACGAAAAACCCCATTTGCCATGACATGGACAGGGATTAGTCTTCCAAACTGTAAATTGTAAGAATCCTAAAGAACTTGTGCTGGAAATCGAAACCGGTTTTTTGATTAACCAGTTAATCTGGTATTGGTTTTATCGTAAAATGGAAAACCGATTAAGTAGATTGGAAGCAGGAGATTTATTCAATTCGATACGGAATTATGACATTGAATAAAATATGAGATGTTCTGGCGATTCGAAAACAGTTTTATTTTATTATTTTCATACGAAAACGTATGAAAATAATAAAACTCAGGCAGGGAGCAGATATGTAATTTCAAATTTGATACATAAATAGTCTTATATATTCAACGAAATGTACATATTATGAAAGAGGAGGATGATTATATGATTAATATAAGTTTCATTTGGATATGTTCTCAAAATATGATATTAGTATGTAGCATTAGTTCACAATGCGAATCGTCAAAAGCTTATATTTGAATATTGTGATAAATGTGATAATCGCGAGGGTTGAGAAAAATGTTCCTGGGGTCTAATTTGATGTATAATAAACGTTTCGGGAAAGATTTCGTAGCCAGGACGAAATTATATTGAAATATCTATGTTTAGGGTTATGTTGTCGAGCTGTTATATTTACGAAAAAGTTTTTGCAATTTATGTTATTAAAGCACTTAGAGCAAAAAGGAAAGCGCAGTTGTAAAGAAAAATCATAATAATATTTAAAGGATTTTATAATTCTGGAAGAGAAAACAGGAATCTGTAAGTGTCGATAAAAATATAGAGCAAACAGATCCAGGCACGGAAGGCTATAAAAGAAACGT
Organism: Geotrupes spiniger; assembly: GCA_959613385.1. NCBI lineage: Eukaryota > Metazoa > Arthropoda > Insecta > Coleoptera > Geotrupidae > Geotrupes > Geotrupes spiniger. The sequence continues at coordinate 42,664,831 of OY390731.1, read as the reverse complement.
CAGAAAATGATGAGCTGGGGTTAGTGTTTTCATAAAATATTTGGTCTTTTTACTAGACGTCACGAGTGTTTCTGAGCGTTTATTATTTTTTACCGGGCATGTGACTAAAATACTAGGAATATAGACTGTGTCGCATTAATGTTATAATTAAGTAGACCATATGGCGATTAAGACGAAGTTAAAGAACAATTAAAAAAAGTTATAGTAAAATTTAGAAGAAATATCGTGATGTATATCATAATAACGGTTGTTTTTTAAAATTTGGCGTCGAAGCTGGCCGTGAATGTTTATCTGTGAACGAACCACAATTTTGTACATATACCCAAACGTCACTTAGGTAACAACTTTTGACAATTAAAAGTGAGGCTAGACTGGTTAGAGACATAGGTAAAGATGTCAAATTAATAATGATGGTTCGTTCACAGTTAAACATCCACGGCCAGCTTTGACGCCAAATTTTAAAAAACACCCTGATTTTGTTTAAGCTTTTTCCGTTTTAACCCAACGCAATCCAACATATATGTATCTACTTGGACATCATTAGTTTCACATTCGATTGCTGTTGTGTTGTGTTTTATTTTTTTATTTTTTGACGTATTTGCATTTGTTTAAATTTCAACCCATTGGTGGTTTTAGTTCGTGCCATACTATTTGCCTTTGTGCTTTAAATTTATTTCCGTTCTATTCATCCCCACGTAGTGCACTTTTATTAAAGTTCTTCTTCTTTAAATTGCCATTTTCATCACTTATTACTATTCATTTGTTACGGTTGTCTTCAGAATTCAACTAAATCGTTGCTAAGCAACGGTATGTTTATATGAAAATCAAAGTTACATATAAAAAAGGGAAGTGTCGTTAATGAAACTAAATTGATAAAATTGAAAAAGATAATAAAAAAAGGGCCCCGATTCGTGAAAACAACTGTGTTAATCAAATTCAAACTACGTCCATCTGAAAATTCCACGCATCTAGAATAAATTTCAATAACGAAATGCGAAAAACTCTTAGAAATTTATAACGTATAAAGTAATATTATTCACCACAGGCACCGATGCATTTTCTTGAATATTTTAAGTGTGATATGGATCATTACTGAATGAATATTTGATTTCAATAAAAGATGGCATTAATTTTCGAAATCTGTCTACGTTTTATTTCCGGTAAAGAAAATATGTTTCGTAAACGAATTTTGCTTATCTTACCAAATTGCCATTCAAAATAGTAACGGCAATTAAAATCCGTGGATAGGGTATTCACGGATTTATAATTTAACACTTCGTACGTTGCATTAACTCGTACGCTCGTATGAATCGTTTCATGGTAGGTCAGGATAACATAAATCCAACGTCTGGTGTAGATAATGGGAAGATACTTGGATATTGAACAACGGTCTCGAACGATAAAAGTTTCACGGAACAAAGAAATTGGGTAGTAGGTCGCTGTATTCGCCTATGCTGGATCGCATGAGATATATGTGAGAATGTTGCGATGAGGTGAGCGATCGTGATGCTTAAAATGAAGAAAAATATTCAGTATACAAAGGTCAAACGTGCACCATATTCGAAAGTAATTCGTTAGAGCGATGTATCGACGAACACGATGGGTTTGCAGAAATTAACTCGATGATTATAGGAATTGTATCAAGACAAGAGCGGAAAAATACTTCTTGGAAGTATCTGCTGAAATGTCACTGTTAAAGTTTGTGGAGAATAATAGCCATTTCACGTAAATTTTTCGTAGGATTTTAGGCTTAACTACTATCCAGCTACAAAAATTCCGTTATGTACTGAATTTTTAAGTACGAGGTTTGTCAGTACTGTAACAAAATAGTATACTGTGTGTAAATTCGCATGCATTCATAAGTACACAAAGTAAGATTTTGTAATGCAAATCATGTAACTGTAGAAAAATATTTGAAGGTCAACACGTTAAAAGTGCCGTTGCAGCTGTTTACGTCCGTCTTAAAATTGACAGAATTGTCACGTTTGTGTATATGGTGCATTTCTAAGAAACTGCGATGTTTATATTTCTTTTCCATAAACATATTTGGAAATTTTGAAATTGGTGGGATTACAAATTTTTATGATTTTGTTGGTGATTTCACGGACAAATGGTAAACGCCCTATACACCAATATCTCCTCTACGTTGGATACACTATGGACAACCGGTCTAGCTCTAGGTGTAAATAATATATTATTAAGGGGTTAGACCACTATAAGATTTTCGAAAATTCGTTTGTTTTTTCTAAATAGTCCCCTACGACCCCAAAAATGATGCCTCAAAACATTATGGCCGGGGAAAATCTCTAAGTACTCGGTTTTAGAATTTTAGTAGAAGGGCGCTTGGTCCACAGCGAGCTCCTTTTGTGAGCGCTGGAGGGAAGGTGCCCTTTAGAGGACTAGAACATGTATACGGCAAATGTTATTGAAATCCTTTGTTTCCTGATTAGTCTACACAAGTTTAAACTCGTCGAACATCTGTTTCAGTCAGTTAGATACAGCCTAGCATTTGAGTAGGACGCTAGTCGACAAACACTCGTTTTTATCGATACTTCTGGGAACTTTCATTTCTGTTTCCCTGTATATTGATTTGTTTTTACAATGAGTGACAAAGCGATGTACAGTGGGAAGAAATAAGGAGAAACGTCATCTGGCAACAGCAAGAGACCAAACACATCGCGAAAAAAAACATTGAATTGCCATGAGCTAGAAGGACCAGATGTTTTGAATGTCAGTACATCGGCAAGAAAACTGAAGCAATCGAAAGATCTGTATGATATCGAAATGAATCCAGTGTTTGGTTATCGTATCACAAACTTTATTGCAGTATTTTCAGCTATCTTGTACGTTGTTGTTTCTAAGGTATGCCAATCGTAAGTGATTTTTACTGAAGCAAGCGAGGTTGGGATTCAAACTAGTAGTGTCCTGTGAGAATTGTGGCAAGATTGAGACACCGAGTTGTGCATTTGTTAACAAAGGCTATGAATCGTAATTGCCATGCGATTGCTTGGAGTTGGTTTGCACGGAATAAGAAAATTCTGTGCATTCGTGGAATTTCTTTCACTCATTCTAGGATAAGGTTGTCAAAAGACTGTCCACTGCAACCAATCTAGTTTGCAAGAACAGTATGATGGCGAGCTGCGGAAGAAGAGAAAACCATTTCTATTGAAAATGGAGACAATGGAATTGTAGTATCGGGCGATGGTTTGTGGAGAAAACGTGGATTTAAGTCTTTGTATGGGTTAGTGACACTTTTTGGCAATAATTGTGGAAAAATCGTTGAATTTACAGTGAAATCAAAATACTACAAGGCGTGTAATTATTGGTCTAAAAAAGAAGATACCGAAGGATATGCGGAGTGGGCAGAAAATCATGCAGAAGAATGCGCTGTGAATCACAGCGATGCAGTTGAGATGTTTCGGCGCCCTGAAACTTTGCACCAGGTCAAATACACTCACTATGTTGGTGACGGTGATTCTAAAACTTTAAAACGCATTACAGATGCTAAGCCGTATGAGAATTTCACGGTAATCAAGAAAGAGTGTATAGATCACGTGCAAAAGCGAATGGGCACCCGATTACGTAATTTGAAAAAGAAGACAAAAGGTCTTGGTGGAAGGGGCAAATTGACTGGAAAACTTATAGACGAGCTATCTATTTATTATGGAGTAGCGATTCGTAGAAGCAGAGATTTAGTTGAGAAAATGAGAAGCAGTATATGGGCTAGACTGGATCATAAATTGTCTGCTGATGCCAAACCGCAGCAAGACAAATGTCCTATTGAAGAGGATTCATGGTGCTCATGGCTTTTCCAATTGAAGTCTATGAAGCTATCAAACCAGTCTATGAGGAACTGACTACCGAAGATCTTCTAACTCGATGCATCGGCGGTTACACACAAAACAGTAACGAAAGCTTCAACTCGTGGGCATTGGCCCCGGAATCCATTTCGAGTGGTAAAACAGTTTTGGATGTAGCTACGGATATTGCGGTTTGTGTGTACAATGGCGGGTTTTCTTCAGCTTTGCACATAATGGAGGCAATTGACTGGGAAATCGACCCGACCAGCTACGAAATGTGCCTGGAGATCGACAAGCAGCGCATAAAGCTTGTAGAGAGATCGCTGCCTGAACGGGTAAAAGAGGCAAGGATCGCTTCAATCAATCAGAAAAGAAATGCAAGAGCAGGATGATAATCTAGAAGGCGAATTGTATGATTGCAAAATTATTCATGATTTTCTACTACTCACTTCAAATTTGGCACATATCTTGAAAAATAGATTGTCTATAGAAGTACGTACGATTTTTTTTATATTGCATAGTCCATTTGTTATTAACAATTATCTGACGATTTTTTACGCAAATTCTTAATTTTTTACTTTAGAAGTGCGCCATTTGGCCATTCAAAATATCGCAAAAATCCTACTTACTTCTATAGCTGTTATTATATATATCGAAAAAAAAAATCATTGGCTCATTATAATTCAAAAATTACAGTAGCTGTTTGACCGGCCGTAGAAAAGCGGAGACATCGCAAGATCGCTGCACAGTCGCCATTTTAAAATTAATAGCTTAAAAAATTACTTTATACAGTCACTGATATGTATGATAAACCCCCTTTTTGTAATCTCGATTCATTTTGTAGTTCTTCTGAAAAATAATCTTAAAAAAGCTTATTATTTTCGGGCCCTACAGTGGCCTAACCCCTTCAGTACGAGAATAACCGTTATTCATAAATATCTCCATTACTGGTGATAAATCCTTTTTATGAAACTGTGAGTCGCTGAGCTTAATAATTCTATTTTTCATGGATGTAACCATATTACATTTCTGTTTGATAGGGTGGTTGGAGTAAAAGCTTATGTATCTACCAGAAGCTGCAGGCTTCTAATGACAATCAAAAATAATGGTGTTGCCATGTCCACAGGTTGCACAGGTCCATTGTCTTCTAATTCAACAGTAAATTGTTGTGGTTATAAATCTACCAAATGTATACTACGTTGAGTAATTCTGCTGGGGTCACTCAGTGATTCAAAAAATTGTTAATTTGAATGGCAAAACTGTAGCAAAACTAAAAAAAATAATGCTAAAATCACCCATGCATTGTTTAGGTAATATACGTTATCATAACTACCATTGGGAGGTTGAAAACGACAAATTAATATATTTCTTAACATACAATGCTACGTCACCCCCGTAAGAAATTTTATCTTTTCTGAATATTTATTTTGCATTTGTTAGAAAATGACTCTTAAACAAATCTCATGATCGCATCATGCGAAGTCAAAGATAAATACAATGCAAAACTAAAGAAATAAAGAGCCATGTAATGAATTTAATTAAGATTTCAAAAACATTAGTACATGTTTATGTGCCACTGCAGATTATGGTATATATGTAATATGTCGTCTGTTTAATATTTCACTATTTAGTTTTTTAGGCGTATTTCACTATTCGACTATTCGATAATGCTAATAACTCTAGCTATAATTAGCCAACAATTTTAACAAGAAACTTCCGTACTTTATACAGAAAAATTTTAATTCAACGCCGCTGTGTTTGAATTTCACTGTATATTCTGATTTTAATGCAGTTATAAGTGTAAGAAAATTAGTATTATCGTATTGAGCATTACTTTTCTTTTCGTATTCTTTTTTATTTTTATTACAAAAATCGTAAAGAAGTACTTTAAGAATATTGTTATATCTCAGCAGGGTAGTGAAATTACAAATTATAATGTACATTTCACCGGAAGACAATTTAATAACATTTTCAAGTGTAAAAATGAAGCGCTTACGTCGTTTATAATAAAATTAAAGCACTGCAAAAATTCTAATTTAATGAAGTCTGTAATGAGAATCAAAGTGTGCGATCTGTAAAAGTTACATTAAGGGCCTCCGTAGACTACCGATTAAACAGTCGGCCGATAGTTTAGTCGGTGGCTGAAGTACACGTGGCCTTATGGGAGCGCGTACACTATGCGATTTTAAATCGGCCGATTAAAAAGTTTGATGGGCAGTGCGATTCCCATCCAACTTTAAAGTCTGCCAACTATCGGCCGATCGCTTGAAGTGCATGGCGTTCAATACGAGAGCGCACACTATACAACTATTTAGTCGGCCGACCGGGTCTGATAAGAAGTGCGCGTGCGTACATTTGTCGTTTATAAAAGACAATTGAATAATAATAATTTATTAGCAACGATCATTACAGACATTTGCAACGCCAAACATTTTAAAAGAAACAATCAATGGAAACTTCACATGTACAAGTTCAGTCAACTAATATATAGAATTAGAATCATTAAAATTTAAATGAAACACATGTTAAACTTTGGAATTCTTTTTTTCATTAATTTCTTTCGTCTATTTAATATAATATATAATATTATAACTTTTCTAGATAACATTTCTTTTTGATGTGTGCAGTTATTATAACACGTTTCGCCCAAGAACTGTGCTTCGCGATGTATTCAGCCGCAGACTATCGGGCAACTATCGGACAGTGTGCGCGCCCTCGTGCAACCAAATAGTTTAGTCGGCGTAGTGTGCGCGCTCCAGCCCGATCCGACTAAACTATCGGCCGACTGTTTAATCGCTAGTCTACGGCGGCCCTTAGAATTATTGTTTATTTTTTTTTTGTTGTATATATTATATGTATCATTCAAAACACATCAACGGATAGCTTAAAATATACATAGTTGTTTTTTGTAATTATTTTCAATTATAAATACTTTTAACTGAGTTATTGATTTTATTTCAACGACTTATTATTATTTGGCTCTCTTATTTATAAAATATGAATTAAACGTGGATTTATCGATGTGGCACCATCTATATTTCAAAAGATGTACTCAGCCAGCTTACACTCCTATTTGCGCTACAACCAACATTCACATCGTTTCCGTATGCAAATAATGCCTAACCCAAAAATAATTGAATGAAAAATACGTTCTCGAAAAAGAAACCCGCCGTCTTACGTTTCTTCTGTTGTACTTACCTTTTTCCCCTATCGAAATGCCAGCGTTAACATAACAAAATATGTTAACAACATACGTTTCAAACATACACGATTATTTCATCTTTACTGGTTGTCAAATAAGCGCTTTTTTTGAAATGGCTTCTTCAAACCACTTCAGTTGGAAACAAAAGAAGCTCATACTTCGGCAAACGCGAACGGTAAGTTAAAAACAAATCTACGAATCTACCTAAGCGAGCACCACATCGTCGTCGGGGTTGGTGACTTACCTGGAAGTGCAGGATTATGGTCCAGATCAGGCCCAGCGTGAGTTTGGGATTGCCGTCGACGATGTCTTCCGATCTAATGTTGACCAATTTTATCTTCTTGCAGCGTAAAAAGTGCAAGACCGAGTCGATGTTTTGAAGCATGTGAAATCGCATCACACCCTTTTCGCGAGGCTGAAAGAAAAGAAACCAATTTATAAATACAGTTTTTGCTTCGCCTTTCGCATGGGGTGAAAATTTATAAGATTTACACAGTAAGCTTAGCGAGATAAACTAGCAGTGTTCCAATCGTAAAGAATTATTCTTATTATTCTTTTTTGTTTAAATTATGCACGTGGCAAAATCGTACGACATAATTTTGAATTTTCATCCCTTACATTCCAATTTAGCAATAATATAAAAAGTATAGTATGTATTCAACTTGCAGTAATGTCCATTACACGCTCGGATGATTTAAGACACTAGTTTTAGTTCATCTCGCAATTTCACCCCAATGAGTAAAAGCCATCATTACTGCTCATTGGATAATATATTAATTCTTATTGTCCATGCCCATTTATGTTTTTATCCAATGATCGAAACATTCTGAAACAGGTTTAGGTGTTCTAATCCTACCCCTGAAAGGTATTGTGAATATTAAATAAGCAGGTCCATGAAGACTAACTGGTGAATCGCTAGACAATATTGGGTTGGGTTGGGTTATTACACTAGCGATTACCAAAACCTTGTTGTTGAAATATATGTAGTGGCCATCAATATTTCTTGGCGCGAGCCAGTCACTCCTAATGAACCACTCACAACAGAATACTAACAAGACGAAACCCTGTCTAACACTGCTCTGTGACTAAACAAGAACGACTGTTTAGTCACAGCAGTGTCAACATATAAAAGTGTCACTGCAAGTTCAAACATTTCTTATTGAAAATATGTCATTTCAAAAATATGTAAAATGTTTGCCATTTGAATGTATTCCACAGTTAAAAATTTCCTCTCCACATAAGGGTTATTTTCCCCCTTCCTCTTGCAAAATTCACCACATTCGATTCTGTTCCTGCCAGTTCTTTTATTTAAAGTGATCTACTGTATCTTCACTTTGGAATTATTTACTTACTGTTTCAACAATCCTTGTGGTGACTATAGCAGCTATAGCCCTTCTTTCTACCACTGTCTTCATATCAATAGTTAGTTGGCCCATTGTTATATTTGTCTTCTTGAAAAAAATGTTTTACATTTATTATTACTGGCTGAGATCAAAATTAAATTAAAATTTGAATATTTGAGTATTGTTTTTCATTTTTCCATAATTCGATAATGTAAAAATTATTGATGAATGAAAACATATTTTTGTGAACGGTGGAAATGAAAATATTTGACATTTTCCACTAGCCACTAGCCATTAGCCACTATTAATGTTGTTATTATTTTTAAGTCTCGTTCGATTGCAAATAGCATTAGCTTTTTGCAAGTTTTCGTTACTGCTGTCGTGTTTGCTATGACTTCCTATGATTGGCTTATATACTTTTTTCTTTGTAATTTTTTGACTTGTCCCTCATTAATACTTTGACATCATATCTTGTAATTTTATTGTAGACTCTCTCAATATTATCATAAAACTATTCTTTTTCTCCTTCTGAATTCTGGTCTATACTTCCTGTACTTGCCAGTTATCCTTATTTTGCACATTCTATTTGCTTTCGGAATAAATTTTATGTCTTCCTTCACTCTCTTTGTTGTCATGAATTCAGTTCCTAACATTTCACCATTAGTTCCACTATTGAAAATATGTACTGCCATATTTCCTTAACAAATCATACACAATTGTTCTGTCTCTTGTATAGCTATAAGAATAATTGTTCATGGTTTGTGCTAATCTAATTAACGATCCTTCCGTGCATTTTCCTCTACCATTCCATGTTGCCCGTTGCTAGTTTTCACCCTTTCTTATCTATCGTTTCCTTCTTGCCATTGCTTATGTCCATTTCCAATCCTCCGTATACGGTTTCTTATTTTCTTCTTTTCTTTTTTGCCTTTCTTCTTTTACCAAAATTCTTATTTGTTATTGCTTTTCCCTTTCGTTCGCAGTCATATCTTCGTTGATAAAAAATTGTTCTCCTCTTATGTCCTTTAATTTTACCATGGTTTCTTCCTTCTCAGGTCCAGTTTGCAAATATATTATATACGTTCTCTCTCCTACCTTTGATACTATTTTAGGTGCGATAATTATTTGTAGTTGTTGTATTAAAAAAACTCTTCACATTTTTACATTTCTTGTTAGTGCTGACATTTTTATCGACAAATGCAATAGCCTGAATAATATCTATGAGAAAATGGTGATAGTGAATAGAATAGTGTATGGCGAAACGCTCGTCCTATTTCCAAGCCATGTATTGGTGCAAGCAGTTCAACTGGGAATATCCATTCATGATGACCTAAAGTATGGAAAACCTCAGGAAGAACGAACTGATGAAATCATCAAGAAGGTTGTAGATTTGGTGTTGATTGACTGCCGAGTAAAAGTTTCAGTTATTGTTAGGAAAATAGGAATATCAGAAGCGAATGTTTTTAAAAATCTACATGAAGATTTAGGAATGAGCAAAGTGTCTGCATGATGGATTCGCAAGGTATCCAGAACAAAAACTGTGTAGGCGACAAATTTGCGAGGAAAATTTGACTGCTTTATCACAAGATGAAGAGACTTCTACTATAGAATTGTAACTGGGGATGAGACCTGGGTACACCACTGAGATCCTCCCACAAAACAAGAGTCTCTCCACCACCTAAGAAGGCGAAGACGCAATTTTCTGCGCAAAAGTGATAGCCACAGTTTTCTGGGCTGGGGCGCTGAGTGTATTGTCTTGATTGAGTGTATAGTATGAGAAAAGGGACTACAATAACGGGAATGTCTAAAACTACATAACTAAGGACTTGAAAGCGGCTATACACGGAAAATGACAGCTCAGAAAACTCTGCTTCTGCATGATAAATGCAGAGTACACAAAGCACTCAATGAATGCTACTTTAAGGAATTACAACATCCCCCTCTGACTTTACAAAACTCAAAAACCTTTGCGAAGGCGTCGCCTTTTATCGAATGACGACTTTCCAAGCACTGTGGAGCCGTACAGAATTACCAAAAGATTTTTTTCCGAAGGCAAACCGAGACTAGAAAGCGCTGGAATAAATGTGTTACTGGTTTTTATGCTGAAAAATAAAATGTTGTCTGTCATCTACTCCTTGCTTCCATAGCTAGGTGGATAACATAAAAAATGTGTACGATATTTTGGACTTCGTTGGAAAACCAGTCCGGTGATAGTTGATATTTAATTTCGATTTTACGGAAATTTTGTACGTCGCAGCACGTCATGGACAACGTATCGAGTTAGCTTTCCCTTTCACATCCCCTGTTAAATTGCGGAGTTTTAGGTGTTGATTTTTTTCTGGAAAATTCTAAGCTAATTATGCATTTCGTTCTCTTAAGGATTTTTGCTACCGGATTCTTACTACTCGTTTTTTCTACCCGATTCTGAACACTGGAATTTTACGGGTGGATTTTCACGGCCGGATTTTCTGCTGTGTCTAATATCGCCCGACAAGCCGGTGACGTGTCCGACCACTTAATGATTTTGTCAAATGTCTGGTCGTCCTGGGCCAACAATGGTATTAGTTTGTATCGTACGCGCATTTTTTGTGTTGATTCAAGCCTGGCTCGTTGTTTATTTCATTCCTTCGACGGTAAGCCGATAGTCAAGGTGGGTTTAATTTGTTTATAATATTAATATATAACATTAATTTCCTTTGGCCCGGTCTCGGATGTCAGACTTCTTAAATCAATTATACATTTTGTATTTAATAATATTTTAATTTGGGGAAGGTCTAGTTGTGTCTGACGCCTAGTTTGTAATAATTGTATTTCTTTTAATAAATGTTGGTGACTAGTTTAAAGCTAACACGTTTTGCTTATTTCAACTCGTTCTGATACGACGTCACACTGTCATTATCTGGTTAGGGCTGTATAAATTTATATCGGATGGTGGTCCGAATTGTAACCCGCCCCACTTTTCACTGGTATTAGTCGAAGCACATTCAGCCAGATATCAGTGCAACAGCTTTGAATATATTTCACCAAAAGTATTTTCTAACAGGAAAATATCTGGGACAGCTCGACCTTCTGTTACCTATATCCCTTTACCTAGTCAAGAAGGGTGGTTGACGTAATCATTACATTGAAATGTTGTTACGGAACACACAACATCCATTTGGGCGAAAATAATTAATACGTAATTATACAAAAGTATATAATATTTTAATTATAAACAGATTATTTGTTAATATTAATAATAATCGAATAATTTGCTTCCTGGGCTCCAATGTAATGATCTTGAATTTAAGAACTGCCAAAACGAAATAATTTCATACGTGAGTAAGGTGTGTAGCATGATCATACAAAAAGTGTTGATTTCGTCTTACTTTGCTGATTATTGCTGGCACTTCTTTGGACGATTACAGACAGAAAAAATATATATTATCTTTTTTTTAAATGCTCATAATTGATAATTGAGAGTCACTGTAGCAACTCTACTGTCAATATTGTTATAACTTTAAAATATATATTCTATAATTTTGCCACATTTTTGACGCAGGCCCACACATAGTAGGGCATTGTGAATTGTAAAATTTAAGGCGTCACTCAATAAAATTAATTTAATGTTATCCATATGAGTATTATAAAAGAGTACTAGTCAACGAATAATGTTTCCGAATCTATACGTAACAATGTTTGTATCCAGAAATCTTAACTAAGCATGTAACAGATTTTTTAAAATTTTATCATTGAAATGAATTTACTAAATCCTGCATTTATCACTAATTTCTTGCCAGTAGTAACTATTTGAATTCTAGTTGAATATAAATGGCACTGGCAATATCTTAAATAGGCATACTAAATTGACGCTATGTAGACCGTATGGGCTGATTACTTAAAGCAGGGAACGTGCACTACATTGGAATAGTTAGACAACATGGTGATACCACTGTACGTTTGGTTGCATACATCACAGTGAATGGGTACGCTAAAATGATATAAACCAGTCTACTGCCATTCGATTGGCACATGGATAACATCGACAACGTGCGACGTCGCCTTCTTGAACCCGTGGCACAGAATAGCGAAGGGGATGTTGTTGGGATATTTATGCACACGTGCAATTCTCTATATTATGCGTGTGACCCAAATGTTTCGCTTGCGATGAGAAAGTTCGGCCTCGCGGGAAATTCCTCCCGTGGCTCGGTAGTCACCGGACTCATACACTACGCCAACTCCGATTACGTACTCTCTCCGGTCTGTATAAGTCGCGAAAAGGCTAACATCGGTGGATATTAAACCTCTCAGCTTAGTTAATAATACATTGCACACTAATATCACACTGTCAAAGTATTCTTTAACCGACGAGGCTGTATCTCATTGATCGGGCATTTATCTATACATTCAGTAATTTTTGCGCTAGTTGTTGTAATGTATCACAGGAGAAATGATAAAATGAAAAGCAGAAACAAAGCGTCGTGTACCTGTACCTCTACCCTGTATATACCAAATCAAATATAAATGTGTGAAATATTAGAGAGATTAAATAATAATAAGCACATGGCATTTACGAAAAGTTTGTTTATTTGTTGACTTGGAAATGGGTTAGCCGGTTGCTGAAATTTAATACACCTTTTTAAAATTGCTTGATTCTCACTATCAGGGACGTTGAGATTAAACGTAAATGATTATATTGATCAAGCATTATTTACGACAGTGGATTTAATTTTACAACCATCGTTTAACTACTTGTGTGCTTCCGAGAAGTTTGGTTTATGCCATACAGATAAATTTCCACCTGGGGTTTTTAGATATATTCTTTCGAAATATAGCGTAAATCAGTCACAAAATGCATTTAAAGAAGGTGATGGTATTTGCAGATAATCATACGTAGAAATCTAACTAGGGCGCGACGAAGCTTACTTCGCAGATCCTAATGCGCGGTTCAGAAGAAAATTGTTGGCATATTGGCTTAAAGGGGTAAAACCACTTTAGGATTTTCAATATCCGCATGTCCTTAAGTGTCTAGGAAGGAAGAGGAGGAGGCGAACATCCGACCTGGATAGCCAAATGTATGGTGTAGGCATCGCAGATTAGAGGTAAAAGTGGTAAAAGGATTAAAGTATTTATGAAATTTTAAACGTGTTTTCCTGTAAACCACGTTTTCTAAACTGGGAGGACAGATTTCTCGGAGACTATTGCATGGATCCATTTAGAATGTTCACAGTAGTTTCGAAATGGTGTTCTCTTTGGAAGTACGTAGCCGTTTTTTGATTGGATGTAAACTTTTTTTATTAACAATTTATCACTCATTTTTAGGGCAAAATATCGATTTATTCCTTAAAAAGTGCACAACTTTTCCACACTTTTAAGTTTTACAGTTATCGCCGCAATTTTTAATGAAAATGATCGTAATCGAAAATAAAAATCTTTGTTTCTGGGATTCCTTTTGTATTACAATGTAATATTTTGTCAATCTGCTCCGATCACCTATTTGTTGTCAATTTTTGTAATTTTTATACGAGTTGGAATGTTATCTTTAAATTGACTTGGTGTGTAGTATTTGGTTTTCCAGGTGAGTTATTTGTCCAGCTAATATTTTATTTGTAGCTAATTAAATCTGTGTGTTTATCAATGTTCTTGTTCTGGGTAGTGATCGCTACATCTATTGGATTTTGGAGACCTGTAGTACCTTTCATATATCCATATATCCATTTTTTAATTTATAATGTATATATACTGAAGCGTCTCTACTTCTGGGTCCTTCTCGTCTTGTTTTCAACACTTATATTCACTTCATTCACTAATATTCAACTGATTATGTTCAATACTTTTTGAAGCGACGTTTATTTATTATATCTAATTTATCTGTCGTTATTTTTTATCTGTTACTCAGGTGACCTTTCACGACAATTTTGATATAATTTTTACATCAATTACAAACATAATAAGTGTAAATGTTACGAAGCTTTAGGATCATTACATTATGCCTCCCGGTTTGATTAAATTTTTAACATTTACACAGGAAATTTAAAAATTTGTAATATGTGGTGTTACCAAATTTCCCTTTAATAATAAACGGTCCGGAATATGTCATATGCTAACTTTGCGACCTTTTCAAGTTTCTTATCCGTAATTCGAAGATTTTTAATTATTACTTTATCTCCGATTTTAAATTCTTTGATGTACTGAGCTTGTAATTTTAATAATTTCTGTTGTTGAACTTTTAGATTTTTTCGTTGAAGTTCTTGTATACCTTCGTTAATCGTACTACTAAGTCTCAAATTATTTATAAATACGTTTTAATTTCTGTTTTAATGTTTACTTTGTTTGTTTCTATTTGCAAAAGGTTTTCTTTAAGATTTATAATCGTTTTATATTTTTTTAAATTGTCTATTCCTAAGATACATAATCATAATTCATGTTTTCGAGTATAAAATATTCTAAAAGATACGTTGTATTGTTAATTAGAGTTCCGATTTTTTTTTTTGGATATGTATCCTATTTTCTTTGCTTTGGTAGCAATAATATCAATTTTCGTTACATTAATGATGCACTTTTGATTTTCTTCTAATTTATGGACTAATTCTTTTCTTATGAGTGATATTTCTGCAACAGTATCTATGATTGCCTGTAATTTCAAGTTCTTGATTTGTATTTCAATAACGGGATTTAGGATTTTCTTCAATTATATCTTCGTCTCGATTGATATTTATAAAATTATTTGGATTGGTCGTAAAATGATTGGCTAGGTCTTCTCCGGGTAGAACTGCCTATTTGGATTAAGGGACTTACTGTAAGGTATGGGTGAACGAGCTGTTCTCTCTTAGGATGGTTGTTGAATTGGAGTTTTTTTTAAGGCACTGTTCTCCTCGGTATCAGAGTCACTCACTTATTTTTTCCCTAGATTCTTCTGTTGGTCGTTGAGAGCTTTGGAATGTTTTTCTGGTGTTCATGATATTTACATAAGCTTGTTATTATTCGAATAGGAATAATTGAGGTCCCGGATGCAATAACGCTCCGAGTGCGTGGACGTCGAAATAAGTATTGTCCAACCGATCGATATTTTGGGGAAATTTTTTTTTCGGAAAATGGATGAAACAAAAATACTATCTTGTGTAACTTTCTGCATCTTTTTTACCCGAACTATTTTTTGATCCGTCAATTAATTTGTCCAGAAAAAAATAAAATAGTGAAATTTTTTCGTTCGACAATTCAATTAATTTCAATGCTTTTTAAAACTCGAATCGCAAAATCTCGGTAACTATTCGACCAAACTAGTTGACATTTTTAATGGAACACTGTGATACTTCACTGTTGCGAATAAAGTTATTGCAATCGTCGAAATAATCATTTGTTGGATAATATTCAATAAATAATCAGTTGCGCTACGAAACCATGTTCTTTTTTTTTCGACTAGCGAGGAAGTTTTTCGCTATTGGTCTTGCGACATTCTCTTTGCGATATCATTGTTCCTTAGACTGTAACGTAAATTTTGATGTATCACTTGGCGTGATAAGTTTAAAACCTGGAAAGTTGTTGCTTTGTAAACAAAAGGTTCGTTTACCGCGCACGACGCGTCAAGCGCTTCCGTGCTACTTTACTGCATTTTATTCTTGCAAGCATAGATTAATGCCCAAATTACTTAAGTGTTTATGTGATAATCGTGATTGAAGCATACAGTTATTCTTCTATGCAAGTATGCAATCAAACATACACCGCATATGAATGAAAAAATTGCAATACGATTACCGGCTGTAAACAAAAGATTATTTTGGTCACACTCGCGATCGTATAAGGAAATGTCGAATAATTATTATTGTTTTTATAGATTTTTTTTCTAACAACGAAAGAAATACAATGAATAGTATTAACGTGTAATTATTACATCACTAAAATATTAAAAACATGTATCATTAGGGAGCAGATTCTTTTGTTTCTTCTACTTTCATTCCTGCTTGTTAGATTTTTATCTTCACTAGATTTGCTCACCGTCTTTACTCTAACACGCATATCATCTAAATATGATGTATGATAATTTCTACCTCCTGGAGTCAAATATCGTAGCAGTGCATTTAAATCTTTATTTTTTTCTTGTGAAATCCATATTTGTTTAGCTTCTACAGCATTTACAATATCGTCAAATGACACTGTCGCCTCTATTTTATAGGTAATTGGTTCGCCATCATAATCGTAGAAAACATTAATTTGACCACTACCAAAATACTGAATTTTAACTGCTTTACTGATCTTAAGTCATTTCGGAACTTTGTATTTTTTTAAAATTAAAGATTCAAAATCTTTCACCGTGCAGTCTTTCTGTTCTACTGTACTAAATGGAGGATTTCGAGCACTTTGTACCAAATATATATAATCTCTTTCAGTTTCAATGTGCTCGAGCAATTTTTCCGCCCGTACATCCCAAATGATAGATGTTTTTAATATTTTAGTGATGTAATAATTACAAGTTAATACTATTTATTGTATTTCTTTCGTTGTTAGAAATAATGTCTATAAAAACAATAATAATTATTCGAATTTTCCTTATACGATTGCGAGTGTGACCAAAATAAACTTTTGTTTACAGCCGGTAATCGTATTGCAATTTTTTCATTCATATGCGCTGTATGTTCGATTGCGTACTTGCATAGAAGAATAACTGTATGCTTCAATCACGATTATCACATAAACACTTAAGTAATTTGGGCATTAATCTATACTTGCAAGAATAAAATGCAGTAAAGTAGCACGGAAGCGCTTGACGCGTCGTGCGCGGTAAACGAACCCTTTTGTTTATAAAGCAACAACTTTCCAGGTTTTAAACTTATCACCCCAAGTGATACATCAAAATTTACGTTACAGTCTAAGGAACAATGATATCGCAAAGAGAATGCCGCAAGACCAATAGCGAAAAACTTCATCGCTAGTCGAAAAAAAAAGAACATGGTTTCATAGCGCAACTGATTATTTATTGAATATTATCCAACAAATGATTATTTCGACGATTGCAATAACTCTATTCGCAACAGTGAAGTGTCACAGTGTTTCATGAAAAATTTCAACTAGTTTGGTCGAATAGTTACCGAGATTTCGCGATTCGAGTTTTAAAAAGCATTGAAATTAATTGAATTGTCGGGCGAAAAAATTTCACTATTTTATTTTTTTCTGGACAAATTAATTGACGGATCAAAAAATAGTTCGGGTAAAAAAGATGCAGAAAGTTACACAAGATAGTATTTTTGTTTCATCCATTTTCCGAAAAAAAAATTTCCCCAAAATATCGATCGGTTGGACAATACTTATTTCGACGTCCACGCGCTCAGAGCGTTATTGCATCCGGGACCTCAATTGGGTGTGTATTGATAATGGTTATTTCTGTTGTTGTCTGATTAATATGATTAGTTCGTTGTATATCTGCATAATCGTCGAGTTTTCGAAGGATTTCCATTAGCTTCTCCATGATCGTGATATCTCGGCTGATCATCACCTGACCATCAGTAAAAATGAAGTGATTAGATAAATATTTTGCGATGTCGGCTTCGGTGAGTTGCGAAATGTATTTGCATTTGTTAAATAATAAACAAGCACAGTTCTCGCGGCTAGCTAAACCTTCTCGGAACCGTCCTGTCAAGAGTTGAATCTTAAGGCGATTCTGTTGATCATCGTTCCAATACTGCTTACAGAACTCCACTTCAAAATCATGCATGTTGTGGCATTTTTCAGATACAATTTTAAACCACTCTAGTGCTCTATCAAGTGTGAGTCTCAAAATGTGTTTCATGTATGTCATGGGATGAATTCCGTCCCTGTACCCTTTGAATTTTAGTGACGGGCTTTGGTAAAAATTTCGGCTAGTATCGTAATTATTTACTTTTTCACGTGGTCTTTCATTTACGTAATAGCTAATAATGACCAGCAACCTGGTTATTGTTAGAAGTTTAAACATGAGACATTGACATATAAATGTACATAAATATAGGTACATGTTGCATGGAATACACCATCTATAACGTGTATAAGGAAACGCTCGAGTAATTTCCCGGAACACAATAAATAAATAATAATAAATATTAACAAAAAAGATTCACTTACAAGTTGTTCGCCAGTTAGAACTTCCAACAACGATATAAGGTTGTGGCCATCTCGTAAGTCTTCAAACAAATCTCGGATCTGTCGTCCCGCCTGAAAAATAAACATCATTAGAAACGGTGTGAAAGTCAAGGCTGTTGCACAAAACCATGCAATTTAACAAAGGTGTTCAGCAAAATAATGAGTACGTGAAACAATAAGTTGCATGCATCCTAGTAATTTCAACAGGACTTGCTTTTCGTGTTTGAAATAAGCAAAAACGTTCGCCTGTAAACATTAAACTAATTGCTTATTACTGAAAAAACCTGCGTCACTTATTAGATGAATGGCTTTGGGAGAACTGTAGTTATTACTGCTTGCATTTGTGATTGCGCTTATATTGTCTAATATAAGACAATTTTCTTGCTACCAACTGCATAAGTAGACTTTTTTACATATGACATATGTAAGTAAGTGTAATTTTATAGCCAAAGGGCAAAAGCGTATTATAATATTCAAATTACTGAATAGAATGAACCCATTATGTATAATATAATGATATCATAATTGTACTAGGAGCAAAATGTTATAGCAAATACGTGTTTAAAATTAGTGAAAGTTCACTGGGTGAAGAAAAATGCTATATGCAGTGTCGTACGTTAATTATTATATATTATTTATTATTTGTTTATTTTAAGTTGACAGAAATTTGGAAAATGAGGTCGCAAATTAAATCAAATCAAAATTTCTTCAACCAAGCGTTGATTATGGAAAATGAAAATTGTGATTTCTTAAATTCACAACTACACAAGTTTGCGGAAGCCATAATAATAAGCTCCAAATGAATAAATGCCATTTATGTTATGTTATCTTGACTCAAAAAAGTGACGTATGTTGTTCCAGCATTAAGCGACTCGATTGCATTCGCTTATCACAATTGTGCGACACACTTGCAACAACTAACTACTGCGGCTACACAAATAGACATTCGACGATGGACTTACAGACGGCGGACAGCAGGGCGAGTTGTTAACTATCACGCACACATGTAGACATGTGTAAGTCTGGAATTGGCAACAAAAACCAAATTAAAATGCTTAAAGGATCGAGGTCGAGTCGGAAATTCGACTAATAACAACGAATCGTGAACAGACTCGCAACGCAGTGATTGCCACTGATAAACGCCGGAAGGTTCTCACGCGATACCATTGTTCCCAAAATGTATGCGAATTTCTCGAATATTAATTACGATGTAAGTAGCCTCACTAAAGTGGGAATGTGTAATTAAAGCGTCGGTGTTTCGCAGATTCACATGGAATTGTTGCATGTACGTTTAGGTCGCATAAAAAATATATAATAAAAATTGTAATCGATATTTACTTTGCTCTTAGACATAGATGCACTATCGTGCTTGTTTTTCCGAGTCTAGAATATGTTTATAATAGAAAATTATTTTGTCTTACAATTAAACATCGAGACAATCGTTATTATTAACGGATATTTGTTAGTGAGTAGTAATCGCTTCGGATAGCTGTGTTGTTCATTTAGTTTCTAATCTTATGCTATTCACTCTCCCCTTGGCCTTATATTTCATTAAACGCATTCAATAATAATGAATAATTATCAAAATTAATCCAAGAAGCATTCGAACCGTCCTTTTATAAAAGCGTAACTTGGCACAATATGTAGGTTATGAACACTTAGAAAATATAAGACATATAAACACAGCTGTAGTGGTAAGCACTGAACTTTCTTTTACTTAGACACATGTACAGCAAACTGGCGCAGTACGAACAGAAGTGCATTTTCGAAAGAATTTTCATAGAAAAGTTGTTTAAGAGTAAACCATCACTTTCGGTTGAGATATTGCTTTAAAAATAGGAGGCTTTCTTTTTTGCTGTTTACAAATTTTAGGCGCGCGCGTGCGCCACATACACAGATATACACGTACGCGATTCGAATTATTATTATTAGCGCCCGCAGAGTAAATTAAATATTCATGACTGAAACAATCAATCAATTAGGAACAGTTAATCTCAAAGACGAAAGGTCAGAGATAAAGCATCAAATCGATTCAATCCAAAGACACTGAATTGATGTTAAATTTTTGTACGGAATAGAATCTTACAATGGTACATATCAAAACCAAAGGATAATTAAACTATTAAACACTAGTAAACACTCCATTACGTAAATTAGAATTTTACCCATATTTTAATACCAATGAAATTAACGATTATTAAACCGGAAATCGGCTACTTCTAATCTAGAACCAACAGTACAGTTTGATTAATCATAGCAAAACAGTTTTATATATGAACGATATTAGTCTATCCTCCTCAAATCAAACGGCGATTTAATTATAAGGATCCATCCCAATGTATAAAATTAACATATAAAACCTTGTAAGGCACATATATAGACATACGAGGCCTTAAATAGAAATAAAATAATCGAATTACACCACATTTACCTCTTAGAGTCCTTTTCCGCTGGTAAACCCGACGATTTTTTATTGAATTGCAGGATTTCTGTTTTGCCATATTGCATTCGATTTACTTATAATACCCATATATTTTTTGATTTAATTTTAATTTATGTTATATGAAGTCAAACATAGTTATTACTTTTCCTGTGCTCCTTCAGAATCTGTTTCTTCATTTATGTACGCAGATTTGAGATATTTCCCGTACGAACGTGGTTTACTTGCCATGTTTCTTGAAAGGTTACATTCGATTGCTACATCTCGCATTTACTCATTTTATATAATTTTATGGTAACAATGTCAACGTTTCGACTAATTGTTTGCGAAAACTAAATTTTATCCTGTAGTGGTTTGTGAAGAAACCTGTGTATGAGAGCTGACTAGTACAGACATTTTTGGTTATTACGCCTCTGCGTAACAGTGTTAACCGTAACAAAATGTCTCGAGTTCGAAAACGTTAACATTATCACCATGGTAATGACTTTGAAATATGTAGAATTGTTGCCTATCGAGATGTTGGTTTGTCTGATCGCGAAATTGGCCGCCGTGTTAATTGCAATGTACAACTGGTCAACCGAGGCGTACCACAGAGCGTCAAGATAGGTGATTCAGACAACTATACTTCGCGCGGCGACGAGACAGAGTAGTCACGAGGTGTTCACTCACTATTCACGTGATAGTTCGTAAAAAACCTGATTTACACTGCCTCGCAAAATTTGAGTTTTGTGGGGGAAATTTTAATCTTATAACTTTAAGAATGTACTTTTGCATAAGTCGAGAATAAGCGATAATACTGCAAAAATTGCTCGTAATATAATAACCGAAATGTAAAAAAATATTCAAGTTTAAGAATTGTTAAAACGCTTTATGGCAGCTTGAATGTTTCGGCTGTGTGCATTGAGTTACGCCATGCTTCTATCTAACCAATAGGAAACGATCTCCCGAAAATCACGTCAAGTGCACGCCGGTTTATTACTCTGTCTGGTCGCCGCGTTGAGTATAGCTCCACGAGATCTTTTTGCTACTACGCGTCAAATCGCTGACCAATGGTTTGGGGAAGAAGGTACACGGGTTACGTCCGTATGCTATATGGACGCATTTGAGCCTTCGAACTTTTTTCATACCGTCCACGATTAGTGCTTTCTTTGACTCCAATCCACTGTCGTCAACGTTTGAACTGGTGCACAGAACGGTAGCATTGGTAGCCAGAATAGCATAATATTGTCTTCAGCGACGAATCGTGATGCTGTTTAGGTGTATGTATGCATGATGGTGGCAGACAAGTAAGATGCCGCCAATATCCGCCAATATCATGATATTGGCTGTTCAATACAATAGCATGTACACCGGACTGTTGGAGGAGTAATGGGGGCTGCTATTGCCAGTGGTAGCCGATAACCACTTCTCTTAATCCGAGGCACTATGACAGATGCACGTTATGTGGATGATGTCCTACAAACCAATTTTTTGCCTTATTTAGATGGCCGCCTAGACGTCCTTTTTCAGCAAGACAACGCTACAACGTTCCCCATATTGCTCGTTAAACTATAGACTCTCTCCAAGAAGGAGGTGTTCAATGTTTTGCCGTGGCCACCCCGTTCACCGGATTTAAGTCACATCGAACATGTGTGGGATTTGATCTCATTTTGTCGATGCCTAGATGTATATGGGAGATACTCAGTTGCCAAACATATTATTACTTTTTTTAAATTACATGTTATTAAAATTTCTTATATATGTTTTCGTTTCCAAAGTAGTTTAAACAAAACTAATCCCATGGAGCACAGCAAATTTAGGGATGTCCTAATTCAGCCAATTATTCAAAGAATGATTAAATCATTTAAGGGGGGATCCTGCTTTAGGAGGCCTTAAAATAGCGTTTTTGGGGGATTTTTTTAGGGCAGAAAAAAATGAGTCTAGTGAACTTTCTAGAGCATTTTATTGCATATTTGAGCATTAAAAAAATATTTCGAGAGAAAAATATTTAAACGGAACCGATTTTTATGCACATTTGTGCAACACCTTTCAATTGCAATTTTACAATCGGTGGGAAAGATGTAGCCCGTAATTTTTGTCTGAAACAAAAAAAAACACAGAAAATTGTAATTCTCATATATTTTCTTCTAGGTGAACTAAAAAAAAAACCCAAAATCTTGAAATTCAAGATTTTTCTCACGTTTGAAAATAAATGTGCTCTTTGCAGGAAGAGAAAATCATTTCAACTTGCTAAAAAAGTTGTTTAGAATTTTTTTTCATTAATCTTTTTAGTTCAAATCGAATAGAATGCTACTGAAGCTAACAAAGTTTTGTTTCGCTTTGATTGCTTGTCTAGTTTTCTCGCAATCACGCCCACCAGTTTAGAAAAATCGTAAAAACGAAAACTCGAGAAAACGCGCTCTGAAGTTTACGATCAGGAAAAATGTTATTTTTCGATTTCTTACGGAATATCTCGTTATAATCCTACTATACCTCTTACGAATTCAAAATATTATTGCTTCGAACGACCGATTGAACTTTTTTCAGTACGTAGTTCGATGTTATGTGTTTGCGGGGAGGGGCGCGCGCTTCGTTTGTTCGAGCATTCGTGCGTTCGGATATTTTTTGCTCCACACCTCACTGTGTTTAGTGCTGTATCTTTCAAAATATTGCGAATTAGCCGCTATAACTTTTTATACATATTCTTAGATATATTAGGCATATATTAGAGCAATAATTTTTTTTTAAGCCTTCTAAAGCAGGATCCCCCCTTAATTGTTTTTCAACACCCTTGTAAAAATTTCGAGTTGTCAAAGACATTTAAAAGTCCAGTTTCGCTAGCGCAGAAAAAATGGGTTCGGGGTTGGAATATCTGGAAGTAGTACGGAATTGTTTATTAAAAAAATAAATATGTTAATATACACATTTACAACTTCTGAGGGCTGTACAAAATTATTTATTAGAACATATGCCTTGCTCGTTAACTAAAGAAAACGATTCTTACTTTCTTATACTTTATGTATAAGAAAACGGAAATATACGTGTTGGCCATCCGTGAACCTATTAATACTATTTTTAGAATGGCGTCTGTGTGTGTCTATGCACGCTGAAACTATTAAAGCTTATATTATGAAACTTTAAACTTAAGATTTGTATGTAGTGAGCAAGTATTGCATTCTCTAACACCTTAAACGGAAGTGATATTGAAATTTTAAACAACTTTTATCTGAAAAGTTCTTTAGAAAAACTCTAGAAATGTATCAAAGTGTAAGAAAGTTCAGTGCGGGCCACTGCAGATTTTGTTAACGATATCCGAGTTAACTGGCTAGAATGGCTGTACAAAATTATATGATTTCGTTCACACCATTTTTACAAAAACTACATCCATGAGGACCACATGAATAGAAGTTTATAACTTTTTAAATTATTTCTTGCCATATCTACATTAACGGTGATATAGGAACGAAACTAACTGTCTACCGCGACAGGGCAACCAGACCTGAACCTGGTTAGTGTGACCTTAATTTATTATCGAATCAAATCACAGACAAATGTGAAAAACACGTTTCAATTACACGTCTATTGGGTAATAACAAAGCAGGCGAATCCACGTGGTAATTACCGGTCTGCTTTTTATTTTACGAAATAAACGTCTATAATTTATGCAAATTATTACTCGTCGCGCATTTACAAACCATTGCCAACATTGCGGCAACACAAGCGTTATTTTAACTCACGCTTGAATGACAATCAAAACAATAATCGAAATTAATTAATTAATTGACTTCGTAAAATGGGTAATTTTTGCAAGTTTAATGCTGGCGATTTGGACTGAAGATAACCGTTATGTTAGTTATACGAACCTCAAATCTAGTGTCATTGTGACGAGGAACACATGCGTGTGTTCGCTGATAAGTGGCCCTGGCGGCAAGATTCTTTAAAAATATTTGACACTGATCTGAAGTGGAAAGGGGGCTTCGAAACAACGACTCCTTGTCACCGAAGAAAATGCACAGTTTATGAATAAAACTAAGGCGGTCATATACAAATTGGTCTTCACACAGACCGTTGACGGCCGAGTGTTTGTCGCAGTAGTTGCGCAGTTATTGTTATAAATGTATTGTAGCCATTGGTATAGCGAGTTGTCAGTATTATCGGGTGATTAATAAGAAGTATTAATGCCGAGAGTTTTAAACTATGTTATACGTGGGCAAGTAACGGACGATATTTAAAATATCCACATTCGATAGATTTAGAAATGCATGATGGTCGGATGACTGTTAGACGAAGACGTGGAGAAAGGCGCAATCCTGATTTTTCGATTGCGAGGCATGTTCACCGAACTGTGGGGTTGATGGTGTGGGGTGCTATTGCTTACGGCAGTAGGTCACCCTTGCTCTTCATTCGATGCAGTATGACCGCCCGACGCTACATTAACGAAGTGGTAGAACCACATGTTCTTCCATATCTTCGAGGACTGGAAGAACCACTTTTCCAGCAAGATAATGCACGACCTCACGTAGCAAGGGTTTCTCTTGACTTCTTTGAAGAGGCCAATGTTAATCTTTTGCCTTGGCCGCCAAGATCTCCCGATTTGTCGCCCATTGAGCATGTGTGGGACATGATGGGTAGAAGATTGAGGAATCTACCGAACCCACCGTTGACAATAGAAGCTTTACGGCATGAAGTACAGGGTGCTTGGGATGACATACCCCAAGAAAACATTGAGCACCTGCTGGAATCAATGCCAAGGCGGGTCAATGAGTGTATCAGAAATAGGGGCGGACCAACACATTATTATAGAAAAATCAAAAAGATGAACTGTTTTCTTTATCAAATTTTAATCAATTGTTACCTTAGACTAGTCCAATGTTTCTGCCAAATTTGGTCCAAAAATTCCCACTCCTTCTAGGTGGTGCAGTTTATATGTCACCGAGTATAAATACATACATACATATATTTTAATTTGGAGAAAAAAAGAAGTTTTCAATGCAATTCGGTGGATAAATAATGTTTTATGATCATAACGTTGTACAATAAGTTCCACATGTGATAATCATATTTTTTTAATAAGATATAAAAAAGATACAAACCTTTACGTATTTCCAATGCTAGACATGGAAAAAAAGACAAATATAAATAAATTTAAAACCACATTTATAAATAACATACAATGTACTATCAAAATTATGACACGTTTAAATAATCGGGATTGAAAACAATGCTGAAATAACACCGTAAACTTGAGTATGTATTCATATTTATACATCCAGTAACTTGGCCATTCTGCACATTAATAAAATGTATAAAATTAATGCATTTTGACGGAGTATGTCGTCCTTAATTAGTAAATTGCAATTAATTTGGTGTCATTTTTCTTGTGGACACGACATATCCGGGATAAGTTCAAGGCATCTGGAAATACTTCCTGGTTCAGCGAATCATTCAGTAATGTTGTTAAGGGTTCGACCAATGACTTCACGTCCCTCGTCACTAAAAACATCGGGATTTCGTCATCACCCGCCGATAATTCATTTTTTAGCTTCGCCAAGATCGAATACGTTCATCAACAGTGAACGGCACTACCACCATACTACTCTGAATTGAAATTTTTGTTTGATTTGATTAATTTTAGGAATATTGTTTGTAATGTCCAAAGGAGCCTTTATAAAGAAATGATTGAAGTGATCCGCAATTTCTTTTGCATCGGTTATCATGTTATTGTTTTCGGCCAACATTATATTAGAATGTATGTATTTTTTATTTGTAACTTGGATTCGGCGCATTGTTAATAATATTCTGGTAGTACTTCTTCTTACTATTTGACATAAGGGTAAGATGCTGATGCTTAATTACTTAAAGTTGTATCAAATTTACAATCGCGATACATCTTTATGTTGTCACTAGACGCACGCATCTCTGGAGATACCCTTTTTTATTACGCCTTATAAGACTTTTCCGCTTTACCGGAAAGTGAAGTTCACAGTAATATTTAAACATGTCATTTACACTGCTTAAACTACTTATAGTCGCACAGGATTCACCAGTAAGTGCTACATTTCTTTCATGGAATTTCTCCCCTGTGTAACTTCCTTTGGAAACGATGAATAAGGTATTAATTCAGAACTAAATAATATCATTTTATGATCTTAGGTTACGCCGTCCAGGGCAATGACGTGTTGACTGCCCGATATATTTGGATAGATATGGTCAATAATTGTTGTAAAAGTTCGAGCCGAGACCCGCGTTGGAATCCTCACTCGTTGGCATAAGAAATAGGCCGCCATCAAATCGGACAGTTCAGGGTCATTGCATGAAGCATCAGAATAATTAATATTAAAATCACCCAGTAACACAATATTGCTCCCAGGATCATATACAGAAGAACAAAATATAGAATAGAATAAAAAATTTTAACGCACCTCGAGGGTGATCTGTGACAGTTTACAATAATAGTGTCGGTGTTGTAGATTTCTCAGCCTGATCATTATTTCTTACCCAGATTGCAACACCACTACCCCTAAACTGAAAGCGACAATAGCTAGACTTGAGAGTGAGATCCTTAAATATATGTGTCGGAATTGTGTCATTGAGGCACCACATTTCATAAAGACAAATAAAATTTATATTATAAATTGATAAATCTAGAGCTCACTATGAGCACATGTACCGCGACCACTTTGTAGTTTGCTTATGTTATTTCTGTCTAACATTTATAATCTCTTAAAACAGGTAGTACCGATAATGGCCCTAGTAGGCACGTGCCGACGTAACATTAATGATGGAAGCAACACCGATTGTTTCCGATCGTGACCGGAAAGTGGAATTGAAAACACTTGATTTATATTAAGGGGACATCGTTTCTAACTAAGTCAATGTAATTCAACAGCACATAAGAATTTACATTGCATAAATAATCAAATTTAGATACGTTTTTGCATGAACTAATTTGTGTTAGATTAAAACTATGTAATAACAACTGAACAACTTTTCTTAGTAACACTTTGACGTAGTGTGAACGGAAAAGGTAGTTTACCTACTACTAAAATAGTGTTTGCAAAACTGTAAAGGCCTACTTGATTTAAAAAAAATCCAAAGTAAACTAAAAATAAGTTTCAGACCAAGCAGGGCGGAATCCCAAAATATGAAATTCCAATTCGAAAATTTTTGGTCAATCATACCTATTGTAAACTAAATCCGGGGACATACGGTATATATGGGCTTCGGTTTGATACAAACCGAAGCCCAACGTTGGATGCCACCTGTCATTTTGACAGTTGATAAGAACTTTTACAGAAACGATAATACCAATTGTGAAATTCTAATGCTAAAATACCAAATGTATTTGACCTGTCCATCATTAAATATTCGACGATGGATTAAATACTCGATAACGAATCGGCAATCTTTTGACGATTCGTTAACAAGCTGTTAACGACCGATTAGTGTTTGTGAAACCGGGCATCGTCCTCGCATTGTGTCGGTGAACCTGTACTTAAAAATAATAGATGCGTGTTATCTGTACTTGATTAATGCTGACGATAGGTAATTTCAAATAGAATACACGTATCGTTATATCGACATGTGTATTCACTGAAATAACGTTGACACGTCAATACGCGACTGTGCCTTTCCATAGATGGCTGTGTTTATGCATATGACGTAGCGTGCTTATATCGCACATTTCGGCCACGCCATATGCTCACACAATCAGTCGAACACAAAAATACGAAATCGGATAGAAGAGAGCCCAATGTAGAACCAGCTGACCAACGATAGATAATAAACGGCAAAAGAAACGCGTATGGCGAGCAACACAAAAAAGACCTCGAGGAAGTCGAGAAAAACAGGAAACCGAGTAGTTGCGGAATGTCTGGAGGAACGACGAGTATCCAGGAAGGAACTGACGAGGATGGCAAAAAAATAAGAAAGAATGAACAAAATTTAATTGTTTATATTATCTTGATTTTATTATTATAGCTTATAGATATAACACCTCTGAGTAACTAAGTCTATTGATTATATACATATATAATGAGATGATAATGAAATGATGATGAAATAAGAGAAGAGAATAGATTATAAAAACAAAGATTTTATTTTGGAAAATATGTATTGTAAGTTTTGACAGTTGGAACTAAATTTGGATACTAAAATAAGATATTACGAATTCTCAATACAAATGTAATAATCAAACAGCTGGGATTTAGATTTAATATTTTCTATGAAAATTGTAATTGCAGTTGTTGAAATATGTGGGGTGGGGGGCGCTCTAGCTGATTAGTAAATAACAAGTTAATTTGACGTGAAAAAATCAATGTGACACCTAAAAAATCAAACGATTTTTAAAGTTTTATTAAAACAGCAATTTTCACACAGATTCATTGCATTAGGTTTATTCAGACTTGTAACATTTATACGAGGGGAGATCAGTATTCACGGTCCCTATGATAGAAGGAAACAAATTGAAGAAATATCAAACGTTTATTTTTCTACATTTCTCTGAACGTCGATGCATTTGGTCCAACGATGCTCCAAACCTTTGATTCATCTGGACAAAAATTCTTTCGGTTTATTATCGTCGTAATATCTGGTTGCCCGAAGATATTCTCTTAATTTCGGAAATAAAATAAATCATTAGGGGTCAGGTCTGGTGAATATACGCGATGTTCAAACAATTCTCATTCTGCGTTCAGAATAGCGCCCATGGCAACATGGCTTTTGTGGATGAACAGGAGCGTTGTCTTCATGAAATTAAGTTGGCATAGTAGAAGTTATTGAATGTCCACGTCCAAAAAATCAATCATCAAAATTCCGTCTGTGTCTCAAAAAATTGTGGCCATAACTTTACCAGCGGATAGCAAAACATGAAATTTGCGGGGTGGCGGAGAACCTCGGCGATGCCACTCCATACTTTGTTGCTTCGACTCGAAGTGGTGAACCCACGTTTCATCAACAGTGACGAATCGAGAAAGAAATTCATCTGGATCTGCTTTAAACTTTGCCAAACAGGCAAATCAGGTCTCAACATTCGTGCAGACAATTATTTTAGCTCCAAAATATTAGTTAAAATATTTTCTAGTACCATAAGAAAAATTCATAATTTCAGCTATCCCGTGAATGGTCAGTCGTTTATCTGTCATTACCATATCGCGTATACGATAAAAAAATTTTGAGTAGTGACAGTCACTGGTCGTCCAGCACCCTTCGCATGTTTGTCTTCACAGTTTAAATTCTCGAGACATATTTTTCACCACATGGTAAGAAACAGCTCCCTCATCTAACACACCTACCGTGTCTTCATGAATTTCTTTTGGCGACAACTCTATCTTTTGCAAGTATTTTATAACTGCACGAACCTCTGATTTTTCCGTTTTTAGAATTTTCTAAACTTGTCTACTTAAATTCTAAATTATTTGAACAGGTAACAAGTGACAAAACAACAATTGAACCAACAAATGATTAATACTTTAATGTATGAAATTTATTCAACGTCAGTCAACGCCTACTATGTCAGGGACGCTAAATAATAATGTCCCCTCGTATCACATAAATTATTCCACCTAAGTGTACATTTAGTTTAGGAGATTTAAAATTTACATTTGTAAAGCTTGTGGTCTATTTTTCAAATTCAAATAATAAATTTTCTTTAAAACTTATGATTGATATATTTTTTGGTCACTGACATTAATCTATTCCTAATAACGGGTGTTTTTTTTTTTAATTTGGCGTCGAAGTTGGCCATGAATGTTTAACTGCGAAAGAACCACAATTTTGTACATACACTCAAACGTCACTTAAGTAACAACTTTTGACAATTAAAAGTGAGGTTAGACAGGTTAGACATAGGTTAAGATGTCAAATTAATAATGATGGTTCGTTCGCAGTTAAACATTCACAGCCAACTTTGACGCCAAATTTTAAAAAACACCCGTTACAAGTAGAATTTTCCTCAAAATCACTCACTTTTGAAGTACAGGGTGTTTAAAAAAGTGCCACTTTGAAGGCTGATAGTATGGTCCAAAATATACGGAAAATTCTTAATCAACATGGGTACGCAAATGGACGGTTTTGGAGATACGATTTTTTTTATTTCCACAATACGCATCTTTTAGACGAAATTCTTGTGAACCAAAGGCAATAGATGTAGTGCTCCGGCGCATTTCTCGATTGCCGTTAGAGAGTATTTACACAGAACTTTTGGACGAAGATGCACAGGAAGAGGCGGACCTGTATCATGTCCTGCAAGATCGCCCGATTTACACCCCCTTGATTACTTTCTTTAGGGATATTTGAAAATGTTGGTACACACTACACCTGTAGATGATCTCCGGGAGCAAGGAGTATATCAAGGATGCCACCGAATCCGAGTCGCTGTAGGTCTTTACGAAAGAGTTCGAAAGTCCATGCCACCTAGATGTGGTGTAAGTGGTGTAAACGTAAAATGTTTCGTATCTCTGAAACCGTCCTATGTTCATTAAGACTTTTCGGCATATTTTGGGCCATACTAGTATTTAGTATTTAGGACACATGGTGATTTATTGATGACATTTCGGACTACTGATTTAAAGCTTATTAACTTTTTCGAGAAAACTTGTTTTTAAGCTGACGATTACATTATATAAATTATAAGTAATTTTTAAATGTTTTAATAAACTGTATTTCATACATTTTCATGGCGATGTCCATTGAGATATAATTTTATATGTGGTTCGTTTGTGATTGTCCCCTTATTTACAGTGTTTTTTTGGTTTTCTTCTTTTGTATATTGTCTTTCACAATTTGTTAAATGACTTTCCAATTTTTTGAACGTCAAAATCATTATGTGAATTGATATTCCCTTTTTTCAAATAACTTTCACTTTATATAAAATGCTTTTCCAATTAATTTTTAGTGATTTGGATGAATTCTTTTTATGAAAACAAAGGTGATTTTGTAGTTAATTCTTCTCTCTTTTCGTTTAGTTTTTTCAATATCTCCACACCACCGCCTTTCTCTCCCAGCACCTTCCTCCACTCTCTACCTCTCTCCTTCTCCGCCTTGCTCCATCCCATCCCCACGCATTCCTCCCACCAATGCCTCCAGTCATATTTTCCGTTGCCACACGTTTCGCACTTTGTGTATTCGTTTCCCATCCAGTATTTGTTATTATTTTCTTCGTTTCCGCATCTATATCTCGCTAAACTTCTTTCCTCTTCCTGCGCCTATCCCCCTTCCAGATATTTTGGCCTTCTTCCGTATACTCTTATGTCTATACTTTTCATTGTATGTTGAGCTCCTTATCTTCCCTTCCCATTCCTGTGCTTCCACCTGTTTGAACCTCTCCACTACCTCCTTCTCAACTGTCCTACCCTCCCTCCTCCTTCTTTCTACCTCCCCTATGGACAACCCCGCTTTTTCATACATTTCTTCTGCACTCTTCCCAGTTTGATAAATCCTTCTCCTGTCTTCCGCGCCCCTCCATCTTTTCCATCACTTTTTTCACCAAGCTATTGCCTCTCCCTCCCTTTATCATTTCTTCGTACTTTGCCACTCTCCTCGCCGGCTCTACCTTCAATTTATCCCTGCCTGTCTCCTGTCTCACAATGTAATCTGGTGTCGACTTCATCTGCCCCATATAAGCCCGCTTTAGTCTGTTTTGGTCTTTTACCCCCCAAACTTCTACCCCAGATCCTCATTGACTCTGCGAATCTCCCCTTCCTCTTTCCCCACAGGCTCTCCTTCAGCTCTCCTTCGCTTTCCTCGCCTTTTTACATATATGGATCACATGTTCTTCCCAGTTGGTACTCTCCCTCAGCACCACTCCCAAGTACATCCATTCTCTCACCTGTTCAATTGTTTCTCCCTTCCATCTCAGTTGCACTTCCTTTCTTTTTCCTCCTCTTTTCTTGAATATGATAACTTTCGTCTTCGTTCTGTTCAGTTCTAACCATCTTTTTTCCAGGAATCCTTCTAGCCTACGCAACATTTCTCGCAGGCCTATCTCCGTCTCTGCCAGCAGTACGATATCGTCTGCGTATGCGAGTGTCCACAGCCTGTCATCCCCCCCCTCCCCGCCTTGGCCATTCCTCATCACTTCTTCCAGTTTCGCTATGTATATGTTAAATAATTGTGGGCTCAAGGGGCACCACTGCCTTAGACCTCTAGATGTTCTAAATTTCTCTGTTTACTCGCTTCCCACTCTCACACTGCACCATGTCTCTTCGTATATCTCTCTTGTCCTTGTAACCACAGTCTCCGATATCCATCCTTTTTCCATTGCCTTTATCAGCACTTCTCTATCAATCCTGTCAAATGCCGCCTTCAGGTCGACGAATATACACATAAGTGAATATTACATTATTAAATAAAAAAAATTAATTCATGATTTCATTTCTTCGAAGACAATCATGCAAATGTGTTTCCATATTTTGAACATAACATAATTACGACAATTTTGCAGGCTGATGTGTTCAGAAGCATTATGAACGGATTCATACAATTCATTTGCGTTTGTTGGCTGGGCTCTTTTTATTAAATTTTTCCATTGGTTAAATAGTTCTTCTATGGGGTTTAAAAAAGAACTGTAAGGAGGTAGAAATACTGCAAAATGACCATGAGCCTGAATAAGAGTCACCACATCTTCATTCCTATGAAAGCCTACGTTATCCATAACGAAATGATCTCCTTGCACACCGTCATTATTTAAATAATTAATTATGGAAGTAATAAACTCAGAAAAATGTTCTACATTATACGGTCTATCCTGAACTTGAAACAAATACAAAGAATTTCCATTCATTGCCGCAGCAATGGAATAGTTGCATCCTCTTAGTTGAGCTTTAACTTTCGATGCTCGAGTATTTGTTCCATATGAAACTCGAGAATTTATTTGAATTCCATACTCATCAAAGAAAAAAATCTTATGCCTTTCAAGCATAATTCTGCTATACTGAACTGCATAATCAAAACGAGCTTGAATGGTGCCCGGTGTATTTCTTCTTTCGGGAACGAATGAAAATCTTTTAACGGAATAATGAAAATGCTGAATAGCTCTGTTGACTGTAGACAACGAAATCTGATTAATATTTGGCCACTGGGTCAAACACTTTTGTTTCAGTAGCTGAAGTGTTAAGGAGCAATCTTCATCCACCCAGTCACAAATCTGTTCTTTTCAGCATCAGATAATTTCTGTTGTCCAGCACTTCCTTTTTGCAGTATTTTGAGTTCTTCTGTATGTGGAATGTAAATGAAATTCCTTACCGTGTTTGGCAGAATATTAAATTGTTTGTCCCACAGTTTTTGCTGTTGCACCATTATTCAATTGATTATTAATCCACGTATTTCATTGTTGATTTTATTATTTCTTCGTCTCTGACGATTATCCATCCCAATTTATTGTAGACAATTATGAAATATATTTGACACAAAAAGAATTTGTTTTATAAATCATGGCTTATTAGCAAAATAAATGGGAAAATCATTTAACAAATTGTGAAAGACAATAGACAAAAGAATAAAACGAAAAGAAAAAGACTATAAGTGCCACATAAAAATAACGAGGCAATTACACAAATCATTGCAGTTTTCGGCACATTATTCTAGATTTGTGTGAAGGAAACCCGTATTAAATCCATGTAATTTTCCAACATTTGGTTGCATTTTCAAATCAACGTAGGTATTTATCGCTATCGCGTAACTATATACCTAACCTATATAAAGCAGATAATTCCATTGTATGTGAATAACGCCGTTGTACTCTGAGCAGATACTTAAAGCGTGAAGCGGGGCTCGCTAATGTGTATTGTAATGAAGCGGTTATTTTAGAAGTGTAATTAGCGCCGGTGCGTTGAACATAGTACGTCGGTCTTTGTTCCAAACAGTTAATTGGTTGAACATGCCTGTCGACGCTGGACCCTAAGAAGCTTATCATCTCGAGGTGGTCCAATTAAAAAAAGTTAATTTTGTAGAAATGCATGCGACTGTGTTTCCTTTCGATTTATTTAAAACGTTTACAACAACACATTGTCAACGGCAAGTCTTTCGTTTTCTCAGTTGACTCAAGAATTGTGTTCGTATGTTCAGGTGCATCGAGCGCCATTTATAGCGTTAGCCTTTGTACGGAGGACTAAATATTCGAACATATGTTGGGATAATGTACGACGGCATTTGTCATCGAATAACGATTCCTAAATCTGTCACAGACTTACTGTATACGGCGACATCAATCAAATTTAAACAAAGGAACAAAAGAAACAAGTCAATTGTTTTAGTCACACACATACCGGGCGAGGCTCATAGCTCTCGACCGTTTACCATAAAAGCAACGGCGCCATCAAGCCGACATGTTTCGCGTTTTCAACGTTAAAAAAAAGAAGGTTAAACCGTACCGACGACGATATTTTTCCGTTACATTTATTTACAGAAATTTCAAACGAACGTACCCAGGCGCATAAGCTAATGGGTAAATTAGGCGATTTGAAATATAGCATAGGAACAATAAATAAATAAAAAATTCTTTATAAACTATACTGAGTAACAAAAGTAAAAGAACACCAAGAATAAATTATTATTTTTCAACCAAATTTTGTATATAAGTTGTGGGTGAACAAAATAAAGATTGACTAAAATTTTATCTCTATTTCCTCTGTAGTTCCAGTAATTTTTTCCTTTTATGCCAAGGAAGAAGTTGTCGCTATATGTGGGGGTCAGTTGATGATTTATGTCACTCTGCCTAGAATTCGTCGGCGTCCCAATTTAGGCAATTAAGTGATTTTTAAGTCGGTATCTTTTCGCCAATTTGCAGCCCCTTTAAACAGAACTGTCTCAGCTGTGGCAAACTGTTATCATGTTTGATCTGAGGAAGGACGAGAACAACGAGCCAGACGTTCAAGGCGTTCCCGATAAACAACAGCACATCAAGACCGTCGCTTTAGACTGCTGGCTGATGTTGTTCTTCTCTATTCGCAAACGTATAACATAACTCTGATTTTGGTGTGAACTTTATCTTACCTTATCTTTATAATTCTCTTGTATCATGAAGCCAGTTCTCGCCTTCTGTCTTTTCCAGCACTCATGTCATATCTTCTATATTCACAATATCTAGCCCTAATGGTTTTGTTTATTTGATAGGCTGTAATTTCTATTTCATATATTTTAATTTCCTTTATTATTTCTTTAAGACTCCTTGACACAAAAGTGACATAAAAATATATGTTTTCCTAGATCTTTAATTTTTGAGGCACTTTTCCCGTATCCTTTGTCCACCTGGGCATTCTTAAAATATATTCCTTCTGATCTACATTGTTTCGTTTTTTGCCTGTAGAACCTCTTCTTTACGGACCACTTTGTTAGCTACAATTAGGTTTTTGTAAGCTATCTTAACCATTTTTCGTTTGCTTGCTTCTTCTTTAGTTTGGATGATTTGTATACTGCGTTCTTCTTTATTTAGGTCATTCACTATGTAGATATTTGTACCTTGCAATTTACTTTTATTCGCCATCACCCCTTCCCATCCCCTTCTCCTCGAAATTTGCCTACATGCCCTTCGGACATTTCTATCCTTGTAGTGAGTTGTTCTCCTTCCACCTTCTATAGCTCTTCCTTTTCTCTTATTTCGGCCCTCAACTTCTCATTCTCTTCCGTATTCCTCCATATACCCATTTTAACCATCAAGTGCCTTCCACAATTTGCTTCATTTCCTCTATTTGTCCTTCCTTAGTAGTCCGTATTTTTTTATTGTTCCTATAACTCTTTTAACTCACTCGTTACACTGGGTTTATTCCCTTAGGGTGTTCTGCAATTTTATAGCTCTTAGTGAAAACATTCCTCTCTTCGTCTAAGCTCTCTCTTTTGTAATGGGACATTCACTTATTTTTTAAATGAATACCGTACGATTTTTTGTAGCATTAAGCCAGTTCCTAACCTTGTCTTTCCCACCACCTTCAAAAAATGTTATATCTTCTATATCTAGCCTTAATGTGTTTGGTTCTCATAAAAATCCATTATAGACATATTTGTGTGACCTATTGTTTAGAGAGGTTATTAGTTTTATGGCATTCGCTATTAGCACGTGAGCTTGACTAGTTGAGGTATGCATGGAAAATAGTGCCAGAGTGGTCAATTCCCTGCATAAGAGTTGATGCTGCGGAGGGGGTGAACCGACCTGTGAACAAAAGGGCGGAAAAGTATGTGCAGAAGGCAAGGTATGCTAATATCCAAAACTGCCTGTCGAGTATATCAATGTCGATAGTTGGGTGTGGTGTTGAGGGCTGATCTTCATTGGTTTTCCAGCAACTCCACGGGAGAGTGCCGAGTACGGCAAGCAGAGAATTTCAGGTACATTACCATGAGAAAATATTTGGTAATAATAGGTGTCTAAAGTTGATATAATGATACAATGAGGGATCATCCAAACGAAACTAAGAGGGAAAGGCTCCTATAAGTAAACATAGCTTAACCTATGGACTTTTTAAAAATCTGAAATGGATAAACAAATTTTATCTATTTTAAGCGACTTCATATGTTTTACAGTTTTCATGATCCTAATGGTGTCGAAGTGTTTATTTATGCATAGGAAGCGATAAATAAATGGAAGCAAATGCGATAACGCCTGTCGTAAGGCACACTTACAGTATTATAACACTTAAACGTCCGAAAATAGTAATGCTCATGATTGAACATTGTTTGCTTTTTTAGTGTCTGACGATGCATCTGCGTTGAATAGTCGGAACAGTATGTGCACATACGGATATACATATTCCAGATGTTTCATGTGCGATTACTTCATCTGTCCGGAACATACACGACAGAATTGGGGATGGAATATGTTAATCAAACATATGGAGGCATTTTCATAATTCTGGGTACGTTGCGCGCGGGGTATTCGTCGTAGAATCGACACTAGCCGTGTTTATTTATAATCCGTGTCATTGACATAGTCAGTGTGGCGGCGGTAGCCTTCAAAAGCCGTCGCGGTCGATGTTTATCATGAGAATAGAGATGGAGGGACACTTAAAATCATGGTCGATGAATGTGACGATTATCCACTTCTTACTTTGTAATATTGTAGATAGGTGTAAATTGTCTCTTCAACAAAGTGCTATATGGTTAGAAGAATTTATAACTACGATCTGTACGAATTTATGATCAACTACAGTATTATTTTCTATGCGGTAACCGCTCATGTATAACTAA
The DNA here is from genome assembly GCA_959613385.1 of Geotrupes spiniger. Lineage (NCBI taxonomy): Eukaryota > Metazoa > Arthropoda > Insecta > Coleoptera > Geotrupidae > Geotrupes > Geotrupes spiniger. Next base: position 42,626,803 of record OY390731.1, on the reverse strand, counting down.
TACTATGGACTGCATTATTTATATCTATTATATTTCAATTGCAACATTAAAAGTGTAACCGTTAAATATTTTATCAACTCAGTATTTATGTTTAAATAAAAAATATATAAATAAAAAATAAATATTTGTCGTCTTACAAATCATTTCCTTACGGCGACGCACCTTTAACATCGCTTGTTTAATGTTATACGAGGCTGTTTGAAATATGACAAAAAGATACTAGTTAAATGCCATTTTCGTTTCTTTTGCGGAAATGTTAGAATGAATCATGGGTACATACCACTTGCATTTCGTGTTCTGACATCATGAGTGGTCGCCGTTAAAATTCGAGACAATAGGCTTCGCGCCCATTTATCGGATCGTTATCGTTCATCATCGTACATATTTGAAGTACCACGGACGTTTAGATGTTTTCTTGGCACGATCACGAACAGACGGGCATTTTAAACACGGAACCTCTTTAACACGGTCACCGGTTAGTATGCCAAACTTGAATGTTAAAATATACAATGCTGGCACATGCAACAAGATCAAATAATAATCGGAAACACGGGCCTATATCTTGATAAGATCAAATAATTTGTAACCAAACAACTACGAAAAGTGCACAATATACAGTTCCCCTTAGCAAAGATAGTCGGAAAATATGCGAACTACAAAAAGATACTTTTTAATCCGAATGTACGTTGAAAAGCAATGCCGCTTTTGCGACGCCCCCTCACCTCTCATGTTTGCCAAGGCAAGCTGTAGTACAGTACAAACGTCTTGCGTTTTTATGTCACACCTATAGGATTTTAAGATTTCGTTCTTGACGCTATTTTAGACAAAACACAGCTGCCTTTCCATGCTGCAATAAGTCAATAAGTAAACCAATATCGAATGATTCAAATGTTTAAAAAAAACCTTTATAGGCATTTCACTTTCTTCACTTTCACGTTTATTTATATAATTTCTTTCTAATCTCCCATGGGCTCCACCTATTTCTTCTTGCTACCTCCCCTTTCTCTTTCCAATGTTATGTTTTCTTCATCCTGCTATTCCGTTTCCCTCTTTTTCCTACATTCCTCTTTCATTCCTTAAGCTCTCTCCCGTCTGCTTAAATTCTTTTGTACTATGCATTGTCCCTAGCATTTCCGATTTTACTTTCCTTTTCCTGCGCTTCTACCTGCTTTCGTCTATGTACTAACCTCCCTCTCCACCTGTTTCCCCTTACTTTTCCTTCTTTCCGCCTCTCCTCGGACAACCCTGCCTTTTCATACATTTGAATCCTACTTTAACTATTGTAAAAACGGTCATATTCAACCCTATATACCAACCTAGTACAGGAAATAGTTTTAAAAGAGAGTGAGAAAAACTAAAGACATAATTTATGGTAGTAGACATCAATGTTTGGCATATGCGAACGACGCAGTAACTATTACAAAAAAATCATTAGAAAGAAGGGCAAGAGAATATGGTGTTGAGAGACAAGCTCAAAGGGAAAAAATGGAAATAGTCACGAGTCGAGAAGAGAACAGAAAGTAGAATATCGAGGAGTTGCTCTACAAATATATGCGAGGCAACAAATAGAAAAAAGGTTATGAAAGGGGAGGAAAGTTGCAAGGATGTTAACGACGGTTTTGGGAGCGACGAACATTTCGAGATCGGCCAAAATAACGTTGTATGGAAGAGTAAGAAGAATGAAAGCAAACTCGAAGAGGAAATTTTTGAAAATAATCTACAGAGGCATTACAGCTGAGGGAGAATTTACATGTAGAATCAATAAGGAAATTGGAGTGCTATTCGGAATCACTGGTATCGTTCAAATAGTAAAGTGGCAAAGAGGAAGATGGTTGGTCATATAATAATATAATATAACAATAATAATAATAATAATGATGACAATAGAAATAATATGTTTGTCGGTACGTTAACAGAGTTTTGTGCAGGTCAATCAGGTCGTACATAAAAAAATGTTCTAACAATAATAAAATCAGTCGTTTGTAAAATTACATCACACAAATATACAGGGTGTTAAGTAAACATGCGGGAAACATTCAAAGCGTTATTCCTTGGCCTATTATAAGAATATTTTGTCCTAAGATGATTTCTGAAAATCCCTTCTGTTTCGAAGATACAGGGTGAACAAAATTTGCGACAACCATGTTCGATATTTATTGAAATCATTAATGTATATAAAAGTATAATACGCCAATGAGTTTATCAAGTACAAAAAAATGTTGCCGATAACTTGGAACGGCTGTTTATCTACTAATGTACAAGTGGATTTCATTTGAATACATCTCGTCAGTGATCACCACCTGTGTCCGTCGTAGTTGTTTACATTGAGTGACGTTTGGCTGTTTGACGTGCCTTTAATAATTCGTGTCCCCTACCATGTACCCCAACGCCGAGATGACTGACATGCATTTCATTTATGGACTTGCTGATGGCAATGTATTACAAGCTACACGATTGTACATTGAACGGTTTCCTGGCCGTAATATCCCCAACCGAAAAATCTTCGAAAACATTCATCGACGTCTTCGTGAAACAGGCATATTGAAACGAAATGGAGGATCAGGAAGACTAATGACGGTAAGAACGGTACAACTGGATCCGAATGTGCTGGACATGAGAGGAAGATCCAAGTACTCACACGTGACAAATTGCCAATACTTTGAATGTAAGTCATTGGATAGCTTGGAAAATTCTTAAGGGCAATTTCTTGCAATCCATAACACACACACGCACACATACGCGCGCGCGCCCACGTGTTCAGGCACTACTACCTGCTGATTATCGTCCACGTATTGCGTTATGCCAATGGCTTTTGCAAACAGTTCGAATCCCTCAATTCCTTAGTCAGATTCTTTTCACCGATGAAGCTAGTTTCTCAAGAAATGCAATAAGGAATTTGCATAACAACCATGTGTGGGCAGATGGAAATCCGCACGAGGTATGTGAAGATCGATTTCAACATCAGTTCTCCTTGAATGTTTGGGTTGGATTTGTGGGTGACTATCTAATTGGACCGGTATTTCTACCAGAAAGACTTTCTGCGAGATATATCGCAACTTTTTGGAACAAACACTGCCAGAGTTTCTGCAGGATGTACAATTGCCGACAAGAATTGCAATGTGGTTTATACACGATGGTGCACTACCACATTTCAGTTTGGTTGCTCATGTTTTTTTAAGAGCAAAATACGGAGATCGCTGGATTGGTCGAAGTGGGCCACACGCATATCCTGCTCGATCCTCTGCGTTAACCCCCCTGGATTATTTCTTATGGGGGTTTCTGAAGTCATTAGTTTACGCTACTCCAGTGGGGAGTTTGGACGAATTGCCAAATCGGATAATTGCTGGGTGTAACTCAATTAGAAACAACCCAACCCAACCCAACCCAACCCAACCCAACCCAACCCAACCCAACCCAACCCAACCCAACCCAACCCAACCCAACCCAACCCAACCCAACCCAACCCAATCCTGGTGTCTTTGAAAGAGTTCGGCACTCAATGACGAGCAGACTGAATGCTTGTATCCAGGCTGGAGGAAGTCATTTCGAACATTTATTGTGATTGAGCAGCTTCACATGTACTTTTTGATAACAAAATGTTGTTGCTGTCCCAAATTTTGTTCACCTTGTATCTTCGAAACAAAGGGTTTTTTTTAGAAATCATCTTAGGACAAAATATTCTTAGAATAGGCCAAAGGATAACCCCTTGAATTTTTGCCGCATGTTTACCTAACACCCTGTATAAATCTACAATACGATTAACACATAAAAGAAAATATCACACAAATATTACATATAAATCTCATTTAAATGATATTAAGTATACATGACGGGTGGCAACTCAATATGCGTGAATCCAGTGTTTACTAATTCGCTGATGCTATAGAATGTATGTCGTAATAAAAAATCTTAAGTAGTAGTTGCTAGAAGAAGCGAAAAAAGTTTTGCTCGAACTAAAAAGGAGAGGCAAATGTGAAAGGAGAGTGAAAGAGCCAAAAAGCCAAAGACCACTGGAGATTCAGAGCTGAGAATATCCATACAAACGATTTATCTACGAATTTTTTAAGCTCATATCGCGCCATATTGTCTTTCGCTAATCCCACACCCTAAAGCTTGTAATGGGACAAGGAACGGCTCGTTTTAAGACATTAATTATATTTTTTGTTAATGAGTAAGCTATGGAACGTCATATTGACCTTACCAGATGCCGATGGTTTGGCAACACAGCTTATTTCCATGGCTGTGGTTTATTCCACATCAAACCACCAGGTGCTACACGATCTTATAACTAAGATTTATTCCTACGCAATAACCACACATTAAGTTTCCCAATTTTTTTTGGTCCAATATTGGGCTCAGGATTTCACGCGATTTAAGCTATCCCGCATTATGTGTCAGTTTAAAAAAAAATCTTCTTGTTTCGTTTATTTTTTAACTAACTTGCACATAGTTTGCAATCAAATGCGAGCTATCGCTTTTCTATTTTAAAATAAGAAATAATGGATGCATCAAGGGCAGCAGAAACGTCGTTTTGTGAAACCACAATGAACGCCTGTGTGATTTTTTCGTAGAAAGAATTAAACATGTGTATGACTGCTATGTTTTAAAAATAAGAAAGATGGTGGTTTTCAAATATATATAGTTTATTAATTATTTAATGTAAAATGCTTATTTTTGAATGTATTTCACTTTGCTTTTGTAATGTGGCTGTTTTGCCGATTCAGGTCAAGGTCATATTGTAGGCAATTATTCTAAATCAGCCGTAGGGAGCTTAAATCTTTGAATGCCTTTCTAAAAACACCAACGGCATTTTCACACCGTCTGTTGGGTTTAAAAACGAAGGGACAGCTTGGTAATCGCGTATCAATACCACGCGCCAGATAAAGAGCTTCTTCAAAACTGTTACTAGGTTGCAGTTTCTGAAAATCCTTTTCAAGCCAATGTTGGTCTACAATGAAAGTACATTCATAAAACTTCCATTTGCTTCAGTGGCATCTGGATCATGCGAATTATTATAAAATATATGGATAAGTGCAGAAATTGACAAATACTGTGGTTACCAAGTTCAAAGGTAAGCTTACAGTGGAATAATGTAAAAATATTATATGATATTGTTACGTAACAGATAGAAATATGCTGTTCATATAGGAATCGTTCTTTTTGAACGATTCTTGTAGCAATCGAAAGGTTGAATGCCTGGTGCGAATGCCTCTCACCAGCCTTTGGACGGTAAGTGGGTTAAACTGTCGAATCTTTTGGTAGATTCTTCGTTGCAGTTCTTCTTCATTTTGGGCTTCCCACCCACCGCTTTACCAAGTAAAGCCCAACACTCTTCTACAGAACGTGCCTGTGGAACATTCAGGAGGTTATCCTCTTTAGGTACATATGGGGTATTTTGTTGCACGATAGAATATCATGAAATTGCGTGGAATCATACCAACACGAGTTGCTCAAGAAACCGAGTATAAAGCCGAGCTGCCGTTTACTACGATGGTGACTTACGGTCGAAAACTCGGACACACGTCCCAACCTTTCGTTTCGTGATTTAAGTTTACACGAAGAATGCACGTTTGGTTTTGGACCGGGAATGTGGTGGCGGCAATGAAGGAAAATTGCCTTGTATGTGTCAAGTATTAGCAGAATATATGACATGAATATATGACAGCAGAGGTTGGTAAAAATGATGCTGGGAAAGTTAAAGACAAGGGAGGCTAGGCGAAGCGAATTATCCAGTTGGGAGGAGAACAGGATAAACATGTATGGAAAAGCAGGGACATTGGTAGCGGAGGCAGAGAGGCGGGCGAGAGAAGGGAGGGACTTTGAGTAGGAGGTGGTGGAGATGTGGAAACATGTAGAGGCTCAGGAACGGCAGGGTAAGCTAAGGGGCGCAAGATACAATGTACGGTACCTTGCATGGCAGAAAACAGGAATATTTGAAGAGAGGTAGAATGGAAGTGGAAGAGATAGAATGATTGCGTGGTTTAGATGCGGCATTGAGGAGAGAGGCATAGGATGGACGAGGAGTACAAGAGATGCACGTTGTGTCGCGAGGCCCTTTTGCTACAGAACGGATGGAAAACTGTGCGGAGATATGGTCGAGAGAGAACGAAAGGTAAACACTAGAAAAAAGTTTAAATGGCGGGATGGAGATATTGTGCAAACAAAAAGCGAAAACGCAAGTGAGGAAGGAAAGGTAAGAAATTCAAACGCGGAAGCACAATAAAGAGGGAAACAATGGGACTAATGTATATAGAATATAAATATATTTATTATATATATATTACATAAACATTTATGTCAAATAAAGGTTGTTTTACTGCCACTGGTTGTTTGTTTCTTTAATATTTAATAAACAGCGAAGAAGAATTTATGTTCGAAATCGTTTTATTTCTGGCCTTCTGGATCCGTATTCCGACAAATACGGATCTGGGATCCGAAACGTGCCTAGCCGTGAATGAGACTAACTACAATTAGTGTCCGGTGGCGTCCGAGAAAACCTCGACACCTCTCAGATTGTGGAACCGACATTGACTTCTGACTTCTACGGTACGAGCAATTGTACTATACGAGCAGTATAGTACGAAGGCCATTTGAACAAAGAAAGGGTAACCTGTCATACACTGACAGGTTCAAGAAATCGGCAAAACTAGGTAGTAGTTCCATTTAAAATACAAAATTTGATGCCATTTCCGACATAACACGTAGTTTAATTAATTTGAAATACATGGAATCTTAGTATAGTATATAGTAGTATAGATTAACTTGAAAAATTGTTTCTCATATTTATAAATAAAATGGTAACTTGCTTTAGCCGAATTATAATTCGTGGTGAGTGATGTTCCGCAATTGGAAACAAATAAACATAAAATACGTAATTCTAATTTCTAAGTTCACGCACTATTGTGGAATATGTTTCTGTACAAATACATATATTTTTACGTCTAGGGCTGGGTGGCTTATCTCGTTCCCATTCCTGGGCGAAATATACCCGAACAATGCAGGACAAGTACCCTCTTAATACAAGACCATAAAGATACACATTTAAGTTCTTGTAGTTTATCATCAATTTACAATTTGTTTTGGTACCCTCGACGTTAGTGGAGCTGGAACCCACTGTACATGTAGGCACACATTACGGCATACATACATGACCGGTTAATATATAGTGTTGTTACAATGAATTTGCCATAAAAAAATTTACCTTTTTTAGATGTTTGTTGACCCATTTTGTAAAGGTCTTCTTCTGTATGGCATCTCGTTCGTCTGAAACAAACAAACAAACATAAATCATTAAACGTGGTGGTTGAGAGAAGTTGTGATATTCGATTGTAATTCAAAGTTATAGATGTGCATCTATTTCGATGCAAACAGCACATGGATTATTCCCAACAATTTGTTCTAGCGCATGTATTTAATCACATATTTGTCACAAAATATGTGATTAATGAATGACAAAGCGTTATATGATATCAATAGACGTATTATAGGAACCTGACTAATGTCACACGATATCTTAATTATCGCAAGTGACGTCGATTTTTGTGGAATCTTTTAGGTGTGGTTTACGTACTATTGTTTTCACCCGAAACACAAATATGATAATAGACATATATTTAACTATACACCGTATTTTTATGAGATGCGTCACAGACATTGACACGACAATTTTTTTGTGAAATTTAGGGGCGAAGCTTTGCATAGATCTTCAATCACTTATCACGGATGTAGATGTTATTATAAGTAACAATACGAGTAATAAAAGAACATTAAAGGCGAGGTGCGCATGTTTTTTTTTCTGAAATCGCTGAAATATATATCAAATGACAATAATAGATAATTTTATAAAAGTTTTGTTATAGTTGAACATATTTGGCTCTTTGTAATATTGAAACATGTTGAAGAGATCTAATTAGTAAAAATACATTTTAAAAGACACCGATATAAAAATGCCAAAGAGACTATTTGCCCAATTGTATGCTTTCCCATAGCAAATTTAAATAATTAAATATTATAATATGGGGCCACACACAAAGTAAATGTTGTATAGCTCGGTAAAAAGTTACGGGTCTTGGAATTTATAACTTCGTCTCGACCAGATCGCTTATTTGAATGATTAATAAGGCGCTTGGCGCACACTGCGGCGAATCAATGCATCTAGTGTTAGCGTTCATTCTTATAGCGACTGCAAATGAATATTCGTTAGAAACATAACGAAAACACTGTGGCCGCGCACTTGCTCAATGCACCGCGCCATCCAGATAACATTCATTATAATGGAGTCACATTAGGCGAACATTTATTACCCGCAGAATATGAAGAGCAAAGAATGTATCAAGCAATTGATGTCGTGATGTTTAACACATGTATGTGACTATAAATCTGCCTTGATTGGAAGCACACTTAAATGCACTTGCAAAGAAGTAATGAATACAAACTCCAGCTAAATCAATAACATTACGATGATGGAGTTGAATATATTAAAAACAACAATAGTTATATTTCGAGAAATTAAAGAGAGAATCGTCAGACTTATTAATGAGGGCTATACAAGTTAGCCCAGATGATTTTTTTTTGGATCGATAATCAAGTAATCTCATCTCATATTCGTGATAATGGCGTGGTAAAGTTAAATCAGTTACTTAAATTGATACTAATTAAATTTACCACTTTTGTGACACTATTAAGCAACTACTCGTTCCAGCGCTGACAAAAAGAATTGATCAAAGATCTTTATTGCATTAGCGATCGAAAATAATTACAATAATTACAAATTACTATCCAGATATACCCCCAGCAACTTGATGCCATTTCTTCCCTATGATTTTTGTGCCATTATTATCAATATCTAAGCTTTCTCCTTACAAATAACACCGACCCAGAACAGAACCCTGTGGGGCTCCACACTTGACAGATATCTACCCTACCCTACTTCGACGTCTAGTTAGATAGTTGATTAATTTTAGTACATCAATTGACCTTGTTGGATACATGAAAATAGTACGCTGGTTTTTCTGCAGTTTTCTGTAGTTATCGTAGTGATTTTTCTTATTCATGTTAGGAAAATTTGTTTATTCTAGTTGCAGCATCATTGCTGTTTTCCCCTTGCTGTGTTAAATCATTCACGTTTAAAATTGTATTTTTGTTTTTGGTAATATTTTGTTTTTTTTAATCAAGTTCCAAGTTGTGGTTTTGTATCTAGACTGCTTGATTATGATTATTAAACATACGTTTTGCTTGTGATATGACTTCTTAGAGCAGCACACAATATTTGTTACAGTATTGTGTTGTTACCAGTCCAACACGTACTAATTCTTTTTATTGCGCTAGATTTGCAAATACCCTTCCCAACTACATTTTTGTTTTTGTTCTTAAATGTTGTTGTAATTGTATTCATTTTTATTTTGCTTGGAAAGTATTCTAACTTTTCATTGTGGTTTCTTTGGCTGTTTCTATTGTGATACTAGTTGCTACATACACTACAAGACAATATGGAATGCAGCACAGAGAGAGATCCGAAAACTTAAAAAATCTTATTATGAGGGATTCACTAAAGACATGGAGCGAGATATCTACGACACCCAAAGGAAAGTCTGGAGCATGCTCAGGAACAACAAAATGGAGGTTAAGGACACGATGCAGACCACGAGAACAACTAAAGAAACATGGGAAAAATATTTTGGAAGACTATACGAGAGAGTAGAAAGAAACGACGGCAATACCAACGTCATAAATGAGAACTATGCCGAACTAAAACTAGAAGTGTCAGTAGAAGAAGTAGCAGTGTAGATAAAAGCTCTTAAAAACCGAAAGGCACCAGGACCGGACGTCATAAGCAATGAAATGCTGAAATATGTTGGAGAAAAGAAGGAAAAGTTCCAGAAGAATGGAAATACAGTACGACAATCCCCATCCTCAAAAAGGGGGAACGCACGAAACCTCAATTGCATCCTGAAACTATACACCAAGCTCATAAAGGAAATAATAAACAACGATATAAAGATAGCGGAGGAACAACAAGGTTTCAGGAAAAATAGATCCACCGTAGAAGCAATATTTGTTCTCAAGCAGACAGTTGAATGTTTTGTAGACATGTTTCGATAAAGTCCGCCTAACCGACATTATAACCATCCTGAAAGCATCGAAGGTGAACCACGGTATAATAAATATGCAATATGAACACAAACTGTAGAACATCAGTAAAGGTCGGCAAGAGCACGTCAAAGACAATAAGAGTAAACGATGGAGTGAGACAGGGCGATTCATTGAGCCCTATGTTGTTCAACCTCATAATGAACAAAATAATAGAAGCACTACCTGACAACAGAGGCTACAAAATGGGAACCCACGAATGCAAAGTGATATGGTATGCAGATGATGCCGTCCTCATATCGAACTCCGAAGACGACCTACAGTGACTGCTTCATACGTTCAAACAGAAAACGTTATGTCAAAATTTTCCACAAGGTGCAAGCTGGACGGTAGTATTATAAAACAAGTAATGCAATTTAACTACCGGGGGTGAGTATCCACAGCTACTGGAACCTACATGGGGACGTTCGACACCAAACCCTGAAAGCAACACGTATATCCGGGTGTATGCACGAGTTAATATGGAGAAATAAATACCTGAGACCGGAAGTGGAAGTCAGAATATACAAGGCAGTCATCAGACCGGTAATAACCTATGCGACAGAGACGAGGCCCGACACAACAAAAACCATACAGATGATGAGGACGTGAGAAATGATTTTAAGAACCATCCATGGGAAAACACTACTAGACCGTGTGAGAAGTGACGACATCGGAGACGTCAGCGAAATAACCGATATCGCAAAGCTAGTAAGGAGGAGATGAACAGAATGGAACAGACATGTCGAACGAATGGCCGACTCCAGAATAGCTAAAGCGCCAAAAACAACAAACCAAGGGGTAACAGAAATCCAGGAAGGCCCAAAAAAGATGGAGGAAATTTTGGACGTCAACATCAGTGGAGGCTGAGTAATCAAACACAGGCAACAGCCTACTGGCACCATCTGGTGGACGAAAGAAGAAGATTTATTTAATTAATCTTTAAACATAATTATCATATCCTGTGTATTTATATCGGCTTTGTTACTACATTCGTATTGATATATAACATATGTATGTATTTTATCTACTATATTTCTGGATATATCATTACTGACTAATTTGAACGATAGTCGTAGGTGATCCAATTTGTATAATAAACATTATCTTATAAATAATAGGTGTAGGTTTATTTAAGGTAGCTCACTTGGACATTCGCTCGCTAACAAACCAAATAATTGAGGTTTTTGTGGTTACATTCATGTTACGAAATTTTGGCAATTAGTGAAATTATTAGCTTACTGTCGACATCACCATTGAAACTGACAATTTTGTATTTCTGGAGCAGTTATTTTGTTGCACATTATGCAACATAAGAGCTGCTTATCGATCGCCTAATATCATATCATTTGCGTTTTTTTTCTTTTTGAAAATTTTGTAGTATTCTGAACGATCATGTTAATATTATTTGCTTATACCACTATAACTTCTATAATCTATTCGCTGAACTTAAGACAAATAAAAGCTACTCCAAACGAGAATCACCGGGAAGTTATCTGCATTATAATTACAAGATTAGATTTCAATATTATTAACAGTGAATTTGTGGATGTCAATGACTTATCAGATCATTGCGTAATATATTGGTCTTGAGACTGTATTGTTCCGAAAGAAGTACCCACGCCTCGCATATTTCGAGACTCTTGACATCGACTTGTTTACATCTGATATATATTCCATGCCCTGGTATAGAATTTACGATTTGAATAACGTTAATGATAACGACAATGATAAAGTCATTATTTTAAATTATTATACACATCATGTCATGAGGTCAATAACTTTTAGAAAGACGAAATCACCATGGCTTACAGAAAATGCGAAGTTAATGATGTCTCTTTGTGATAAAGTCTTATAAAAATTCAAGCGTGCAAAATTGCCAAATCATTGCGAAATCTAACATCTATTGCTGCAGAAAAACGAGCATAATTTGAGTATTGTTGTCGCAGGTTAGACAAGCGCGATTTTGAAAAAAAAAAATTAATGTACTAAATATTTAACTCTAGCACACCATTTTTTAACATCTCCAAGATGATAATACAACAAATAACTATTTCAATGCGTATTATTAATACGCATTTAAATAATTTAAAACACTTGTTTATGGTATAAGGGGAGGTTGTTGTATTTTATATAAGTTATTGGAGGCTAACTGGCTGAACATTATTACTATCAAAAATGCCCCCATATTTTCAGGCAACAATTAAATGCCGCACGGACACGCAATAATACCTAAATAATCGGTGAAAAAGCGAAATTGATATATAGCGACTGAACATATTCATGCTATTAAGGGCTGTAAGTGTACACAGTTGCGACGTCCAGACATACTTTATTGATCGACAGTCGAGAAATAATGTTTTGTGTGTTTCGTGATAAGCTACAACGAATAGCATAAATACCTGATGTCGTTACCCGACACAAACCGGAATGGAAACAGTCGCGTCTGTGCAGATAATACAAGTCCACCTGAAATCCTTCCGTACATGACTGTGACTGGTGCGCCACAACCTGTAATCATCTGTCGCAGCAGCCGATGCGATAATGCACTGCGACGATAAATTTAAGGAGGGTGGCCAAATCGTTTTCGTAGGAAGGAATATTTTAAAGATATTATTAAGTGACAGGGTGTTGCAGTTTATTATTCTATTAGTTTCTTGCCTCCGCAACGCCAATATAAAATTAAAAAAAAAAACTGTTGACAATTAATGGGAGAAAGTATAGTTTTTCTTCTAAGGGTTATGTTGACGAGCCGATATTTACCAAAAAAGGTTTTTTGCAATTTATAAGGTTATTAGGGTATTTAGAGGAAGAAGGAAAGCACCTTTCAAAGAAAAAATATAGCCGCTTATTAACTTTTGATAACATTCTAAAAGATTTAAAGGATTTTAAAATTATGGAAGAGAAAACAGGTTTGTAAATCTCGATAGAAATATAGTGCAAACAGATCCAGGCAAGGAAGGTTATATCAGAAACGACAGAAAACGATAAGTACAAATCTGACCGTTATAGTATCACGACGGTTGCCTTCAGAATTCAAATAAAACGTTGGTAAGCAACGCTATGTTTATATGAAAATAAAAGTTACGATGTTAAATATAAAAGAAAGTGAAGTGTCGTTAATAAAACTAAAGTGCAAAAATTGAATAAGATAATAAAGAAGAAAAGGGCAGTAATTGGCGAGACAGACATAACACCAAGAAAACAACCGTAAGTGTTAATGCAAGTTGGTACCCCGTTGAAACTACCACCTAGACAATATTATCAGTGGAGACGATTTATTAACACGTTTTAAATGTTTCTCTCCTTTGTGGAGACGACAAAATGTATGAAAGTTGCCATTTGAAAAAACAGCTTGACTATCGCACATAAAAGGCGTATTAAAAAATATAAGTTTTGCAGTACTGAAATATTTGGTTGGACTTATATTCTCTATTCAAGGACAAACAAATATTCTATATTTCAATTCTGCGAAATTAAGACTGGAGAATTATTACGTTGAAGAAACTTCGGCTTGTCCGCCCGATGAACAAGTGCTTTGCCAACACGCGATAAAAATCATCGCCATACGATGTACTGACACACATTTGCGAACGTATGACTCGACGACGTTATTGCCATATTTATACCGTATATACATTTAAACGTGCGCATATAGTGCTGTTGTTATTAACGAGATTATGCTGGTAAAAAAATGCATTTATGACAAATCGGCGTATTTTTTCTTTTGTAGGCAAGAAAAACTTGAAATTTATAACCATACATGGACATGCAAGCAGTGGTAATATTTTAAATATGCGTATGGATATCGTGAAAGTACCCTGATTTATTTAGTTGCAGTTGTGTTGTAGAATTATAGCGGCACCGTATCCTCACCGCTGATATAAGACCACCTTGAATCAAAATTATTCGCTATATTAACTGCCAGTGGTGGTAACTTCCATAACGTTTCAAAATAATTTAAAATAAAATACTAAATACTTCACGTTATTATTGCATTCACAATGTTGTCAAATATATCTTGAATTATATTCTTAGCGCTTCTGTTTATTTTTCATCTATTTTTGAAGTCGATATCGAAACGGGCATGCGGATAATATTAATCCACTTTAATAATCAGAAAAATACAACAAATATATTACACAATGTTTTAGTTTGTATAAATATTTAGTATTTGCATTTTAATATTTATTTTTCCTTCTATGGGCAAATGATAAAGAAATAATTAATTTTCTCTTTATGGAACAAATACAAACGATATGTACGAAGTCTTGCACCATTCTAGTAGACGGGAGTACAATTATAATTTTTATAATAAAATTCGTCTATCAGTAGGCCCCATTAAATATTCATTTATATCAGTTATAATAGCCATTCAAAGCAGACAACGTTTCGTTTTAAATCAAAAAAAGGAAAGCGGCGAGTTACTAGTGATTAAAAATATCTTTTGCGTGAAAAAATCATTACGTACAATTTTTGTGAGGTACGCGCGGCATAATCCACATCCATTATCTTGGAAAAGAGAAAAGTGATCATAGGCGGATATTATTGCAAATTATTGCACCATTTTAAACTAAGTTTTGAAAACAAGACAATGTACATGTGCGCAAGTGTATCATAGTCTCCATGGCAAAATTTCAGCAACTAAAGTATGAATTGTTTCTTGGTCCACCATATTCTTTAGATTTAACCCCGTCCGACTATTCCCATTTTCGGATTTGAGGAAATGGCTGGGTAGAAAGAGCTTAGTCCCTAACGATGAGATCGTCGATGAAACAAACCAATATTTTGATGGCTTTGAGAAATCGTATTGTTGAAAAACAAAATGTTTTTCTTGTTGAGAAATATATATAAAGGATTTTCCAATAAGAGGTTTCATGTTCAATAGCCATTTTAACAGTTGTCATGAGTCAACGTGTAACTACTTGACTTGAAAATGGAACGATATACGCTTCAACAACGCATTGAAATTATTAAAATTCACTACAAAAATTGTGAAAATTTCGCGGTCACAGTTCGCTTTAGTTTTGCGATTTGCATTTTTGGGTCGTTGTGAAGCACCTTCTCGGCCAGCAATTGTGAAACTGGTGGAAACATTTGAGCGGTTGGGACAAGTTAGTGATGTGAAGAACCGAACTCGTGCACGTCGCTCAAGAACAACTGAGGATATTGCTGTTGTAGCCAATAGTGTTGATCAAGAAGTTTGTCAATTTCTCCTCGATCTTTGGAATTGGGCATGCCACAGACTTGCCTTAAGGCTTTTAAAGTACAGTTAACACAAGAGCGTCGTCTTTGCTGATTGGGTCTTTGAAATGCATCAGACTGATCCGGAATTTCAGTGAAAAATCATGTGATGAGGCCCATTAACTACGTTAACAAGTAGAATTGGCGCATTTGGGGCTCGGAAAACCCAAGAATTATTGTTGAAAAGCCTCTCAATCCTCAACGTGTGACTGTTTGGTGCGGTTTTTGGTCTGGCGGGGTCATTACTTTTTCGAAAATGGGGCTGGAATACATTAGACTTTTTGTTTGGGGCTACGTGAAAGATGAGGTCTATGAAAATGGCCCACAATCGATTCAAGACCTCAAAGATTGAATTCGTGAGGTTATCGAGGACATACAGACGCAAGTGTGCGAATTGGTGATGGAAAATTTCATGAAAAGATTATGGTCCTGCAAACGTACCCTTGGCGGCCATTTGGCTGATATTGTTTTCCATTATTAATGGCATACCCTCCTCTTTACAATTAAATAAACATCCGATGATTTCGCTTAAAAAATGAAACCTCTTATTGGAAGACCCTTTATATATCGCTGGGCGCTCTCTCCAGTTACATATATGATGATGGAATTTAGGACCTTAAGGGTAACAAATGAACGCGTGAATATTATGGAACATTTTATGAAATGTGAGTATGAACAACAAAGACGGGTTTGCCGAAGAAAAAATCATTAATTTTATAAGAATGACACGTACTATTATTCACATTAAACGTATCTTTCTAGGACTTCCTGTGGGTGAGATTTTTGAAACGCTGTCTTTATCAGCATTGGAATATAAATAAAGGGACGTGGAAATTTGTACACCGCGGCATTTAGATTTGTTTCTTTTATCGAATTTGTGTAGCTGTGGCCTGTAACCTGGAAATCTTTCACTCTTTCTCCAATTTTGACAGTGCCTGTGCATATGGTATTCTGATGGAAAATTAAAAAGGCTGTATTTCTACTACTTCGTTCAAAACGTTGGAATACCAACGTACACACGTTATAGATACTTAAGTTGCTTTTATATTATGAAGAACTACCACAGACATAATAAAGATCATACAAGGGACGAATCAATGTGGCTATTAGCAACATTAACAAGTTTCTTGTTCCTCGACTTTCATTTATGAGCATTTATCGCAACGTCGCCTATTTTCATCATTAGATTTGTGATAGTTAATAATTACCATTTTTCGGTTGCAAGAGATGTCAAATTCCATCTTCATTTTTCTTGTACGTATACCTCTTGACAATAGGTTGATTTGTTCACATGTTATTCATTAAAGACCCGACATAAAGTTCATATTTAAACCTACCATCAAAATATTCAAGACTCTGGTAGGTGTGTGTGAAGCTGGCGTATCATTTCGTGGAAACTCATTAATTATTGATAGTTCTGGCTTCCTTTTTAATAGTTCTAGAGTTCCTGATAGTTTACACACATAGTTCTGGTCATTAAAGCGAAAAAATCGCTTAGTGCAAAGTGAGACGCCAACTTCACGCTGCGTCTCACTTTGTCCTACACGATTTTCGACTAACGTACCTTGTCAGATTTTACGAGATCTATAGTTCTACAATAGTTCTATAAAGAGTTCTGCCTTGTAAAGCCAAAGAAATTAGTTATAACTAAATAAACAATAATTAACACAAATACGTCAACTAAGAGTTGAGACGCAGATCGAAATTTCGGAGTTCTGGCTCTTCTGAAATAATTCTCGTGTAGTGTCGAACATATTGAAGCGTTTCCCGAAGAGTTCTATACAGCAACGATAATCGGTAATTAATTAAAAAATCAAAACTGCCCGTAAACCCGCTTCAAGACAGATACATGACGCTGTGCGGTTTTAGAGAGTTCTGTGCAATAAACAATATTTCTCGCGTAGTTCTGAATGTACTTAATCATTTTCCAAACAATTCTGACTCTAGATATTACTAATTATTCCTTAAAAAACCTTCATCACCCGCGAAAGACACATTTACGGATATATGGGTGAGACGCTGGCCGATTTTCAGGAGTTCTGTGCATTGAAAAATATTTCTCGTGTAGTCCTGAATGTATTTAATCATATTCCAAAGAGTTCTGACTCTAGATATTATTAATTATTCAAAAAAAAAAAAAATATCACCCGAGAAAGACGCATTTACGGACATATGGGTGAGACGCTGGCCGATTTTGAAGAGTTCTGTGCATTAAAAAATATTTCTCGTGTAGTTCTGAATGTATTGAATCATATTCCAAAGAGTTCTGTCTCTAGATATTATTAATTATTCCTTAAAAAAAATTATCACCCGAGAAAGACGCATTTACGGACATATGGGTGAGACGCTTTCCGATTTTAAAGAGTTCTGTGCGTTAAAAAATATTTCTCGTGTAGTACTGAATGTATTTAATCATATTCCAAAGAGTTCTGACTCTAGATATTATTAATTATTCGTTAAAAAAAATTATCACCCGAGAAAGACGCATTTACGGACATATATGTGAGACGCTGGCCGATTCTCAAGAGTTCTGTGAATTAAAAAATATTTCTCGTGTAGTTCTGGACGTATTTAATCACTTTCCAAAGAGTTCTGATTGCAAACATTATTAATTATTTCTTTAGCAAAATTTATCACCCGAGGCAGACACTTTTACGGACATATGTCTGAGACGCTGGGCGATTTTGAAGAGTTCTGTGCATTAAAAAATATTTCTCGTGTAGTACTGAATGTATTTAATCATATTCCAAAAAGTTCTGACTCTAGATATTACTAATTATTCCTTAAAAAAAAATTATCACCCGAGAACAACGCATTTGCGGATATATAGGTGAGACGCTGGCCGATTCTCAAGAGTTCTGTTAATTAAAAAATATTTCTCGTATAGTGTGTTCTTATAAAAGCTACAAATATTCAAATTTTAAGCAATTTTTATTTGAAACATTCTTTCGAAATATGTTTAAGTTTAAGTATAAGAAAGTTTAGGGTGGACCACCGCAGATTTTTATTTGTTGTGTAAAACTGAATTTCGGGTTCGAAAATTTCGAGCGGTAAAAAAATTACAGTCGTTTTCCTGGGTGTGTTTTTGTAGACAGCGTTCGTGGTACCAGACGTGCCTCTGCCATTTCTTATCTGATAAGAAAAAAATATTTCTTTCCTCAATTTTTTAGCAGATGAACTCGTACTCATTTCCTGTTTTACCGCTTGGAATATGATTCAATACATTCAGAACTACACGAGAAATATTTTTTAATGTACAGAACTCTTTAAAATCGGCCAGCGTCTCACCCATATGTCCGTAAATGCGTCTTTCTCGGGTGATTATTTTTTTTAAGGAATAATTAATAATATCTAGAGTCAGAACTCTTTGGAATATGATTCAATACACTCAGAACTACACGAGAAATATTTTTTAATGCACAGAACTCTTCAAAATCGGCCAACGTGTCACCCATATGTCCGTAAGTGCGTCTTTCTCGGGTGATAATTTTTTTTAAGGAATAATTAGTAATATCTATAGTTAGAACTCTTTGGAATATGATTAAATACATTCAGAACTACACGAGAAATATTTTTCAATGCACAGAATTCTTGAAAATCGGCCAGCGTCTCACCCATATAACCGTAAATGCGTCTTTCTCGGGTGATAAATTTTTTTTAAGGAATTATTAGTAATATCTAGAGTGAGAACTCTCTGGAATATGATTAAATACATTCAGAACTACACGAGAAATATTTTTTAATGCACAGAACTCTTGAAAGTCGACCAGCGTCTCACTTATATATCGGTAAATGCGTCTTTTTCGTGTGATAAATTTTTTTAAAGGAATAATTAGTAATATCTAGAGTCAGAACTATTTGGAATATGATTCAATACATTCAGAACTACACGAGAAATATTTTTTAATGCACAGAACTCTTCAAAATCGGCCAGCGTCTCACCCATATGTCCGTAAATGCGTC
Source organism: Geotrupes spiniger (assembly GCA_959613385.1). Taxonomy (NCBI): domain Eukaryota; kingdom Metazoa; phylum Arthropoda; class Insecta; order Coleoptera; family Geotrupidae; genus Geotrupes; species Geotrupes spiniger. The sequence goes on along the minus strand of OY390731.1, from coordinate 42,607,468 downwards.
TTTCTCGGGTAATAATTTTTTTTAAGGAATAATTAATAATATCTAGAGTCAGAACTCTTTGGAATATGATTAAATACATTCAGTACTACACGAGAAATATTTTTTAATGCACAGAACTCTTCAAAATCGACCAGCGTCTCAGACATATGTCCGTAAAAGTGTCTGCCTCGGGTGATACATTTTGCTAAAGAAATAATTAATAATGTTTGCAATCAGAACTCTTTGGAAAGTGATTAAATACGTCCAGAACTACACGAGAAATATTTTTTAATTCACAGAACTCTTGAGAATCGGCCAGCGTCTCACCCATATGTCCGTAAATGTGTCTTTCGCGGGTGATAAAGGTTTTTTAAGGAATAATTAGTAATATCTAGAGTCAGAATTGTTTGGAAAATGATTAAGTACATTCAGAACTACGCGAGAAATATTGTTTATTGCACAGAACTCTCTAAAACCGTACAGCGTCCTGTATCTGTCTTGAAGCGGGTTTACGGGCAGTTTTGATTTTTTAATTAATTACCGATTATCGTTGCTGTATAGAACTCTTCGGGACTGTTCGACACTACACGAGAATTATTTTAGAAGAGCCAGAACTCCGAAATTTCGATCTGCGTCTCAACTCTTAGTTGACGTATTTGTGTTAATTATTGTTTATTTAGTTATAACTAATTTCTTTGGCTTTATAAGGCAGAACTCTTTATAGAACTATTGTAGAACTATAGATCTCGTAAAATCTGACAAGATACGTTAGTCGAAAATCGTGTAGGACAAAGTGAGACGCAGCGTGAAGTTGGCGTCTCACTTTGCACTAAGCGATTTTTTCGCTTTAATGACCAGAACTATGTGTGTAAACTATCAGGAACTCTAGAACTATTAAAAAGGAAGCCAGAACTATCAATAATTAATGAGTTTCCACGAAATGATACGCCAGCTTCACACACACCTCTGGTAGCATTTAAAACCCTTTTGCATTTGATTTTCGAAATGCAATACTTAACATGGTGGTACAATGTTATTTTTATGTTTGCATGTCTCTGATTACTCTTGATCTTGTTAGAGCACTCCAAAAACTAAAGAATAGTCGTAAAATGGGTCATGGACTGCAATCCCTAGTTTCTTATATTTGAAATGTGTCTTTTTACAGTAATAGAATGCCCACTTGCGAAGATCAACATGATTTTATGAACAAGAGATCAGTTGTACCGAATCTTGCTGTATTAATTAAGTTTCTTTCTGAGAATTTTGATATCAATACACAGATTGGTGTAATCTATACAGACAAGCGATTGATACCATTGGTCGTTTTATTATCTTATTTAATTTGGGGTAGATTGGTTACTCCGCGAGGCTGGTATTTTTTTAGTATGAATAGAAAGCAGTATGCAGCACATAAGGGCGTACATCTAAATTATTTACACCGATGTGTGGTATTTCCCAAGGTAGCAACTTGGGTTATTGATTCTCATATTCATAAATGATCTATGCTACCAGCTTCAATGTAATAAACTGTTTTTTATAGATGATCACAAGCTATTTGCACAACTGAAAGCGATTGATGACTGTATATATCTGCAGCAGCAATTGAATATATTGTTGTCTTGGTGTTCCAATAATAAATTAAGTCTGAACCACCCTGTGGTAATTTCCATATTAAGTTGGTCGGATATTGTATGATTATTATTTTGAAGATAATCAACTGCGACGTTGTTCATCTATTACGGATTAGGCCGTTGCATTCGATGCTAGATTAACATTCGCCGAACACGTAATTAATACTACCTTGTTATATGTGTCCCTTCGTTCGGTCTAAACTGGAATATGCTTCGACAGTTTGGGCTCAGATATATGGCAATCAAGCGGATATGCTTTAAAAGGTAAAGATGAGTTTCTTGAAATATCTTCACTTCAAGCAGTGCGGAACTTTCTGCTCAGGAAATTAATTCTCTGTGACTGCCAAACTGATTTTTCCATTTTCTTTATATCTGTATTGCTAAATCTTCACTTGAATTTGGTAATTTGGGTTCAGATTGATTTGTTTTTTGTATTAGGATATCATGAAAATACAATTCAATTTAAGAATATCGCACACCAGTTAGTATTGGAGAATTGAAGAAAGATGTAGTATACTATAACGATATTCTGCTATGTGTAATACTTAGGCGAATACGAGTATTCTGTGTTCTGCAATAAGCATTAATATACATCAGAAATGTTTTCACCATACAAGATGTTCTTTCAACGACCATAGTTACTTATTCCTTTCATTGGACAAGTTATTGTACTCATACCAATAACGATTTGCTCATGGACAGTTGCATCGGTATTAACTATTTTTTTGATTCCAACTGAATGCTTCATAATTGCTATTTTTTGACCCGTCGTTGTACTAAATAAAATGTCTTATTATTGTAAAATTTGAATGTTGATATTGTACGATTAATTGGTGGACATTTAAATATATTTCGTGATGTAACAACATTCTTGAAATTGTATTTATTATGTACTGCTGATCGCGCAGCTTGTAATCTCAAAAAACAAATATATGTAAAGTTGCTTATTTTAATATCATTTTTTGAAAATTAAAGATTTGAGCATTGCTATCCAACAAATAATTAAATACCTTCAAATTGTTTAACGTAATGGGTTAGAGTGGTATTGCTTTAAGTTTCCTTAGAACAATATCACATAGAAATATGGAAAGATTTGGAAATATATAATTAAGGTGTAAATTAAGAAAAGGAATTTAACAGAGCTATGAAACATGCCGTAGGCTTTCCGTTGCCCCTAATGAAATACCACAACACGACAAGCGTGTCATTTTTTCGTTCGCTGTGTCTTTATAGCGCGTTTAACATTTTCGTGGCGTATGAGCGATGTAATTCGCACTGGCTTTAAAACTGTATATAATAAGCTATAATATCTACATAAGGGTCACCTGTAAAAATCATATTCATGATAACAAACACCAGTAGTGGTTCTTATTAAATAAAATATAAAAACATACAAATAATAAATCATTTAGACAAAAACCTTGCTGTAGCACGGTTGTTATTATTATTGTTAATTAAACCAAAAAAAAAAAACAACAACAAATTAGTATACAAACCATTAATTAGCATCTGAAATGAGTCTTTCAAAATTTCGTCATAAGCGCTTCACACAGGGCCATTATTCACCAAATCAACAACATGACATTTTTACTGTTTAAATCATTAAATCTAATGTAACGTATTACTCTAGCTCTTATTTGTATTTTTTCCACACTATATGCGGAGTCCTATAAATGATTTATTCGTTTTAAAAATTCCACAACTTTAATTTGAAAATTGGTTGAAAACAACTTATTACATGGGGCCCGAGTTTGGGGAACGTCAGCGAAAAATATATTGTGGACGTAATCTTGTAATTAAGCTTAGATACATGGACTTCTGCGTACACAGTGTTGAATAAGATTAGGAGCGCCACAGTGCGAAAAAAGCATGGAAGATGCAATAGGTACTTATGCTGGGGAGGTTGAGAAAGTGACATATATATATGTGCATGAGAGGAGACCAAATTTCTTGCACTTTCTTGGGAGTGATGGTTAGGATGATGTGTAATTTAGAAGAATATAATGACAAGGAGCATATCAAATAAAATTGGATCGCTGTCTAGAAATAATTCAAATTGAGATGGTCAAAATGATTCAATGTTTCATGATCGTTACTAAATAATTAGATTTGACGATTCGCGCTGTAATAAGGTGCCTTAAATGTTTGATTTGGAATTAAATGCCCCAAAACACTCGCTGAACACCATGCCTAGAAATCCCATTTACCCCTACCTTTCGATTCTATAAACATATCCCATATAGTAGTACCTTTAAATTTCGTCAGGGTCTCTTCGTATCCTCGGGTCTCCCCCGTCTTCCGGTATTTGCCTTGGGGGGCGCCATCCCTGAGTGCCTCCCTGGGATCGAACCCCAGCCTGTCCTTATAGTACGCTTGTGTCGAAGACATGTTCACACTACACACTTGTGTCCAAAACTTTGTCAAGTAAGTACTTGTTTATCACTTATTGTCTATTTATTTATCTTACACTTAAAAGGACAAATGTAACTTCGCCAAAGAGTCACAGATGAGGTTTGAATGTCACCTTTCGCTTCGTTAAAAAACAGCTTGAGCTTTGAGGAATGTATTGTTGTCGTTGGTTCGTTCGTTTCGATGTAGTCGGGTACACGTGTCACTGTTATGCGAAACGAGGAAAAGAAATAATGAAGCGAAAATCGAAAAATGTTCGTTAAATTCTGTGTTTTGATCGCTTAAATATGTATGTAATTAAATTTGACCATTATTAATTCAAATATTACACCTTTCACTTTCAATACGTTATATACGTACGACTAATGTTTAATTCTTTAAATGATTTTATTGTTTATATATACATTCCACATAATTATAATATATATTTTAGCTACGAAACTAAATGTAATTGCTGGCTTCTAATAGTTATTTAAGAAAAAAGGATCGAGAACTAGTACACGGTAGCAAAGGGAAGAGAAACCTGTTTCCTCCAGGGTTTTTCTATCTAACAAATTTGAAACAAAAACTCCAAATTTATTCTTGAAAGTCAAAACATCGCCGAAAACTTTTCCAGTCGGCAATGTGTCTAGGGTAAATGAGTGAAACTAATAAACAAATTAAAGTGACTTTAAAATGTCATTCATGTTGACAATAATACCTTGAATGCGTTAAAAATACTGGTTTAAATTTTTATTATCTGACACGTACTGCTATGAATATAAAGATTGTAAACAATAATACAGTCCGAATCTATTTGTAATACTAATGTTTTGAAGTAACAGTCAGTTACTTCAAAAGTTTTTGAGGGAAAGAAATTCACATTGTGAGATGTTTGGGTTTGACGTCTTTTCTCAGTAGATATTTTGAATTTCAAACCTTGCATTTGTGCCCCACCCCACAGCTTCTACTTATTTAGTTGTAGTACTTTAATGTTTTCCTTGTCCTTATTATTTTTTATATTATGATATTCTTTGTTGATTTTTCGTGCAGCTTTCTTTTATTATTCTTCTAGTTTCTTTCGTTTAAATTTGTTGCGTGTATCTACATCCGCTTCGCTTAATTTGTGGGAAAGCTTACTTTTTACTTATTTTAGCGTACGAAAAAATAGTGTGTTTTGACGGAAAAGTTTACAGATGAAGTTATTATTGGTCGTTATGATTATTAAGGCCAGATAGTATTATTTATTGATTTAATAATACCTTCATCTTCACGAGTAAATTTGATGTTCGAGCGACACATATTTATATAACTTGCCTAAAAGTAATTTTTGTGTGGCTTTGCATCGTTAATTTTTCAAACTAGATTTTTTAACATTTTAATCTAAACAGAGATCAATTGAATTAGTCGCAGCTGATTAAACGTTTTTAAGTTTTTTTGCATCAAAAAATAAATTTGTTATCTTCGAGAACAGTATTTAAAAAATACATTAATTATTATTAATCATTATAATTTTAAAAAAATTTGAATATTGATAATTTTAGGGGGGGGGGCATTTTCAACATACCAGTAAATGTGCTTACTACGTTACAATGCATGTGATTATCATTACACTGATGTTTAATATTTTCCATAAATGGTATTTGTGCTACGGATCTTTACTGAGTCATTCATTACTGATTAAACGTAACCGCCTTGCAAATGCAAACTAAATTCCACGTATCGAAAATTCAAATCGCTCATCAGAAATGTGCACGGCGACGATGATGTAAGGCGATATTAATAAAACATGTCGGTAATGCAATACGATGGTATTCAAGAGCAATACGGCGGTATTCAATACCGCGACGATTAAATGATAGAAATGATAGAATTGGTAAACGACACCGAAATGATTCAAATTCCAAAACAATAGCAAGGAAAGAACTCGCAGCTAAAATGCGTTGCAATATTGATTTAAAAATTGTAAGTTATAATGAACATTTAATTTAAATCCTGCATAGCGATGAATAAATAATTATTGTGCACCTGTACTATAACAATTTTATTTATTTCATTAATTAAAAATATGCCATAATTTCACAGCATTAAAAAGTTTTAAATGAAATAAACCATTGCGTTTTATAAATTTGGATATAACGATAATTGCATCAATATATCGACTTTATCGATACATTATCGACTTTATCGATTGAGTTGAAGCCAACAGATAAGCATTCCTCAAAGGTGATGTCTTGCAGCACTTACGCAACAAAAACGCGGAAAACATGCACTACACACACGTTTTACGAACACGACGGATTTTTGTTTACCGACTGCGAGACGTTTGAAGAGGTGCGCGCGCGACAATCGACGGACAACTGACTGACAATCGGAACTATCGCGGAGTCACGTTAGCGTATGGGGAGGTCGCGTTTGACCACATATGGCCCACATCTCGATGGTCGTAGGCCGATAGCATGTTCGTAGGTGCGAGTTTCCAGTGGGCCGTTTCGTCACTTTAAATCGCCCAGCACGATGACGACGTACCGCGCTATTTCCCGATCGGGGCGCGCTCTTTTCAGAGAAAGACCAAATATTTCCATGTATTTGAGAAAGTAGTAAAGTCAATACAAGCGCTTGTAAGATTGTGAACAACTGGAGACCAGGTCCGTATCTTATCTAGCATGGTTAGTAGTCACAGACAAGATTTTAGCGAATGCTAAGGAAGTATAGATTTATTACGAATAATAATACCACAAAGTTAATGAAACTAAGTTTATTGTGCGAAGTGGGAATACCAACAGAGACAGTTTGCACTGTTTCCATCACTTCCTACTCAATGTTTTACGCCAATCAAATACTGAACTTCTTGAAAGACATTTTCACCAATTTATGTATGTAGCGGTTTAGCAAAAAAAATCGCTATGTAACTACATCACTTAACGATATGGTCGACACTCACTGTCAAGTGTCTTGATTATTATGAAGTAAATTTGCATACTATCCATTATTATAAGTTTAAAGTTTTAAAGTGTTTAAATTTTATGAAAGTGCAAAAGAGGTTATTAAAATGAATGCAACACGAGGGGTTCAAATGGGCTGAAATGGTAGAAATATGTGGAATATAGGCTACTGAACGAGGCACACTAACCGACGGAGATAACTACTAAATTGTGATTCACTTCGTGGACTACGGGCACACGTACCAACTGCCCCTCGTGCCCGATGACCTGTAGAACCAAGATGTAGATGACCAAGGAAGGACATCGACTGGTTCGGATTTACTCGTAAATATTAAAATATTGCTAGAAATATAATGACGGTTTATAACTGCAGATTTTTTGTTATTATTACTGTTTCGTTTTTTTTTAATTTCTTTGTCAATCATTTTATTTTTAGTTATATTCGTGCTGTGTTTATGTTGGGATTGATACGAAGAAGATTTCATATGTAATCTATCTCGTCATGAAAAGCATGAGAACATCACACGTCTCCTCTGTTTCCTATACCGTCAGAAAAAACGAAATGAGGAGAAAACAGGGGGGAGGGTGAAGATGGAGAAAGAAAACTTGGAAGGAAGCAAAGGCGCAGAAAATCACAGTTAAAATCAGGAAGTTAAAGTACAAGATAACATACAAGGAGATGTGTTTATGTATGGAAAGCAAATACTCGACAGGATGGAGAATGGAAGGAGAAAAGAGAGAAATTCCACAAGTGAAGACAAAGAGAATAAATGATAGATGACGAGTATAGCAGATGTAATTACGCGGAAAAGAGTTCGACGGATGAAAATACTGGATGTAAAAGATGAAAAGACATTCGTATGAGATTGGAAGTGGGTTACAAAATATTGCGGAAAATAAAGAGATTCGAGAGGGATGAAATGAATGGAATCGAATGAAACAAAAAGTAAGGAAAAGAAAGTTAGGCGTACCAAGGCGGAGACCTGAAGAAGAGAACTGTGGGCGATGCAGCTAAAATGTAGCGAAAAATACGTAGCATTTATGTTGCAGAACTTTTTCTATTAAAATATGTTTTTAATGTTTTTTTTCTCTAATAATACATACAATAAAACTGCGCTAGCTATAGACATTAGAATGGATGCATTTGAAGGAAGATGCAAAGAATAAAAATAATTTCAGGTGTTAATTTCTTTGTCTTTAACCTTTTCTCAGCACAGATTGATCGTAGCTGCCAATATTATCTATCTTCCCTGGTGCTCTAGACCATTTTTTTGCTTCGTTTGATGCATGCATTTTTACCATTTGACGGTTGGACGACCTCGTTTTCTATTTCCTCGTCGGGGCCACTGTAGGATTTTCGTAGGCAACATTTCTTAGGCAAATTAGAGCTTTGTTCTCCAATCATTTTGTAATTGATTCTTTCTATTTCTTCGTGATTTTCGTTGCCGAGGTTTTTATTCCAGATAGTCCCTGCACTTTTTTCTTTTCTGACTTTTTCCTATAACTCGTCTTCCACTTCTGCACGTGTTAATTGATGCACTATTTAAAATTACATAAGAATAAAAAATCACCACAAATGAAAACTACTGTACCTAAATCAACAAAGAATGCAATTCTACTTAATTTTCAGTATTAGTTGAACGGTTTTTATGTAAAAAAAAATATATATATATTCAGGTTTTTGTACTATTAGTTAGATTTTAAGTTGATTTAACTGCTAAAAACTGTTTTCTGCTTCCAAGAATTTAACCTTTTCGCATGAAGAACTTTTCTTAAATTTTGAATTGATTTACGTCAAATATAATTAATTGTAGAATCAAATGGGCAACAATTTTTATGTAAATATATATATATATATATATATATATATATATATATATATATATATATATATATATATATATATATATATTCAGGTTTTTGTATTATTAGTTAGATTTTAAGTTGATTTAACTGCTAAAAATGTAAGTAGTGTAATGTAGCAATTAGAGTCATGAAAATTTATAGCACAAATATTTGCCATGTATTGAATTTAATTGTTTTATTGCAAAAGAACAATCGTCTAATGTATAATTAATTTGTGTATGTAATTTGTATACAAGTTTTGACAAATCGACCCCATTTCTGTATTTCAGTATTGTGTTGAAAATATAAGTAAGGAACTATTATCACACTTTATTTTGCAGTTAATTGGTATCTGAATTTCCAGCTGTAATTATTTATTAATTTGCTCCATATAAATTCCAATTCCGTTACTAATTATATACAGATGATTTTATCATCGAAATAAATGTGCCCGCAACGTATATAAATAATATTTTAGTAAAGTTTCAAAATAATCGACTACAGCCTGTTTTACTGTTTGACTGCACATGAGGGCTATGTGCTGTCAATCTTGGTCACTTGAAATAGTCACATGTGGGTGTCTGAAATCAATATAGCTGGAATCATGAACAATTTTGGCCTTTATGTGATTTATGTGGTGCAACAAAACTGTTTTCTGCTTCCAAAAATTTAACCATTTCATATGAAGAACTTTTTTTTAATTTTGAATTGATTTACATCAAATATAATTAATTGTAGAATCAAATGGGCAATATATCTTCTACGTCCAAGAAATGTACGGCTGATAGCTGGTTCTGGCGAACTAACAACAATGGTAATATGGCAATGATAGTTTAATAGCTTGATTAATTGTTATTGTAACACAATTTTGAATGTGTTAGTTTTTCTTGGCCACCGATAACACATAGTTTCATATTGTTCCTAATGTAATTGTATTAAATTTCTATTCACGTTGTCTGTATCTAATGATTGATGATCATCCATATTTCTAATATTTATAATTTGGCACAAGTGTCAAAATAGTAGTAATCCCTAAAAAAATAATAGAAAAGGCGACCTCGCACCCACGCTAGGAATGCTATTGGAAGGCCACTGTCATTAGACGCAACATATTTATCTGTCTCCCTAATCTTGAGCGTAAGCCCGCATATAGTTTTCGGTTACAATTTTAGTCTTTAGTTTAGTAACAACTTTTCTCGCTGTGGAAGCCAAGTTGACGAATCGGCCGGTCCACGATAAGGTGACCTTTCGGCCAGTTACTACTTGTTTTGACTACAAAATTAAAGTGATTCTGATAAGTAAATAATTCATTAATGATTTGTATTTTTAAGAGATGCTTTTTAACAGATATGTGTTTCTTTAAAATTTTACTTCAATAACAAAAAAAATTAAATAATGGTGATCAATAAAAATACTATTAATAATGTATTGGTCACTGTAGTGCAAATATGTTTTGTTTTTACCTGAAACATTTTTTGCGCAACGGTACCAAACATCAATAAGGTTAGAATGAAAAAAATCTATCTAATGATAATAATGTTATTTATGAAAATATGGTTTTATCGCCAGTTCACCTCCTTGCGTTAAATAGAGCAGTTTGATTGGTTGTTATTTGTATGAATGAAATAATCATGAATTCACAACTTTCATGACTATCCCTAACAAAAATAGTTTAAACGTTTACTTGAAAAGTTTCTTCGAAAAGTATTCTTGTTTGCTAGAAGTTTAATAGAAATTTAAGTATAAGAAAGTTCAGTGCAGATTTTTTTAAAGGACTTAAAACTTGCTTCTTTATGCGTGGTCGTTACGTGACTCAATTACTTGCCATATTTATATATTACGAATGTAATTTTTCAAGAAATAAAAAACATCAAATATTACCAGAATATTTACTAATATTAAGTTATATGCGAAATACAATTTGGGCTTATTTCACAAAATGAAACGTGAATACAATTCCTTGCCTCTTATGGGCCATTATGCCAGCGAATGGAACATACGAATGCATATAAATCCGGGCTCTAGTTATTACCCGACATTGATACACTGCTGTTGTTACAAGATACAGAAACATTAATGCGGTTATTGTATAACACGACTGCGATTTCGCGTTTATTTATGTCTCTTATTGCCACACCTTCGATGCGACTTATGAGGCGCCGTATATGGAGACAAGTTCGAGACGTCGCGCTCCGGACAGATATTAATCGTGCAATTTCACTTTTTGCAAGGTCGGATGTACGCTGACAAAACATCTGCTTCCAATGGCGAATGTGGTGCATCGGGGGTAGGAATGGCTCTTATATTCCAGATTATAATCAAATTACAACATCAATCAATTACAACATTGCAATGAAAAATGTTTAATATTCGCATTAAGTAAATGATTTTTAAAATCTAGTAAGGTATCGTGAAAAATATGACTACAATATATACTGGTAAACCTTTCTATTGAGTATTTTTTTTACAATAAATAGTATGGAACGTCCACCAGTTAAGCGCGTGCGTATGACGTCAATAACTTTCACACGGAAAAACCTACAATTATGTGTTATAGCAACATACCGGTCTTCAGGAATTACTAAGATATTACGGAGAGAAATATATTTCCCATATGTGAGATCTTTGGTAAGGCAGAAGTTCTGATCGAGGGGCAAGAGGCACAATACACATACTTTCGATTAGAAAAAATGCAGTCTTCCGAAAAACAAATCATAAAATGTATCAAATTCATCAATGAAAGAGAAACTTTCCTTGTACTATTACAAAGTAGATGTGGGACAATATACCGAATTACCAAAATTGGCGAATGTCCTAACTTAATTTATACAGGGAAGTATATTTAATATTCTATAGTTTCTAGGTACATTGTTTTGTTGATAAAATCATGCTACAACGAAACGGCGTATATTGAAGTCATATGTTGTAATGGGTTGGTATTTGCCTTCGAAAATCGTTTCGACTTTTATTAGTGTACGAGTATAGTGGTGCGAACTAAGTAAAGCAAGTCTTATGCATGACTAGTCCGTTTGTGGTAGTTTTTCCAATGATTCACTGTGCAGTCCGTGATTTGAAATTTACAATTCTGAAAATTTTCAAGTTTACAAAATTGTGACATATCGAGTTTTCATCACCTTTTTAAATATGTTTACAATTGTTGATTTTCTTTTAATTTCTGTATTTGATTTTTCAATTTTTTTTAAATAATTTTTACATTTTTATGTTTTGACATTTTTTAAGTATTTTCAGATTTTTCTTAATTTTGATTTTTTTCACGTTTGATTTTTGTCACTTTTATTTAAGTATTTAATGTATTTTGGGAGTTTTTAACGTTTTCTTTTTTTTTACTTTCGAAATTACGCCATTTTCACAATTTTTGGCATTTTAGCATTTCTTCGATTTTTTATTAATACTAATAATATTTTTTTTTAGAATTCTTCATGACGTTTTTTACTTACTTTTTTTGAACAATTAAATTTTGTTACACTTGTTAAACAAATTTGTATTTTAACGTTTTTTTATTGTTGCATGTTTTTAATTTTTTCATATTGTTGTTTGTTGTTGTTTTTGAAATTTGGCTTCTTTTAATTTTTGCCTTTTTACAACTTACAAAGTTTTGTTGCATTTTTTGATATTTCTCATCTATTATCTATATGCTAACAAAATCTATGCCATAATTAATTAATTGAATTTTAGTCCTTTTTGTTTTTTTTTTCTATTATTTAACCTTTGACGTAGCCTTATCTCTAATGTGTCAAGTTAATAGTTTGAATGCTGCAATTTGAAGTTTGACACTTTTGACCTCAAGCGAATTTACTCACAATACTACCAACACTATTACGATTAAAATTCTTTGTGTTTTGTGTGAACACAACCCAATCCAAGTTCACGGGTTGGGTTGGGTTGGTCTGGGTTGGGTGAAAAGTAAAAATTACCTAACTTCTTTTTTTAAATATTAAAGTGGATTGACCTATCAGAAACCGTAAAACACGCGACAATTAAGCTGGTTAAAATTTACGAAATTGTAAAAAAAATTAAATTTCGAAAAATGGTAAATGTTATAAAGCTGTGAATAAAGTAAAAAATACTCAAAATGTAAAAATTTTCGTAAATATAAAAATGATCTAAACCTTAAAAATGCAACGATAAAGTTGATTTTGTAAAAAAAAAAACATAAAAACTGCCATAAAATTAACAAAACTGACAAAAATGTCAAGGTCGTTCAAATTTATAAAATTGTCCAAAAATATATCTGAACTTCACAAAATGTCAAACTTCAAATATCACATATGTCGAAAAAATTAAACACGTCAAACTTTACGAAATTAAACTTTAATAACTGGCAAAAGTTATGTTTTCAAATCCGCGAATAATAATGTAAAAACGTAGTTGTTAAAAGTTAAGTTAAATTCAGACGATTTTTAGTAAACTTAACGTACTGTGGTTGTTTCAGTTCATCATACCCAATAGTGTGGATCGTTATTGTCATATATATGAAACATACATGCATCATGAGATGAGGATGTATTACCTCTGGACAACTATAATCTGTCCGGAAAACAGATATCAAGAAGCCACGCCTCTGAAATTTAAGAGCGAAAAAAGGAAGTTTCACACGCAACGTACAAATTAATAAAACGAGAGAAGGCAATGACCAATGCCGAATTTCGCAGTTGTATGTTGTGTTGTGGGATTCAGAAAATTCACCAATACGCAAATTCTATTAAAATATTCCATGTGTAGGGGCTTCTTGATATCTATTCGCCGGACAGAGTATATATAATATCTTAAACAATAATTAATAAAGAGTTGAAAAATCTGAAAATAATCGTAAAAAGCGATAAAATCATAAAAAAATCACAAAGTTATCAAATATCGAAAAATAATAAAATGTCAGGTGTGTGTAAATAAGTATTATTATTAAACAAGTACATCCCATAATTGTATAATTACATAAAGTTAGATTAATTAAATTGACTGTCAAAAGCGATTTTAAATATTACACACTTATTTGATGCACCGAATTTTTGACGTTTTACTGACTGATCGCCGCGTTCAGAAACGTGAAGAAATCGCGAGAACCAATCGCAAGACCGGGTTGCACGTTTTTAATTGCCATATAATTTGAAATAGCGCGCATTGGGCTTTAGCTCGATCTAAATATGATTAGGATCAATCAAGAGACAAGATTTACCATCCAGGGTTACAGCTCGCCTTAGCAAACATTATAGCTGAGGGGGCGTGGCTAGAGCGGCACTGCTTTTCAACGTACATTTAGGTTAAAAAGTATCTCGGGGGCAAATTTAAAAGGTAGTGTTGCAATAAAGTTTTGTCACAATTTAAAGTTTAATAACGAAATGAAGAAATTAACTATGCCATTACAAAATAAGCATATAAAAAATACATCAAATGTGTCAACTACAGGCTAGTGCAGATTTCATTACCTTTACTTCTGATTCGGAATGTACCAAACCAGTATACTTGAGCGTGATTGGTTGAATATTTTAAATAAAATTGTTGTAGTTCGCATATTTTCCGACTCTTATCTTTGCTAAGCTGTAGTTGTTTATATTTTCTATTCTTTGCTTGTAACCTTCTATTTCAATGTTTCTTATTTTTTTTTTATTTTGGTCAGTATGTCAGTTTATGGGATCTACAAAAAGAACACGGTCTGTATTCGCCAAGAAATCGAAATCTACATTTTGTGCACAAATTAAGAATATTTTACCATCAAAAACTGATTCAACGTGTCACCATGTTTAACAATGACTCAAATTAATACCAATTGTAAAATGGAATATTGACAATCATGAGAAAAAATATAATACATATAAAATAATACCAGTGATTATGCACACAGGTTAGTGACAACGCTGACGTTATTGGCTAAGCTTAGGTGGTGAATTTGAGCCTTCATGAATGTTGGATATTTACTTCACAACTAACCACTGGAACTCTAACAAAAATTCTTGTTGATTAAGCGCGAATTTAAAGCTGAAAACTTGTGTTGATATTTTCCAATTTTTAATTATTAATGAATTTGTGTTAGTTTTGAAATTTACAGTTTTATTAAATTATTTTTAAAACAAATACGTCGGAAAGATGGCAAGCTGGAATGTGACATATTTCTAACCGTTTGTGAATAGTATATTATTCTACAGCACATAATGATGGCTATTACTCATGAGGATCACGTACATGATATGAGCCGTAAATCATCCGAATGAGCCATTATTCACGAGTAATAAACTATAATTTTCTACGACTAATCAATTTTTAATTTGAAAGGTTTGACATGATAGTTACATAAAGTAAAATTTCACAACTAGTTTAATTTAATTTTATTATTAATACCATTTATAGCCGTTTATTTCTTACAGATTTATTAGTACTAATAATTACAATAAAGTTTGAATAATTTGTCAAACTTATTGACGGTTTTGAATTAATATTAATGTTCTGAATTTAACTTTTAATCCCCTCCAAAATCTGTGGTAGCGTACAAATCACTCCACGTTCACCATCTGAATTCATATAACTCGAAGAAAATAAACACTGCACAACATGGTCGGATAAATTAAGCAAAGTCGCAAGTGTTAATGTACCATTAACGTATATTGAAAGGCTACGCGATTTTTAACAGGTCGTGATTTTTATAGATGATTCAATACCCCGTGAGTAATGGCAAAGATTAGTAGCTATTTGTAATGAATGTGTTATTTCACGATCACGAACAAAATGTCTCGGTATCGATAAAGAGTAAGCGTGATAAGAAATTAAAATGTTCGATCATCGAAACAATCGATAATATCGATTTGTAGCGGTGGCGGTACCCAACGGAAATTGAAATGCGGTACTAGCGAATAATAAGGGAAGACATAGATAGACGCCACCACCCTAAAACAGTTCTGAACAAACCGTTTATTAAAAATTTAACAACAGACGGCCAACGTTAAAGTGCTTGTCGCTACAAATTGAAATGAAGCAATGAAGCAACTTAAACTGAAGCATGGTCATTTTTTGAAAAACTAATTATGAAATAGTTACTTTAATTTCAAGAAATGGACTAAGATAGTTAAACGAGCGTTGGAACTAAGTCGTCTCCGATAAAAAACAAACCTAATTTGGAATCACAAATGGCAATTTAAACGAATGAAGTTGGTGACATAATATCTTCCCACAATGGATCAATTAAAAGGATTAACCCACGAGAGATGAGCAAGACAATATTGCTATGGAATCATAAAATCGATGTTTCTTGATCTTAAGACAATGTTAGTTCAAAGATTGTGATATATAAGTTAAGATAAATGTAAATTATGATACAATATACAAAATAAAAACTATTATTATAAAATATTCATGTTATTTTGGTTTGCATTATTTTATATTTTGTACCATAATTAAATTTGCTTCTCTAAATGAGACCACCCGACAAAAAATACTTTAGAAACAATGTCATTAAAACCGATAAAAATTCAACAGAAATTTCACCATTTATATATTTTGATGGAAATAAAATCAATAAAAATCACTTTAGTAAATTATTCGTAATTTCCAGAAAAGGATGAAAAGTCGCCGGCTCATTAGGTTTCCAAGTTTCGTTTCTGTCATTATCATTACATAACCGTATGCTTGTGTGACACATTCAAATCCTTTAAGTAAAGGTTGTCCGAAAATTAACACAAGATTTGAATTAAATGAAGTACATAGGATAGGATTATTTATGGAATAACACATCGTGCAAATGGCATCCACGGCTTTGCTGGCACGTACGCCATCTTTTGTTGAAAGTTTTCACGACCATTCTGCATAAATGTGGCTGAATTTCGTTGATGCAGCTTTTAATTTCCTCCTGCAATGCACGAGTGGTTGTGGGCTTGTTGACATATACCTTTGACTTCAAATACCCCCATAAAAGGAATTCTAATGGTGTTAAATTACATGATCTAGGGGATCAATTCTGACCACCGAAACGAGAGAGTACGCATGTGGTAATTGAATTGTTTCACGGGCTGTATGGCATATTGCCCCGTCTTGTTGAAAACAGATATTGGCCACATCAATATCAACCAATTTCGGCAGAAAGAACCGTGTTGTTATCATGTCGCGATATCGAGCACCAACAACAGTGACTGCTTGGCCAGCCTCCTTTTCAAAAAAGTATGGTCCAATGATGCCTCCAGCCCAAAATCCGGACCAAACAGTGATACATTGTGGATGCATTTGGTTTTCGACAATCACATGTGGGTTCTCCGAACCCCAAACACGGCAATTTTGGCGAGTAACAAAGATATCAATGTGAAAATGTGCTTCATCGCCTAGGATGATTTTGAAAAATCGGCATCCGCTAGTTGATGTTCAATAATCCATTCAACGAACTATCTTCGCTGTGCATGGTTATTAGGCTTTAGTTGTTTTGTTAATTGAATTTTGTAAGCATGGAGACAGATCTTTTGCGAATATACGCTGTATAGAGCTTCTTGAAATTTGTAATTCTTGTCCACGAAGTTAAAACGCTATCCCGACCATATTTTCCACGAAATTTTCGATCTGCGGCTGCCATGATTTAATTTTCATTAATACATAACATTCCGAGAAATAGATATGCAATGAGTCCATACATAGAACAAGAAAACAACCTAAAAAGAAAAGTAAACTTACAACATTGAACAAGAAGATGGTCAGAAGATATTAAAAATAAGCGATTTGGTTGCTCACAAATATAGTTTTATAAGACCACTATAGTTATTCAAATGAAACAATGCGCTTTTTAGTAAAAAAATATTAACGATGCACGTTTTATTAAACGAACTTAAACACTTGAGACGCAAACGTAACCAGTCGTTATTTTGGCATACAATCGCATTAGTTTGGTAAGCTAATTTTAATGAACATCACGTACATCCGCCCATTAATCAACACGAATCTATTATTATCAACACAGCAACTACTACGCAAACAAGCAACGTCTTCGGCACATCTCTAAATCTTTCGATTGGTTCAGATCGTGAGTCGTGCCCACACATTTAGCTACATAGTTCCACCCCAAAACGGCCGACAAAATGATTTATTTGTGGTGGCAGACTACGCGGTATCGTATTTCCTAACTTGCACTTGCAAGAAACACGTGCACGCGTCTTATTTATAAGCGTGTCGGTCGTTTTTCACCGCTAATTACCGAAACGAAACGACTTTTTCCCGATTAGTTTCAACCAAAGGGGAACTGCTTAAGCTACGGAAGGCTATTACGTCGGAAGCAATTGTGACAAAATTTACTATTGGGTAGCGATTCGATTATATAATTACATAGTAATTGTAAAGTATGTAGTGGTTTCTTAATAGTAACACATGAATTGAGCAGTTTATTATATGCAACCAAGAACAGTTCATTATATCTATTATACATTACATTGTGGGTATATTACATTCTATCTTCTTTCGAAATCTCAGCATGGATTTAGGAAAGGTCGTTCAACTGAAACTATTTGCGCGGAATTTGTGCAATGCGTAAATGATAATTTAAACAAAAAATTAAAACTTGCTGCTCTATTTTTTGACTTATCAAAGGCATTTGGTTCAGTGAACCATACATTTTTGATAGATAAAATTAATTGCCTTGGTATTAGTGGTAATATTTATGATTGGATCTTATCGTACCTCACTAATCGCCAACTTATTGTGAAGATTGGTGATGTAAGTTCTAATATGTATGACCAGAAGCTGGGGGTACCTCAAGGTTCAGTGCTGGACCCTTGCTTTTTATTTTGTTCATTAATGATCTGCCTCAATATATCTCAGATGGTACTGTATTTCTATATGCCGACGATACGTCAAGAGTAGTAGCCGTATAATAGTATCGACCAGTTATCTGCCAAATTGCACACAGTTTTGCATAATTTTTTCGGTTGGAGTCAAAAAAATAACTTACTTGTTAACATCGATAAAACAACTTTAGTGGTGTTTAGTCACAAAATAAATAATGCAAATTTTGCTACAAATAAAATCACTTTAAATTGTAACAATCACAACATTTCATGCAGCACATCTTATAAATTTCTAGGCACCTTTATAGATTTTAATTTGGATTGGTCTGTGCATATTAATTTAAAATTTAAATCGTGCATTTTTTGCCATTTGTAATTTAAAGCATAATAGTTTTTTGGACAGAAAATCGTTGATAAATGTCTATTATGCTCTGGCATACTCAATTATTAGTATATTAAATCATAATTTGGGGACAAGCTGTTGATCTGCATCGTATATTTATAATACAAAAAGGAATCATTAGAGTGATTTTTGACGTGGGGTTCATGGAGAGCTGCCGTGATACATTTGTACCTTTGTTTTAAGCGTGACACTGAGTAGAAAATATTGTTCTTGCAATAAAATGTATTGCAGAACATAGACATTGGAAAAATAATTATATCGCAGTTTTGATATTACCGGTTAGCATTGAATCTACTAAGCGCTGCAATAACAGCTTTAATGGGACGTTTCATAACATCCTGCACGCGACGATTAAGAGACCGATTGTTTGCAATGTTACTACTTCAATGACACCACACGACGGACGCAATTTAATTCCACTAATTTACATATCATTTCAAAATATACGAAGCAAATTTAAAATTGCTCTTGTTTAAGTCAAAGCTAATCGTCATTAGGTTTTTCTACGACAAGTCGATCCAATTGATTGTTATTGATAACAATATGTTTTTCATTTACAAGTAACACAGAGCTTAAAAATACCCATAATTATTGAAATTATTTGATGAGACAGATAGTTATAATTGGAATGTTTGGTGACACTTCGTTCGCTACGTTCTAGTAATTTTATTTATTCATTCGGGGCTATTCTCTAAGCCTTCTTTCAATTTGTTAAGTTGTTACAGTTGTCGTTCAATTTTTGTTAGAACCTAACAATTTATTGAAATGTGATATCAATTGATAAATGAGGTTTTGTAACGTGTATTGTTTGTCATTTGGAAATTAAAAAAACTGTATTTTATTCTCAAATAGCGTTAGTGGTAATTTGTAATTATATTTCGCTGTATTAAAAATAGTAAATAAGTAGGTATTTAATATAAAATCGCTTTTGGTTACAATTTTTGTGTTATTTATTAAAGAGATTTTGCGTCATGAATTTGAATGGGGAAATTTTTGTGGCTCTAGTAGATGAGTTAGAAGCAGTAGAAAATAGATATGTGAATTGAATTCATAAAAATAAAAAATAAATATTCTATATATTCTATATCACTTTTTAGAGATGATGTTCCAAGAATGCATAGACGATTGAGGGGCACTAGTGATCCATTCTTGTTGCCAGAGCGAAATTTTTTTGGTATATTTCGACTTACCAGAAAACTGGCACGAGATTTAGTCGATCAATTCCTATATTTATTCGAGTATGTGTATGTGTATATAACGTTTTTTTTGTATTAAAAAAAATCTTTCCAGCATACAATACAATACAATACAGCCGTTGCCTTTCTATGTTCTGTGACATCCTCGTTGCAAATTTTACCGATGTTTGATCAAGTTCCCTGTACAAGAATTTGAAAAGAGATCGATTAAAGCTGAATCAGTAAAACTATGATTTAGAAGAATCTACCAGAACTGAGTTGTTTGTCGTTGTCATTGTATTGTCATTGTATGTCATTATATCCTTCGGACCTGTCCGTTTTCTAAAAACGTATGGAGCATTTCAGTAAGGAAAGTACTGTTATCGTGAATAACTCGAAAAGGCTGCTTCCGATTGTTTTCATGTACAATTTTATATTAAAAATTATAAAAATTACAGAAAATTACCGCGATTGAAACAATTCGCAAGAAAATGTGTCTAATGGTAATTTTTAATATTAAAAATACATGCTTTACTAGTATTTGAAATACGTCTTGCCTGCCAATAATGACAGACAAATGTACAAGTTACTTGACTAATGTAAGGATAAAGCATGGAGATATGCTATAACCGTTAATTAAACGGAAAACGCATTGGTTCATTGGCTACTTTATTGTTTTGTTCATATTGGAACAGGAATGCCAAAAACATGGTTAAAATAAATTTATATATAAATATAATTAATATATTAATATAAATTAATATACTGTGTGGTGCCAAGTGGGACAGTATGAGGACAAATGGTTTTGGTTCTGTAGGATCATTCAGTATAGAACAACATTTAAACAAGATTCCAATATGTACAATTTCCTATAACGCTGACCGGTTGAAAAAAAGGCATGCATACAGTATTATCTTGTCTTAGCGCTGTTAAGACAGTCAATTTGTCATTTTACCTTGTTAAACAGTTTCCAGTCTAGAATAATATTTCGAATACGATTGATTGGATCGAACATTTAATCCGATCGCTCTCTAATTACGAATATTTAATCGAAATGATATGAACGCAGCTATAATTGTGACATCTTTCCAAAACCGAACCTTATTTATTGGTCTATAAACTGAATGTTAAAGATGGCAATAGAGCGAAAGGCAGTGCTGATAAATTTTTAATTCATGTTCTTAATTTATCGGATCACATTTTGGATCTGTTCGATGCTCTGGAATGTTCGCCATATCCTATTTGCTTACAAGCAACAAGAAATATTTTTATTTGTGTAGTTTGCGTTAAATAAATTTCTCGTTTTTGTAAAAAAAACAACGAAAAAAGGTCTTCATAGGAGATAATTTGGTGAGCACGTTTTGGAACGTTGCGACCATATATAACGTCAATCCAATCAAACTCTGATTTTCCTAAAGTTTTCCAGAAAGTTAACGTTAAGGGACATTTAGAAAATGATGCAGCCATGTTCAGTTCAGTTTTAAAGAAATGATGGGGAACAAGAAGTTGCTTCAGATATTGAATAATAATAAGAAGAAAAAGAAATGTTAGAAAATGATTTCGAAATCATACAAACGAGTACATGTTTGTTAGTCTTTTTGTCCCTACAATAGCTATAAGCATCATGTTAGTTGTGTAATTGATGCCATAGATAAAAGCAAAAAAAATATTTTGTTGATTTCGTCGAAAAGCAAACATGTTACATAAAAATTAAAAAAAAGATTAAAGTGTAATACATAACACGCAAATTTTTAGAATTCTTCATGATGTTCAACACTTCCCATTTTTGATTTGATTTTGATTGAATGATTTAAAATGTGTTATTTCGGATTAAATAATCGCTTCTTAGAAAGTATTTTTTGCATCAGAATTCGTTCCATACTACTTTCGCTTCAAAACTTGTCTTCAGGTGTAAAGGCGGATAGCTTTAAAAAAGATAAAGTTTCTAGATCCTAATGAACTTTTGAATTTGCAACATACATTCTTACCTCCGAGTCGCAGCAGAAGTAGTAATTTTTCAGCACGAATAATACAAACGAGGTTTGAAGTCGTAAAATGTACTTTTTTGTTTTTTCCGAGTATACATCCGTTTACACGAAATTATATACATGCTATTTTTACTGACAAACCTATATTTGCCATTATGGTGTATTATACATCTAAAGACAATGACGCAATAAACATAGTAACATTTCAAAATAGTACGACATGTTGCTCAAATGCAATTTATTCGTTGACAAATGTGACTAACAGGAATTAATTATGGATTTTTATTACCGAAAAACCGCCCCTGCTTCTAAAACAAAACGTTATTTTTTTTGTTAATGCATAATGCATCGATATTTACTTGAACCCTGAATTACTAGTACTTATTTTTTTTTAGCATGTGTTAGTCATGTCTTATACTTTCCTCGGCACTCAGGTTTTTCTCTTTGAACATCCTTTATGACATACCGATTTTCAAGCGCAAATAATTGGTAATATTTTGTGTTTTTATTTCCCACAGCAAATCATATTTATGTTAGTTCAGAAACAAAAACAAATATTTAGATTTATTTTGGTTTAGATGATAATTTGCGCCACATATGAATTAATTTTGGCGGTAAATTTGTGATATAGATATATTGATATAAAATATCGTTTCGAAAGTTAATAGAATACAAATAGTACATTAAACTTGGTTAATTAAATTCTTCACCATGCAAACAAAGCAGTAAACGTTCGGCATAATTTGCAACAACGTACGAGTAATGATAGAATTTACAATTCAGCAACTTAAAGAAAATAGTGTTACACTTGCATGTGCACAAAGCAGAGTGCATATTCAGCGTATGTCTATCAAAATTATAATCCTCAACTCGATTGCTTCGTTATAGAAAATACGACTACCAATTCGTATGCCTAAAATATTAAAAATATATTCTTTATATTGTAATTAATACTTTTGTTAAGTGAGGTCCTAATAGAAATGCAAATCTTAAATTTCAGTAAACTTACTATCTCCACATACCTACAGAAGTTTTTCCTAACAACATAAACAAAGTTGCACTGAATGCGAAGTGAAATTTTCTGCCAGACAAGTTCAACGACATCCATTGTATCGCTTTTAAGGCATTAATTATCAATCGAATAAATTAAATCATGTAATTACTCATGAGTGGTCTGAACGAAAGATTTGTCACGATGTCCCATATTACTATTAATATAAAGCCGTGAAAGTGATTGTATTATAACAGGTAAAAAATTACTTGAAGTGTAATGGCTTTTGCCCATCGACTAGTATATTAGCAGAGAACTAGTGAAAAGGAAGAATCTAAAATATACACAGCGTCATTTTCAATGAACTTCCAGCAGGGCCGGCACTTATGATGGCGGGGTCCAGTGGCAAATATCGAACGAGGCCTCAAAGACGAATTACATGTCAAAAGCGAAAAAAAAAAATATAATTTTAGTTAATATCTTTCCTGGAATTCTTTACTAATTATATATAAGTTTTTATAAAATAATATTATGGTTTTATGCCACCATAGAAAAATGCTGTTCAAATAATTTAAAACCGCCCAATGTCCAATAAATGCGTCAATGAATGATTTTTTTATGTAAATAATTTTGTGGTTAGAATGACTTGTATAACTTAGAAAATAAAGTAACAGGTTATGAATCCTCCAGTTTCGTGGTTGTTGTACCAAGTATCAAGTACATGCAATTGTGACACAAATGCAATTGAGGCATTTATTCTAAAAGCAACACATGTCCAAAAAATAAATTGTTGAATAACCAAGAAAAACTGTGTAGCTTACTTTGGGGATTTTATTTTAAAAGAGGTGTTATCGACATGAAAGGTACAATACAGAAACGGTTTTTGTATTTTATTTTTCGTAATTTGACGTAGGAAAAATATATTGAAAAAACAACACATATCCTAAGGGGCAGTCTAAATTCGATTGATTATTCTATTCACCACCGCTACTATTATCGTCACTGATGAGTTCAGCATCTGAACTAGCTTCCTGGACCGCTTGTGTTGGTTGGAGATTGATGTAGAACTCCTTACTAAGAGCATTATTAAGATATTTGGTAAGCTCCTTCAGATCTTTAAACTTCTTTTCACTGATTTGATTTTTACGTTTGGTGGGTATTAGTACTATTTCTCTGGACACTTTTTTTCCTGCAATGCTGTGAAATGTCCACGGACCAAAGTAACGACGTACTAATACTTGGCCAGGGTACCACATACACGGTACATCAGCGCTGGTTTCAGGGAAATTTTTGGTTTAGGAGTTTTAAAAAATAACCTGTTTATGCTTTC
This sequence comes from Geotrupes spiniger, assembly GCA_959613385.1. Classification (NCBI taxonomy): domain Eukaryota; kingdom Metazoa; phylum Arthropoda; class Insecta; order Coleoptera; family Geotrupidae; genus Geotrupes; species Geotrupes spiniger. The sequence goes on along the minus strand of OY390731.1, from coordinate 42,583,026 downwards.
ATCCATTAAAAACCATTGTGTGTCTATTCATTTACTACACTGAAGGGCGATTGCTTAGATCTTGCCTTCCGGATTAGTTCATAATAAGGCTAAAATCACTATCACATGGTAGGTACGAGTGCCCTCGTATTGGATATACATGGGTCACTTGAGAAGCCAACTTTAACACATGCACAAGAACATACGCGAAGCGAATAAAGACGTAGTTCTTGTTCTGGCCAGGACAACCATCGGAAAGGAACCAAAGTTCATCAGTTTCATTATTCAGATGTTCTTTAAGATAATGAAATAACATGGAGGTAACTTCCTTTTGACCACGTTTGGCCATACCTTCATGAAAGGTATAAATATTGTCATATTGGCTTCCAATGTCCTGAATTCCAAACACATAATGTCAAAGTTGTCTGCTGTAAAATATCTTATTTGTAGTTAAATTAGGTAGCGGGAGATTTTGCATAAAATCGAATGCTATGGCACTTATTCTAGGATTGCTTTGACATGTGGCTTTAACTCTTCGTTTAATATCATAAAACGCCTTTGCCTTAGCCTGATGGAGATATCTTGTTCTGATTAGTTCATTTTTCTTGGCTTCATCGACATCCACAAGTTGTGTTTCTGTTTCATCACACAATATACATGTATCACATCTTGGGTAGGAAAACGAAATATTGAATCGCCTACGAAATATGTCATAATACACAAAATATGAAACCGTTGATGTTAGATGAAGCTCTCTAAACATATTGTACATCTTTTTCACATTTAAGTCTGACAGTGGGTAAATTTTCTTTTTGTCTAGTTTTCGTGTGTAACGACTTTGGTGACCTTTGAACGAGGAAATATGCGCCAGTGCGGCTTCCATATCGGAGGAATTCGTTTTTCGTGGCCTATTCTGGTGTTTTCCACGGCCGTCTTTTGGTGAATACCCAGTCATAGCTAGACTATTTCTAATGCGAAGAATTCGATTTTCAGTGACGGCAAAAATACTAAGTAAGGCTTTAGCGCATACCTTCACTTCTCGTCCAGGCAGCCGAATTTTATACTTAAATGATGCTATATGTTGAAAACCTTGTTCATCTTGATGTTCGTCTAGTTCTTCACTATCACTATTATTGTGTGCTGTAAGAGCTGCGCGACTGCGACGTCTTTGAACAGGCATTACTGTGATAATAATAACTCGAAACGCTGTTCTTTTGTTATTAGTTGAAAACAACGGTGACGCTTACATCTGCAAGGAACAATGAAATATTGGAACATCTCCAATCACTACCTATGTTTTTACAAAATTTTACCTCCCATTTCCCTGGCCAAAACTTCCCTGCGATGTGTTGTATGTGCTAATCCACTCACTTTTGATCCTTTTATCATTTCCGACCGGTAAATTTTCCTCGACCGTTTTCGTGGTTTATCGGTTGTCCTGCCTAAAGTAACATAATTCATCCCCCACGACAGTAGAGGTACAAGCTTGAGCATATCCTGCCATTGTTAATCATGTATTTTTGGTGAAAACACACCGGTCGTAATATGAGAAACAAATCCAACAATCACTATTCCACCATTGCAATGGCTACAAGTCGTATGAAAACCTAAAGGGAATTACCTGTTCCGGCATACTAAAACGTCAATAACGTTATAATAAAATTTGAAAGAACGCCTAATCAAAAAATTCTCCACTCTCATTGGAAAATAAGAAAATAATTTGAATAGTTAAATATCGTACTTTTAAAAATTAAACTACACGCAGTTTCGCGGCTTTAATTTTATGAAATTTATTAAATAGAAGCAAAAGTAAACTCTTAAACCGCTTAAATGGATTATAGTATAAAATAGACTCTATTATCATCATAATTGACACCAAATATATCGAATCGATTAAGGGGGGATCCTGCTTTAGGAGGCCTTAAAATAGCGTTTTTGGGGGAATTTTTTTAGGGCAGGAAAAAATGAGCAAGTCTAGTGAACTTTTTACAGCATTTTATTGCATATTTGAGCATTAAAAAAAAATATGTCGAGAGAAAAATATTTAAACGGAACCGATTTTTATGCACATTTGTGCAACACCTTTCAATTGCAATTTACAATCGGTGGGAAAGATGTAGCCCGTAATTTTTGTCTGAAACAAGAAAAACCAAAGAAAATGGCAATTCTCATATATTTTCTTCTATGTGAACTAAAAAAAACCCAAAATTTTGAAATTCAAGATTTTTCTCAGGTTTGAAAATAAATGTGCTCTTTGCAGTAAGAGAAAATCATTTCAACTTGCTAAAAAAGTTGTTTAGAATTTTTTTTTCATTAATCTTTTTAGTTCAAATAGAATAGAATGCTACTGAAGCCAACAAAAGTTGTGTTTCGTTTTGATTGCTTGTCTAGTTTTCTCGCAATCACGCCCACCAATCGTAAAAACGAAAACTCGAGAAAACGCGCTCTAAAGTTTACGATCAGGAAAAATGTTAATTTTCGATTACTTACGGAATATCTCGTTATAATCCTACTATAGCTACGAACTCAAAATATTATTGTTTCGAACGACCGATTGAACTTTTTTCAGTACATAGTTCGGTATTATGTTACTGCGGGGAGGGGCGCGCGTTTCGTTTGTCCGAGCGTTCATGCGTTCGTATATTTTTTGCTCGACACCTCACTGTGTTTAGTGCTGTATCTTTCAAAATATTACGAATTAGCCGCTATAACTTTTTATACATATTCTTAGATATATTAGGCATAGATTTGAGCAATAAAAAACAAATCGATTTTTTGAGCCTTCTAAAGCAGGACCCCCCTTAACCCATACAATCAACTTATATCAATATTTCTCCCACAAACAACAACAACAACAATATATTTTACATTACATAATTACTGCCTCATGTTCGAAGATTGATAGCATCTTTTATTATGCTCTTGCATACCGGTTTCTATGTTTTGCCTTTTGGAACCAACGATGAACCAACGAAAATAATAATTTGAAGTAAACATATGTTCCTACAAGTACTACTTTTAGCTTTATATACTTTAGTTAATTAACTGCTGTGTTTGCATTTATTTTAATTGTATTTGAAACCAAACCCACATCGAGTACAGTTCACTTATGCGTTATTATATTACCATAAACGAACCTTGATAGTCGCTAGTATACTGAACATATTTGCGATCTTCATCTGGTGTTTTTGTTAATTGGCAATGCCCAAAATTACAATAAGTAGGTCACATAACAACACAAAAGTGGACAAACGTATTTAAATGTGACGTATTCCCCATGCGGGTTTCCGTAAATGGAGCGAATTGGACCCGATCTGCGGTTAGTGGGCCGTTATTGAATATTTCGTACCCACGCGAAAGCCAAACAGGTAGGATATATCGGCGGTTGGTGGGTTGATTGCAGTGTTACGTCACTTTTGACTGGCTACCGTGCACCAAAACACAATCTTCGGCGCAAAACAAGGTGTAGCGCAACGCACTTATTCCTGTATGGTAACTAGCAGATCGCGGTTAATGTTACATTGTTACAAATCACCGCGAAGGCGTCGGAATAGCCGCGTTTAATATCTGGTGCGTGGTGTTACGAAAGCTTCACTTTCACCGTAAATGCGCAGCCCACACGGCGTTGACGAAAGGGAAAGACGAATACCTCATGCGGTCATTTAGTTAATTTACGTATTCATTGTCCATCGGACCTTTTTCGGGCATAGAACGGGAAATCATCGTTCGAGAAATTCCACGTAGACATATAATCAACAGAATTTAAAAACTGTCAGCTCTTCAACAATTCCCGGTTAATGTAAGTACGACAAACAAAACATAACATCTTGGACGCGAAATAACCACCGAGTTTAAAGTATATCATAAAATGTTAAAACGTTGTTTTTTGTGCACTAGGTACTTTCTTCGAAAGCAGTAGTAAGTAGGTATTGTTCAACAAAGTTGTAACGTTTGGGCTGGAGTTAAAAAGTAAAAAATGTCAACCACTTCCGCTTAAAATAGAAACGTCAGGATTTTTCGGTTCAACGACAATGGTTGCAGATATATTGTGTCAAATGAAAAGAGTGAAATTACAAAATGTGAACAATACCAGTTAATTTTTTTTGATTAAGTTTGTGTACATATTTAAATACATCTACCATGTATTTACATATGTATGGTTGGATGTATCGTTCCTTAGGTGCAACTACAATGATCGTATGAAGTGTTCCATCCACAAGGTCTACAAATAAAGCAGACTTCAAAGCTTGAAAATGTAAAGTTGATATCCGTAACAATATATCTAGTTTTGCAAATCAAACAGAAAAATCTACAATGGTCCACACTGACATACGTTTCCGACAAACTGGTGCAGTCGCCTTGACAAGCGCATTTTTCGACAGAACTTTAGCTTCAATAGGGAAGGTCAAAACGTGTAGTTTCGTTAAAATCTCGAGTTCGAAGATTCTCATAATTGCTATAATTTTTTACACATAAAGTATAAGAATGTAAAAATAACGTTACTTGCAATTAATTACCTACTCAAACAACGTGTCTATATATCAATTACATTAACTATCTTTAATGAACTGGGAATTGATCTCACGAATGCGATGGCGTGTCCTCTCGAATGCTGCGCCAATGAATCATGAAGAAATATTTCGAAACACTGACTCGATAAAAACGACGTTGTCTTCTTTTAAAACACTCTCGATGCCGACAAATTACGAAGTCGACTAAGTAGAACGTGTCCTGTTATGTCGATAATAAATTCACGGAACTAATGAGCAAGGACGACGCAACGATTTTAATTAAGAAAGCTAACAGCTCAATGAATATGCAATGCAATTATAAAATGCAACCGAGATTTCCCGAAATTGTGTCAGAATTGATATAAATGTACGGAAGTTTTAATTGTGAGTTGAACTGCTTCGTTGAAAAATATTTGGGGAGGCAAGAATATGTAAACAAATGATTGAAACGTTTTTTGGCTAACTTGCAAGTTACATTACGACATTTGATAAACAGTGGGGGGATTTATTGCTTTGGTGGTACTGTAGTTTCCATTTAAAATTTCTACACAAATTAATAAATAACCTACATAAAATTTAGTGTAAAAATTACATTTAAACTTTTTTGAAAAAAAAAACATAAATTTTTCTTAAAAAATGGCATATTTTCATCAAAACAACTAAGTAATTAATAAAAACTTTCTAGTAATATAAGTTTCACAAAACTGAAAACTTAACTAAACTATTTCTTACATAACCACATTATATAACGTTAATTGCGCAAAAGGAAAGAACGTTATCGGTTTTGATAATCACTCTTACATAAATGAAAACATTAAATAAAAGCATCGTGAGTAATATTAGTGTCAAGTGCATAACTTACTTTTCAGACGTATCTTTCTAAAACCGACTAGTCTGATTTTCGAATTCATCCTTCTAGAACTGGAGCCCACAAAAAACTACATACCGTGATGTCGCTTTTCATCGATCGAGTAATTAAGGAAATGGGCGTTTCAAATTTTCTAAGAGGACGCAATTTTTCAATTAAATATAATCAATTCTACATGAACGCTGTCGCTGTTCAAGCCCAGCCCAAGGCCGAGGAGATCATGTAACGAGGATTCGTTTGTATCATAATAACCTATTATATTTGCACCGAAATTCTATGAACTACGTTCACTTTGTACGTCATGTACACGTCAACATTTCTAATCAGTTCAACGCTAAGAATTCAACCAACAATCGGATACCGTTAGGAATCGACGCCGTAAATTCGCACGTACCGTTTGCTGGTCATTATCTTGCGTTGATTACCACCAGAAATCCGTGGTGAATTCGAATCGAGAACTGTATTGTACCGTGTGTTGAATATGTGTTTATATTGTAGACATTCACGTGTTAAAGATATATATATATTGATTCGTTTTACAGTACAAGTGTACATGTAAGTTTTTGAAATGTTTCAGGTGAATTTTATAAATTAAGATAATTTTCGAATTAGATGTACGAGTACCATAAAAGGTATATACCGTCACAAATAATAATAATCATAATAAGACATTTTGGTTATTATATTTGATTAATTTCAATATCAGCATCATTGCTGTTATAGATTGTTATGGTGATGATTGTTAGTGATCAAGGCGAAATAATACAAACCATTCAAAATTATCACGAAGGTAAAAGCAACCATCGTAGTCTATATGAAACGCAAAACGGTTAAAGATATTAATAACTGTGAACAAATAACAAAATATTACAGAAAACTTTTGACATTAGAATTTCCAAATACTACATAATGATAGTGTAACATTGGAAACGACAACATTACCGTTTTAATTTTCAAAACATGCCCAAGCTTATAAACTGGTAACTAAGGTATTGAAGTAGTTAACAATTTAATAAAATACTTCACACATCATGGCTTACCCTAGCAAATAATATCAGATAATGGATTGGAATTTAAAACTATTAGAAATTCACAGGGTAAACATAAATTTTATTAGTTCCCATCATCCAGAATTCAATGGATTGATACAACGGTTCCATTCTACACTAATCTAGCATATCAGATTATTACATAATCAAGTAGAATATGAACTATAGGAATAAAAAAACTAATTAGGCATTATTAGCATTTAATAATTCCATTCGCTCTACTACAAAATTGACACCTTACGAAATATCAGGTCATTTAGAAACAAACTCCCTATCCGATATAGAAATCGATAAAAAATTTATAAATAATTACATATTGAATCATAAGAATGAAATAAAATTATTATATGGAAATTTAAATAATAAATTTCAACAAAAGAATATATCATTAATTAAAGGTAATGAAAATAAAAAAAGACAGAGGAACTCAAAATAAATTTAAAACAGAAACAATAAAAATCATAAACCCTGAATTAAAAACTGCCAAAAGGACACCCAAACATTTTGATGCAATTGAAAATATTTACCTTTCAAATATTAAAAGACCCACAAAGCAAACCTATCAATTTAAAAACCTGCCAGGTTCCTTTCTATGGGACTAAACTATAGTCAATAGTTATACCCCATGATGCTATATTAAATATTTTGTAGGCTATTGAAAATGTTGATACATTTTGTAAATTAAAAACATTGCATCCAAGCATTATAAAACCTATCGATCTATTTCAAGAGTTGTAAAAGATATATTTCCATTACAAAGTTTCCTTTCAAACTAAAGTACGAAGTGGAAAATCGAATAATCTACAAAAATAAATCATTTCCTATCAATATCAATTTATTATGAAAATGAATTTGAACTCTACAAAAACACTTACACTACAAAAACATTTTTGTCATAGCCTACAATTTATTTTATGATTTTTCTATTCATTATGCTTAAAAATAAACGAAAAATACCCATATGCCTTAAAAAGTTTGCTGTGGTAGTATATAACAAAATGTATTTTTAAAAATACCGCTCTCGTTTAAAGCAATGTAATTTGCTTATTGATGTCAAAATAACAGATCAACGAAGTCGGCATGAGACATTCGCTATGTTTTTAACTAAAGATGCGCTTTGTTGGTGTAACGACATGATAGGTTTGTTTGAAACAATTGGGAAGCCCTGTGTTCTCAAAAAGTGGCGTTTATTTATTAACAGTTTGACGAAAAGCTTGAAGCAGTTTTATTATGTAACGGAAATAAATTCCCATCTCTTCCAGTCGCTCATTCTGTACATCTGAAAGAAAACTATGAAAGTGACAAAATTTTACTCGAAGCTTTAAAATATAAAGTATAAGTGGCAGTGTGGAGATTTTAAGATGGTAGGATTTTTAATGGGACTACAGTGTGGATGCACAAGATGTCCGTGTTATATCTGTTTGTGGGATAGTAGAGCAGATGCTAAACACTATCATCAACGATCACGGCCAGTAAGAACCGAATTAAGTTGAAGATAAGCAGCTATCACATGGAAATCATTCCCGAAATTAACCGATACTTAGGAGCATTTCCAGAAGAAGAGATGATTAACCACTTCATACGAAGTGTCTGGAAGTCGTCATTATCATTATGGAAGTCGTCATTCTATCCATTAGAATTAACATTTTAGTTAAATGATAGAAAACCCAGAAGCATGAAACCAACTTGGAGGAACTTCGGGACTAAGAACCATAGTCTTATTAAGAAATAAACCTTTTTAAAAACGACCCTACGGTAAAAACAAAAATAATTTTTCGAAGTGTAAGTAAAACATATGAAAAATACTTAGTTTTTCCAGATATTGTGTCCCACATGTCGTTTGCAGTTCAGCTTGTTATATTGTAAAGTTTTTACATTTATATTGAATCCTTTGCTGTTATTTTGCATAAATGCATATATTGATTTTGTTCATGTTTACGATTAGATAATTTTTGTCAAACTGCATCACTACCTTCTGGGGAGTCTCTGTGATGTTTTCTTGGTGATGTTCAATACAATTCGTATATATAACTATATACCATTAATATCTTAGAATGGTCGTTGCTTTATATGCTTGTTTCGTTAGGTAAGTTTAGAGATATTACTCTTACTCCATAGGTGCAGTTTTTTATTAAGTAGAATGTTGTCAAATGTATTCATGAACGCAATATTTGTATACCGGCTGTAGATTTGTTATCCTTGAGTAAATGCATACATAAAATATGAAATATTGCTCGTTCAATGCCTTTACTTTCGGAGTCGTTGCAATGACAAAATATCATATTTGTTTAAAAAACTGTGTAATCTGTCAAATTATCTTCTCGAACACCTTGGATATAGTTAATATCAAAGCAATTGGCTTATAGTTATAGTTACCATTTATATGAAGTGGCTTTACTATGAAGTACTTGAGATAATCTGAATGTACGCTTCTCGACAGAAATATAACGTGTGAGCAATGGAATTGTGATTCAGGGAGGGCTTTGTAAGTTTTCCCACATTAATTTTGAGTAATAGAACTACTCGCCGTTACTCACCGGTGAACCAACCCTTTGCCCGGTAACTTAAATTTAGATTAAATCAAACTGCAGGCAAAGCTTTAAAAACTGAGGTTATGTTAGAAAAAAAACTTTTAAATAATACAATTTAATCATGAAAACGAAGAAGATGAGTTATATGGCCACCACATGACTACTCTTCGACCGCTTCCTTTTTTGCGATCTACACTGCCGGTCTATCTAAACAAGTTAACAAAACTTGAAACGGATCGGCAAAAGTGATCATACGGGATGGTTTCAATTTGGAACACTTCGTGGTAATCTTCAACCGCGAATAAGTCCAAACTCCATTAATTTTCCCATCATTTCTCAGGTAAAATTCTACCATATTTCGCTTTTGTACTTTGTTAAATACGAATGCCATAATTAAAAACTGTTTTTTTTTTCGAAAAAGTATTGACAATACTTCAAGTGCTTGTAAGTTCTTTTGTCGCTTGTAAGTTCTTTTGTCGGTATTTCATCATATCACTCACCATCAATATTTTTAAAAGATACTTGCTTTAATATCTGCCACAGAAGTTGAATAAAACTATACATACTGTCATTATTCCATTTTGTCATAGTGGAACACATTTCGAATATCTATTGCAATTTGCTTTAGCTGTCAATCCTATTTTAATGTATTTGTAGATAGTTTTTAATTATAATTACAATTATAATTTTTATAGTTGGTTCTGACGTAGTTATTATATGTGCTATACGTTCCGATAAGACAGTCTCGCGCATATTACATCCGCCAACGATATCTTTAAAAATACTGATTCCTGTTTTGCTCAAATAGAGTTATATTAAAATCACCGCATAGCATTATTTTGTAATTTTTGTACGGTTCTGAACTAGATCTAAGACGGAACCTAAGATTGTAAAGGAGGATTTGTATGCACTACTTGTTGGTCTGTATATGCAAATTATTATTACCTTTTATTTAGCCGTATTATAGCTACTTCACTACATTCTCATATGGCTTATGCACTTTTTTCTTTAAGGTGGCACAGTTTCTCAACTTTAACTTTATTTGCTTACAGATATGCAGTGCCCTCCGTTTCTCTTAAATTAGCTATTAAAATATCCAGATTGTTCTTATTCTTTATTTTAAATGAGTATTATTGTCGTTTCTTTAATATCATCATTCTTTGTAAATTGTGCCTTTTGATTTGACAAAATTATTTTTTATTAATTGTCTTCATATTACAGAGGTTTTCTGAACAAAGTTAATATGCTTCCGAGTCTGTTGCTACAATGTTACATGTTCTTTAGATTGTGTTGTATGCATCTGTGTAAGAGGCAAACTGCCCACCGATAAGGGCATTTTGTCTCTTATCCTTGGGAGCGCGCTCAGAGGGGTATTTTGTCGATCTGAGTGACAAAAAGTTAACTTTGTCAAACATCTTTTAGGATGAAATAAACAACATGTGATATTAGCCTAGTAGTTGGTAGGCATTAGGCATTACTTCACCGGTTCCCCGCTATCGCCCGCGCCTGTAGTAACCAATCAAAACTTGACCATCATTAGTGTATGCGACGATTATCGCTATTAAGTGCGATCGTTCAGTTTGTCATCAAATAAAATTTACTGGGTGATTGTTATAGTATAAATATTTGTTTTCTGAAAATACAGGTATTATCGTATACGTAATTTTATTCTTTATTTTATTCTATATTGAGGTTTAAAATATATTTAATTTTTTTTTTAATTTTTCAATTCTATAAAAGATTAGGTTATACTTCAGGGTGCTTTGCGGTTATATATTTTTTTCAAAGCTTTGTATAAGACCTCTAGTTGATTCTTATTTTGTTTCAATCAAGGCAGGCAGTTCAAACTATAGTCATATCTAGATAAATGTTATACGATAAAATGCAAGAGCAGAAATTACGGAATTTTGAAGCAAAAATCAATTATTTGGAAAATGAACTCATAATACATGAAGATTATAGTTAAGACCAAATAAGAGAGTTGAAGCATAAAATTTCTTACATCAAAAGTGAATTTAGAAAAAGATGGTTAAAAGCTAATAGACAGCAAACCGAATTCTTAAAAGATAATGCTGGATGACTGCAAGAGATACGTAAATCTATCCATGACAAAGGCCGTATTGGTCGCCCATTATAATCATTCAGCGAGTCATCTGAGAGAAGAAAGAGGAGAAAAACAGAACAACTACGAACATCTGTACCCAAAGAGGTTCTGATTCACGCTACAAATATGAGTTTGCATAGTTCTGGTGATAAAGATGCTTCACAAGTTCTTAGTAAATTCTCCAAATCCAAATCGAGCCTTCAAATACAAAAAAGCTTATCCAGAATCTTTGCAAGTCAACACAACACCACTGATTCCTCTTCACGCGTTGTCAATGTTTGCGGAAGCCAATCTTTCCAGAAAACAATACGAAATAATAAGGAATTTCAATAAAAAATATTATCCTTGCTATAGTAATCATATCGTATAACTGAAAAATGTGCCAAAATTGAAGTGCAGCACTTACTATTAATCGACTTCTGACATATCTGGAAGAGATTTAAACTGAATTAACACAAGAAGAACGTGAAACATTTGAGCTAATAAGTAAATGGGGTTGCGATTGATCCCAGCAATCGTAGTTCAAACAAAAAATGGCTAATGACGGCACGGATTCAAAACCGCTTGGTTCCTCTTCGGTTAATGTGTGGCAAAAAAAAGAAACTCATTTGGCAAAATCCGACGCCATCATCACCACGATACTGTCGTCCGATCAGCATGAGATTTGCAAAAGAATCTAATGATGTAACAAATGATGAAATTACAGAAAACAGAAGGCGTGTCTGCAAGTGTGAAACATCCCATGGCATTCACAATCGTAGACGGGAAAGTTTGCAATGCTGCCACACAAACAAGATCTACCATGAAATGTTACGTATGTGGAGCAATCTTTTTAACAACCTAACCATTAAAATGGATGTGGATGTTGCTGTTGTTGTTGAGTCGAAATACAAAAACTATTTAGAGAGGAAACAGGCTTAATAGTGTACGTACCTAAAGCCGGTTTTGGTAACACGAACGACGGAAATACCAGTAGACCATTTTGCGCAGTTCCAAAAAAGGCAAGTGAAATTACTGGCATTGGCGTCGATCTAATTTACAGACTCAAAATAATTTTAGAAATTACTTCAAGTGGCCACAAAGTTGATTTAAATAAGTTTGCAGATTACTGTTTAGAAAATGCAAAACATTACATTGCTCTATATCCATGGCACCGCATGACCCCAACCATGCGCACAATTCGTGTGCATGGTGCAACAGTTATGGAAAAAGCATTGTTGCCCATTGGAATGTTGTCGGAAGAAGCCGCAGAAGCCAGAAATAAATATTTCAGGATGTACCGAAACAACTTTGCACGAGAAGTGTCAAGGGTGGAATGCAATCTTGACGTCTTGAATAGCTAGTCTAAGACCAAAACCTCCAAAATCGTAAAAACCTTTTTCAAAGGAAGCTATTGAAATGTTGATTCCAGCTGATATAGACCAAAATGTTGATAATTTAGACTCCGAAGGACTGTTATAAATAGCTTCTCTTAATACAAAACAAAACCTTAGAATTAAATAATATAACATTTAAATAATTTTGGCCAGCCAGATCGGCAAAATACCCCTCTGTGGAGCGGTGAGAATTGCATTTACCGTTATGAGCACGATTACATTCAATTTACTTTGCATTCGTTCAGTGTTGGTACATAAGGACATACTACTAGGGTCGGGTACAGAGACGTAGCTATAGCCTGATGAAGTAATGCAGCGCACCAGGGCCTAAATGTATAGGGTATTCCTGTTGCTAACTTGATGCACATATAAAATACGAGTACATTCAAATAAAAAAAAACTCAATCGGCCATGAAATTTTTGGAAGCGCATAAACATTTTTCCATCGTAAATAAATATTTTAGACAGCAAACGCGCCAATTTCATAATAGGCGTAGAAAAAATATTGTTTGCAGAGAGGTTTAGTGCATTTGAATATGAAATTTATATTTATATAACATATATTGTGTTAATGGGGATTTCATTCCACACAACTGCTAACGCCACTGGTCAGGTAGTGTAATATGTTTAATAAAATAATAACTTAAAAATAAAAGAATAAAGGAACCTGTGCTCTTTTATTTACAAAATTAAATGAAGCGTGCCTAATAATATGCGTAATAATATATAAAGTCAAGGAAACGGTAAAAACATCGGTCTCATGAACAAGCTTTCATTTTATTGTGCGGCACGCAACGTGTTATTAATAATTAACTCACTACCATGATGCATATGCTTCGAACTTAACTCTCTCATCACTTTTTCAGATTATAATAATAGAATGTCAGCTACAACAGAATTCGAATGACGAAGCTAGTTTTTTAACAAACCCATAATATTAAATGTAAGCATGTTCAGAGTATTTATCTTAAATTGATTACGACTTATCATTTTTTTTTCTGTAAATACCGACCGATTGAAACCGATTGAGACCGATAGCCAATCCCAGTGAATATCCGGTGGCGTTATTTTGGAGCGATGAAGAGTTAATCCCAGGAGATAAAGTTCCAAATATTATCTTTGACTAAGTATGTTAAAAAAAATCAACTAGTCGAGAAGAAAATGCGCATGCAAATCGGCTGGAATGCTGTGAAACTTAAGTAGCTCCGCATCAGAATAAGTTGATTGACTAACTGTGACTGTTTTTATAGCTCACAGTTAATTATTTTATGGTCAGAGTTAATTAAAAAAATTACAATTTGCTTCTGTTGATTTCATGTCTATTTTTCATAAATAAATACCACAACCGCCTTTTAATTTCGTGCTTTTACTATCAAAAATTACTTTTATGATGTACTAACGATAAATCTTAACTCAAAAGTTTGAAAATGAAGGATGTTATGTTCGAATCATAACTTTCATAGAAATTTATTTGTAAATGTTAGTTATTATTTATCATTAAATGATAATTTCCAACATTCTGATTTATAGAGTAACCGTAACTTATACATACATATTTCTTTGTATTGAATTACCGAATGTTGCTATTCTTTTCTACTCAGTAACACGGCCAGACACGGTCTACTCAAAATTGAAAGTGTGTGCTGTTTATATACCAGTGACCGAAAGTTTGAGATGTAGTTAATAGCTCACTATTATTTGAAAATCAGCTTCTATATGCTCTAAAAGTACTGCGCAAAATCGTTACGTAAAATTATCTAGACTAGACTTGAAAGAAAAGGAAAACAAACCGCCTACATACCGAAACAGACATTTCCATACTTGCACACCTATGGCGGGTTTACGTAATATCTTGTCGTTGTTAACATAAATTATATGTAAAAATATGAAAAGAATAATTTAGAAAGTAGAAGAAAATAAATTAAAAGTTACGTAATGATAAATAAAAAAAAACATACTAATTAAATAGAAACCACAAAATAAATATAAACCATGGAAATATTTCAAGTTGAATGCAAAAGTAATATTTACAGCACGCAATATTTTCCTTTCCATTGGCTTGTAAATTAGACATGCAAATCGGACAAATTGGTGCCGTAAAGCATTTTTAAATTGGACCCTATACGAACGTAACAAGTTACAAAATTTAAAACACGTCGGCAATTTAAAATACGACGCAACCAGTTTCACAATGATGTTTCAACATTCTTAATAGTGCGAAGAATATATTCAGGTATGTATGTGCATTTTATTAGGAATGGGAATATTACAGAGTACAATCGGATGTGTGGGTTTAAAACGTACACATATTGTGCACCGGTGTATTCCGATGGAGTAAAATATCGTCTTGGTTTTTTGAAACCTTATTGGGTCTTTTTTTCTGCTACCTTTATATCGTCGGGTTAAAGGTAAAAGTCACTAAGTACAGGTTTGATGAAAATTTAGTTAAACAATAAACAATATTTTGACGTGTTATCTATGAAAAATTCAGTAAGTGCTTATATAGTTTCTACAGCATTCTACAATTTGCATTGTACAATATAATTTTTTTCTGGTAACTGTGAAGCTCAGTAAGTAACTTAATGAATTTTTCACTGTCACATTCATATGAATTTTTATCACTATGATGTACTTTATGAATTTTTGCATAGTCACAACAAGTTCAAACAAGCAATCGTATGAGCATCAGTATGCATGTAAGTCAGTTTTATCATCAAATAATCAAATATTACGAATAAAGTTTAAAAATTGGTGGTGTTTTTTAAAGCTACTGTACAAAATGTCATCAAGAACAAAAACAATAATGGAAATGTGTAAAAAATTACTGGCAAGTTTAATTGTTAATCATTTAGGTTTCTATTATTTGTTCAATAACCATGAATATATTAGCCATCTTTTTAATTAACTTTAAAAATAGTTATCATATTTTGTTTTGCTTATCAGGAACTTGCAGAAGTCAAAGAAGCGACGAGAAATCTTCTAATGACATAGCTATACTTTCAACTTCTGTGTTAATGACTAAACCTTGCGATGTAATATCCAACTGTGATTTCTGTCCGAAAGAAAATCCGAAACGAGTATCTTCACAACCACTCGTTAGTTATGAGGTGACTTCTGATGATTACGATAGTGATGCTGATCCTGAGTACATGATGTCTGATACAGAATCAATTTACTTTGAAATATATGAAGATAATTCTAATTCTAAGAAATCGACAGCTCGATGGAGAAAAGTTGACACTGAAACCTGGAAATCAACCAAATCGAAAATACTACGATCGGAGTGTAAGCCTTACCCAACGAAAATATGGTTGAAACCTGCAAAAGCTCCGAAGCCAATTGACTGAAGTAATTGTAGGTTCAAGTGTACCCAGAACTTTTACAACGATGACCGTGTTTTGGTTTGTAAAGCTTACTGAGAACTTAAAGACTACAAACGACAGAAGGATTATATCACTCAAAATTTTAAAACCGAAGCACCTAAACGGCATAGAAACAACGAGTAACAGTAAAATAACAACTTTTAGAGTGTGTGCTCAATTTTCTGAAAAAACTCTGTGCCTATCAAATGGGCAAATAAATACTGCCCTGGCACAAACAAATGATAGTGGTAGTTTCTCAGGTTTTGATAACAGGGGACATAGAAGGCCAGGAAATTCTACCAGCAACCAGGAAATGCTACTAGTAAAGAGAATATCGAACTTGTCAAACAGCACATCGAAAGATTTCCCCGTATGCTCCCTCATTATGTAAGGAAAACCAGCAGTAGACAATACTTAGTATCAAAACAAAGTATTCTTAAGATATGTTCATTATATTTAGACTTTTGCAAGGAAAATAATATGTTACCCCTAAGAAGTCATATTTATAGAAAGATTTTCTGCACAGAATATAACCATTCTTTTTTTACCCCAAAAAAAGACTTGCAAGATACAATTCTGCAAAAGAAGATCCACTCTTGAAGCAAATTTACGAAGAGCATCTTGCCAGAAAAGAAGATTGCTACAATGCAAAAGAAAAGGGTAAAAGAAGAGCTAATGAAGACGAGAGTTTTCAATTGCCTTCAACAGATATAGGACAGTTGTGTTGTAGCAGACAATTATGCGTGTATAACCTAACTATTTATGAAGGAGATTACTGCTTTTTTTGGAATACATAGAATACATAGACAGTGTACCAAACGATAACACCTGTGTCATAAATTTTGGGAAAAAGTTTAACAAGATATAATTTAAACAAAAGAAACCTTTATTATGCAAACATAAAATAAAAATAACTATTTGAACTTAGACTTGAACACCTATAAGTTAGATTGCTGCTAATGGCCCTCAATGCCAATGAAACGAAGTTTTCGTCTGACACGTCGCGTCATGGCTTGGACGCTTTCTAAATCCATTTCTCTAATTTTTCGATAATCCCATTTATAGTAAAATTCTAGAATATGCTTTTTTCAGAGGTATTAACAGGTAAATCGTTGTTTTCTTCCGAAATGGAAAAATGTATTTAATGAGTTTTACCTTTAAACCGACGATATCTCGGCTAGTTGACATTGGGTCGTGTTCAGAAACTAAGACGTCGTTAATTTTTACTACTGTGCCGGCCTCGAGAACTGCAGCACGGGCCCCAAGAAAGGCACTTTCGTCTAAATTGAATTTATTTTCATTATGATCGCTATTTTCAGCATCAAGTAATATATTTCTTCGTCTGACAGGATAACATTATCTCATCGTTTTACCACAGGGAATAAACAATCAATGACTGAATAACGAAATATATAAATAATAGCCAAAAGCAGAACTAAAGAAAGTAAAATAAAAATTCTATAAAACACAAATAATTGTTCAATAATATAAAATAATATAATTTACGCACATAATATAATAATTTTACAAATAAAAACGACTGGACAATAAATAGATCTTTTTATATATTTTCCCAATAGGTAAATTTTACGTAAATCGACAAAACGAAATTTGCAGTAAACATGTTTTCTCGTATTATAAAGAACCGAAGCGTGCATAATTTTAGTTAATAATGCAAAATATTTACCATTTAAAACTACGTTGTAAAATTTACCCTTTCTTGGATTGCAGAGGGGGACAGTTAGGGGTGATATTTAGGGATGGATGCAGAAATGTTTAATAAACTTAAAAATCTTATCGCAGCAAAGACTATATATTTTCGAATGCCTTGTTGAACAAAAGAAATACTATCAGACAAGTTCATGCTTAAGATGCTCGAAATAATACAAATATTTGGTACGCTAAACGAAAATTACAAAGAGCATCTACAAATTATTACTGAATTAGGTTCGTTACCTACTGCCAAATTTAGTTCCATAGCACCCCATAACGATCATATGAAACAAATTAAAAACTACTAATTGGAAATGGCTGTTTATAGCACAAATGTATTCATAAGTAATGGACTGCTATTTACCTTAGTGGTTGACGACTAATGATACTAAATATTATGCTAAAACTAAAACTATTTTACTATGTGTTTAAGGGGGACTTACACATTGTCAATTTAAAAAATTAATGTTTTTTAATTTTAATTTTTCTAATCTAAAGGGTCTCGGAAATGAGCCTGTGAAAGGGTTTTTCAGATTACTCTCTAGTTCGAGAGCTATAGCTCGTCTAACATGACGGCGCGCGGCTGGTTCGCGCGCAATTAAATGTTGTCCTAGCGCTTTTTTTGATTGCACACGTTGGTATGCATTTTTTTAGCTTATCCTGTGTTCTTTTCTTAACGTGTATCGCGCATAGCGATTAATTTTTTTAATTCACAGGAAACACTTACCAAGGTACCGTCGTTCATTTTTTGGAAAATTTCGTTTTGCTGATTTTTGACAGCTTCGAATAGGACCGTAATTTTGAAAAAGCGAACCATCGGGACTTTGCTGACATAACAACGATCAAAAGCATTGTTGAATTTTTTTATTTCCGATAACTAGGGTGGACCCTGTACACCGTTTGACCCTTCACTTTCGACAGACGCGCTGTCAAAGCCATCTCCAGGTCTTGGGAATCAACATTGACATTTACAAAAAATCATGTGTGATAAAAAAAAGTTTCATATCGAAATCTGCTCTATATTTTTTACGATAAATTCGTAAAAATTGGCTCCAAAATTGGCCTACAAGGTGTATGGTAAGTCCCCCTTAATGTATGTATATACATACTTTATATTCGTACAACAGTGAAGATTTATTATTACTTTGTGTTGTGGCAGAATAATACAAAATATCTAATTTGTTACTTTTATCAAACAAAACATTAATTGTGACCAAGACTTTTTGTTGGCGATGGTCCGATACTTAACACAGCGCTCATGTTGCTCATACGGCTTAATATTGAATTTTGCATCACCGGTGTGCTGTTAAAAGGTGCCGAAAACGCAGCCGCTCAAGGTCGACTGCCTACTTTGAATACTCGCTCTATACATCGTCAACGATGATATGCAAATACCGCATTCTTGGCCGTGATAACCAAGAATTATACGACAATGACGTACAACAATTTTGGTGACAATCCTTCAGGCATATTACTATAATTAGAAATAATATTGAAATTATATATACTGTTTATTTGTTCAGAGACACTAAAATCATTTAAGGAGAGAGTGTAATGATTATGGCACAAGATAAAAAAGGTTGAATAAAGCCGATGAAATAAAAATATAATAATCGTACATGTTAAATTAATTAAAAATAGTAAAGTAGACGTAGCACTTTGGCAGACACCCCATCAACTTAGAAATTAAATTCATTTATGAATGTTTATATGATTCCATCTAATTTTAAATAAATAACGTCGTTTTAATTAATATTTTCCAGTACGGATCTGGAACAAGGCAATCCTCCAGTTAGAAACCAACCCGCAACGGCCTTTAGGTTACATCATCACGAGCACCTACTCAAATAGCCCACGAATTTTGTTACTACCTTTCGAATTAGATTTACTGCGAGTGCGTAATCTAGCGTGAGAGAAGTACGAGTGACATGACATTATTTTAAATGTGTGGTATTAAATTATAGCCTACTAATGGAAGTCATATTTAAAACTAATCGAAACCGTTGAAATGTATGGCAGATCACATCACTAGAAACAAAGAAAGGCGATCAATTATGTGACACTATTTCAAAATAAACTTATTTTGTAGATTCCTCGACATAAATCACTAAGGGCATCTAAACTTATGAAACTGTAAATTTAAGATTTGTTTATATCAATGAAGAAAACTATAGAAGCGGTGGTTTACTTCACACAATTTTCGAAATGTTTAGTTTTGTTTATTAAATGAGATTTTCAAAAACATGTGTCTGTGTGCTGCATTTCTGGGGTCTTATGTAATGCAAGATTTTGCTCTTTCTGACAACTTACATTTTCTTAGGGTTGGTTCTAACCTAATAGGAAAAAACACATCTCGAAAGGTTCTTAACTAAATTTAGTTGAAAACTTAAAATTGAAGCTAGAACGTGTGTGTAAGGGGAAAATGCAGAAAAAGCCAATAATGCCAAAATATATCAGAAAATATCAGGTACAAATAAATGGTATGGAAATGGAAAGTTAATGAACATTTTGAAGATTTGGAGCCTACCACTATAACAACTGTTGACCGCGAAAGAAGTTTTTGACGTATATTTTTTTCTGTGACAGACACCAAGGTTCTTCTATGAATAATTTAGAGAAATATTTATACTCAGTGACATATAAACTGCACCACCTGGAAGGGGTGGGAATTTTTGCACCAAATTTGGCAGGAATAGTGGACTAGTCCAGGGAAATAGTTGATTAAAATTTGAAACCCAATCATCAAGTAGTAATGGGATTTTTGGCGTTTGTGTCATTTTTTAGAGGTGGCAATAGACAAGCAATTATCGAGTCATTTCTTGAATTTGTTCCACTTTTTCGGATTCCGGTCTTTAGTTTAAAGTATTTCAAGTGTTTAACGATGCCTAGAGGAAGGAGACCTCAAGTTTACCAGCAGTTGAGTGGGTTTGACCGAGGGCGGATTGTTGGTATACGAGAAGCAGGTTTTTCGTTTAGAGAAATCGGCAACCGTTTGGGATGGCACCACTCAACAATGATGCGTGTTTATCAAGCGTGGTCTGAACATAGGGTTGAACGTCGGAGAAGAGGCACTGGGGCTCAAAGACGAACCAATGAACGTCAAGATCGCCGCTTAAGACTAATGGCCTTGAGAGACCGATTCTCTACAACTAGATCAATAGCTGATCAATGGTTAGGTGAACAAGGTCGTCCGATAGGCTTGCGAACAGTTTATCATCGAATAAGAACCTTTCGCTTGCTGTCTTACGAGGCATGTTCACCGAACTGTGGGGTTGATGGTGTGGGGTGCTATTGCTTACGGCAGTAGGTCACCCTTGCTCTTCATTCGGAGCAGTATGACCGCCCGACGCTACATTGACGAAGTGGTAGAACCACATGTTCTTCCCTATCTTCGAGGGCTGGAAGACCCACTTTTCCAGCAAGATAATGCACGACCTCACGTAGCAAGGGTTTCTCTTGACTTCTTTGAAGAGGCCAATGTTAATCTTTTGCCTTGGCCGCCAAGATCTCCCGATTTGTGGCCCATTGAGCACGTGTGGGATATGATGGGTAGAAGATTGAGGAATCTACCGAACCCACCGTTGACAATAGAAGCTCTACGGCATGAAGTACAGGCTGCTTGGGATGACATACCCTAATAAGACATTGATCACCTGCTGGAATCAATGCCAAGGCGGGTCAATGAATGTATCAGAAATAGGGGCAGACCAACACATTATTAAAGAAAAATAAAAAAGATAAAGTGTTTTTTTTTTTATCAAATTTTAATCAATTGTTACCTTAGACTAGTCCAATGTTTCTGCCAAATTTGGTCCAAAAATTCCCACCCCTTCTAGGTGGTGCAGTTTATATGTCACTGAGTATATATTTTGGCTAGTTTTACACAATATGTGCCTTTATATTAATATTTTTGTTGCATATAATCCCTCGCCACCCTCGTCAATATTATTGATGCAGTCTATAAATTTATTAAATAATATCTGACAGTTAAGCAATTGTCTCATTTTAATAAACGTCCGCTAATTGATAGCACATATCCTATATTTATCTCTGACAAAAGTTCTAGCGGTTCTATTTTACTTCACGTCACTCTAGATAGGAAGTTATTAATGCCATACTGTTGTAATAAACACTAATATAATTAATTGAATATATACTATCCCAGCAGTTAGACCTTCACAGAATTATAGTAACAGTTTTTCGACGAATTTACCAGCAAAAAGATATATGCAGTAATAGGTTTTCCATATGAACATCATGACACAAAATAAAGTCGTTTTGCAGGCCAACAAAATTATTCTGTACGTGTCGCTTGTGAGAGACAATATCTATTTGTGTAACAAGTGGGAGAAATAAATTTTCTTGCATGTGTGCATTTGCAGAACGAGGCGAAGCCGAACACTGTAAGAATATATTTTTTCTACGACAGCTAAAAACAATATTGAACAATTTATAGATATTTCGTTCTATAAAAAAATCTTTCACCAGTAGCCATTAGGATACGTATGTTTTCGTAGTGTGTCCATGACTCGTAGTTTTGTATTTATTTACTTTGATTTTTTTTATTATCGATATGCTTTTTGTTCAACCCAAATGAGACTACTCCGCAAGTTAAAAAAACTCGCTTCATCCGAAAATAAAATACTGAAACCACGTTAACTCGTTCGAATATTTAGTTTGGGGTTCCGTGCAAAAGAATTCAAGGCCATGGCACTAGAAGCACCGATCACATTTCATTGTAATTTTTAATACATTTCTGGAGATGTGAGCATATAAATTTCGTTCTTAAAAGGAATGTATTACATCATAACTATTGGAGGGGATACGGGTAAGGATTGAGCAAATATATGAGGAAACGAGGTGCTGGGTGAGGCTAGGTAAGGAGAACTCGGAAAGATTTAAGACCAAGAGAGGGGTGAAACAGGGATGCCCGTTGAGTCCTCAACTTTTTAATATGTACATTGCGGAACTGGAAGAAAGACTCAGGAAAGGACAAGGCGGGGGAGAGAAACTAGGATCGGCAAAATGGTTGTTGGCGTTCGCGGACGACATAGTTTTATTAGTGGAGACAGAGCTTGGGATAAAAAGGATGGCGAAAAAGTTAGAAGGATTCATGGACAGAAGAGGGTTGGAGCTGAATACAAGGAAAACAAAATAATGGTGTTCAAGAAAGCAGGAGGGAAGTAAAGGTGACATAATATAGCAGGTGGATGTATCTAGGATTTGTAGTGAGAGAAAATAACGGCGGAGAAGGACAAATGATACATGCGTGCAGAAAGGCGAGGTTAACGGAGGAAGGATTGCGGAGGAATCTGTGAGGAAAGAGGAGAGGGAATTTCCAAGAGACAATGAAGTTATGGAATATGTGCATAAAGAGCAATCTGTTGTACGGGGCGAAAGTGTGGGGTTGGAAAGAAGGGAAAATAGTAGAAAAGAATATTGAATCTGGAGAGATCAACTCCAGATTATATAGTTAGGCAGGAGACAGGGAGCGAAAGGTTCTGTGTAACGGCGGGGAAAAGGGCAGTAAGTATGAGATGATAGCGAGGGCGGGCCAGAGCAGAGACTAGTTAAGTTGGTATTAGAGCAGCTAAGGAAAAGGGGGAGCAAGAGAACAGGACTATCTAATTGGGAAGATTGTAGACGAAAAATGTACGAAAAGGCAGAAAGGAGAAGAGATGGGAAGCAAGTAGAGATAGCGGAGAGATGGAAGATGGTAGAAGCTCAGCAAAGGGGCAGTAAAATCAGGACTGCGAGGTATAACACCAAATACAAAATATAAAAGTACAGTGGAAGATACCAACATACTTAGGGGGGAGGGGATCGGTAGAGGAAGAAAGAACATTAACAAGATTCAGGTGCGGAAGTAAAGAGAAAGCCAACAAGTATTGGATGGAAGAGCGTTACAGGAGGTGTAATTTTTGTGGAGAAGGGTAGGATGAATGGGATCATTGGGTAGGAGAATGCAAGGAAATAAAACTGAAAAAAGAAGATACGAAAAGACTAGAGAAGGGGTATGGGAGAAGACGGATGGGGACTAGAGATGTTACACAAAATAATGGGGGAAGAAGCAGGAAAGCAGGAAAAATAGGATATTGAAACAACAGGAGGAAGAAATATTCAAGGAAAACAGAAAAAGGCGGCGGGACGAGGCGGAAGGAGAAAGGGGCGGAGACGAAGGGGCGTATAGAGGAATGAAATGTAGAATGTGAAAATACCAATAAAGGATTTCTTTTATTACATCATAAGACTGGAGATCGTAACATTTTACCAAACAGATTCTTCGCTCTGGAATTTTGAACATTTCGAAAAGATTAGTAATGGTCAAAACCGACTTGCATTAATAGTATTGTTACTAAAAAAATATTTGTGATGTTTACTACTAGATTGGCTACTACTAGATTTATAGGCTTTGGACGAGAAAATGGATCCTAATTGAAACAAAGTGTTGTGGGAAAATTATATTTTTCCAATTCCTATTAATAAGATTGCTCATTTTGTATATTAAATCTCATAGTTAAAACAGTTTAATCAAAAGAATGAATAAATATTTATCGGCACACGTTGCTATTGACAACATGAATAAAATTTGAATAGTATATTGTAATACTAGTTGCACAAGACAATCGATTATGGCGCGTATGGGTTTGGAGCACGAGGAGCGAAGCGACGAGTGCTCCAAAGGAATAAGTGCGACAAAATGTCTTGTACGAGTGTTGCATGCTATTTTTTCTATTTCGCTTTATATTGGATTATATAATAAATCATTTTATAAACTATACCCTAATGACAAACACATTATGTGTCGTTTATAAATGACACTGTTTTTGACACAAAGTGATATTCACCGCATGTTTTTCGCACGGACAAGAAAATTGCAACTTCAGAGTTGCAATGTATGTGGAAAAGGCGTTTTGATGGGTACATTCTACATTTTAATCGTTTTAAAAATACAATGCCATTTGCGAAATATGATGACTCATTAATTTCCAAAATATTAAATTCTGTTATTAAACGGTAAAGTTAATTAACTAGAAATCAATTATTACTATTTTTATTTCACAGCTACTGGTTGGGTCGCTAAGACAGCGATTTCATAAGGAGTTGAATAATAAGCTACGTAATCGATTTACGAAACTATGTGTGTGCATAAATAATTACCAACATTGCGTTAAATTTGAACGCGGCCGATAGACGAAAATAGTACAAGCTCGAGAAACCGTGGATTCGAGTTGCACAACCAGCAATCAGCTGGATCCATCACAACAGAGATAATTATCGGCAATCACAGCCACTATAATTTTAATGAACGTCGGATAAGCACTGAAAATAGAATTGTCGTCAGTCCTCGAAACCCAGGTTATCATGTCAGGTGACGAGGCTGCATAAAAACAACTTTTTAATGGTCGTTGGTCGCGGCAAAACACAGAATAGAACGAAAATCGCCAACCACCATGCTTGAATTGCAATGAAAACGGTGGGCGATCTAAAAAAAACCGATGGCGCTGCGGTTGCGGCTACCCAACCTGACTGACGGCGCACTCACAAACACACACACACGGAGCAGCACTAGTACAATGAGCAACGGGCAGCGGCATTCCTGCGTGAATTTTTGCCGCGGCTCCAGACGCTGTCCGTACGTCGTTTTTTCGCGCACCAGATTTAAGCACCGGAACACTTAGTTGAGCGTTTGGCGTCCGCGGCACCGTCATTTGTTACGCCATATGCGGGTCGACCGTTCCGAGCTTCGCTTTGATCACGAAGCGAACTTCTAACATGTTGATCGCTCTTAGGTCCCGAGCCAACTGGTTTACCTGAACTCGCAATGCGCATGTCTCGTAGCTTGTGCGTTTGCTGTTCGGGTATTATCTATTATGTAAGCAAAGGCATCCAAACTGCCAGCACCGGCGCCGTGGATATCAACAATATTCCACCGATGTGTCATTTAGAAATATGCCCTTATCTACAAAGGTACACAAAAGATGATAAGCGTATGTCAATTACCTTCATTTTTAAATACTAATAGTAATACTACTGGTATAATAGTAGCATACTATTCAAACAATAATTGACAATCTGGCTGTAGTCTGTAATGGATTTTCTGAGATTTGTAACTGATGTTTAAAACCAATTAGAATTTTCGTATATTTTACGTAGTAATGTAATAATAGCAACTGGTGGGACATTTTGAGCCTTTAAATTTGAAAATATGTGTCTTATTTGATTAGAGCATAATAATTAATTATACGATCAATCAAATATATAGTAGTATGCTTTTAGGTTTAAGATAGCAATCCCTGCCCTATTAGTTCATGTTGTTGATATTTTCCATTGAGATTTGAGTCGCGAAAGAAAAACGTAATTATACTTATCTATTTCTTCACATCAGCATTTAGTAGTAGTCCTAGATTGCACCATTCTTTACAATATGCTATAAATGCTGCCAACAAGATTCGAAGAAATTCTTTGAACTCGGTTATTTGCTGAGTTATGTGAGGGAAACGACGAAGTCTTTACTCGGTTACATCTGCACACTAAAGTTCGCTGGCCACCAAGAGGCTCTTGCTTAGCAAGATTTTCAGCTATTTTTGAATCTATGGTGGAGTTTTTACAAGAAAAAATTTGAAAGAAAATCTGAACAATTGTAAAACAGATATTTATTACTTGACTGATATCTTTAGTATGTTTAACAAAGTTAATTTGCAGCTGCAGGGTGACGATCTCTATTAAAACAAAATCAATAATATCGGCCTTTGTGGGTAAACTTATCCTAACGTTTCGCCTCGTTTATGGAGGCCTTATCAAAGCACGAAAATTTTAGAATATTTTAGAAATATTGAAACATTGGAAAAGATAACACAGAACGACGAGTGACAGGATCGAAAGTTATCATATAAAAAACAGGACTAAATGGTTACATTTGGTTTAACAAATTAAAAGTTTTTAACGTCTAAGACGTAAAACCCGTTGCAGCCATTAAAAGAGTTTTAGTAATGAAAATCATTCAAAGATAACTACAAATGCTCTGAACTACAAATATGGAAGCAACAATCAGACTGCGAGTTGTATTCAATTTTTTTAATGTATCGCTACACTCCCTTTAGTAATAAGGTGTTTCTGGAACAATATTAATGAGATAAATTACATAAAATATATCATATCGCGGTATCGAGGTTTTTCTATATACTCTCCAGTATTTGCTTTAAAAAATTATAATAAAATAAAATAAAAATATCTCAATTAGATTTTGCTTGTTTTATTATGCGTGATGACGGACACTTAAGGGGGGGACACCTGCTTTAGGAGGCCTTAAAATAGCGTTTTTGGGGGATTTTTTTTAGGACAGAAAAAAATGAGCAAGTCTAGTGAACTTTTTAGAGCATTTTATTGCATATTAGAGCATTAAAAAAAATATTTCGAGAGAAAAATATTTAAACGGATCGATTTTTATGCACATTTGTGCAACACCTTTCAATTGCAATTTACAATCGGTGGGAAAGATGTACCCCGTAATATTTGTCTGAAACAAAAAAAACACAGAAAATTGTAATTCTCATATATTTTCTTCTAGGTGAACTAAAAAAAAAAACAAAATCTTGAAATTCAAGATTTTTCTCAGGTTTGAAAATAAATGTGCTCTTTACAGGAAGAAAAAATCATTTCAACTTGCTAAAAAAGTTGTTTAGATTTTTTTTTCATTAATCTTTTTAGTTCAAATCGAATAGAATGCTACTGAAGCCAACAAAAGTTTTGTTTCGTTTTGATTGCTTGTCTAGTTTTCTCGCAATCACGCCCACCAGTTTAGAAAAATCGTAAAAACGAAAACTCGAGAAAACGCGCTCTAAAGTTTACGATCAGGAAAAATGTTAATTTTCGATTACTTACGGAATATCTCGTTATAATCCTACTATAGCTCTTACGAATTCAAAATATTATTGTTTCGAACGACCGATTGAACTTTTTTCAGTACATAGTTCGGTGTTATGTGACTGCGGGGAGGGGCGCGCGCATCGTTTGTCCGAGCGTTCGTGCGTTCGTATATTTTTTGCTCGACACCTCACTGTGTTTAGTGCTGTATCTTTCAAAATATTGCGAATTAGCCGCTATAACTTTTTATACATATTCTTAGATATATTAGGCATAGATTTGAGCAATAAAAAAAAATCTATTTTTTAGCCTTCTAAAGCAGGACCCCCCCCCCCCCTTAAGTTTTGCGTACTTTCAAACTATGTTAAAATTATGATTACCTTGTGTATCATCACCTATAATGCAATGAGGAAAGCAGTAATTTCATTACAGCACTGCTCGTAATAATTACTATCACTTGACTCGCCCGCTAATTCATAATCATCGCCTTCTTCTTCTAAGTTAATAATAAATGGTTCAATATTTTCGCCCATAAGGTATTCTTTTTCTATGTAGATTTTTTCGATTTTTTGCAATGCTCAACGCAATTTTTCCATATCTCCGTTGAAACATTGTTCAAAGCTTCCCGTCATAAATTCAATACATCGTTAATTTTGAAAGTATTATAGTTTGTTGTAACTCTATTTTTCACACATGCCCAAATTAATTCAATAGCATTAAACTAGCAATGAGCTACATGAAAATATAGTTATTGCACATCGTCTCCTCTTTCTTGTTTTACAATAGATTCTAATAGTAGTACATTTTCATAACGATCTGGTTTAGGTAATAGCAACAGCTGTGATTTAGTTAATTTCGATAAATGTGTAATTCCATCTGGGAGTGCCACCTCTTTTCAGTAACCATGCAATTATGTAATCTTCGTTCCGAGGGTTTCTATAAGCAGGATCTAGCGTTGTGTGATGAGGGGCTATCTATCACAATAATAAATTTTGCTATTATTACTGACAGTACATGCCGGTACAATTCAATTCAAAAGTTGTTTATTCCATTCGTGGTGATAATCAGCTTCTGCTTTCGTTTTTCGCTTATAAAGCATTTACGGCAACAATCCATCCTCGCTACCAATATGTAAAATAATTACCCTTTGTCCTGCACCTGATGGCCGCTTTATACTGCCTCTGCGTCCATTCACTTGTTGAACTCCACCCCGATAATGGTCAAATGTATCCTTATTTTCTGGATTTACCTTTTCAACCCATTCAAACTGCCGACCATGATATGCACCACACCAGGTTTCATCTGTATAGAAGATTTTCCAAACGTGATTTCTGTATCTTTGAAGAGATGTCAAGAAGTTACATCTTCGAGCAGTGACGGGGGCTGTTAAGACTGGTATATTATTTGATTACCTGAATGCAAATTTCATGTTTTCTTAACCATCTGTACAATGTTCTCTGGAAAAATTGAGGCAAATCTGGCACTTCATTAATAATTTGAGAATACAATTCTTTTACATTTGAAAGTTAAAAGTCTTTCTCCTTATGACCCTTTGCAAAAATTAATCACATGCTATTCTTTCTCTGCCATTTTTTGGTTTAAAATCATCTACTTCCATCTTCCCGTCGGTGTTCATTACTTACTCTTTTAACAGTTCTTCTGAAGACTCTACAGCTTTAGCCGTTTTATCGACGATTTTCTTTACTTCAATAGTTGGCCCATTGTTATCTCCTTCTTCTTGACAAAATTGTCTAACATCTGTAATTACTTGCTTGACTTCTATGGTACAAATGCTCCGGCATTTTAGTATAATTAAATATAATAATTATTTTAAATGGACGAATTTATGACTAGTAAATAAATAAAATGACGGGCTTCTATATGATTTTATTAACATTATCTACTTCAATAGATATTTATTATCGCTTATGCTGTTGTGAGATTAAAGTTTGTTTATTTGACTATTGTTTTTCATTATTCATTATTAGTTGGATAATATACGATTTATTTATTAGTAAAAAACAACAACAAATTGGGCAGACCGCACGTGCATCGTAAATGCGGGCCCTTATCGAGATAGGCGTGACTTATACCAAGATTTAACTTGTCTTATCTAATTAAATACATGGTCAAATATAATTCTAATATATTTGTTGAGATAAACATAATTTGAGAATTCACTTGAACTGTATCTCGCTTTCATGCGATAATTACTGAAGTACAAAAACTCAAGATTTCACAAAAAGTACAAGAAATATTTATAAAGTAAAAATATCCATCGGTGCTAGATACGATGAGATACGTGCAGTTTGAATATGGAGGAGGAGAAAAAAATTGTAAACACGACCATCGGCTAGAAATCTCTAAAATCGGGTATTTTTTGCACTTCTTTAATGATTAACTTTAAACGTAGGGACAGAAAAAAATGAATTTGCAATATGTCACGAAGAAATGATTGGCCCTCGAACACAGCCGTTTATTACTTTGGCACCGATAATAGATGGAAATAACGTTTGTATCTAATAAAGTGGTTATCCAATGTCTATATATCTAAATAACTCGCCCAACATATCTTTGTTCTTATATTGGGTTCATGCATAATTCCTTAGTAGTAGAGTAGTTTGGTGCGGTTTCAGGAATGTATCAAAAACAACAGATAATATCCCAAATGACCGAATACAGAAATATTTTTTTGTGGCAAACTATGTCCCCGTCAAATTACGGAATAATATTTTTTTGGTTCTGTCTATTGGAATATATTAGAGTTCGAAAGTGGTATACTTGCGCCCAAATTTAACCTAATATTTACTGTAACATACCTACGGACGGCCAACTTATTGACTTTTCTTCTGTTTTAAGGTACAAAATCCTATACATGATCTGTCCGATAACACGTCTTTTTCCGTCCGCATGCTCGTCACACTAAATGTGTCGGGTCTCACCGATCACAAGTTACTTTTTCCAGATTTTTATGTCGCTTTTGATATTTTCCCTCCAATAACATTCTCCCTCCTATAGTTTAAAAACAAGTACAGTTAAAATTTCGAAAAACTAGTGGACTAGTATACTTTGCACGAAAAGTATTACGATGTCACCGACTTAAAATGCTCGTGTTTGATGGTATCCTCATTACGCGGGTCTAATTTACAGTTCTACTTATTTTCTATTTTTTAGCCAACAACTAACACAGACTTTCTGCAAATTGTAAATTCAAGACATTTGCCACGAAACTACACCTCTATGAATATTGCCAAACAAATTTCTTTCCAAACTTCTCTTGTCTTGGATAACGCT
Source organism: Geotrupes spiniger (assembly GCA_959613385.1). Lineage (NCBI taxonomy): Eukaryota > Metazoa > Arthropoda > Insecta > Coleoptera > Geotrupidae > Geotrupes > Geotrupes spiniger. The sequence goes on along the minus strand of OY390731.1, from coordinate 42,552,372 downwards.
ACGAATTTAATATTTTATTTTGTGTTTTCGGCGGTAGCATTAAGTTTGTAATCCCGTTTACAAAAAATTGTGATATTCAAATATTTCCGGGCAAATATTCATAGGCGAACACAATAGATACTCGTATTTCGATATATCAACAGCAATAAAGATAGATAGCCTTTGACATTCACCTTCTTTACGCAATTACGGATTAAAACGTGAACAACGCATGCGTGGAGTCGCGTTTACGCAGGACACGTATGGTCTATTTATTTGTATTCCCACGGTCAAGTGCTCGTTTTCACAAACCGATTCTAAACTTAACATTTTAACTTGTGTTGTTCACCGTATACATATGTACTCCATTGGAAATGCTCGTCGTGACAATCATTTCAATTAAAAGGTGCAACAAATATTTTTGCCACGTTTATGTGAGTTACAGCGACCGCTGTTAGCATTAATTTATTTGCGATGATAAATTTACAGTGATTTTTTGTATTTTAAGGACATGCCATTATTGCGCGAACGATTCTTGTTTTCGTAAGGCAAGAGTAGAGTGGTCATATATGTATAGCGTCATTTACATCGTACAGGTTAAGAACTTGAATTATAGCCGTGTTTCAAATAGACAGGGACCTGACTCATTTCTGAAAGTGGTTAGCTATAAAACTAGCATAGCCTTGATTATACTATTAACTAACGTATGTCACCTACAGCGCGGGCGCCTTAACATTTGTGTTCGAACGAGAAAAGCAAGACTTGATTAATAAATCGGACGATTAGTCATACTACCTGGTATTAAAAATGTTTGACTATTATTAAATGTCATTCTGTTAACATTGTAACTAAGAATGTGAGAATATTGAAAAACTATCCTTGAAAGTTGTTTCGAATAGGCAAATTAGGAGTTTAGGCGATCACTAGTTAATGTTTCTAATTATAAATTTGATTGGGTGGTATTTTACGCAAATAGATATGTAATAGGAAAAACAGTTCGAATTGTCGTGTATATGATGGCGTGTGCAACTTAAGCAAAGAATACTTACACATATACAACATGTCTAAATATTTATTATTAAATGTAAAAGTATTAATTTTAGTTCTTTAGTTACATCCACATCTATCTTCAGGTAGGTTTCCTCGTTCGAAGTGGTCTCCAAAAGTGATAAAGTGCAACCCAGATAAGCGCAGGCACGGGGGCGTCAAAGCGGAACGAAGAGGCAGTATATAAAGACCGCTAAGTAACTTCTAATGTCACTCTTTCATTGGTCATTTTCAGGTAGGACTTGATCTATAAAAAGTGACAACCAACTTAATAATGGAAAGTATCGAAGAAGATTTATTACTATGCCACCGAAAACCCTCATTGGGTGAAACAAGTTGATTACCAACACCAGTGGTCTTTTAATGTTTGGGGTAGATTATTGGGCAACTATATAACCGGTTCCTATGTTTTTGAAAACCCTCTTACTGGTACCGAGTATAATTATTTTATTATTATTATATTGAAATATAATATATAATATTGAAAAATAAGACGGATGAAATAAAAATCTTGGTAGATAGCTTAGAAGAGGAAGTACACATCTTGGCTCTAAATGAACATTGGCTGAAACCAGATCAGCAGCTCATAAAAATCGATGGGTACAAATTGGTGTCCTGCTTTTGTAGATCCACAAAGTCACATGGTGGCTCCTGTATTTTTATGAGAGAGTCACTCCTATTTGAAAACCTAGACAACATTGCAAATAAGTCTTGAATCTACCATTGAGTGTAGTGGAATAAAATCAACTCTTTTGCGAACTATAATACTAAATATGTACCGACCCCCAACGGGAGATCAAAAATTGTTTCTGGTTTGGCTAGAACATATACTAGAATATATAACAGTAAAATACAGTACCTATAAGATACTTATCATGGGTGATTTCAATATAAACTTATTGAACACTTCAGATATCAAAACGAACAATTTTATTGATTTATTAAGTGCCTTTAACCTGAAACCTTCAATCACAGAAGCTACGCGGATTTATGGAAATTCGTCTACTTTAATAGACAATATTTTAATCAACATTTTGGTACTTCATTATCTGAAAAATGTACTTTATCGTCACATCAAAGAAAACATCATTCGATGTTTTTAATGCCTTTTACTATGAATGAAGTCGCATCTATAATTCTTAAATTGCCAAATAAAAACTCAACTGGTAATGATAATGTTTCAGCGAAGTTAATAAAACTATGTATAGATGTGATATCGAAACACCTAACGATTATACTGAATCGTTCAATAGAAGTTGCAAAGTTTCCGGATGTGTTAAAAATTGCGTCTGTGACACCGTTATTTAAAAAAGGGGACGTCAATATTATTGGTAATTACCGGCCTATTGCAATTCTTAGCACTTTTTCAAAAATTTTTGAAAAGGCAGTTGCTGGTCGGATTGTGCAATATATAAATGTCAATAACTTGTTTTCTGAGTCCCAACATGGTTTTAGAAAAGGTTACTCTACAGAAACTGCGTGTATTGATTTTATACAGTGCATAAATGATAGTTTAAATAGGAAACAAAAAGTTGCTGCTTTATTCTTTGATCTGACTAAAGCATTTGATTCCATAAATTTCCTTTTTTTACTTGATAAGCTGAACACGTTGGGCCTCAGAGGAAATGTCAATAATTGGATACGGTCATATTTGACTAATCGTAAGATAAATGTTAAAATTGGTGCTGCAAGCTCTAATGATTACGACCTACATTTGGGTGTACCTCAGGGCTCTGTACTAGGCCCTCTCCTTTTCATATTGTTCATAAATGACTTATCCGAAGCTATCATTGATGGCATAGTTTTCTTGTACGCGGATGACACTTCCATAGTTGTAAGTTCAAATAACGCAGATGAATTGACCATTAAACTTAATTCAGTTTTGCACGCATTTGCAAAATGGTGCGATCAAAATAGATTAATGATTAATATTAGTAAAACAACACTTATGTTTTTCACTCATAAAATCAACAACAAAACGTTTGACCATTCAATGATCAAATTAAACTACAAAAACTGCGAAATATTGTGTACTAAATCGTGTAAATTTTTGGGTACTTTTATTGACTGACTTCAATCTGGATTGGCATGTTCAGATTGATGATACTTGCATACGTTTAAATCGCGCATTTTTCGCAATTTGTAATTTAAAGAAAAATTGCTTCTTAGATCTTAATTCACTTTTAAATGTATACTATGCACTGGCATATTCTGTATTATCCTATAATATAGTAATGTGGGGACAAGCCAAAGACTGGGAACGTGTTTTCATAATTCAAAAGAGAATAATTAGATTGATGTTCGATTTAGGTAAATTGGACTCTTGTCGTGAAATTTTTAAGAAATATTCAATATTAACTTTCGTTGGCATTTACATGTATAAACTTCTTACGCATATTTTTTCACATAAGAGTCAATATAACACAGTAAGTACTGTGCATAATCACAATTCCATGGAATAAAAATGATTTAATTCTGGATAATTTTTCATTATGTTTATTTAAAAAATCTCCTAAATATGCGGGCTGTCACATATTTAATTCACTGCCGGAACACATAAAATCATTGAGTGATAGGGTTAATTTCCGAAAAGAATTAAAAACATATTTATTATCAAAGACATTCTATACGCTTGGTGAATTCTATCTCAGTCGTGGGTAGCTTATGTATTTTTCTGTCTTATAGTTCCATATGTATACTGTGTGTCTTGTTTCTATCGATTTTATTTATTTATTTGTTTGACTCTGATGAATTTTTTTATTGTTATTTTAGTATTTAATGTATTGACTTTTCACATCCAGTTGATACTGGCATACGTGATGAATAAAGATCTTATCTTATCATTCTCCGCCAGGATATCTACTGTCGATTGGAGTATTTGTTTAAATATGGAAAATGTTGAAGAATGTTACAGATCATTTTATGAGGTCTTGTACAACATCTTGAACGACGAATGTCCTGTTAGCATTGTCAAACAGAAATCAAATAAAAAGAATAATTGGTTTAATAATCAATTAAAAAGCAAATGTGTCCTAAGGAGGCAGCTTTATGAAGGCATGATTAAAAGATCTATAAACCGAGAGACTTATACTTCTTACAGCAAATACTTAGCGAAAGAAATAAAGAAGGCTAAATTAGAATACAATTCTAATTATATACAAAATTCCCAAAATAAAAATCGAGCTATGTGGAACATGGTAAAAAGGATAACTGGAACCAGTAGTGAGATTTTTAACTTTAGAACAATTGAAACAGATGATACGGTTCGTGACGAAAGGGATATACTGGATTATATCAATAACCGTTTAATTAACATGTGTCCTGACATGAAGCCATCAAAAGAAATTCAAGAAAATATTATTAAAAGAAACCAAAGATCGTGTTTTCTAAAACCAACTGATAGGGAGGAAGTTATAAACATAATTTGTACTTTGAAAGACACTTCTGCCGAGGGCCACGATGAGATTCCTGTTGCTATCATCAAAGAAGTAGCTCCTTTCATTGCCAATCCATTGTCGCACTTAATAAACCTTACTTTAAAAAGTGGAGTCTTTCCAGAACCGTTAAAGCGAACGATCATCCATCCGATCCACAAGAAAGGAGACACGGCTAATATAATGAACTACAGGCCAATAGCTATACTATCAAATATATCCAAGATCTATGAAAAAATAAGAAATAGAAATTAGTCAGAATAAATTCATTTCTGGAAACAAACAATATCCTAAGTGACAGGCAAAGTGCCTATCGGAAAGGGAAGTCAACCAATATAACCATCTACCAAGTGCTATTAGAGGTTTTGGAGGCTATGAATGAAGGGGAGCAGGTCAGCGCGATGTTCATGGACCGTACGAAAGCATTTGACAGCGTAAACCATAATACGCTGTTAAAGAAAATGGAAATCATCGGTTTTCGAGGGGTATCTCTGAGCCTGATTAATTCATATATAGCTGACAGAAAACAATGCATAGTAGCATCAAATGAAAACGGAATAAGATTTCTGTCATCGTGGAGGTCGATAAATAGAGGAGTACCACAAGGTTCGATTTTGGGTCCGATTTTGTTCCGGCTGTATGTCAACGATCTGCCTGAAATACAAAAAAATTCCACAGCTTTGTTTGCAGACGACACATCTGCAGTTATAAAGGCATCAAATAAGGATTTGTTGAATCAACTCGTGGAACAGTCCCTAATAACAATGGAACGATGGTTTACACGAAATAATTTGAAATTAAATGTGGACAAAACAAAACTGGTAATATTTTCCAAAACGCATGCAGACACCATGAGCATCAAACACGAAAATCAGAGAATAACTTCATGTGAGGTTGCTCTTTTTCTGGGGATAAAAATTGAAGCATCTATAAATTGGAAGTCGCAAATTGAATATCTAGCGGCTAAACTGGGACCATTCAGCTACGCTCTTAGAATGATATCTTCATCAGTAAATCTAGATGCGAGTCTATCTGCATACCATGCATACGTGAACTCACGACTCAAATATGGGATTATATTTTGGGGGAATAGTGTGGATGTGTATCGAATATTCGTGCTACAAAATAGATGCACCAGGAGTGTTTTCAAAATGAATAACAGAGGCTCATGCAGACAAGTTTTTAAATCAAACAAAATACATACTTTAACGGGACTCTACGTAGTGGAATGTGCAAAGTTCGCGAAAAAGTATTACAATACTTTCCTACAAAAATACGAACTCAATCATCGTCACAAAACACGGGGAACGAAAAATACTTACCTAAGTGCTCCGCTTACCTCATCAACAAAAATACAAAAAAATGTGGTGCACCAGTTAATAAAAATTTATAATTACATTCCGCCTGAGATAAGAAACTTACCGGATAAACGTTTCAAACTTTACCTGGAGCGCCATTTGTTGAATAATGCATTTTATACACTGGACGATTTTTTAATAGTACTTTTTAAAATAAGTTCTAACATGTTGTATTGTACCATTATTGATTTACTTGTTTTATTAGTTTTAATACTGTAATCTTGACTTGTTCCATACTGTATTAGTACCAGAGAATAAATAAATATTATTATTATTATTATTATTGAAAGATGTGGATCTGCACACGTTACGGGATATGTACTTCCAAGAGGACGGGGCTCCATCTCATTTCCATAGAAAGTTAAAACGATTTTTAGATCGTTGGATGCCTAACAGATGGATTGAGTGATGTAGTCCAGTGTTGTGCCCGATCACCTGATCCGACCTCATGCGACTATTTTCCCTTGAGTTTTATAAAAGTTCAAGCTAAACCTCAAAGCTTTTACCTTAAGAGAAAATATGAAAATCAGGATTCAAGAATGTTTTAATAATATTGTTAATAGTGTTACAACGTGTCAGAACTAGTTTTGGACATCGACTGGAAATTTGTGTTGAAAAAAATGTAAACGTATTTGAAAACCTTTTGTAAAATTAACTTTGTATTTTTGCATTTAAATGCTATTTTAGCGTTTTTGCATTTAATTATTAAAAATTGAATAAATTCTGCAGATATTTTGTGTAGTTCCATGATATAATTATTTGTTAATAAAATTCTTGGACTCACTGTATACAAATGTACATACATAAAATATATAATAATCATGCTATTACATATGTTTCGCTACACTGTAGCATCTTCAGATAGCGTTAATAAAAATTCATAAAACATTAACCTATCAGACCGATTTGCTCATATGTTAAAACCCCATGTAAACACACAAAATTCAATTCACAATATAGCGTAAAATCATGAGGGCTACTTAACAAAATTAAAAATATAACTTTAGGAGTGACCATGAAACTTGCCTCATTTGACGTGGTTAATTTCTTAGCAAGCATACCGACACAAGAAATAATCCCGCTAGTTAAGACCCTCACAATTAACAGCCAGGTATATCCAGTAATCACTCGGGAAATACTAGATCTTTTAAACCTGTGCATTTACCAGAATTATTTTTATTTTATTATTTTATAAACCAACTGATGGCTTCCCCATGGGATCAGCTTTATCACCTTTACTTGCCGAAACATTTATGAATTTACTAGAAACATAGTTCACCTCACGCCAAACAATATGTACGATGGTACCGTTATGTTGGGGACATTCTCACATGCTGGAAAGGGACAAAAAGACAATTGGACAATCTGTTAGATTTTATGAACAGTATTCACTCGAAATGGAGAATAATAATAGCTTAAACTTTTTGGATTTAACTATCACTGGTCAGAACGATAAACATATTTTACAAACCTACCCACACAAATTCAACGATACACAGTTCCGCAATGCACCCTTATTCACATAAACTAGCCGCTTACCAATCTATGTGACACACGTTGACCATACCTTTGTCAGAATCCGACTTTAATAAAGAAATCAACATAATCAAACAAATAGCCTCCGTCCGCCAACGGGTACGAAAAAGAAATGTTAGACTCTATACTAAAAAGAACAAAGTAACAAAAATTGCAAACGACACACAATGGTTATTTATGTATCTAGTGCGCGAAATTATACTTTGGTGCTTGAGAATGATAAAAATCATTGGAAAGCACGAAAGAAATTTCGCGCACGACATTTTTTCTACAGACTGAAATAATGAAAAAAATTAAGTAAAATCATAATGAAATTCAAACAAAGATTTATTCTATCGTATTTAGTGTCTTTGTTGCTACGGAAATAAAATTTAACAAATATTGATATTTGTCAGATATTTTTTCCTAAACAAGTCGGCGTCATTTTTAGAAAACTTATGGAAATGGAATAATTCAGAAGATTCAAATTATTAAAAGTATGTTATTGGTTTTTAATAATTTTGACTTTTAAATATGTATTACGAGGTTTTCCAACCTTCAAATTTAACACTAACACTAAGAAAAATTTCTTTTATGAAAGTAATGAAATCTCATAAGCTGATGATATCATTTATTTAAGATGCATTCAATTTGATTATTTCAGCCTTATTATCAAAAAAAAAGATAAAACACGGGAAACAGTTCAGGGAAAAAGTCCAGTTTATTTATTATTAGTGCTTGTTACTAAAACCTCATGATACGAGGCATCTAAGTCAAATTCAAGTTGCGAGAGCCATAACACTAATCGAAGAAGGATACAGCTTACGTCACGTTGCAAGACAATTTTATGTAAGTCCTTCTGTCATGTCCAGAGTTTTTTAATCGGTACCTGGAGACAGGAAGTTATGGTAGAAGAGTTGGTGAGAGTCGGAAATGTGCGACAACAGCTCGGCAAGACAGATTTTCGTTTGTGACCTTAGGATTGCAACGGGAATCCAAATTTGCTCGGAAACTGTAAGAAAAAGGTTGTGAGAACATCACCAAAGGTCAAGGAGATCAGACCAAAAGAGACGGCTGACTTTAAATCACAAAAGAAACCAACAAGCATATTGGGGGATGGAGCAGTGGTGCTTTTCGGCGATGAGTTCAGATATCGGTCGACACATTTTGATGGTCGTCTTCGAGTTTGGGCGAGTACAGGTGAACGCTATCGGGAAGGACTGGTTCAGGAAGTAGACAAGTATGGAATGGGATCCGACATGGTGTGGTGGTGGTGACATGATTTTCGTATAGATCTCGTTGTTGTAGATGGTCGAATGAATGCTGCCCTGTATATTGAAAATATTTTTACAAATCGTTTGGTACTTCCTGGAGCTCTTATAAGCCCTAGATTTCTGTTCCAGCATGATAACGCAAAACCACATGTAGCACGTCAGACAATACAATTCCTGGAAGAACATCAAATCCCAGTTATGGACTGGCCAGCTCTCAGGGCAGATCTCAATCCGATAGACATTTGTGGGACTCGTGCTTCCAGAAACTATTGAACAGGTTATGGTAGCTCATCAGGAAGAATGGGTCAACGTACCCCAAGAGGGTATCCAGGGGTTGATTGAAAGTATACCACAAAGATGTCTATTCAGTCACGTGGAGGATACACGTGTTATTAGATATAGTTTATTTTTCTCTGGCTACTTAAGTCTAATTCGTTAATTGATGAATTTGTTTTTTGTTAGTTGTATTTTTTGCCGTGTTTAGTTTTTTTGGATTGAAATGATAAATAATGATAAATAAACGATAATATAACAAGTTTACAAGATTTAATTACTTTCATAAAACTAGAAAAGAAATTACAAATATTCTTTAGTGCTGCTCTAATTTATTGGCGCAGTTAATTTTTTAACATTTGAAGTTTATTGCGACACCTTCTTTTGCAATATGGTGTAGCCAACCCGTGTCAAGCAGTAAGCATTAATATGACAAATCTTTCTAGATTGGTTTTCCTTTTTCTGTTATTTATTATTTTAATTTTAGTTCTTATTTTATCTTATTTGACCAATTTTTGCACATAGCTTTAGTTTGAACATTATATAGTATCCCATATTTGATTAATTATAATACAATTTTTGGACCAATACGCAAATTGCATTTGCGGGTTAATTTTCTTACAGTAAATACTGGGGCATATAGAAAGACGGCCTTGATACAGCAATAGGTTTTATTTAAGGTCATTTTATTTTAGAAATATATAGTTATGCATTTGATTTTGAATATGTTTTATGAATTTTCGTTACATAGGGTGTTCAGCCAAAAAGTTTAGTATTCTGCCAGAACTCCTAGGTTTAGAATACAATCTGGAAGTTCAGTCGTTTCAAATTTTCTTGAATGCAACGGAGTTGCGACAGTTTGGAAAAACTGAAATTATCCAATCGACGTTGTTCCACCTTTCTTTCATGAAAAAAATATTAAAAATGATTACTCCATAAAATATACGCATGCCAACAACTGCAATAACAGTAATGTGAACGTGTGAAAAAGGGATAATTGTTATAATTGGATATAATGCTTTGCCACAGATGGATCGTTATTGGAGTATAGAAGAAGATAAGTATGGTAATTAGTGAAAAGATATATGAGCAGAAACACATTTTTGCGATATAAAGACGAATATACATACATGTTTCTAATAATGAGTGCCGTTATAAAAATGGTGGCACCAACTAATAGTATTTTGTGTACCAAGGCCAAAAAGTACTGTTTTTTCGTCCGAGTTTTCTTTACGACCGAGGCGTAGCCGAGGTCGGAAAGCAAACGAGGACGAAAAAACACTTTTTGGCCGTGGTGCACACAACATTTTTTAGGCGACCCTCATAAAATTTTCAAATTTATTGCAACATTTACTTACAATTTATTGACATAGTCATTTATGACAACTGAACAATTGTACATATTTGTGACACCTTCAGACATGTTTATGTTTTCTTTGTCTACATTCGAAGTTATTTCGGCTTTATAAACAATAATTACCCAATAATCAGTTAAAAAGTCTATCACCAACACGTATTTACTAATGTAAACAAGATGCACCGTTTGACACTGACGGCAATGTGGTTATTTTTATACAATTTCGGTAACTGTCGGTAGATGGCGCCACGCTATTGCGGACGAAAAATGAAAGCGGACGATAAACGATTACTTTTCGTCCGCGTTTGACGACTGAAATTTCAATTTTTCGTGTCGGTCGCCTAAAAAAGAATTTACACTGATCACTATCATCACGCCCATGTAAACTTGGTTTGGGTGCTGGTCTAATACAATTAATTTCAGTTTTCGAAAACTCTTCCCATAATGGAATATTTTAAGTTTATTTTAAATATATTCGCCCCGTCATCAGTTGATTCATTAAGTTCTTTCGTAGTTGAGCATAAAATTGATTTTATTTCTCTTAATTACCACCTTCATTTATGTGCAATAATAACTAATCCGTCGTTTGGTCACTAATGGGTTAAGTACGTATTGTACGTATAAATGAGCAAAGCAAAATTGTCTAGACATAATGGAAGGTGGCGTCTCGTTTCTGATGAGATTAACCCCCATCGCGCACACCATTAAAGCTCGACGTGCTTCATACATAAATGAGATCTTGCAGTTTGTTGGTTTCCATCGATTTTCCGTCTTTTCCGAGATATCTAACTCCATAATGTGTACAATAATATCTACGTATTGGCATTCAATTCACGAGTTTAACTATAAAATAAAAATTGACAGACCGATAAACTGAAGGAAACCATATCGGACGTTGTCATAAAAGTCCCGGCACACTGACGCGGCGCAATATTGCGAACTACACGGCGATGACGATTGACGGGGGATCCTGCTTTAAGAGGCTTTAAAATAGCGTTTTTGGGGGATTTTTTTTATGGCAGAAAAAAATGAGCAAGTCCAGTGAACTTTTTAGAGCATTTTATTGCATATTTGAGCATTAAAAAAAAATATGTCGAGAGAAAAATATTTAAACGGAACCGATTTTTATGCACATTTGTGCAACACCTTTCAATTGCAATTTACAATCGGTGGGAAAGATGTAGGCCGTAATTTTTGTCTGAAACAAAAAAAAACCAAAGAAAATGGTAATTCTCATATATTTTCTTCTATGTGAACTAAAAAAAAAATTTTGAAATTCAAGATTTTTCTCAGGTTTGAAAATAAATGTGCTCTTTGCAGGAAGAGAAAATCATTTCGACTTGCTAAAATAGTTGTTTAGAATTTTTTTTCATTAATCTTTTTAGTTCAAATCGAATAGAATGCTACTGAAGCCAACAAAAGTTTTGTTTCGTTTTGATTGCGTGTCTAGTTTTCTCGCAATCACGCCCACCAGTTTAGAAAAATCGTAAAAACGAAAACGCGAGAAAACGCGCTCTAAAGTTTACGATCAGGAAAAATGTTAATTTTCGATACTTACGGAATATCTCGTTATAATCCTACTATAGCTCTTACGAACTCAAACTATTATTGTTTCGAACGACCGATTGAAATTTTTTCAGTACATAGTTCGGTGTTATGTTACTGCGGGGAGGGGCGCGCGTTTCGTTTGCCCGAGCGTTCATGCGTTCGTATATTTTTTGCTCGACACCCCACTGTGTTTAGTGATGTATCTTTGAAAATATTGCGAATTAGCCGCTATAACTTTTTATACATATTGTTAGATATATTAGGCATAGATTTGAGCAATAAAAAACAAATCGATTTTTTGAGCCTTCTAAAGCAGGATCCCCCCTTAACTCAAGCAGGCTTTAGGTTACTGGTTGTTGCATTTTGTGATTGTAGTCAACAACATATACTGACATGGCAAGTTTTAGTTTTGCATAAAAATATTAGTAGGAAGAATAGATAAGTCATGTATGCATCTGTAACATTATATAGACTAGAAACTGCACTTTTGCAAGTACGAGTGATATTGAGGACATAGGCGGAGCCGATGCCCCCAACATCGAGAACTAGCAAAATAATTGCTGCCTGTGTGATGCACAAAATTTTTTCGGCAGGCATTTTGTTTTTAATTAAATAAGTTAGCATCTTTTAAAATTAAAACAAATTAATTTATTGTTAAGATATCACCCGTTCGAGGATTTCTTTTTCTTCTATTGCCGCCATTTACTCCAGAGTGTAATGATTTGCATTTAAAATTATTTTATAACATTTGTAAAATGAAAATTTGTGACATATTCACAAATAATTCTCATAATGAAGTATCTAAAAATAATTAATAAGTCTTGCTAGCTTATTTTGGTCAAAATAATTAAATCGGCAACTTTGTGGTCAGTATATTCAATGTTGAAATCGACTCTAAACATCAAAGACCACATTAATATAGATAAATACACGAAATTAATCGCGTTTTAAGGTTTTAAGACATAAAAATGACAGATATCATGCAAAAAAACTGAATATTTTAGAGATGGATAATCTCCAAATGGAGATTACCGCATGAGAGCAGTAAGTACAATTATTCTTTTTATCCCATCTAATTAACAGACAGCTTTAATATTATCAAGATCAAGATGTCATCGATAGAATAGACGTTATAGTCACGGCTATTCCTCACACAAAAATTAAAAAACCTCGTACTTGTTGCGTAACAGAAGTGCACTGAATTTACATAATTCGAAAATACATATCGTTAAGACCAAACACAGAAATTAGAAGATTCTTTAAATTTTATTCAAAAACCAAATGCACAGTGGGATTATTGTCATTACTTTGCAAGTATGCCATTATAGAATCCCGAAAATCACAGCGGTTATTGTTTCAGAAGAAGCTCTGCCAGGAAATGGGGTAGATTTAACAACCCTAAAGCGACTGTGGAAAAAGTAGCACAATCGCTGAACAAGATATCGAAGATTCTTTGGATGCTAAAATAAACAATGCAAATAAATTATTGCATCAAAACAGTTCGGAACCACAACGTTCGACGAGTACGTTAATTCAACAGGGTTCAGGTTAAGCACCACAACCTTCTTCTTCGTCTAACGTTTCAAAGTCATCTTTCATTCATAACGTGCAAGTTAAATTAAAAGATACAAATTTGCAAATGTTAAGGTATTTCTCATGTAGCAAATTGTACTATGAACTTTAACTTCAAATAATTGCTCGTGTACTAACTGTGTTCTGGTTTCGTTGTTTGTGTTACATTACAAATTAATTAAAGTGGATATTTATTGACTGTCCATAACCATATAATAGTTTCAAAATAGTGAAACAGAATTATTCGTGAATTTGCAAAAGATTTGACATTTCGGCGATCAGCTTCGGTGAGTCAGTGGTACGAACCAAAATCTTTCGAAATCCCTGCGCAAATCCCAACGTAGATATAAAAAAAGATGCACCAGAACGTATATTTCCCAGGATGCGCAATTAGGTGCAATGGCGTGCGAAAGGCGTGTATTATAAATATGTGAACATATTAAGGTAAGTTCGTAAACCCCAATTATCCGTATTTGCTATAAATGTGTGTTTGTTTGTTTTCGTGCATCGTGTTCATTAGCAGTGGAACACTGTCACGCTATCAATACGATTTGGAGTGCTGTGTAATATGAATTTATGTTTTGTAATCATCGATATTATTGGTTAAGAAAATCGATAGAAATATTATTTGTTCATTAAAAAATAATAGTTATAATTTTTTTAATTAATCCAGATTAAAGATAATAATGCAATTATAAACCAAAATTGTAAGCAGAAGCATTTCGTGCGATATTAAAATGCATGTGCGAGCACGGGGATTCAAAGCTTAGTTTACCTGTAATTTGGGAATTTAATATGAAATTTTGTTTACAACACATTTTTGTCCATCCGCATAACGTATTTAGAAAAAATCAGCAAATCAGCTCTATTTCTGGCAGGTAATGCTGCAAGTTATCCCACCAACTTATCCTACTTAAACACTTGCATTCCGTTTGAAGTAGTTAATTTAGCTCCTGGATCACGAAGTCGTATCAAATTTTAAGACATCTTCGTTGCACATTTCCACAACTTATTGATAAAACAGAAGGAGAAAATAACGAATAAATTGTGGAATCGTAGAAAAAGTATAATATCATGGATGTCATAGGTAATGTTGACCTCCTTTGGCAAGAATTAACTGATAGATGCATGTGGATGAAAGTATCGCCTGATGTATCCAAAAATTCTCAAGGATTCTCAATGCAGATGCAGATGAGCAGAGGCGAAGCTACTACAAGTTTCTGGTAAAAGTAGAAGAAAGTTTAGTGCGGACTACTGTAGATTTACATCACTTGTCATAAAATACTTTTACTTTTTATCAGGTGCTATAGAAACGACAACTTTTCATATCCAAAATGATGTATCAAAATATTGACACTTTGCGACAGTGTGGAAAAATTACTATTTATAAACAAAGTTGCAAAATGTACGTGAATATTGTCCATGTATGAGGACGACCTGAGACGAACAAGACGTGAAGTGTTAAAAACCAGCATGTTAGCAGCTACTTGTTGTATTATAAAGATTTTTATTTCTGTATACATGTAAGGTGTACATAACGTATATTTCATGTTTCATTTCATGTGTTTCATTTCATTTCATGTGCTGCTACAGATTTGCAGCTTTCGGCATTCTTCATCGGCATAGTTCTCTTATAAGAGTAGCATTCTTGCAAATAAGTGAGAATTATCATGAAAAATAAAATTAAAACAAAAATGTAAGCTATGCAATAAATGGTCACAATGTCAACAAATATTCCGTAAGGTAAGAATATCAAATTATACGTAAACACAATAGGCCACCGTTGAAAGTGTCAGCAAATGTTATGAAATTCCTATTCTGGCATATTCGAAGTTTCACGTGGTTACCAAACTTATACAAACAACTCATAATTATTTATGCAGACATAATACAAACTAATAGTAATATTTTATTCTGCGGTATTCCAATAACATGAATTATTAATAAAAATTATTAAGAGTTAATTAAAGTAATTCAGATTTGGGACTTTTATTTTTTATATCGATGTAAGCGCATATTCTTAAAACCGTGCATTGTATTTAGCCTGTATATTAACGAAACAACTTCTTGCGGTAAATGCAATTTTCGGCAATTAATCTTTGCTTGTCATTACTCAAACAAATATATATAGTAATATATATATGTGACATTCACCAACTATGTTAACATCGATACTTATAGTAACGTACAGAATCAACATTCCGGTGTAAAGCAAATACCATTAATCATAGAATTTGGAGGAGGTTATAATCAGCTTTATTTAAATGTTTTAGGAGGACGACATTCTTGTAGTTTTGCGTCATTGAATTCTAAGTATGTAAACACATTAATAAAAATCCAATGAAATCCCAGCGGTAAAAACTAAAAATCACTACCAAACCGCTTGTCACCACCTAATTAATTAATTAATTCGGAATACGTAAACCTATAATAGCTGACCGACGCACGGCAATTGAAAAATCATACTAACAGTAAAACGCTAACGGTGCGGCCCGATCGGCATATCTAAAATATTTCAGCGCACGTACGGATAACAGGTCGTAACAGGTAAATACGAGGAGAGGACGATGATACTTGCAAACGAAATGACCAAAAACTCGTCTCTCTGAGACGCTAGTTTAATTTCAACTTCGACGCAAGTTCAAGGTGCCGGTCGGTATTTGTGCTTTCGAACAAATTTGTAGTTGAGGAAACCTTGCGCTGCGTGCTGCCATAGGTGAGTTATTAGAGTAGTTTAAATCGCGGCTGCTGGCAAGTGTCAGTACAACAAAAGCATTAAGTGTTCCAAATTTAAAAGATAAGATCAGCCGTAGTTCCGGTCTTATTAAATTCAACATTTATTTTTTTAACAAATAAGATAACCAATAAATAATATATTCACGTGACTTGTTGTTTTACGTGGAGATCTGTATTAAATATTCAAACTGCCCTCATTGAAGTTGAATAATATTTCTGAGCGCAGCACATCATTCAGGACAAAATGGCTCTCCCTGAAACAGGAAAGTAGGTCGCGGAAAGCTGGAAACAGGTTTAATCTCTTCGCTTGCATGTAAAGTTTATTGAATTTTGTACGAAGTTCCCGCTTGTGCTGTATGAGAGTGTCCCAAGAACCTAGAAATTTTCGGACTTTTTTCAGTTTTTCACTAATAACGTATCGTTGAGCATTCATGGTACCGCTAACGAACACTAAGGGTGATCTACTACCATACCCAATTGCCCCCCACACCATAACTCCAACAGTTTGGTTTACATGGCGTTTCACGAAAAACTGTGGATGTCGCCGTTCTTCTCGTCGCCCCATAACCCTTATCCGACTATTGCTCATACCCAAGCAACCTTCCTCAGACCAGACATGATAACAGTTTGCCACAGCTGGTACCGTTCTGTTTAAACGGGCTGCAAGTTGGCGAATTCTACACCGAAAACGTCAAGTGACATACATCATCAACCGACCCCCACATATAGCGTCGAATTCGTCATAGTTCATTGTCGGTCAAGTTTGGGTCGACATCAATTTCATCTGATGTATTAGTGCAGGACGCTCCTCTGCAATTACAGAATATTGAGGAATATTTCGCCCATTGCTTCCTGCAAAGATTTGCAGGCAGTCTTATTAATCAGTTCCTGCGGGGCTCATTCAGCTGCTGATGGTAATGGGTGTAGCCCATACTTAGTAACCATCCACTTCCACTGCATCAAATGACCATTCGACAAATTAATTTGCACGAAAGCCCTCATTGCGTGCAGTCGATCAGCTTTTGCAGTAAAAGAGTAGCCAAGTTGAAAGTATTAAAAGTACTAAGGATTTGGTGAATAGTTTAAAGCGTGTTTCATTCAGAGAAGAAGATTGAAGGAACGATTCGTCATACAAAGCAGCATTTACTTTTTTTGCCGGCAACACAGACTTCATCTGCAGTGGCATCATGGTTGTTATATATCTCCACAGTCCTTTATCCGCATCTTTGTCCGGAAGTTTCGTCAACTTCATCTTCTCATTTCTTTCGTCTTTTGTTCCCTTCATTTAAAAGAAATGTATCTTTTGACAGTCACATTGTTTCACCAAATTCAACGTTTGCTGCAATATACTTGTTCCTTTTAAGGCGTTCTGTAGATTTTGTTTTCTTCTCTGTAGGGTCTTCTGGATAGCCGTCAACTGTAACTGGTCGCGACCGGAAGATTTTTTTAAATATTCCACGTACTTGTTGAGAACTGAAGAGAACTTTTCTCTCAACTCCTACGGTACTCTATGAAATAGAAACCCGTCGTCAATTACATAGAGAACACTTCCGATCATTGACGGCGGTGTTCAAACAAATCATAATAAATAGATTTAGGTGATTTTCTCGTCATTCCTTGTTCATCAAATAAAGATGGTGGGCAAGGCGCCAGTTGCAATTCTCCTGAAAATGATGTATGGGTCTGCGACATGCACATTTTCTTCCTGGAGAACTTCAGTTGACGAAAGTTGCTTCCGAAGTTTTCGAGAGTGAAATTTCCGATTTGGTCTGACATATGGCAATTTACGTTTCATCCGCCAGAACGCCGGTAGACAGTAATATTACGTACTTCCCAACTGGAAATGGTGGCAAAGGAATCAATCTACGAATTTTTTGCAGTCACTATTAGCTCTAGTTATACAGAATAATCTTGCGTCTATGTTATTGAGTAGTGCAGAATGAAACATCACAAAAGCTCTCCGAAATAATCTTTACAGCCTGATCCACGATACCACCTTCAGATGCAACAAGATCAGTCTCAATTTAATTTAGAAAACAATAGCTTTATTCAATTCATTTTTCAATTTTCCTTATTGTTTTAACTGCATCGATGATATTTTGCTTGAAATCAAGACTAGACATTTCGTAGAATTTTTTCGAGTTATATAAATTCATTGGAGACATCTTTTCCACAAAATAAACAGTGTCTCTTGAAATCAAAATACGGGCTATGCGATCTTTTAGAAGTGCTAGGCCCAGAAGGGTAGTGCAGTATCGATTGACTGCTTGTTGCAGATGTTTCTGAATATTCCATATACAGTTACCGTCTTATCCGTCAACAAAACGTGTTTCCTGTCTTTTCTATTTTACGGCTGTTAATGAAAGTTGTATACTTTTTTCTTTTGCTGTCGTAACCTGTTCTTGTAAACTATCACCACAGAGGAAATATTGTGAATTCGTTATTCTTTAATTATAAGATTCATCTTCTTTATTATTGAATCAACATTCCAGTTGGCTATATACCAATAATCCCGTTGGATTTCTATTATTTCCATCTCAGTATCCTCATTATTAACTTCTGCTGTTTCCTTTCTCAATCTTTTTATACTTATTTACCATTAAATCCTTGTTTTTCACCGGTCTGTCATCAGTTTTGTCTGTCCCTTTTTCTCCCTTCCTTACTTTTTTGGTTCGGTGCTCGATTACTCTGTTTTTCTTTGAAGCTTTTGCTTCTCCTTGTCCCATTTCCATATTGCATCATTTAAACTGATCTGTTTAAATACGACTTTGTTATTTTTCGTTTAAAATTATTTTTTTAAGATTAGTCCTTCATAACCTAGGTATCATTTTGCAATACTTATCTAAAAAATTCAAATATGTCGCTTATGACCTTGTAGCCATAAAGCTACTAATTGGAATGATTTTTTGACAAGCTGCAATTTTATAATAAGTATAACACAAGCAACGTTTCTACAAACATTAGCTTTCAACCCCTGGGTGCTGGCAACTTCATTTTGAATGTACATTTTTTGCCCCACGCACTCAGTAGTTACATATGTAGAATCTCCTACGTAAAGAAACGAACTCCACGTGTTATTATTAAATGGCATCGATTCGCATCTTTCCACTGGTGCCTACCGCTGACCATGATACCACTGACACACATTCTTTGCATCTTAAATTAACCTTGGTACACTTATTACGCGCACGCACAAATCACGAACGAAAACACCACCTACATGAATTAGCCCATAACGAAGAAACGCGGAGTTTTCAGAACCCACACATCGGAAAAATAATCAACTATTCCATTTAAAAAATAATTGTTTTAAAACGAATAATACCACATGTCCGATTATGTGCGCACAAACATATTATGTATTATACTAATACTAATACTAATATTTTTAGGTTTAAAGCAAATTTATATAATTGTACGTTTTCTTATATTTAATAAAGAAACACAATTTTGCGTCATTTGCGGCGCTTTTCGAATCAACTTACCATACACGGTTGTAGTTCGAATGCTAATATTTATTGCGGTGTCTTGTTTGCGTTAATTTTTTGTAAATATTTTTTCAATACTAATGTTTATAAATCTGTGACAGGTATGTTACTAATATGGATTATGAATAATGAGATAATAATAATAGGGAACATATTCAATTTAAATAAATTTTGTTAATTTTTTGCTCTTTTAAAACTATCAGAAAAATATGTATTACAAATTTTAAATTGAAACCTTTTTTAATTTTATTGTAAATAAATGTTGTTATTTTTTCGATATTTTATTTATATGGATTATGAATAATGAGATAATAATAATAGGGAACATATTCAATTTAATTGTAAATACATTTTGTTAATTTTTTGCTCTTTTAAAACTATCACAAAAATATGTATTATAAAATTTAAATTGAAACCTTTTTTAATTTTATTGTAAATAAATGTTGTTATTTTTTCGATATTTTATGTTTTAATCTTGGCAAAAATATAGTTTACATGTTGTATAAAGGGATGATCAATTCGTACTAACTGACGCTGATTATATGAATATTAATGTACGAGTTGGATTTGCAAAAGAACTGATTCTTGAATATTTCTTTCTCTCTTGTTATGAGAAATAAAAAGATTGCACGTCTACGTAGTTTAACAAAAACTCACCGTTTACGCATATTGTTACTAATTGGCCAGATTCCACTTTACATTTTATGTACATAGCGTAAAATGTGTTTTCTTTTATTATGCAGCATATTTTCTTTAACTCAGTTGCTCAACCCAAACAAACACAAACAACTAACTTAGTATTGGTTTAAAAAGGCAAAAATGCGAGGACTGTAGAAGTACAAGGAATCAGTACTGTTAACCTTGCAGGTAATATTTGTACAAAATAAAATATATGTAAAATCATTCTGTACAGTTTAAACTGTAATTTTTATGATGAATGCTTTGGCCTGCGTTGTTATTTTGTGTGTCCTTTAAATCGATGAAATTATTAATTTCACGAATTTTATAATAGACCACGTAGGTAGGCACAATTGATAGAAAATGTAATTTCAATTCATTAGCAGCATATAAATAATAAAATCGTGGAAACATGATATTTTTGGAAAAAATCTCCATATTCATTGATGAAAAGCTCCACATATCTCTACTTGATACATAAACAAGAATTTCACCGCCATTTGCGCAAAGTGGTACTTCCTTATACTTTACGTATAAGTAATCATTAAAATTGTCGAACTTGATGTAACCTGTTTTAGTAACGGGGAACTTTATATTTAATATAGTTACGTTATGTGGGTAATTGTGGAACAGGTGTGAGTAATTGAGTAATTTTTATTGACTGTTTGATACCTGTCACGCTACTCTATCTAGCTGTCAGTTTCTTGCATATGACTGTAACAATCGAGATTGGAAAATACATGTTTTGACCATCCCTAAACCCATTCAGACTATTTTCGGAATGACGTCTGTGCACTAGGAAGAAAACCTCCTAGAAAGTGATGGTCTTATCACCTTTTTTGTATCTCGAACAAGTGTTATCGCAAAAATTTAAATTTTACACAACTTTTATTTGAAAAGTTCTTTTGATAAATGTGCCTGTCATCGAGACAGTTTGTTAGAAATTTATCTAAGTATAAGAAATTCTAGTGCGGACTACTTTCCTACCTAAAGTACAGTAGGCTTTCTTCTATGCATGTTCAAACGCAGCAAAAATATTCTTGATAAAATCGTGTCAGCGTTGAAAATCGTGTCGGCGTTGTCTACTTTAAATTTATTGTCAAACAATAACTGCTTTATTTTTCTCGTGAATACTGAAGGCTAGCAGAATGTGATGGATGTAAATGGTAAAAATTCAAACATTTTATCAAATTCCTATTCCATTTTTTCAAATTTCCAAATAGAAACTTGCGAAAAGTTTGTGTGCCCACTGGTGATGTCATGTGTTTACAGAGTCTACGTGGATCGATTAAATCAGCACAGCGAAATACCGAAATACGAAATACCTACTGGACTCATCAGATCACATACATGTGCATGAAAATCGGAGTTGCGAAAAGTTTGTGTGAGTGTACTAACGCCATTTAGACGTCAATACCCCCCCCCCCACTCGTATTACCATTTAATTACAGAAATCTACATTGACCGACTAAGCCTACTCTCTCTGTGATTACATCGCAGCATCAGTGTGATGATATTGATGTCTAGATAACGTTAGTACACTCAAACAACATTTTGGCCGATGTATCGTTAGTGATCTGAGGAATTCAGTAGGACGAAACAGCTGTAATCTAATACATCCGTTGATATTTATTTGCATTGACAAAATTGTTTAGAACGCATACAATTTATAAAAATTGCAAAAAGTAGAAGTGGACAAAATTAAAAAAAATCTATAAATTAGTAAAAAAAGAAAACAATTAAACATACATAAAAAAATTGATTAAAATTGAAATAACATTTTTGCAAAGATATATATTTATTATTGTTATATACAGTACACACTTAAGGGTGTAACACCATCATATCTTTTTTATTTTTAGTTCAATGTTACTAATTTTTTTTCCCAACCGTAGAATACTTATTGCTCTATTTACTCCCAACAAACCAACTGTCTTCTTTAAATGCAAAGCAACCTGCGATGGCAAAATAAATGGAAAAAATAAGCCAGCTAATAAGAAGTATTTACGGACTTTTACGGGAAATGTTAACATTTTTAATTTTCATAAAGTTTTGGATTTAGGGTTTTTGGCAATTCTGATCAATTAAAATTTTTCGATAAAAAAATCCCTAAAGTGATTTCTTGACTTTTGCCGTTTATTTTGCCATGACAGGTTGCTTTGCATTTAAAGAAGACAATTGTTTTTTTTGTGAGTAAATAGAACAATACGTATTCTACTTTTGAGAAAAAAAAATTACTAAAATTGGACTAAAAATAAAAAAGATATGAGGGTGTTACACTCTTAAGTGAAACACACTGTACCTATATATGATGATTTACAATTATTGTAGAAATTGATAAAATTGGGTAATATTAAGAAAAAAAATCAAAAAATAAAATAAATAGTAAGGAATGTATAGACAATATCAAAATTGCTCTAAAAATTGAACTTTTTCAAATTTCCAAATTATCGAAATTATTATTGCGAAAAATGTTAGAAATGCAAAATTAAAAAATCTGCAGCGGTCCGCACTGAACTTCTTATATTTAGTTATACTACATTTTTCGAAAAAACTTTTCATATAAAAGTTGTTTAGAATTTCAATATCTTTAACTTATATAAGAACATTTTTTTTTTGATAACTCGTACCGTTTTCGGGATAAGGAAAACGGTGATAAGAGTAAAGGGTCACTTCCGGTTGAAGTATTGCTTTCAAAATAGGACGTTTTCTTTTCAGCTATATAAAAGCTCAAGTTTAAAGTTTCATAGATGTAGCTATAATCGTATGGACGCTACAGCGCGCACAGCCACACACACAGAGCACACACACACAGAGACGTCATTCCAAAAATAGTCAGAAACGATTCAGGGGACCTCAAAACGCGTATATCCGTTAAAATCTCGAGTTCGAAAATTTTCATGATTCCTATACTTACTTATACATAATGTATAAGAAAGTAAAAAAGTGAAAATTGACTAAAATATACAATTTCTCTAAAAGGAAAAAAAAACAACGCAAAGAAGTGAAATCAGTGTCAATTCAATCAATAGAAAAATACTAAAACGCATAAAAATTTAATAAAACATCAAAGATCACTCAAAAATTGTTGAAATTGCAAAAATGGCTAAATGAAAAAAAAATTAAAAAAAAATTAATATCTAAATATCAAAATTCTTGCCTAGAAAGTTTAGTCCACTTAGTTGACCATTTTCGTACCTGAAATGTCATTTCCAGATGTGATCAACAAAGCATATATTGTACACATTGCATGTTACGTATTACCTCAACGGACCACAATAAAGTGTTACAATGGATTGTATTATAGTATAACGAAATTACTACGAAAATCATATGAAAGTAAAGGACTTATTCACGATAGATTTGCAACCGATATTGCGCATAGTTGGTCTTGAAAAATGCTGTTTTGTAAGAAAATAATGCCAAGAGTGAACGAAATAATAAAATAATGCAACGAAACGTAACAGTAATACACTAACCGTCACATACAATACGTGATGAAAAATTTTGCTGGTTGATATTCCATATACATCTTCCCACATTGCTTTTTCGTTCAAGTTCAATAATTCTTCACACTGTGGCAGCATTTCCTAATAGCAATTTTTTACATATTTGTTTTAATGTTTATCACGTTTAAAATGGTGAACAGAACGCTTGTAAACAGAAATTTATTGTTTTTTTATTTGTTAATCAATCTTCTTAAATCACATTTTTACGACTTATACAACAATGTTGCATTACATTTATGACGATTTAAACAACAAAATCAGATTCATCAAATACTGGAAAATACAAATCGTCTGCTGCATATGCAACCAATCATACTACCATAAACGATTTGTACTTGGCGTATTTTTGAAAGCAATATATTAACCGAAAGGGCCTACTTATCTCCTTTTCCAAGTTTCGATAACGGTAAGAGTTATCGAACAACTGGTTCTTATAAAGGTTAAACACATAAATTGATGCAACTTTTGTATGAAAAGTTCCTTCCCTGGAAAATCGCTGTTGAAAAATTCTTTATAGCCCTAGAACGAGAAATATGCTCGTACCCACAGTTGCCGTGGTTGTCAGATGTAACTAACCTATTTGGACGTATACACGAAGCGGTGCTGCGTTTGTGATTTTGCCTGTCATCCTGACCGCATCACATTGCAGACTTTTTTGAGATCATTTCGGGGATTTACATCATAAAATGCGAATGAATAGGTGGAAATTTGTCAGAATATATTAATTTAAATGTTGTTTCGTTACTATTTAGTCTTTATTTAAAGTGTTTTATCATCTTACACACCGTTGTACATTTAAAAAAGGTGGTGTCATTTGGAGAAAATGTAAAGGTTTCTATTTTTACACTGCATGAACTGCACTTTATCCCTTCCATAAAAAACAACCCGGGTACTCTTATATTATATGTGGAAATTACTTTAACACTTTTTCGATTCAAAACTATTTACTCATATGTACAACATATTCAATTAAAAATGGACGAATTATTGTAATTACTGTAGCTCTTCCAGGTATTTGCTTATGTCAAAAATTTCCATGGAATTTTTTTCTATTGATGACGAAATTACTTCATGAACAGAGTTAAACAAAAACAATGCTCGCAAAATGAAGCAAACAGGAAAAGCCAATGTCAAGAGAAGTATTAGTGAAAGATGTGGCCAACACTTAAATTAAAAAGTTAGAGTAGTTACAGTTTCATTGGTACTATTATTCTGGACGTTTGGGAATCCAGAATATAATTCGTATGTTGATGATGAGGTGGCTGTACACGGGCGACTACAAACATTTTGTATGACGATCGCAAGTATGTCAATATATTACGGCCAACAGCAAGAGGTATATATTAGATATGTAGAAAGAGCTGTTTAATAATTTGTTATTGTACGGAAAGAAGAACTGATAAGATTTGCAAAGAATTGGAATATTTTAGAGAGTCAATAGAAACATATATTAGAATATTTTCAATTTAATGAAGAAAACATAACCAACCCAACCCACCGATGATCATTCATGCGCAGCATTATGTAAATTATATACGTATACAGAGTTATAGATAATATTTTAGTCAAATAAACGTTTAATATATTCTCACTGAAACCCGTAGTATTGCAGCTGGATAGGAGAAAAACTTGAGTCGCAAAAGTTTGAAGCAACTGATATTATTCATTTGATTTTTCACATTTCTTCGATGACATCTTGAAATAATTGTTGGTTACTTCGTAGTTCGTAAAGAAACATTCTTTCGAAATATGACTCTAATCATAAATATATTTCGCGATATAAAGAGAATGTTTGCCACAGTGAAGTCTTCCAACGTTGTCGCCGACGCTAAAAATTAGAGTTTGGCTTTTTTTCACAATTTATATACCTGCTAAGCAAGGGTCTACTATTTCGGAAAAAACCATTGCTTTACATTATCCAGTCTCAATAATAAGTAACCGATAAAAAAATTCTAAATTAAAATGTAAGCTTGTCCATTAATGGGTTAAGAAACAATTCAATAACTACAACAGCTGTAAAAAATGCGTTGTACATCTTACTTAAATAGCATCATTAACAACCGTTTATCTGTTTATAGTGGCCAACATTTTTGTCGTCAATGCATACGCGTTATTTGGTTTGCAGTATATCTTTGCGAGGCACAAAGACCAACGCGCTACACTCGTATGGCCATCTATATTACAAAGGCAACACTTCTGGCGCCGATAATTGAATGCATTATATTCATGCATCTTTCCAACCAGCGATAAATACGGGCTCTGTGTCCGTACACGAATGCCACAATGAAAAATGTCGCGCTGCAAACACAATTCTTGGACAAACCGAGCGTTTTATGTTTGCCCAACGCAGCATATTTATATTAATACGGTCCCAGTAGTCTTGATGTTTTAATGAGGCGTAAATTGTACAACTTCTGAGTAATGTACGTGCACACGTGCGAAGTCAGCCAATTAGCTGATTGAAATATACCTAATCACGCAATATATTCGCATTTAACAACGTCAACATAACGATAAACACATTAATAAATAAATCGTGATCTCATAATGTTGTAACGATTGAATTAAGATGTAATATGTACATATTCGTAAAATCAATAACTATTATAATTTTTTTGTGAGAATCAATTAAATTCGTTCATTCCGAAAATAGTCAGAATAGGTTTATGGTCAAAACGTGTATTTCCGTTAAAATGCCAGTAATACCTTATACATAAGTATAAGAAAACACAAATTTCATATTAAATGTCTCTATGATATTTTCCTGGCTATTTGACAAGAACCATTTCAAACCGATCTAGGGGTAGTTTGAAGCCATTTTGTCACATTTCGCATATATAAATTTATTTGGTATGATTTATTATTAGTTCACGTATGGAAAACATCGCAAAAGTTTTCCTGTAAAACATGCATATTTTTAACAGCATTATTTATATACTCAGTGACATATAAACTGCACCACCTAGAAGAGGTGGGAATTTTTGGACCAAATTTGGCAGAAACATTGGACTAGTCTAAGGTAACAATTGATTAAAATTTGATAAAGAAAACACTTCATCTTTTTGATTTTTCTTTAATAATGTGTTGGTCCGCCCCTATTTCTGATACACTCATTGACCCGCCTTGGCATTGATTCCAGCAGGTGATCAATGTCTTCTTGGGGTATGGCATCCCAAGCAGCCTATACTTCATGCCTTAGAGCTTCTATTATCAACGGTGGGTTCGGTAGATTCCTCAATCTTCTACCCATCATGTCCCACACGTGCTCAATGGGCGACAAATCGGGAGATCTTGGCGGCCAAGGCAAAAGATTAACATTGGCTTCTTCAAAGAAGTCAAGAGAAGAAACCCTTGCTACGTGAGGTCGTGCATTATCTTGCTGGAAAAGTGGGTCTTCCGGCCCTCGAAGACATGGAAGAACATGTGGTTCTACCACTTCGTCAATGTAGCGTCGGGCGATCATACTGCCCCGAATGAAGAGCAAGGGTGACCAATGCCGTAAGCAATAGCACCACACACCATCAACCCCACAGTTCGGTGAACATGCCTCGCAATCGAAAAATCAGGATTGCGCCTTTCTCCACGTCTTCGTCTAACAGTCATCCGACCATCATGTATTCCTAAACAAAATCGCGATTCGTCACTAAAGACAACTCGATGCCACTCCAAGTTCCATTGAAGTCTTTCCGTGCTCCAGGCCAAACGTTTCTGGCGATGTTGAGCAGTGAGGGGTAGCACAAGATGTGGGCGGTAAAACAGCAAGCCAAAGGTTCTTATTTGACGATAAACTGTTCGCAAGCCTATCGGACGACCTTGTTCACCTAACCATTGATCAGCTATTGATCTAGTTGTAGAGAATCGGTCTCTCAAGGCCATTAGTCTTAAGCGGCGATCTTGACGTTCATTGGTTCGTCTTTGAGCCCCAGTGCCTCTTCTACGACGTTCAACCCCATGTTCAGACCACGCTTGATAAACACGCATTATTGTTGAGTGGTGCCGTACAAAACGGTTGCCGATTTCTCTCAACGAAACCTGCTTCTCGTAAACCAACAAGCCGCCCTCGGTTAAAGTCATTCAACTGCTGGTAAACTTGAGGTCTCCTTCCTCTAGGCGTCATTAAACACTTGAAACACTTTAAACTAAACAACGGGATCCGAAAAGTGGAACAAATTCAAAAAATGACTCGATAATTGCTTGTCTATCACGACCTCTAAAAAATGACACAAACGTCAAAAATCCCGTGACTGCTTGATGATTGGGTTTCAAATTTTAATCAACTATTTCCCTGGACTAGTCCACTATTCCTGCCAAATTTGGTCCAAAAATTCCGACCCCTTCTAGGTGGTGCAGTTTATATGTCACTGAGTATATATCCTGCACTAGTTTTGGAAACATATTGTGGAGGTCACTTTTCAAGAAAACCACGAAAACTACGTAACATACAATTCTGAAAAAATGTTTTAAAATTGTTAAGAAAAATCACCATTATCCGAATGAATTTCGTTTTTGGGTATCAAACTTTTAACCCCCCCAACATTATGCCGAATTTGTTTATTTATTTACGATATTTTAACTACGACTATAAATAATAATCAAATCACAATTAATTTTCATTTTGTATTGAAATAAATATTACAATTTGAAAAAAAAAACATACTTGGTGTAGCATTTGAAACAACAGAAACATTATTATTATTAGAAACAGAAATATTGTTAGAATTTTATTATTATTATTATTAGAACACGATAATGGCTGTTCAAACGGCTGCACTTGCTGCAATATTTTTCTGGCGGCCTCCATTTTATTAGCTACTGATCTTTCAATGTAGCTTTCTGCTACCGAAGCTGACTTCCAATCTCCAAGAAGCTTTAAATCTATTGTATTCCTCCATCTGTTAATATTGTCGCTGACGATCTTCCTAAGCAATGTCCTGTATACTTTTCGGGATTAGGTAACTTCAAGTAAGTTGCAACTTGTTTCCCAAATGATCTGAACTTGTTGATTTCAATTACTTGCACCGTACACATCCCTTTTTGAAAATTTAGAAAAACAATCATTACAATTTCATAAAATGGTTTTATGATTATGTACGTGTTCTACTTTCATTTGGTACAACTCGATAGCTCGACAGCAGCCCATAATACCCATAATCAGATCAACCTTTAATGAATATTAATTATTATCAAACTCATAACAGATTTTTAGATTTCTCAACTTCGTTGCAAGATATTTGTCGTGGGGGGCTTCTTCAATAAATACACAGATCTGATCTGGAGTCAAAATTGGAGCATTTTTAGCATTATAACCATTAGATCGTCTTTTTAAAAACGAACGAAGCTTCGGATAGTTTGCGATGTTGATGTTGTGATGAACATTAATCATGGCTCTTAACATTGAATAAAATGTCCACAGCTCAACAAAGTACGCTAATAGATTGTCTTTTTTTCTTTGTTCCCCATTCCATAAAAGTCTTATAAGCTGCTTCGTGAGATGTTTTGGATTTTGCTGGAATCAAGGTTACCTTCAAGCGTCTAAGATGGATTGAAAAATTATTGTATATAATGCAATTTTGGGTTTACATAATGCAATGATGATCAATACATAGTTTAATTATGAGCTTGTATATAACAACTATAACTGAATCGGTTAATAATGCATATATAATTAACCAAAAAATATATAAATAATTGACGTTTTATTTAATAGTCGTAGATAAATATTATAAATCAAGAAAGAGCATGCGTTGCTTCAATACACAAGCAGTAATAAAAAACTGTTTAATAAAGTGATAAAGTGAATGCTTTTAAATGAACACTTTGAACGTTCTGTTCTTCTATTACCTTTTATCTAGCTGCATGTTTTTGCTCGAAGTTTTTTCCACGCTCCTTATCAAACCACTTATTTGTTTGTCGTTTTTTCAATTCTCCAAGTATTTTAAAACCAACTCCTTCATTGCTGTTTGTTTGATTTGTGTCCTCGCCCACTTGTGCGTTATGCTGTTTTGTTTATACCATTTCTGATATTTTCTTCTCAAAGACCTCCTCGTCTTTCAATTCTACCGGGTTTATGCGTCAGTTGAAGACGATAGAGCAGAAACAAAGAACCCATTTTAGGTAAAATTACATCAAGCTATGGATAGCTAGGAAGGTGCGCTCATACTTTTAGGAGATAATAGCTCAGGACATAAGAGAAGAAGTTAAAATGGCTTGCCCAATTATTTAGAATGGTCGATAATCGACAAGTGAAACATATATGGGAAGCGCAGAAAACTGGACAAAATCGAAGAGGAGCAAAAAAAGCAACAAACAGCAAACTCCAGTATTAAACTTATTTGAAATTGATAGAAAGTATGAGACTCTGCGACCAACATTTTCCAGAAACAGACATGTTTTCCTACAATATAGAAACCAAAAATGTCCTGTCTAACCAGATCAAGAATGCCCATGACACAGAAGTCTAATCTTTCAAATGTTATTTCAATAACCAATAAATATCGCCATACAAAATTATTTCCAGGGTAATCATACCTTACGTACATCAATCTAATATTGTTGTTGCAAGTTGTTGTCAGTTGCATAACAACAGGGAAAAATATTGAGTGAAAACCATATCGTTAGGTTTCCATATGGAAACATAATATTGAATTGACACAAAGAAAAATATTTTCACAATAATTGAAATAACATAACACTTAACTGCTTCAGCTTCAGTACGTGAAAGGTAACGAAATTACGACTACTGAGAAGAAACAGGTGGAAGAAAATGATCAAACGAATAGCTGAAAAGATACCCACTAAATTTAAGAACGATCACCGACACTGGATGCTGCATGAGTTTACTTCCGCGAATACACTTCACTGCAGATAAAGATGTTTAAACTGGACTTTTATAATGACATATCAATAATTATTATATGATTTACTAGACTCTGTATTTATATTTGCAGGCAAGTAATCTATTTGTAGTCGTGTGAGCGGTAGGTCAAAAACGAAGTCGGGAGCATATGTCAAGGTTGAACACGATGTTTAGACATTTGCATAATTACGCAGTTTGCACCGATTTATTCTATTAGCATATTGCGACACCGAATACGTGAGAACGTGGCGCCACGTACCCCACAAAACTATGTTAAAATATAACACGGACGATACACAGCTTTCAGGGATCGGCGTTCCAAATCCAATCAAAACCGTCACAAAAATCAGGGTACTCGTGCTGACCATTAAATTGAAATAACCGAACTACACCTGAGGAAAAACAAGACTCATGCAACTAATAATGTCGATCTGCTAATAAACTTTGTCGTAGCAAGGCAACATACTTAATAAGTGTGTTCCATTTCACGACGTGGAATTGCAATGTTTTATATCAATCAACAAATATTTCAATTGCTCCAGTTGGTGAAGATTGTTTATACCTAGCTAAAATAATGCTGCTACAGAAATAGAATCTTAAACGTAACTAAAACGCATATTTGTTCTTTGGGGGCAATCTAGTTCACATGGATGATATTAATATTGTAAATTGTAAATTGTAAATTCTGTATTTTTTTTAGGTAAAAGCTTGGAGAGCATATATCTTAGTGTGAACACGTACTCTATGTTTGTAAAAACGTAGGCAGAGTGTACTTTTCGCTGAGTCAATTAAAATATGAAATTTCTATGAATGTATTGATGCAATCATATTACGCGATTGTTTATTCGCACATATCGTGAAAAATTGACTCTCAATTTATGTTTCAGCATTTGTTTAAAGGAGGAGCGACTAATACCGTGCCTTCAATTAAATTCCTCTTTAAAATAAGCTGTGTTTACTATAAAGTTGGCGACACGCAATTGAAGAGAAAGGAGTTGTAAGTAACTGTCAGTTATATTACTGAAAACACATTTTTAATTAAATAATTGAACAGCTACCAGTGCTACAAATCTTAGGCGTAAAACCAGTGAAATCATAGCCCACCTTAATGAGGAATTTAATTGAAGGTACGGTATATATATATACCGTATATATACATACCTCATGACAATAATGACAGAAAATTGTAAAAGTTACTTTACATTGGTTCATTATTATTATTATTGCCAAAGAGGATTTAAATTATTAGATTGCTTTTCTTGGATTATTCGTTGCAAATGATTCGTGCAAACCGTAAGTTTTTCCTGTTCACAAGATTTCATATATTTAGTTTAATAACTAAGATACTTGGTTCTTCGTTCTTGACGATCTCATAAATGAGTAAAACGTTATACTGTCTTATTTTCTTTGCAGTATTTTATGTATTCGTTCAACAGTAAAATATTACGTACAACGGAACTTGTTAATTTTTAAATGGCGTTATACTTAATTATATTAATTTACTCCTTTCAAATATTAAGTGATGTTAAGCAATGTATCGTCAGATGTAAACTAAACGCTGCACAAAATGTAGAGTATGTATGTGTGTGGTTGATTTTACTATAGGTATAAAAGGGCAAAAAAAATCGCGTTCATGTTTAGGGATTACGCCATGCTTGGCCTGAAAAGAATTTTATGCAGATTATTAGTTTTTTTTTATATTAAGGCGACCATGAAAATACGAAAAAAAAAATTCTATTAAAATAAAGTGCAGTTTAGATAGATAGATAGATATATAGATAGATAAAAAGATCGATCGATCGCTTGATAGATACATAGATATTTATTAGCATCTGTATGAATTTAACATTAATAGACTAGTCATAATACGGCAAAATGATGCTCAGAAAAAATCAGATAACTTTCATTAAATCCTCTTTTTGTGTTAAACGAAAACTATGCAGATTTTAGAGCAAGGCAAATAATATGAAAGTTCTGTTTCGTTCGGATTTGTATATTTTCATTTCTTTTTAATTAAAATACTATGTTAGAAACGATCCCTTTTTTATGGAGCTGGAAGATCTTTTGTCAATAACATGTTGCTCCATTAATAACGAAACGGCACTTTACTTGAATAGTTCTTTCACATTTTTCATGGTCGTGGTAATTAAAAAAAAAAAACTAAAAATCTGCTTCAAATTCTTCTCAGGCCAAGCATGGCGGAATTCCGAAACAAGAAAACGAAATTCTCATTTGTTTGCCTTTTACACCAATAGTGAACTCAATCAATACACACTATATTTATTACAACAGCAGATATAAATTATAATACGAAAAATGAATTGGTTTAACAAGAAAAAATGTTCCCCAGAGTATATAAACTGGCAACGACTTCATTTCATTGCAATGCCGATTCGATAGGCATGTGAAAGTGACTTCCGTACACGTAATATGACGAGAAAAAATCAATGTGGCAGATAAATCAGTGATTCTTTATCACCATCGTTGTCGTCGTCGTCGGTGCATTTACAAAGAATAAATCGAGTCACGATACGGCAATAAACGCACCCAGATTAATTGCTACGATTCACTTTTTCAAACGCTTACATAAATTGATTGTGTAGTATATACTGATATATAAAATTAGTTTTCTTTTTCCGCCTTTTGAGCGAACAATAATCTTTTGAAAAAGTTCTCACATCCACGTGAAATTTTCAATTAGGTCTTACGTAAAAGTATTCAATATTCAATAACACCTGCTTTACGCTCAAATTAATCGTCAGCGTGCATTCCGACGCCACCCACTTCAGTAGCATGACGACTTCCCTGATACGAATTATAGGCAATTAATGGCAATTATTCAAATCAAAATTTTCATTTGTAACTTTTTTGTAGAAACAGTTGTGGGAATTTTTGCACCATTCAAGGAAATTAAAAACTACTGTCGTTCAATTTCTAATTTTTGTTTTTCTTTTCAATATTTTTTTTTTGATTTACCTTCTTTACGATTTTGTAATTCGAAAAGGTAGCTCGTTCTCAATTGTTACAATTTTGTTTGTCAAATATTCCTTCACGGTGTACGGCGTCAATCAAATTACTAGTAATGTTTCAGTCCTGGCAATAAAAATGTTAATTCGACACAATTCAATTGAATTCCCTCAGCCGTTGCAGTTGCAGGTGTCTCCACTACGGGCGAGTCGAGGAACGCCCACTTACTACATGCCACCGAGACTTGCTGAATCATCCAAACCTTTGGACGTTCTTGTTCGTGTATTTATGCTTCCTTTGTCAAGCGACCGACATTGTGCTTGGACAAATAAAATCATTCACGTGATAATGAAATACGTGTAATGCGTTCGCAAATATAAAACAATATAACGCTTGTGTCATATTCACTGTATAACTTTTACGTTTAACATCAGTTTTATTTTCATCCATGACAAAATACAATTTGTGGCTTTCAACTTATCTTGTTGCGATACAACTCAATTTTCTGCAAATTATAAAACGAATAATATTGCAAAATGAAACACAATACATTTCCAAATCAGGCATAAAATTAAAGTAAAGAATTCGATAGGCGTATAACATACTTATACAGAGTGCTGCACTGGTGGACGCAACATAGGAAATCCCGTGTTTATTTCCATTCAAACATTGGCTTCCCTGATGATTTTACGGCAAAGTTTTTTGACGAACACTATATGATGATCCAATCCACCACCATGTATACCTAAGATTCAGAAATTAATCTGCTTGATGCAATCAAAGTAATTTTTCTAAAATACCTAAACAAGAAAACCTATAATCACAACCTCCTTGACATTCGTACAAGTAAAAATGAATTGCAGGCACAATCGGCTGTATCTTACGCAAGCAGAACATCGACAACGTTTTTAACGCACATGTAAAAGCAATGGTGATACCATGCAAGATACAGTGTAAAAAGTGTTATATTAATATTTTTGCTATTGACTCCTTTTTAGCTAAGAATTTTTCATAGTTTGTGCCCACGTTACTTTATCGAAGCCCTTCTCTAGATCTATAAATAATAGAAATATTCTCTTTTTTTCTTTCATAGATTTTAGTGATCTTCCTTTCATTAAAAATATGTGGTCTTCTCAAAAATTCACGTCTTTTAATGAGTTATCTATGTTTGCCCTTATCCTTCTTTCCGGTAGTTTTTATATCATCACACTTGTACGCAATAGCATTATTCCTCTGTAGTAATTGCAATTTCTCTTGTTTTGTGTGGATGTACTCTTAGTGCCATTCGTCAATCTATTTGTTCTTCCTACCATATCTTGTTGACCCATCGGTTGACCCATCAGTGACCCATTTTGTTCACATATTTCTAATCACATTTGAAACTTTTACGTTCTTTCTTGTAACTCTTCTATACTTGTTAGTTCTTCTGTGTCTTGGACAGTTGTTTCTCGTATTGCATTCGTCCGTTCTGTTTCCTTTCGTCCCTATGGGAGTTCTTGGAATTGTTTTTTTCTTTAGTTTTATCTTTGATAAATTGACTTTTGTATTTTCTATCTTTGGTGATTTTGGGACCTTACAGAACAGCTTCTAATCACCATTGTAACCGTATTCAATATTTCTCCAAATTATTTCCATTTATCTCGCTTTGCTTTTGTTACGAGTAATTTTACTCTTTCTTTTCTCTTTTGTAGTTATCGTAATTTTAATTTTCTATTGCTGTTACTTCTTTCCACTATTATAGAATCTTTTATATTACTAACTTCCTTTGTGTACTTGTGTATGTGTTCAAAAATGTATTTATTACCAGATTAGTTATCGCACAAAACCAAAGCATTTTAGCCATGACTTGTTCCGCCCATTGTTCTACTGTATTCTTCGTGTTTTACGTTAAGTCTGCCTTTGTGATATCCCATGGTATGCATATCTTCCCTTTGGTCTCTTCTTAACAAAAATTAATACTTCTTATTCGTTACAATTATCTTTAGATACCCTTGTTCAGGTACCGGCAGTTTTCGCAGATGCGGCCAGCCGCTAAAGATTTGGTCGAACATTTATGGCATATTTTTCCCAAATTCCCAAAAACTAAAAACTGTTGTACAGTCACGTCAAAAACATTATCTAACACGATTTCGGCCTGGCAATTATGGCATAAATCCCCTTTCCCAAAAGGCGTCATTTTACGACTGCCAAACTCATCACAACGCTACGCTTGCAAATAAGCCATTAAACGTAATTTAAATTATTATATGGCACGCACATCCGGGAATTTATAGTTTCTAATCCTCATAAAATCGGTCAATCAAATATCGGGCAGAACATCGAGTAGTAATACAACCGTATTATTCAGTAAAGTATTAATAAGTAGCTAACAAGGTAACACATCGCAACAGTATACACCAAGTGCAAATTGTAATTGTAAGTAAAGTGTTAATAAATAGAGAAAATAAGGGAAAAAGAGTTTTTATGCAACAAGTCTTCAAACGATATATTAAAGCCCAGACAATAGCGGCGTAAATCCGTGAACGAGAGACGTACACACAAGTCCTTTCGTTCACGTCGCGCAAACACTTATGAAAATAACATAAATTCAAGAAGTAACACGTTTAATCTGCGGTGATAAGCCATGCATGAAAATGGGAAATTTTAGTACATTTTTGAAAGTAGATGCTCACCTTTTGCTAAAATATACTTACGAGTATATTAATAAAGAAATATTGTAGGTACTCATGAAGAAGATGTGCTTCAAGAAGTTCGTCCAGGATTTCCAATATCATTACTGTATCAATGATATGTGATAAATTATTGTTAATGTACAAAATAGTTCCTGGGAAGTCATAAATATGACAATGCAAGAAGAGAGATGCCACAGCACTTAAGAAAACGGAATTCCTGGGATTTAGACCACCCAGCGAAGTCTTAACATCTAACTCTATTTTACGTTCGTGAACTTTCCTTGTCAAATAAAGTCATATTCTTGAAAGTTTCAGACTTTCGATAAATTTTTTTACAACAATTGTTGGCACTTGAAGACAAATTAATATTAGTAATGTGTCATATTTTCAAAGAACGATTACCTGGATTTTTAAATGGACAAACTAAAAAAGAAACCATGAACTTACTTTCTTGATGTAGTCTTTTATTCTTGCTTGGAAATGGGACCAATTGGCCATGCAAAATTTGATAAGTTGGTCGTAGCGACATGAAGATTCGTAATGTCGATAGTGATGTTTTATGAATGACGTAACTAAGACAATAATTAGGTATCCCGATTTTTCTTGAGGTATGCTTATTTAACAAGTTATATTCGTTGTCGTATGTATCATATAACAAAATAAAGAATAATTATGTTTATAATGATAGGAATATGCCATGGTCATCAATTGTTCATGTATATAAATAAATTTTGTTATTTTCATGCCAAAGTAGGTGGGGCTCGGAAAAACAACAAAAATGATTACGTCTACGCCAACCACAGATATTTTTTCCTTGCATCAAATTACGGATTAAATTAAAGTTGTACGCATTAAAGATCAATAAAAGTTGAGAGGTCATAGCTCTCTGACATGTGCTCATTTGAAGTTTTTACACAAAAATATCACCTAGTAATAAATAGGGTAAAACGACTTATGTTACTCATTATGGGGCTTCAATCATCTCAGAGAAATGTTATTTGATGAAAGCCATTTGGCAACAACACTATATTTGTAACACGAAAGAAGAATGTCCTATTGTATTCATCAATTGGCGTGACCCTTGACAACTACTTAAACATACTAATTCGTTTTATTATTCACTATTGGCTTCATTCAGCACAGCATGCGTTAGAAGAGGACAAAGTCCTATATATTTTCTTATACACCGTTCGACTCGGCCAACAAACACAATCGAAAGCGTAATTTTGCTATAGCAAATATTTCGTAATTCCATTGCCGTGTAGACCCCGAAGCCAAGCGGATAGTTTACGCGATGACATAAAAGTGATTCCATAATTGAATCGATTTCCATACATAAAAGTCAGGTCTCACTCCCGGCGACACCACATTCAGGTGGTCACACATCATTGCTATTTATAGGCATCGTTATGTGTAACGTCCTTTTGAACGAATAGGACAAGTTGGTCTATTAACTGATAATATAATTCGCTCGTTGTATTAATTTCGTTTCGTGACGTCGTGAAGTTCCCATCGCTGACACGCAAATAATAATCAACTTGACCTGGAATAAGTGCTGTGCGATAAATCTATGGAGTCCTATATATTAATTTAAATATGCTGCCCTCTAAAAGTTATACCCGTACGATTTAGTTTACATTGTACGCGATATCAAAATTACAAAATGTTAATTACAAAGCATTCAAATTTAAATCAAAACATAAATTCGGCCTTGATGAGGAACTGTCAAAAATAGGTGTTGGATAAACCCGACAACGGTCGAATTGAAAATGAGTTTTACCGGAAAAAATATTTCTATTAAAATTATATTACGCAAGGAACAGTTTCCAGAATGTGTGCGATATCTTTTCAGTGGAATTTCCAGACCGACCAATACCCAACAAATGATGCATGAAATTTCAGCAGAATGTGCATTACATCATATTAATTAAGTAATGAGCACATAATTTATTACACGAGTTTGTACAGCCTTTTATCTAAATGTTTCATTTCACCGACAGGATGAAATATACCATATAACAGCGGAAAATTATTACAATTAAGACACGATTATGCATCTGAATAATAGACGACGAGAGAACGTTAATAAAAAAATCAGGCTCTCATAATTGGGACACCAACCAAATAGGTTACCTTGTAGTCCGTAATGAATAGTGTTGCTTGTGATAACAAAAAAAACTTGACTCCGCCAAAACATAAATGTTTTTTTTTAATTGAACGGGCTCCTCATCTCCTATGGAAAGTGACATAATTATTTAAGGTTATTCTAGCAATGAAAAACCACACGGCGTTAGATAAAAAAATATTGCTGATTGAGATTCTAATGTGTATAGTAAAATTCAATAACTAGTACCTTATGAAAGAGAGGTATATTTATTATTGTACGGTATCAGGTTACTGAAATGAACTGCACTAATCACAGATTGTAACATATCATCAGAATGATCGCTGATGCTATTTAGCGAAATAACGAAAAGTGCATCCCAGAGAATGCAGAGGTGATTCATTCCTGTCATCGTTGCCCGCCGGGATCGCACCGGGCAACATTGACACAATTCGACATATTGTGGGTACGCGAGTTGTCTGCCAACGGCTTGTGTGCGTACCATGCAAATGAACCAATCTAGCTATATTGATAGCAGCATTACTGGTGGGTCCCGTGGTCCATTGTATATGTTCTAGACAGGTAATGGGCACGGCCACGCAAGTACATCGTATGCGATTTGACTATCTCGATTGACTCTATCCAGTGGCTATTTTAATTGTTAAACGAACCGACGTATACGAAGACCATCAATGGAGGAGCAATGGGTAGACGAATAAAGAAGTTGTAGGCACGGTTCGAAGAGTACCGGGTGCTCAAGCACTCTCGCTTGAGGTGCTGGAGCACCCGGTAAGTTAATACTAATTATGTGCCATTTAAAAAGTGTGCAGTAGTTTTGATCGACGGGCGATTTCTAGTAGTAGATATATTGTGCATCTTACATTCCATACAATTAATATACAGTTGTATACATCGCCCCCAATCATCGATTTACCTATTTATCTATCATCTAGTCCTAGTGTATTACTACTACGCTCTCAAACAGGTATATTTATACAAAATGAAAAAAGTTTTATAAATAACGTCGTGACGAATTTCATTTGTAATCGATCCCCGTAATTGAATAAGTTCGCCACTATCATCTCTTCATTCGAAATCGTTATTTACAAATGTAATTTTGAGAAGTATTAACGTGAGTTTTTTTTAATGTATGAGAAAAAAGCTGTCACGAATTATGATTACTCATCTTACGATATACGAAACGCTATGACGACTTTTATGAATGAAATTTGTTCGACGTGTTTTACGAAACCTAGCGTGAATATCGGTGAATTAAAAATCACCGGCGTCAAATTTGACGATCAGAATTAGCGGGTTTCATACGAAGATATTTTCAAACGTTTCTGTAGCCTTAACTAATTATGCAATTCCTTTGACCTTTTTGTTAGGATTTTTTAAAATTTAATTTAAGATTCGTGAGATCGCGAAAAAAAAATGTTTGGAAGCCTAATATAACAAAATTCAGTTAGCGAAAACTTAGACGCTACATTTTTCACTTACATGCCAAAAATCTGTTTATAGATATTAATTGGTTCCCAAGCGAACAAACTTAGTCTGAATTTCCAACTTTAAGAACTATTGGGATTATACAAGCCTCGTTAGATTTGCAGCGATTCGTCACATTATGTTCCGAAACTGCACTGATCCGTGATATTAATAGGAGACATCATTTAAATGGAAATTTTTTCACTCTTACAACTATTTTCCACGAGCGAACGCTAGGTATTATCGTATAACGGCTTATATAATTTAATCAGTCCGCCTTCCGAAACAGAAGAAACAAACGATAAAATAGTAGTCACATTCTATGCACTCGCCACCGCGACTGTGCCAGTGGACGTTAACCAGAGATGAAGAGACTATTTCCTATGTTTGAGTGGCACTTTCAAATATAATAAACTTCATTAAAGGATCAGAATAAATAAAAGTAAACTAAATTGAACTCAATAATTTAATTATAAGTCACTTTTTGAAAAAAATATCAGATTTGTTAGTTGTTAATATTAGTTTGTGACAACGCTATTTTTAGGCAAAATGTTGGACCTCAAATTTACACCACCAAATTTGTTTTAACAACAAAATATATGTTTTTACAATAACTTTTAGCAAGAACCATTAGTCGTTGTGGGCTTCGGGTTACCGGTAACTCGTCGGTGAGGGATAAGTATAAATATGAAGCGCTGTAAAAGAGGGCGCTACAAAGTTAACCCCAAGACTCAGCATAGCATGGTGATAAGAACTACGACTTATCCCTGACACATTTAGAAATTTCTTGATAACAAACGAAAATTAGTCCTACACACAAAGAAAACAAATGTATATTTAATATATGAATATGAAGGGTATTTTGCAACAAAATACCATGATTCGCTTAAAAATATATATGTATTCAAATCAGGAATCAAAATAATAAAGAAATACATTTCAATTAAGAGCGAGCGAAGATAGATTGTGAGATAATAAAATAATAAATTTCCTTTTTTACAGAGAATTAATAACGAGCCAATAATAGTATTTTATGTATCAAGGCCGTTATGAAGATGATAATGCGCGGAGGGTGACGATGATCCAGCCCGAGGGCCTTTGGCCCGAGCGATGGATATCGCTCGATGGGCATTATTATCCAGTAACGCCCGTGGTTCATACAAGACATTTTTCAGAATGTATTAGATACCTGATAATTTATAATTAATGTATGATTACAGTAATGCGAATTACTTGCTTGGCGTTGCTAACGATGTTGTTTACTGACCTTGTTTATTTATGAATTTCGAATGATTTCGAATTTTGGAAATGAAGCAGGAAGAGTTTGGTGATTTTCCTGAAGATATTTTGGTGAAAGCAAAAAAGGCCATCGCAAATTTGTTACATGAGAAATCGCTTGAATTTGATTGTTAATGACAACATGACATTTCTCGTTACAATCGTTTGGTGTCATTTTTTAAGCAAAAATCGAAAGGGTACATTCCAAAGAAGTTGAAAGTGTTGACAGGAGATTAGGTGTTGACGTTTATGAAGAATGCTCCAAATGAAACTTATCTGATGCATAAGGTACAAAGCTGAAATGTATTTGCTGCGTGTTCCTACCTAAATTCAAATCATTACAGGTAGTTCTGATTATGGGAGTTTTTGGTGTTTTCATTAGGGACGAGGTGGGATTAAGATGACCGATGACCGTCGACGATGTACAGGATAAAGGGTTTGTTATACTTGTAAAACTTCAAGAAACCAAGCTCCATCATCGACAATTTTGCGATGTTACTGTTCCATTAGAAGTAAACGTTGCTTCGTCAGAGAACAGTACTTGTCGTGTCATAAATCTTCCAATTCTCATTGGATACGAACACAAAATTAGAACCTTCGTTCAACATCTTCTTTTTTTAAAGAGTGGGTAAATTCAAGTGTTGATGGTTTAAATTTATTTGACTTTAAAACTCGTGCAGCAATTGTAGTTTTACTTACATTCAATGAATTGGATCTTTTTCGTGAATATTTTCGATTTTCCACGACCGATAGCATCACATAAGTTTTAATGTCTTCATTTCGAACCCATACCCACGTTTCTTTCTGGATTTATTTTAACACTTATTTATTATATATCTGACAGTTCTGAAATGTATTATTTCATCATGGTGTCGATTATTAAAGATTTCTGCTGCTTCCCTACATGTTTTATAATTGTCTCCAACAATCAGTAATATACCAGTGTACGTTACTAATGTAACATTTGACATTTGTTGATAGTTATTACTTAGATATTACAATGCACCCCATCAAGAAAGGGTGAAAAAAGGACGAGTAATACAAATTCAGGCGCTTAACTAACCGAGAAACCGAGATTTTTTTGACACCTTAACTCAATGTAGATGGTATGTATGTTGAAATCATAAGATCTAGAACTTTTGCCAGAGCAAGAGCTAAAATACTGGCAAGATGACCAAAAATCACACTTGCTATTTCAGTAAATAAACTGGCACAGTATTGAATATCAAAAACACCCTATCGCGGGAACTGTCGCGGAATGGCCTATAATACAAAAAAACGAAGAAAGGCAAAATATACAGCCATCCAACAGCATTCGATATGCTGCCGTGCGGAAAGAAGGGTGCATTTTGTTACAACGCACGAAAAGTACTTCAGGCTAAGCAATGGTGTGCCATTTTCACAAGGGTAGTTTCCAGGCTTTATGTGGGTCGAATAAGAGGTGAACATAGGTATATTGGTCATTCTCTTACGAAATTGGTTAATTTTATTAGAGAATAACGTTGGGGATGATATTATATCCTGGCTAGACCTTCCGTCCTGAGACTATGGAAGACAAACCCCAAAATTAGCTAGCAAACCACAACATAGTATTTATTCCGCGGAACAACCGTCTTAACCTTCCCCTGGCCCTGCCCATAGAAGATTTTTAGGGTATTTTAGCTCGAAAAGTTTACAAAAGCGGATTTATTTCTATCCATTTTCCCCGACAGAAACGGAATGACAACACTGCTGGGCGTCGCAACATGCAAATCGTACATACAACATACAGGCGGGCGTCTTAAAGATATATGACGCTTTGGTCAAACTGCCAAATACAGGGCACGAAGAAAAGGGAAGGCACCGTTGTAAGGAAGAACATACCCATCGGTTTTTATAACTTTGATAAAATTCGAGAAAATTTAAAGGATTTTAAAACAAATCTGTAAATGGCTATAAA
Organism: Geotrupes spiniger; assembly: GCA_959613385.1. NCBI lineage: Eukaryota > Metazoa > Arthropoda > Insecta > Coleoptera > Geotrupidae > Geotrupes > Geotrupes spiniger. The sequence goes on along the minus strand of OY390731.1, from coordinate 42,509,303 downwards.
ATACGGTACAAACTGATCCAGACACAGAAGGCTATAAAAGAAACGTCAAAAAACGATGAGAGTACAACCAATTTGACCGTTGTAGTGTCCACGATGGTTGTCTTCAGAATTCAAATAAAACTTTACTAAGTAAATCGTAGTCACGGTGATTTACGAAATAGACACCAGGAAAACAACCGCCAGTGTTAAATTAAAATTCCACGCATTTAAAATAAATTTCCATAACTATATACGAAGAACTAATTTTAAATTAACCGCGCGCCCACGGGATTTATTTGATCAATAATTATAATAAAAAATTTCCATTCTTTGATTTCATTAATTAAGGTCATTAAAAAGGATAATTTTAATAATAGTAAATTAAACTAATCACATATCACATATCAGGACAGGATGGTCTAATCTTACAAGTTAATGATGTTATGAACATTATTTCTGTGTTATTACACTTCGTCAGTAGCGATTACCAAGAACCTTAGTGATCAAAACTTCTTGGCGCGAGCCAGTCATTCTTAACGATCCACTGACAACAGAACACTAACAAGACGAAACCTAAAGCCCATTGCTAAGACTAAAAAAGAACGACTGTCAAATCTCATAAATGGGATACTGCAGTGAACTTAAAAAATTAATTTCAACACCTATGGATCTTGGCAATCGCTACTGATGAAGTGTAACAATAAAAACAATAAAGTCTAGCAATCCAACAATTAGCCATTGACCTGTTTAATGTTTGGCGCAAGATTAGTTCATCCTTCATGTATTTTACATTTTTCTGTGTCTATATATATATAGCTTATCTTAGAACTGTACAACTTAATTCCCCTAATTAATACCTTCCACGACTTAGAAGACCTGAGAACAAAGGCGATTAGACCATTAGACCATTAGACCAACTCGTTTCTCAAAGACGTCTCGCGGTAGTGGGCATCGCCTACAATTATAGAACGGTGTAAACGTATGTATTCTTTGATGCGATGGAAAATGAAATGTGAGAAATGCATAAAATGAGACTGTTTGGTTGAGTACGTTTCCTGATCTCGACGAGAAATTCCGACGTTAGATTTCTGTAGATAGATTACAATTTTAATTTGAGATTATCTTCATGCGTACGATATAGCGTTCGGTGAACCGTGCACTAGTCAAGAAAGACATTTAGTTAGTAATTATATTATAATTAGACATATAAGAAAATAATGTAATATGAGTTAGTTTGTAAATTAGGTCACCGATTGTCGACGCATAAATGAACAACATTGGTGGTTTACGTTAACATTTGGATAAAACCTAAATCAATTATAGAACCCTGCAATGGTTAATCGATGCCTGCGAGACTCATTAATATAAATATGTACTGTTTAATAACGGTTTTATAAAATATGAAGATTTTAGCTTCATTCAAATTGACGGGTGCTAATTTCAGGCATGGCTTTAGAACGTCAAATTTTGTTATTCTACAGGTCTCTTACATGACAAAACATGTATCATGAAAATATCAAAATAAGACTATGCCCCAACATGGTGTACATTATCGTACCACTATGTTTAAGTACCAGTCGTACCTGATACATAAGGATAAGGAAAATACAGAATAGATATATTAAAAACAAAGCTAACAAATTAATGTAACATCTTACATAGAGTGACATATTGAAAAATATATAGTTGTGCGCTGTGATGGCGATAGTTTAAGAGATTAGGCTTCTATACATATTACCGATAGTAAAGCATAGTAAAATTGCTTGATTAATGCAGACAAATAAGACATATCGATAAGGGTGTTCCGCAAGGATCTATTATGGGTTATTTATTGTTCATTATATATACACCTAGTTTTCACACATACATCAAACATTTCTTTACTGATTATATTTGCTCCAAAATTTTGCTCTATTAATTTCGTGTAAAAATATTGCATAAGTGTGTCGGGTTCCGGTCGTAAAGTTTCAAAACATTATTTGTTAACAAATAAATAATTTTCCTTATCAGAATTTCATTTACTAATTTCACCCAATTACGCAACCTGCCCTATTGACAGGGCTAGACTCTATTTGACGACTGCTTGGCGGAAATATATGACACAATATAGATATTTGTTACCCAACACCAACTAAGTACACCTTTTTATGAAAACGTATTTCTGTTGTATTAGCAATAATTGGATTGTATACCCTCCACTATTACCCTAGGTTGCGTATTTTAGGAAGTGTACGTTATAAAACTACGATATACATTATGTAAAACTAATATGGCATAGAGCGTTTTATGACTTTCATATCACAATAATATAAATTAAGCAGAGACTCGTCAAAATGCATTCTGAAAACTATTTTACATGAACAAATCATTACGGTATAATATGGGTATCCCAATAGTAAAATATGTAACAAGAACTTTGTTTTTTAAAAGAAAATAAAACAAATAATTTAGATTAAAATGATTTAAATTTTTATTGTATCGGAAAAGATAAGGTTTGTCAATTATAAATGAAAAATGATATCGGACAGATGTCCACCACGACCACGCATAGAGACCATTTTTTCAAAATGGCGGGTCTATTCCATTAATCATGTCATGGATTTTGAGTTTTAAGGGTGCAATCGATTCGATTGGCTCCGTATAGTCTCTATCTTTAATATAGCCCTACAAAAAGTAATCCAGTGGTGTTAAATAGCATGATCGGGGCGGCCCATTAACAGCTGAATGTCATGAAATTATGCGATCGGGAAATTTGGTTTGCAATAAATCATTGTTTCGGTGGCTGTGTGACATGTGGCACCGTCCTGTTGAAATCACATGTCAGTAATATACATGTCATTAATAATAGGCCAAAATGTTGTTGTTAACATCTCTCGATGGCGTGATCCATTCAGCGTGACCGCATTTCCAGACGAGTTTTCAAAGAAAAAAATTGCCCAAACACGCCTCCAGACCACATAGTGCACCATACAGTGACACATTTGGCACGCAACGGCTTCTCAACAATTGCTCTTTCAGAAGCCCAAATGGGGTAATTTTGCTTGTTGATGTATCCAGACAAATGAAAATGGGATTCGTCTGAAAAAAATTTTTTGCAGAAAAACCAGCGAGTTGTTCATGAATGAATTCAGCAAATCTAAGGCGAAATGAATGGTCGCGCGGCTTCAATTCATGCACCAGTTGCACCTTGTAAGGCTTCAAAGCCAAATCCTTTTGCATAATTTACCATGTGGTCGTTGTGGATAGCCCCAAGTGTTGAGAACGTCGAGGAATTGACAAATTTGGATCTTCCTTAATACTGCGGCTCACGGCTGCGGTGTTTTCAATTGAACGACCCGGTCGAACACGCGTCATTGTTGGCACATTATGTAGCGAGCCAGTCGACTCAAATTAATCGACCAAATTCTTAATAGCGCTCTCAGAAGGAGGATTATGTTGACCGAAAAGGTCACGAATTTTACGAAATGTAGCTTTTACTGATCCATCATTTTCATAGTGGATTTTTAATATTTTAATCAGCCTAACTCCTGAACGTTTCAAGGTGGTAATCAAAAATACAAGATCAATAGTATATCACATGTCCCCATCGTTGTCGTTTATAAGATTTAAAGCTAGCTCCATGGATTTGAAAATAATCCCATGTTTCGTATAGTTCTCAATAACTAATTCGGTAGGAAAACTATTTCCATTTGCATTTTGCACATATTCATTTCCTATGCAGCTATTCCAACTTATATAATATGCAATATACAAAGTACAATATACGACCCTCAAGACACGCAATAGTATACATATAATTCACGTACAATTTTATAATCTTATTTTATGGATTATATTTCATTTCAGTTAATTCAGTTAATCATTCGATTGTCACCTAACGGCGTATATTATAAAAAGAATTAAATTATGGGATACATAAGTAAACATTTAGGCTTAAAATTTAATATATACTAATAGCGTTCCATCTTCTACACTACAAGACACTATGCTAAATACTGAGTTACCTTCCTCAGCATGCAATGAAGCAACATTACGGAATATCTTTGAACGACGTGATTTGTGAAAGCACACAAACATTGGAAATCGACGCCAACACTGCATAAAACGTAAAAATGGGTTAATCGGTTGCGATTAATTATCGCAGCAAATGAATTCTAATCGTTGATCGCGGAGATATTCAAAATTAATTGGATCACGCTATAGGATGTTATATAAAGGTATTACATTATTACATTACAGCGATAGGTCATGTTTTTGACTGCAATAAAATGTTATCAAAGATTACTAAAATGTTTTCTATTAAGTGCAATATATCTGTAAAATGTAATAAAACTAGATGTGTATGAGATATCGTTCAAATCTTTATTTATGAATAACAAGAAAACAAGAAAACCTGGCGCAGTCGCGATGAAAATGCATTTTTCGAAAAAACTATTCAAATAAGTTTTGTATTCAATATTTTTAACTTTTATAAGTCCACTTTTTCGACAACATGTGCCGTTTTTTGTTGCCCTGGAGCTCACCAATTGATATTGTGCAAACCAATCGCCGAAAGACAGGCTAGCGCAACATATTGCTCAATGTCGACAACACAACGCCACACAGATTCATTACATAAATCTGAGGTGCAGTGGTCACCCATCCTCCATGCATCCCCCACCATGAGATTTGTTCTCGTTTCCTTGGGATGCAGGAAGAGATTCCGAAATACATTTCAGAACATTGGTTTAATAAGTGTTCCAATACAGTAATAGGTGAATCTATTGATAAGATTGTTCGTTCTTCTGATTTTCATTTAGTACGTAACATTAATAATCATGCCTAAGAATAATCGAAGAAAGTTGCTTAATTGAGTGACTTTGAGTAGGGTTGAATTGTGGGCATGAAAGAGGCTGGCTATAAGTCTATTACCTCTTAGAGATCCACAGTAAACATACAGAACTATTGGTCAATATTAGATTGTAGCTGTGTGGGGTAGAGTACCTTCTGCCATCATATGTAGACGTATGTGGTCATTTGGGCGTTGTTCTTCTATTGATATGTTAATTGGTGTATTGAATGAGAGGCCGTGCCATGGTTAGAAGACCACGTGGGGAAAGAAACAATTTGAACTTTGTTCGAAGGCCTACTTGCTACAATAACCACCTTTACTATTTATTCCAGGCACTTTAAGTTCGGAATCATTTTCGAAGGCAATGATATCGATATTTTGATGATGATATTTGATATTTCTTCGATAACTGTTGAGTTTGTCCTAGTTTTTTTTAATCATTTACATGTGTTCACATACTCCGTCATTTAATGGCAATAAATCTATCGTTCCTTCAGGGTTCTCCATTTTTCACTGTATGTATGATATGTATATAGGATATCAAATTAAAAACTTCCTGTTTTGTATGACGTTTTCAAATAGAGTTGCATTATGCAACCTAAACTCAATTTTTTCGTAATTTACAAACGTGACAAAAAAACAGTTTCTTTCCTTTGGTTATTTCGTGTGAGAGGAACATGAAATATCTAAAATAGTAATTCCCGTTTGGTTATCTTTAATCATATCTCCTATTACCTCGTCATATCTTTGTGCTTTTCTATTTCTTATTTCTCGTAACTATTCTATACTTGCTAGTTCTTCCTGTTGATTCTTGTTCTGCTTCTGCTTCTCTTCGTTACCGGCAATACCCGTTTGCCAATAAAAGCAAAAAATTATTTTCAATAATTAGTTTAAAATTGTTGCACTAATATTTGGCTGAAGTGCCTCGGCTAATGGACAAGTTATAATCCAGACCACCATGCGACATAAATTTAGGCAACTCTAGCCAAATATGTACAATGTGTTAAGTATCGGACCATAATAACGCCCCACCGCAACGATGAACGCGGAAAATTTTGCTAACAGGAAAGGTATTTGAAGGTAACAAATAAACACTTATCATAATTGCCAGTCCGTAGTTAGCTAGTTAACGATGGAAGTTAGGCTATGAAATAAGAAACATATACAGGGCTATCAAAAAGTGAACCGCTCATTGCGGCAGAATACAACTATAAAACAAATTTCTATGATTTTTTCAAAAACTTAATTGTGGTAAAACCAAGGTTAAATGACTTAACGTTAATGCAAATCAAAGGTTATCAAACAAAACGTCACCCGAGATATTATAATTTCGAAAACAAAATAGCTCCGACAAAAATTAACACGCACGACACGTGTTTCCAACAGACCGCTTTGAAGTCGATCAAATATTATAACTGGCGATATATCCACAACGGTGAACGAGAATATGATGCTCTACTCATAAAATTCTCCAAAAAACTCGCTGCATGCCACTATACTCGACAAAGATCACACGCAAAGATCACAGAAATGTAACTGATCGCATAGCCATACGCCTAAGCGAGCCATGGATGTCGCTATCGATATTAAATTCAAAATAACTATTGCACGCAATGTAGTTGTGTGTTCTCAAGGAATAAATCTGCCCAGGAATTTGGGGAACAACAATGACGGCTGTGGGTGATATGTGAGATAAGTATCTGCCTCTACATACAGTGTGTTTCACTTAAGAGTGTAACACCATCACATCTGTTGTAGATATGATGGTGTTACACTCTTAAGTGAAACACACTGTATAATAAACAAATACATTTTAGTTTGTTTTTAGAATTTGTAATAATAGTATATTATGTACATGCGAGGTGGAAAGTGTTTCATTACAGCTTAGGGATAAGATAGCTATATCCCGAGGCGTAATGAAACTTTTCACTAGGTATTGCATACTATACATATTTTATTCGCAATTCATTCACCATTTTTAATAAATAATGATCAACATGCGAATAAATTCGCTGTTTTCCAACAGTTGATGTAATAGCCTATGAAAATACATTATCTAAGATTTGTTCAGTTAGTCTGGCATTTGCATAGAGGTGAGAAGTTATGCTTGAACGTTCATATATTCAAATGGATATTCTATATGTTCCATTATATATTCAATTTTAATCTATAAACGCCTCTAAATATTATTGAACATTATGTAATTGTTGGAAGCCCAACCGTGGGTGGAAAGTGAATACTTTTCACCCGTAGGATTATAATGGTAGCTAGGATACCCCATATTTCCCAACCTCTAAAAGGTTATGAATCGACATTACTATAGCAATTGTGAATAAATAAATTAATTTATTTGAGGTGGCTACATCAATATTATGACTATATTTGGGATCATACATAGGAAAAATTGATATATGAATATGCACAGTTTTGTGTAATCAATCGGCGAAGGGATGAGTAGTGGGGCGTATCATCTAAATTATAACATAGCCATAAGGCAAAACGGAGCAGATGCTTCCCAGCAATTAGAGTTGACTGTAACTTAATGTTGCAATGTTAGTCAGAATCGAATAGCATTCGATGAGCCTGTACCATAACAGACGTGATTATCGGGGAGACAGTGGTATGTCCAGAAGGTAAGGTATGCTATATCCAAATCTGCCTGCCGAAGAATACGTGCAACTCACTCCTGGGCACGGCATGGGGGCGGGCGTCCATGGTTCTCATGTAACATATTGTTCAGGAGAGCAACGGATTACGTCAAGTACACAATTTCAGGTACATTAGCATGCGAGGATATCTGGTGAAGGCGCCCAAAGCTGATAACAGAGCAAATACAAGGATCGCTACTAGAGGAACGTGAAATCTGCCCCCCCCCCCCCCATTGGAGAAGATGCTGTTTATATTCATGTGTTGGCATTATTCCTGTCGCCATAATGTATTGCTATACAACTGATTTGGAATCTTTCTAATGAATGGGTACAGTTAGCTTAACGATAAACTGTGAGTTGGAAATTGTTCTGCTGCCACTCTTTGATTGTTAACATTAAGTAATCATCTATTTAAAGGGCCGATCATCATAGAAACGAATATGGTTATCAAGAGGATGAATGGGTACATTATTTTAACAATTCACTTCTTCCATATGATAATCCTTAAAATAGTATTGATAAACATGTATTAAATCCATGTATTAATGTTAGTTAGATCAATTGAATGAAATAGAAAAAGCTGATGAGCAGCTTCACATCATTAACATCAATATCTTCGTTATAATGGTGTAGGTGTACAAGTCAATAATTCATTGCAGTAACAATGATTTGAGACATAATGTACAATATATCAAATAAGTTATTAGAATTAAATCAAGTGAAACAATGCGCTTCAAAATGAATAACGTAAATAATTAACATGATTTTTGAGACAACAAACGACTTTCCTTGTTGATATTGTACCCATAGCAACATTTATAAACACGAAACAAATTACACACGCACGCGTTTATTACAGTGGTACGGCAAGTATCACCAATGTACACTTAACCAGCGATAGTGCAGAATAAACATAAATAACTTTACTTCCGCGATGATGAATGGAAGGAATACATAGTTACAATATACGAAATGAATTACCGTTACGTACACGCAACGGGACATGACGTATCTCACTAAACTCTTCATTCATGTTCCAGGGACCTATGCGAATACACTTCATTCGCTAAAAGTAGATTTCTTTGTTACGCGATGCGTCATACTTAAGGAGCTCTGTATTATTTTTACTTTTTTTATACATTATGTATAAGTAAGTATAGGAATCATGAAAATTTTCGAACTCGAGATTTCAACGGATATACACGTTTTGAGGTCCCCTGAATGAAGATGCCGCGAACACAATTTTTGTAGACACGAACGCGGGTTGTTTTTATATGAAAGACAATCCCCGTTTATGCTGAACACAGATTTCCGAGGTGCGATGACATTGCACGAACAATCCAGCCATCTCAAACCGGACATATCAATTTTTTAACAGGCTAGACATAAATATGAACAAGCAGATGTAATTCTTCTCGACGCAAATTAACCTGATGTATTCGTATCTCAAGTCTATGCATAAGTATAATAAATAAAACACGTTTAGGATAATTGAACACAAATCGTGTATAGCATTCCGCATCGTCATTACTGCACGTATTATGAATGAAGTGACCAATAATTGATGGCAATCTACTGCTTAATAATTACGGGATTAATGGCGATCGATCACGTCAAAATTCGCCAAATCGCGGCTAATGCGATTAGTATTTAAATATCATATTAATTAATATATGAGCTATGATTTTTAGTATGTATAAAATTAAACAGTATACAACGGATATTATATTATAGCATGACGGTTCTTTTTTACAAAATTTTAATTGTGAAAAATTATACAATATATACAATTTAGATTGTGTAATAGCAATTAAAACGAGTGAGTTCTAGGTTCTGCGAAAAATTTGAAATTTGAATTATAAAAATATCACCGACCAGACCAGCAGCAATTCAAGATTCAAATATTTTGGTATTATAAATATTTAAAAAAGTAAACTAGGCTTTCAAGAATAACAAAAAAAGTTGTATATTTAAAACAAAGAACGGCGTCTTAGGTCTGGTTAATGAAGAAATTAGATACATAGAACTTATAAAATAAGTGACATCACGTTTCACGCAGCAAAATTAATAACTTTTCGCTTGCAATTTACGGTACCACTGATAAAAATGCGCAGAATGCAGAATAGAACTAAAACAACTAATATAGTTACTTCGTTTTGTACAAAATTTAGGACACAATTTAAAAAAATCGTTTTTGATACGCCCATAAATTTGAATATTAATGCGTAAAAGAGGCAAATTGATAATAAAATTTTCAGAACAGTTTAGCACATGTAAAATCACGAGCATGTGTTATATGTAATATAGTCCCCAAAAACATGCCCTAAATTTGAAGATAATCAACTCAAAATTATAATAGACAAATTTGAGCATTCATGGAGATTTAACAGTTTTAAGCTCACAACGAGTGTTTCGATAGCAAATAATATATATATACAACGGTACCAGAATGAACAAAATTGCTCTAGAAGCGATTTTAAGACTGGGCATAGATGTAAGAATAGAAGCAGTGAAAGTGTCAGTATGTGCCTAATTAAAATTGAAAACTTTGAAGATGAGATAAAAATATGAACAAGAATAAATTATGAAATATAAAAGCTAAAATAATATATATAAAGAGTGAACTAATAAGTATTAGAGACAAAATGGAATCGATGGAAAATGGCAAAAAAACAATGTAGTAATGGAAGGCTTGTTAATTACTACAAATAACGTGGAAGAACTAAAAGAGATGTTAAATAATTTTGTAACAGAAAAACTAAAGCAACGAAACTAGAATATGTCAAAGTTGAAAGACTTAGGAACAAAGTATTCATTGACAACTACCTTACAAGGAAGGAAAGGGAAAATAAAAATAGTGTGACAGATAGGGCAATACAAGCAATAGCGAAAGCAAAGAACTTAAAAATAGGCTACAATAAGATTACGATAGAGGGAATTGAATTCAGATGGGACAGAAAAAAATTAAACGGAGAAAGATAGAAAGACCAGAAAAAATAGGGAGATTGGCAACATGGAATGTAAGATGAATAACGGGAAAGGAGGAAGAATTAAATGAAAATCGACGTCTTGGCCTAAAACGGGTGAATTTGTAGTGAAGCTGAAAGCTGGAACTGAAACAAAGAGCTGCGGCGATAGTGGGCGTGATAATAAACAGGAATGGAAAGCACATTCAGAAAAAATCGTCTAAGTAAATCTAGAAATGGAATGACAGAAAGCGACAGTGATTTCATCATATGTACCAAATGAAGGCGAAACAGCAAAAAGAGAAAGACGAAGAGTGGGACAACCTAGATTTGATTACTGAAAGTAGTAGATGTAATATATATGTAATGGGGAACGCGAATGCTAGAGTAGGGAATAGGGACGATGTAATAGGAGTGATACGGAAGCATGGAGAACAAAAGGACGAGCAACCGAACTAGAATGATACTACTATTGACTGAATAACCTGATAGTCACCAACAGTCACCGTTTTGTAATTGTAATAAAAATGTACAAAAAAGAGAAAATGCCATATGCAATCTGCGTATAATCTGGAGAAAAGTATCCGGAGATTGTTCTCAAATACGACAAAATTAGAGAAAATGAGGGCGCTTTTACCAAAGGACTTGAAATGACAGTGGAAAATTGAAGAAATGTAGAGGTTGCCGGAGTCGCGATTTTAAGGCTCTAGTTTAACGAATGATATATTTTCTATGTAGTATTATACAGCAACATATTCATATCTTGCATTCTTTGGGAATGTTTCTGTCACTATTTTGCTTTATTCACATAAACAAATTACACACCGTATCTGGTTGAAGCAGTGCTTTATTTTATTTATATTACGCCGATATCTCGAATTATTATTAATTGATTTTCATTAGCTATGCATTTTACATTTAAAATTTTATTAGTGCCAACGTCCGTTTGGTATATGTCGATTACAATCATATTAAAACTTACTCAATGCTTTTTTGCATTCAAAATGTATGTCATATTTCGTTTTAGTGTGCGTTTCGTATGTTAAAAAATATTGCAATCGAATCTAACATACAAAATTCGAAATCATTAAAAAAAGATCGCATTAAGATAATTACAAAAAAATTGAAATGACACATGTGTTGGAACATACTCATACATATGATTTTTCTAATTTATCGCTTTAGATAAATAATACAATTTATCGAAGCGATTAATTTTAGAATCTATTTACATTAAAATTACCCTGAATACTTCTAATATTAAAAATGAAAATTCAATATTATCAGCAATCACATTTTAAATTAGTGCTTTTATGACTTAATTATATTCATAATGTTTTCATTATTAATAAACAGGGATGTTATGCTTTGTTATACTACATTTTTCGAAAAAACTTTTCAAATGAAAGTTGTTTAAAATTTCAATATCTTAACTTATATAAGAACAATTTTTTTTGATAACTAGTACCGTTTTGGAGATAAGGAAAACTGTGATAAGAGTGAACGATCACTTCCGGTTGAGGTATTCCCTTCAAAGTATGGCGATTTCTTTTCTGCTACATATAAATCTTAAGTTTAAAATTTCATAGTGGTGACTTCAATGGTTTGGGCGCTAGAGCGCGCATAGACACACACATACACACATACGTCATTCAAAAAATAGTCAGGATCGATTCAGGGGACCCCGAAACGTATATATACGTTAAAATCTCGACGTCGAAATGTTTCATGATTCTAGTTCTTATACATAAAGTATAAGAAAGTAAAAATTGTGAGACACTTTAATCTAGTATTTTAATTCTAATTTATTATTTTTAAATGTTTCATGAAGTGCTCAGCGATCAGTCAATCTCAATGACTTTATTTACATTATATTAGTCATTATTGTCGTATTTTAAGTGCATTTTTAATTGGAATAATAATAATAATAATCACTACTGGTTTAGCACATCATTCTACATATAGCTTTGTCGTAATATATATCATATGAACATATTTTATGTTTATTAATGTATTATTATATATACTCAGTGACATATAAACTGCACCACCTAGAAGTGGTGGGAATTTTTGGACCAAATTTGGCAGAAACATTGGACTAGTCTAAGGTAACAATTGATTAAAATTTGATAAAGGAAACACTTCATTTTTTTAATTTTTCTTTAATAATGTGTTGGTCCGCCCCTATTTCTGATACACTCATTGACCCGCCTTGGGATTGATTCCAGCAGGTAAGCAATGTCTTCTTCGGGTATGGCATCCCAAGCAGCCTGTACTTCATGCCGTAGAGCTTCTATTGTCAACGGTGGGTTCGGTAGATTCCTCAATCTTCTACCCATCATGTCCCACACGTGCTCAATGGGCGACAAATCCCACACCATCAACCCCACAGTTCAGTGAACATGCCTCGCAATCGAAAAATCAGGATTGCGCCTTTTTCCACGTCTTCGTCTAACAGTCATACGACCATCATGCATTCCTAAACAAAATCGCGATTCGTCACTAAAGACAACTCGATGCCACTCCAAGTTCCATTCAAGTCTTTCCGTGCACCAGGCCAAACGTTCCTGGCGATGTTGAGCAGTGAGGGGTAGCACAAGATGTGGGCGGTAAGACAGCAAGCCAAAGGTTCTTATTCGACGATAAACTGTTCGCAAGCCTATCGGACGACCTTGCTCACCTAACCATTGATCAGCTATTGATCTAGTTGTAGAGAATCGGTCTCTCAAGGCCATTAGTCTTGGGCGGCGATCTTGACGTTCATTGGTTCGTCTTTGAGCCCCAGTGCCTCTTCTCCAACGTTCAACCCCATGTTCAGACCACGCTTGATAAACACGCATTATTGTTGAGTGGTGCCGTCCCAAACGGTTGTCGATTTCTCTAAACGAAAAACCAGCTTCTCGTAAACCAACAATCTGCCCTCGGTCAAAGTCACTCAACTGTTGGTAAACTTGAGGTCTCCTTCCTCTAGGCATCATTAAACACTTGAAACACTTTAAACTAAAGAACGGGATCCGAAAAAGTGGAACAAATTCAAAAAATGACTCGATAATTGCTTGTCTATCACCACCTCTAAAAAATGACACAAACGTAAAAAATCCCATGACTACTTGATGATTGGGTTTCAAATTTTAATCAACTATTTCCCTGGACTAGTCCACTATTCCTGCCAAATTTGGTCAAAAAATTCCCACCCCTTCTAGGTGGTGCAGTTTATATGTCACTGAGTATATGTAGACTGGCGATGGTGATTCGACAGGAGAGTAATTCAGAAATAATATCATATAATGTTTTAAATAACAATCATAGATTTTAACGACCCAGTCATATTAGACACACAAAGTAATTTGCCAAAACGCTTAATATTGGAGTTATTGCGTTTTTAGTCTGATGATGTTTTTTAATTAAAAACGAAACGTTATAATGTGATATTGTTTCTGAATTACTCTCCTGTCCAATATTCCAAAGAGACTACTTGATACTTGATACATTTACAGTGGACAAGAAAAAATATCAATACTTCTGCATATGTATATAACATAATTATATATAATAATAAAAAAAAGAATTATGCATATGACTAAACATCTTTTATTACTAATAATAAAATAAACTTATAAATAACTTCTAACTTATAAACTTACAACTACGCGGAACTGTTGGCTTCAAAATCGATATAGAAGTAATGGGAATCGCTATTTTGTTCACAAATATTTCCATTTTTACGATAACATTAAGAGTCTAATATTATTATATTAATCAAATATAGTTTACAATTTTATAGACAAAATAATTTAATACCTGAAGACAATTAAATAACTAAAATCAAAAAATTGATGATCGCAATAATGATATATAATTTTTTCATCCAATATCGATAATCACGATATCCAGAGATTGCTAGGCCAAGATTTAATACTTATATTTTGTCACATATCGAGTCATCGATATTATTATCAATATTAAAAATAAAAAACAATCCCGTCAATTAAGGCAAACATAACGTTTAAAACACACGGTACAATTGCGTTGGGAAAGAATATACAAAATTGTGAAGGAAAAAATTAAATTCATAAACGACCATTTGACAAAAGATAGAACTTTTCAGAGATGTAGGATGTAGGTGTCATAGTCCCAATTCTCAAGCAAAGTGGTACACTAGTTTTCAATAATTGTAGGAGTATATCGCTGGCCAATAATGCATACAAAGTACGATGTTGAAGATTAACATACGGTATGGCTGCAGAAAAGTATACAAAACTCGAACATCAATATGTACATTGTAATTGTAAATTAATTAAGTAAAGTGCTAATAAATAGTGTACAAAGTTAAAGGAGTTTATTCCGCAACAAGTCTTCGAACGATATAATAAAGCCCAGACAATAGCGGCGCACATCAGTGTCATATATCCGTGAGCGAGAGACGTAGTCGAAATTCTCGTCGACCTTATAACTCGCCACGAGTCGAGTATACGCAAGTCCCTTCGTTCACGTCGCGCAAACAACGTGTATATGACCATGACCAATAGAATTATTCAGATGCTTCCTTATGTGGACGATGTGTGATAAATCAGGACAACGAATTTAAAACGCGCTGAACAGAGGACGGATATACAAATATAAAGTAAGTGTATGTATACTGTACAGAACAACAAAATGTAAAATTGCCAGTGCGCAAGATTGAGTGAGACTCGTGAACACACTAAAACCCATCGCGGGTTGAGAGGACCAATTAATGGGAGATTGATTGAAAAGAATATAATGGCAATTAACAATATAATGAAATTAAAAAGTTAAATAAAAAAAATATATTAAGCGAAAACAAAAAATATATTGTAAGGGATAACGTCGTCAATAAGGCATATTTATATTAGTCAACCGTCGAAGTCGATTACAATTTGAATATGTACACTCCCATTCGGACTAATAACTCCGCTGACTGATTGACTCGACAGAAGAAGTGAAGTTCTTCAATGTGATCATCATCCGTTCTTAAGCGAATTCTATAAACATTTCTGTCCTTCACATCCAGCTTCAACAGAGCATGTGATACCGCAACCATGACCGTGTCGCTTTTTTCTCTACTATTCGCTATTTTTGCAAGTATATAATTTATAACTAATATTCAAACACAGTTGTGGAGTAAATACATTCGATTGTTGTTGCCCATTTAATACAAATTCATTGCAAGATTAAATGCCCAGACTTCACGTCTATTTTCACACTTTATTTGTGTCTTTAAGGGAATCCGAAAAAATAATGACCAATTTGCATCCTCAAGTTGCGATTCGAACAAAGACCGTATTCCCATGTACACAGTCATGCAGCTTCGAACCGGGAGGAAGGTCAAGGAACCCACCTATGAGTTGGTCGATGCAACGACGTTACAGTGTTCGTTCTTCACCCGACGCGGCGTTCCGCAAGAATCCAGAATCAGCTTCGCGATTTAAACAAATTGACAAGGCATAGTTTCAAACAGACTTTGTCATTGGAAGATTCGCATAAAAATATCAGCAAAATTAGAGAGCGACTGACAACTGCCCCAAGCATTGTAACACATTTTTAATTCATGAAATGCAGCAACTGGTTATAAATACTACATATAATTTGAGTTGCATGTGGTTGTACTCTCATACGAAGGACAATAAATACGTTACGTTGCCTATTTTTATGAAAGATGTTGACCATTGCAGTTTTTCTTTGGTTAATGTTTCGATCGCAATAGGCTGGCTTAATCTGTATACGATTGACGTCCAGGTTGTCCATATGTGAAACACACGTTGTCAAAACATATTTAAATTGCTTGTTAAAGTGTTAGGTCGCGTAGACTATGTTCATAGGTCGTGTGTAGTTACTAGGTTAATTTATATCGACATCAAAAATTAGTTCAAAGATATATTAATTTTAATTTTAAAGAACGTTTGTTTCTGGAACTTTTCCCATTTACGGGGATTTGCTTTTTAAATTATATATATTGCAAATTGGTTGCTATGTTATGTGGGCGATACATTTCCATATACAGGCGCTATCGGGGTAGCGGGCGCGGTCGTGGTTGCCGTCATTTTACAATACCATGAGTTACAAGTTTGTATAACTTGGCTGGGTCGGTTATTTTTCAAAAAATATAGGAATCATGAATTTTAAAGAGCCAATAACTGACCGATGAGGATGGGGCATCGTTGGAGTGAAGGCAATTTTATTAATTTAATATTTGTAACCACCTTATCTTTTCGATTTTCCAGTTGTATTATTGTCCCTGCTTTATGATACTGTGGCATTTTTGTCTCTTATTTTATTATACTTGTTTTCTCTTGTGTATTGTATGAGGTACTCGTTCCAAATAAGGCCGCGTTATCTATAACGTCTACGAATTAAAAAATTCAAAATATTCAAACGAAAATTAGATATTTTTGCATTGTAGACATTCTCGAAAATGATGACAATCTTATCAAGTTTTTAAAATGACATTTTTACAATTTTTCCAAAAATTGAGATTTATGCATCTTAGACAATCTCGAATTTTTGCAATTTCAAAATTTCGACAACAATGTTTGGACATTTAACAATTTTTTTGACATATTGTGGATTATATTGTATTTTATGGATTTTTAACCTTTCGCAGAACGGGTAGGTGTCTGTGAGACACAAAGTGCATATTTCTTGCCCGCAAATTTCACCGATAGCGCCTTGTGAGGTGGGCATTCGTCTAGCGTCTTCAAATGCATTGTTGCATTGGGTGGTATAGCTTTCAGTCTGATTTGAATCGCGATAACGTCCAGACAAGTGCTGTGTGTCTGACAGACACTACCCGTTCGTTTGTCATATAAAATTTTTCTTGTTTGCCAGGTAACTCTTATTGACATTTTGTAAAGATTTTTAAATTTTTTTCAAACTAGAATGGATCCATATCTAAAAGAAATTCAGAGGCTTCAAAAATTACATGACGAAGTAGATACCGACTGTGATGACATAGAAGAAGAAGGCTTTACTGACATTGAAAATGAAGATCTAACTGACACTTTGGGACATGATAGTGAATCGGAACAAGAAATCATAGACGAGGATCTTCAGCCTTCGACCAGCAGCGTTCAACTGTCAAAAGAACCGTGTAGAGAATTTTTTTATTTAGGAAAAGTTGAAATCACTAAATGGAATAAACAGTTCGAACAAAACATAATTTCTAATGCTAAGACTCTTTTTCCTGTATTATTGACGATACTTTCTTGGATTTATTAGTGAATAATATACTAATATATACATAGCACAAATTTCCCATCGTTACCAAGATTCATATGACGTCAAACCTACTGATATGACTGAAATGAAAGCTGTAATGTTAGCAGGAGTTTTAAAAAGCGGACGACTAAATCTCCGAGACTTTTGGGAGACTGGTGGTACCGGGGTAGAAGTATTTACTGCCACAGTCGCATATCGAAGGATTAAGTTTTTGCTGAATTGTCTCCGTCTTGACGACGTTACAACACGCCAAGAGAGGAAGCTTATAGACAACTTAGCACCTGTACGTCAATTGTTGGAAATATTTGTATCCAAGTGCAAATCAAATTATTCACCTGGCGAATACGTTACACTGGACGAAATGCTTTTTAGCTTTAGAGGAAGATGTTCATTTAATGTTTACATACCTAGTAAATCATCAAAATATTGTTTCAAAGTATTTTCTTTGGTTGACGCGCGAATTTTTTATACGTATAAGGAATATACGCTGGTCGACAACCAGACCGCTCGCATTCCTTGAGCAACAAAGTAGAAGATCTGGTAATACGGATTTGTCAACCAATTTTAAGAACAGGGCGTAACTTAACATTTGATAATTGGTGTACCACATTACTTCTAATGACGAGGCTTTTGGAAGAACATAGAATTACTGTTAACGAAGAAGAAGAACAAGAAAGAACTTCTGGCAGACCTTTTAAATCCAAAAGGTCGACGAGTAAATTTTTCGATTATTGGTTTCGAAAAAAACAAAGGTGGCCAATGACCATATTTTACAACATTCTAAACATTGCGGGGATCAATGGTTATGTCATTCATGAAGCAAACAATGCTGGTACTGAACTTAGTAGAAGACTGTATCTAAAAAATGTTGGCCTATCCCTAGTTCAACATAGTATGAAGCTGCGTGCGCAAAATAATCGTTTACGTAGAAAAACGAGAGGCAGATTGCGCAAAAAATTTCAGGGGTAACTGACAATATTAGGATAGCAACCGATATTTTTGTCAAAACTGCCGAAAATAGCTTTGCTTGGAACATTCTCAGAACGCTTGCCAACACTGCTACGAAAATTACATCGAACGGTAGTTTTTATAATTTTTTTTTCATACATATATCTAATTTGTTATGTTTTTTAAGAATTTTAAATTTTGTCATATAAAAGAAATGTTGTTCTTTGATTTTGTATTTTTGGTATAATAAAACATTTAAAATGAAAATTAGTTTTTGCAAATTTATTAAATTTAAAACAAAAAAATAAATAAAATGTGTGTCAGACGCAACTCGCACCGTCATTAAAAAAAAATCACCCGTTCCGAGGAAGGTTGAAATTGTTGCAGTTACTTTTTGATACTTTCGGCTGTTCATTAAATAAATATAATTTTTTATTTGCATTTGCATTTTATCTATAAAATTTTGATGTTTTTTGACTTTTATTTTTATCTTTCCTGGTTTTGTGTTTCCTTTTAAAAAAGGATATAGAAATCTTAGACACTCTTGACAATGTTGACACATTTTTACAATGCTTCTTAAAATGTTCGTCAATTATTACATTATTTTAAATATGCATTTTTTCCATAAGAAATTTGAAAATGTTGCAAAATTTTAATGTATATACATGTTTTAGTCCACATGATTACATTTTTACTTTCTTATGCTTTATGCATAAGTATAGCAATCATGAAAATTTGCGAACTGGAGATTTTAACAGATGTACGCGTTTTGACGTCCCCTGAATAGATTCTGACTATTTTCGGAATGACGACTGTGCGTCTGCCTGTGTGTAGAGCTATACCTTCTTATATTTTGAACAATTTTTTCAGTCTACATTTTCTTCCAACATATTAAAACGAAAATATGAAATTTTTGCATCTTACACAAATGCTTAAAATATGTATTAAAATTTCTTCAATTTTACGTTTTCCTTTAGTCTCTACAATTTTTACAATTTATTTAAAATGTTGTTTGCATCTTAGATATTCTTGGAAATGCTGACAAAATTTTACAATACTTTTTTAAATTTTGAAAATTTTTGTTTTAAATATACAATTTTTACATTTTTTCAACATATTGAAACGAAAATTTTAATTTAAAATTTTATGCATCGTAAATATTAAAATTTCGATCAATTCTATATTAAAAAAAAATCAAGAAAAATGTAACTTTCAAATCAATGTTGTCTTAAGTTTAAAACCAATGGATAGTATAAAATATATAGACTCACGCCTATACATCACGTTCATTTGCCATATTCAGTAGCAGCGCCGTACATAGTAAGGATTTATCAAAAGCCAGCAAAGTGTTAACTGGTTAACCGATTTCTAAAATCGGTTAATCGGTTGTCCGATTAATCGGTTATTCGATTATCCGGTTAATCAGTTAATAGGTTAACCGAATCATTTTCAAAACCGGTTAACGGAACGGTCCTAAAAATTTGTTTTGAGAACAATTCGGTTGACTTGTTAAGTTCTTGCTTAATTATTGTAAACTTCAATCAATTGATTTGCATCTCGTAATTTCGGTAAAATATTGTATTATTATATACTTGGTGCTACATTGGCGGGCGCATGTTTATTAATTTTGGGGCATTCAAATATTGGCTTCCCTAATGATTTTACAGCAAAATTCCATTTATATATTTTAAAGGACACTGACTGAATTTTTTGCTGGGTTCAGTTAATATTTTTAAAAATGTGTCGGCTAAATGTTACTGGTGTGAAATTTATTCAAGTATCTAACATTAAATTGATTTATTGCGTCTGTTAATGCAGCGCCATATATGTTTAACGTTCATAGCGAGGTGTGGATTTTTTAACGGCATTGCAAATTGTTTTGTTACCTTAACAAAAGTGAGGAAACGTGTTTTTTAATAAACGATTTCTAACGACAAGGAAAATGTTAATGTTACGAATTTGTATTCCTAGGTTTTCTGAACAGTTTTGTGACGCATAACCAATATTATATTGTCTTCTAATCTAGATTATTAACATGCATATTGATAAACAACACACCAATTGAAAAAAAATACATGCTATAATAGTTCAGTATATCTTTTAATAGAAAGATAAGTTTGCCGAAAAATTTCCCCAGTTATTATTATTACACAAGGTTATTTTTATTTAATACATCTATGCCACGTCAATGGGAGAAAATTTAATAACATTATTTGTATTGTATTAGAGATAAGTTTTTTTTCTGAATCGCTAATCCTTTTAAATATCGTGAGTTATCAATTGTGTGGCATTCAAAACAACAAATGAATTGCATAGGTTTCGAAGGCTTTTAAATCGGTGTTTTAGAAAACCGGTAAACATTGCACTAGTATAGGTGATTCTAATCCAAACTCAAAATTAAATTAATAATTGTGTAAAAAAAGCCTACTGCTACTTAAAACGAATGTACCCTAGCAGACATTTGAAGAAGTTGAAGAGAATTCGCAGTTAATTTGATTTTAATATCTCGTTCGGTATTACATGTTGCCCCGTGGACTAAAATTATTAGTCAGTACGATCTACTTTATCACAATGAAGACGAGACCCATTATATACTGATTATCGTAAGGCGGAATATTAGGCGATGTTTTCGCATTCCGGAGCTAAATGAACATATTACCTGAAGCGTAACAAAAACGGGCCCCATAACTAACATCACGGGATAAAGGATTTAATTCTCAGTTGTGAGACTTATAAAAACTAAACTGACCTGCTATTCTCAATACGGCTCTGTCTGCGCTGTCGAGCGCCAGAACTGCGAGCGGCTGCTCCCTCGTCCACTCGTGTAGCGTTGGATCCTTGTCGAAGAAATCCATCCTTCATTATTTCACCTGCGAAAAAAATTCAATGTGAAAAATGTGACGCCATAGATACGAGTATGTATACCGCGTAACGTTCATTCTTATCTCTTTTTTACTGCTACGGATATTAAAAATAAACTAGATGTGTGTACATAATTATAATATCATAATTGTCACTGGATGCGTGAAAATCTAACACAATTAATACAGTGCTTATTTGCCCTATCTTTTTCGATAGAAATTTGAATGGGAACAGCTATACCTAACATTTTAGAGATGGATTTAGCAACTTTGTTAGCAAATATTCCGTTGAATACAACCATTTTGTGGTACTATGATAACGAATATAGCCTAAAATAGCTCTATAGTAATTCAAACCACACGAGAATAAAAACAACAGTAATTGGACTACATTTCAGTCCTTCGGTCAATGTCGTCATTTTTTTCAACAGCGGTAATTGCCTGGGGATTTTTGGAAATTCATTGCATGGATTTATACATTCAATGACTCCAGTTGTCCACACATGATACATTTTTATATGACGTGTTCTTTATCGAACGAATTATATTCTAGTAAAGTTTTAAGTCGCTGTTCATTTGAATATTCATTTTGCTATCACCATTGAACCTATAAGCGATTGTGAAGATAAGTTAATCGATGAGTTTTATGGTTGGTGCTGGTTGACAAGTAGCTGCCGAGGTTATGTGTGTTTCCTTGTTCAGAAACACGGTGGCTCCCAATATCACCCCTACATTAAACCCAAGTGGTGATGGCTTTTGTTATTACTGGTCATTTTAATGTACATCGCACGTGACAATAAATTAGTTTTTTTTAATCATCAAATTCACTGTACTTGGAAAACAAATATCAACTTAGTTGCAATTACCAAATTCCGAACTTTACACCGCTTTTTGGTGAATAGTATCTCAAGTCACTATTTTTTAAAGTGACATTACAAGTAAAAGACAGGAATTAACCGGAGAGCATTTTCGAGTCATGCTTTATTATGGCTTCGAAAATGGTTTAAGCGCTTATGAGTGCAAAGCGTGTTTATATTCAGCTTTTCCTTCCTTAGCTAAGTTACCAATGACACAAGGAATTGAGCGCAAGAGGAATTTGTTCAGCATAAACAAGTTCAGGGTGCCCTCTTACTGCTGTAATCGACAAAAACATTGCTGCTTTTAAAAAATAATTCAAGAGGACAATAAAGTCACTTATGAGGTAATAGAGAATCAACTGAAGATTGGATCCTCATCTGTTAAAGCAATCATACATGATGCCCCGTTTTAAAAAAGTGGTCAGTCGGTTTGCGCCGCATCAAGTTTCTGAGAATCCAAGGAGCCTGTCTTGGAAGTGTTCAGTTTTGCGACACAATGAAGAAGTCAAAGAGTGTACAAAAAGG
Source organism: Geotrupes spiniger (assembly GCA_959613385.1). Classification (NCBI taxonomy): domain Eukaryota; kingdom Metazoa; phylum Arthropoda; class Insecta; order Coleoptera; family Geotrupidae; genus Geotrupes; species Geotrupes spiniger. The sequence continues at coordinate 42,486,452 of OY390731.1, read as the reverse complement.
ATATCGTTTAGCAAATAATATTTTAATTTGCTGTAACTGATTAGACTCGCAAACAGATCAGAAGTATTGTTCATGTAAAACAGGTCGGCATGTATTGTGATTTAGCTGAGTGAGTGTTTTTTTAAATTCAGTTTCATATATTAAAAGATAAACTCTCAAAATATTCGAGCAAGGTGGGTTGTATAACATACAGTCGCTCAGAAAAAATATTACTTCATTGGAAATATTTTACTTGTACAATTTCGGGAAAAAATGGTTTTATACTTAATAAACGTATATTCATCGCATACACGCGCCGTACATACAAAACTGTACCGAAGCAGCGAAGAAATGCGTGCAGCTACTCCACCTGATTGGTGCGGAAACGTTGATGACATAATCGCATGGGAACAAGTGGAAGGCACGTATATTTATATTTACTTTTACCATATTCGGATGAAAACGTCGGTCACGCCACTTATAAGAGTGCATTCAGACAGATTGTTATGACGATAGTACCATACATTTTATAACTTGATTTTAGAAACATGTATTAAGGAACGACAAATACGGCTTTTATAAATATGTCGTGATAGTGACTATGGGCAAGTCCAAGCAACCAATAAATATTTTTGAAATGTCAAGTGACACATAAAACTACCGATATCATGAAATTGATACGCATAAATTTGTATATATTTTGATATTTAAGTATTTAGCCGGCATTTCAATTTCTTATCTGTGTCGAGCCTTAACATTTCCAGGAAATGTCTAGCCAGGCGGCTTCCATAAGCTTCTCATAAACGGAATTACTAGGCGCAAATTCCATTTGTATGTTAATGCTCGAGATGGGGTAATGATGCGATCTGTAGAACGGTACCTGCCTAACAGATTTCACATTACTACATCTGGGATTATATCCGAAACATCGATTTCGTATTTCAAATTGTGCAGCTACCGTTTGTTCGAGTTGAATCGATAAGAGATAATATGCCGGCACTTTATATAACAAAACGATAACGAACGTCAAGGCCGCGCAATTATTACTGTTATTTGAATACATTTAGATTCTAGAAATGCATGTGTCATGTACAGAGTTGAACGCAAATCAAAAATCCTAAATAACATGAAGCAATATGCGCGCATTAATCATTAATCATTAATATAATTAGAATCGACTTTTCATCATCTTATTTTTGAAGAAACGAATCAATTTTACTTTCTCTAGCCCGTGGTTACCGAATGCATCGATTTTAAATATTTTGAAATAAACATTGGTATTTCTCGTTTAAGAAACATGTCCTCTTATTGGAGCTGTCCGAAAGAGAGCTTTCAATGTGTAAGAAAGCTGTGGCTATAGTTTCTCTTACGAAGTTCTACGTTTTCCGTTGTTTTGGTTTCAGAACATTGTTACCGTACGTAAAATACGCTACTAGACGCTATGCTCAGAAATCCAAGAACTAAACCCGCTGTAAGGCCAAGGTGTATGTATAACGCAGTAACAAAAGTTTTGATAACATTTTTCGTACTTCTTATTTTCTTTTTCATATTAAAAATAAAGCAATCAATTTATCGTTGGATATTGAGAATTTGTCAAGTTTCTTCTGCAGTTTGACAATACAATTGTGTCGACAAAATTTTACAAAATGTCCTACAAGTTAGAATTGCGGAAAGTTACAATTTGGTTGGCCAAATGCCCAAACGCAAAATATTTCCAAGACAACAATTTATCGCGTCATTAAAGAATGTGAGGAAGGTTTGCTGAGTATGAATCTTCCCAAGACAGATCGCCATCCAGTTCATTCATTCAGAACTTCATCGAATCTGCAAAAAATGGAAAAGCAGTTTCAACGCGAAGATTAGGCCGAAGATTTCACATTTCCTATATGACAACCAAGAGGGAAATTAGCAGAAATAAATTAAAATATTGAAAACGTCAAAAAAGCTGCTCAATTATAGAGGATTCCAAGATGCCACAGACAATTAAGTTTAGAATATTTCAGAAACAATGCCACAATTTTAGACGACGAAAAATATTTTACATTACCTAACTGCGAAATAAAAGGAAACGAAGGCTTTTATACAGACAACATTTAGGACGTTCCTACTGATGTAAGGTATAAGAAAAAAGCGAGATTTGACGATAAGGTGCGTCATTTCGGAAGCTGATTTTTCAAGACCTTATGTTGGGCGAGTTAGGGGCGAAGCTGTAAATGCAGACATTTATATTCGAAGATGCCTCGTCAAATTAGTGAATTTTATTCAAACGCATCATGTTAATGATATTATGTTCTGGCCGGATATGGCATCGTGCCATTATGCGAGAAGAGCCCAAGACTGGTTAAGGGGGGATCCTGCTTTAGGAGGCCTTAAAATAGCGTTTTTTGGGGAATTTTTTTAGGGCAGAAAAAAATGAGCAAGTCTATTGAACTTTTTAGAGTATTTTATTGCATATTTGAGCATTAAAAAAAAATATGTCGAGAGAAAAATATTTAAACGGAACCGATTTTTATGCACATTTGTGCAACACCTTTCAATTGCACTTTACAATCGGTGGGAAAGATGTAGCCCGTAATTTTTGTCTGAAACAAAAAAAAAACAAAGAAAATGGTAATTCTCATATATTTTCTTCTATGTGAACTAAAAAAACCCAAAATTTTGATATTCAAGATTTTTCTCAGGTTTGGAAATAAATGTGCTCTTTGCAGGAAGAGAAAATCATTTCAACTTGCTAAAAAAGTTGTTTGGAATTTTTTTTTCATTAATCTTTTTAGTTCAAATAGAATAGAATGCTACTGAAGCCAACAAAAGCTTTGTTTCCTTTTGATTGCTTGTCTAGTTTTCTCGCAATCACGCCCACCAGTTTAGAAAAATCGTAAAAACGAAAACTCGAGAAAATGCGCTCTAAAGTTTACGATCAGGAAAAATGTTAATTTTCGATTAGTTACGGAATATCTCGTTATAATCCTACTATAGCTCTTACGAACTCAAAATATTATTGTTTCGAACGACCGATTGAACTTTTTTCAGTACATAGTTCGGTGTTATGTTACTGCGGTGAGGGGGCGCGTTTCGTTTGTCCGAGCGTTCAGGCGTTCGTATAATTTTTGCTCGACACCTCACTGTGTTTAGTGCTGTATCTTTGAAAATATTGCGAATTAGCCGCTATAGCTTTTTATACATATTCTTAGATATATTAGGCATAGATTTGAGCAATAAAAAACAAATCGATTTTTTAAGCCTTCTAAAGCAGGACCCCCCCTTAAGTCAACAAAATATCCCATGTGTACGTACCTAAAGAGGATAACCTCCGAATGTTCCACAGGCAAGTCCTATAGAAGAGTTTTGGGGCTTTACTCGGCGGAAAGAATCTACCAAAAGATTAGACAGTTTAACCCACGTCCAAAGGCTGATGAGAAGTATTCGCACCAAATTGCAAACCTTTGAAACCATTGAAACCTGCATGTGATACATTATAATTATACCTAAAAAATTATACCTTCACTGAATCGTTTTCTGTATTATCAAATTAAATAATACAATTATAGTTTGAATAATTATATTTCAAAAATTTTCCCAAAACCTTTGTTACATACGTTATTAGCAAAAAGTATATTGAACAATCCAAAAGTCGTATAGAAGTTCGCAAGCAAGACCACGTAAGTGCTGTACAACAAATAGACTCATCGCCGCCCCTCGTGAATCACATATTAGTGCACTGGGCATAAAATAGACTTTGAAAATATAGTAATTGAGAAATAGTTTCCACAGAGTCAGGTGCTCTTGTAAATGTACTGGGAGCAGTGATTTGGGCAAAGATCCTCAATTGTGTGTTTTCAGTATAATAAACACATCTTTATGATTCACGTCGTGTGGATAATACTACACCAAGGAGCTGTTTGGTGGCACCTTAAATTTTCTTGTCGGTTTCTTCTTCAAATCATTTTATCTCTTGAATTATTTTGTTTTGTTATTTCACTTTTGCATGCTTTGCTTGCCCTTGTTAATGGCATCTTAGCAAGGCTTTTTCGGCAAGGTTTTGACGTTTGTCCTCATATTTAAAATTAACGAGATTGTTTTCAAACATGATTTTTTTATCTGTGCAACCTTACATTTGATCGATTTCGCATAAAAGAAGTCGAACAGTGCAAGTTTAGCAGCAGTTAAAATGAGACCGGCATCATTTATAACGTAAGTTCAGTCATCCCCCAATGTAGTCCTGGTTTTTTAAGCAACTTTCCATTTTCGACATTGCGCCTCTGACCAATACAGTCAAATGTCTTTCCTTGAAATCACTTTTACTTACTTTAGACTCTGATACAAATCTTCCACTCCATAAATATTGCCATGCATTTTGAACTGTTCATAACTTATAAAAAACTCTTACATCCACCAGCACAGTGATAGATTTAATCGTTTCAACTTAACGATTAAAATTTGTGGAATAAATTGTTAATTTTCTCAATATTTTTTTATTTTATCATTATTCAATTTTGAGTTGCACAAATATTAATATTAGAGAAGAAGATTTATCCCACAGAGATATTTATCTGCCCGTGTACGCATATTTCTCATATACATGTGACAATGCTAATTGAATTATAATGGGAACGATACTTATGTGACTTCTTGAACCTCCAGTTGTTGAATGAAACACACATCTTGATCAGCTACTAAACATTAGATATATAATCAAATAGATAATTTAAAATAAGATTATTTGTCATCAACGATCATAAACATAGATATGCAATTTTAACAAAATTTTCCCATACATTATATTATAATATTGTAGGCCAATTTTTTGTATTTACCACAAAATATGAGCCAGTTCACAGAAAATTATAATTATTACGAGCACTTCATCTTTAAATTAATTATAGAAACAGTTCGAATAACACACAGCATACTATGGCGTTATCATCAATCACAATATCTCACGAAATCGGTGTACACAATACCTGGAAAAATGTGAATAAAATTAACATATTTTGTTATAGATGAAACAGTGGAAACAATGTGATATATATGTTCGTTGTTCATTAACCGTTTTGTAGACGCTATTTATGTTATTCCTTAAGAACAATTATGATGGTTTAAACGTAAACCGGGAAACCAAGTAACGTCGTTAGGCGTAAATATTTATTGTCTGAATCAAATATATTCCATGTCAAAACGAATCGAGAGAAATGCGTATCGCCACTTTGGGGAAAATATATTATATAAGTAATTTTCGGTACCGTGAATGTAGCTTCGCACGTGCCGAATTGAGTAATAACAGAGTCGTTGCATTTGTGAACGATCTAGCAACAATAAAGTTATCAGTTAGGTACTGCGATTAAGTATAATCTTTATCAGTTAATCTATATCACGGATAAAGTTCAATTTTTTTTTCCATTGTTTTATTTCAATTATTTGCTTTGTGTGCCTACGTTGTATTTTAAAAGAGCTTTGTTTTACCTCTAGATTACTCACAAAAATACTTGTAGGCGGCGTTGGAATAAATTAGGACCGTTTAAAATTGTCACTCGATATGCATTCCCGTTCAATTAGTTTTCAAATGAACATTATTTTAAATGTGTGAATTTAATGAAAAAATGCTCTACGATAAAGGAGGTAGTCGGAAAGGTGTAGAACGTTTACGGTCACGATAAACCGTCTGAGCGTACAACGAACGTTGTATAACGAACAACAAAAAGGGAGGTGATTGGTTTCTTTATCTCGAAGCAGCCACCTTACTTTAAGAAAGGTATTGGAATGAAGCGATGATGATCATCCAGAAGATTATTTGTTTCTTGTTTCATATAAAGTTTTTTTTTATTTATGTCATTACATTCGGCAACGCTTGCCCTGCTATTCTGATATAATATATAATCAATGTTAACCTAGCAAGATACGGCCGTGCTTCTTTATAGTGTTTAGCTATTTTAATACATTTTTTACGAATTTTATTAACATCTAAGTGTTCTTCATCGAGCTTGCCTACGTTCTCAGCAACTGGTTTAGAGAGCTGTGCTAAGTCATGTAGATCCGTGGCAACTTCCTTTTGCTATTTGTTGTATATCCAGAAAAAATAGAAGTATAAATACGAAAATAACATAATAAGTATACATAGTATGATGTATGAAAAACTGTGTTGGAGAGTTAAAATATATGAATGACGTACATGAATAATATGAAAAGAAAATCAATGAAAATAAAACAGCAACGAATGGAAGGAGCGAACCTGTTAACGAACGCAACAAAAGTTTTGGTAATTTTTTAAAAATATAATCAATCCAACTATAATTGTTTTATTTAACTTGATAATACAGAAAACGATACAGTGAAGCTTTAACTGTAATTATAATGAATCATATAGCAGTTAAAGGACCATGGGTTACTATACTGCGCAATTTGGTGCGAATGCCTGTCATTAGCCTTTGAACGTTAAGCGGTTTAAACTCTCGAATCTTTTGGTAGATTCGTCGTCGTAGTTCTTATTCATTATGGGCATCCCACCCACTATCGTAAACCTTTCTATCGAGTAGCCAAGACCAAAACTCTTCTATAGGACGTGCTTGTGGAACATGCGGAGGTTATCCTTAATGAATTATGGGTTCTTCAAGCATTATGGCACGATGCCAGATCCGGCCAGAACACAATATTATCATTAACTAGATGTTAACTGCGTTTGAATAAAATTCACTAATTTGGGGGGGCATCTTCAAATATCTGAATTTACAGCTTCGCCCCAACAAAAGTCTTGAAAACCCAGCTTCCGAAATGGCGCACCACACTAGTACCTTGTTCTCAAATTTCGCTTTTTTCAAAATTAACGAAAAATGGTGACAATGTCACGTTTGAGCATTTGGCCAACCCAACCCAACCAAAACCTTTCCGCAATTCTAACTTGTAGGACATTTTCTTAAACTTTGTACAAACAAATGTATTGTCAAACTGCAGAAGAAACTCAATATCCAATGGTAAGTTGGTGGTAAGTTAAAATAAATGAGACCTGTAATGGCAAAACTCGCCTTATCCACTTTTGGCGAAAATGAGCTAAATATGGCATTGGGTAGTGCGTTTTAACCTCTACTAGGTGCCAACATTATGAAATAACAAAACTTGCTTTATCCCATTTAAAATACGTGTAAAATTATTGTTCTCACAGCAAAACTTATCTTATCCTGGCTCTCTGGTATGTCAAAACTTGTCTTATCCATACAACCAATAAGGAACGGTAACGAGGCCCACGTGACGTTTTATAGACCACCATTGTACTAACATTTCATTAATAATTTAGCGACGGTGTTCGTGCATATTTTATAATCTTTGGTTTATTAGTTAATATAATTTTATAAGTGTGTCGATAAAAATGGACCAAACAATTCAAGCTGCACCACCTGGTAAGGGCAGAAAAAAAATGCTGACATACAAAGTGGAAGCGAGAAATTGCTAAACGTGAAAGGTACGTTGATAACTTTAGATTTTTTCACATGCACCTATTTTTTAGCACTAAAGCATGTTATTACATCACATTAATTTATTACTCTTTTGATTTTGATTTGAAATTCAAGCATCAAGCAAAACAACTTCCACGTGGAATTGCATGCAACCATAATGGCAAAACATTTTTTTCATCTCAGCGCTCCAGGCCAAGTAGGCCCATGGCTAATGGCAAAACATACTATTGCCAAAAATTAACTCCGCGGGATGTATACACTTTTCATAAAAGTTTCTACCCCTACCAATCTAAAATCAAGCAAGATGGGTTTATTTTAAAGTACTGTAGATGCCCAAAACCTAAGAGAGAGTGACATATAAAATAAAATAGCAGAGTAGAGTATTTCTGTGAATTATTTTATTAAAAAAGCAGAATGTCACAAATTTGAAATTTAGGTATGTCAAAAAACTTTTTTAAATACACTTTGTATTTTAAAAGACCGTGTGCAGAGAATTGCTAAACTACATCTCGAAACAGGTCTAATGCATCTAAAGAACCGAGATGGTGATCGAGTTAGTGTAAAATATGAAGCAAAAAGAATAGCTGTCAGGCAATTTATTGAAAATTGAAAGTCATTACTGTTGAGCCAAAGTAGATAATCGACAATATTTACAATGCGGCTTAAGTATTTCCAAGTTATGGCGACTATACAATGAAGCCTCTGATTTAGATTAGTATTAGTTTTAAAGCTCCTGTGACTGATGCATGCTCTAAATGTATTGAACTGGCAGAAAAAATAAAATCTGAAAGGGATATCAATAATAAAAAAAATATCATAGAAACAAGGATACACAAGCTAAGGGCAAATGCTTTCTTTAATAAACTGAAAGAGGTTGATAATAAAATGATAACTTCTTCATTTGACTGTCAGAAAAACTTGGTAAACCCTAAAGTTCTTGACCAAATGGCCTACTACAGTCGACAGTTATACACTTTACCATCGTTCAGGGTTCATCGAAAGCAAAACTGCTGGCAGAAAATGTCTTCATCTACACATGGATTGAACATGAACCTCACAAAGGGGCAAATGAAATTGCATCGGCATCGTCTATCATAAACTGATTTGTCTCCTTGTTCTATCATTAGATTGTGCGCAGATGGATGTGGGGGACAAAATCGAATTTTAACTATGATTGGCATGTGCTCTTATTTTTTAACAAATTGTGCTCCACCCAGTGTTGAAACTATAGGAATTGCATTTCCCATACTTGGATATTCTTTTATCCCTCCTGACAGGGTGTCTGAAAGAATTGAAAAAAGGAATCAACAACAACCGATCCTAAAACTTATAAACAATTTTTTTAAGAACATGGTACTGTGACGGAATTGAGTAAAGATTGCCAAGTTGTAGATTGGAATCATTTTCCTACCGACGTAATTCCAATTAATGTTCCGATAAATCCGAAGAGACTGAATGACGTGAAAAAATTATTAGATAAACATTTTGGAAATGAATGGTAATTAAAGAAAGATTGAGATTTCTTAGCCTTTATTGGCGGAAGAACGAATATTGGAGGAAGAGCCTGCAACGGATCAAGATGTTGAGAAAGACATTTTTGTGAACCCAGACCATTTGATGAAAGCGAAGACGTAGGATTAAGAATTTATTAATAGTTTATATTGTTATATTGTTACTTATATAAATCAAATATTAAAAAAAATAAACTTAACATTAATAATTATTTCTGCAAAACTTGGCTTATCCTAACGTTATTATTGCAAAACTGGTCAAATTCAAGTTGATGCTGCAAAACTTGCTTGATCCAAATTATTATTTACATTTTTACAGAACTATGATGCCCGTCATTTAAATACAATGAAATTGGTGATTTTCATAAACATGTAGGACATGACACAGTAATTTATTATCATAAATACGGTACAGTTAATTCTGTAGAGGTTTTTCTCGTGGTTCTCAACATCGGTTAAAATGGATAAGGCGAGTTTTGCATTTACTCGCCTCAAATCTATTGTGCAAGAACTAGTCAGCGTCCCTTGCTCGCACATTGTGTACCAACTAATATAAATTATTCTCGCCGACTTCCAAATTCAGCAAATGTACTGTCAATTAAAAATATCAAATTTGGAGCTCAAAGAATAGTCACCCCAATGACAAATTTTGATCATAATAGTAATAATAATAATAAATATACTTTACTTTACACACGACTCAAGAAAATGCAGATTTGGCAGTCGATGCTGTCATAACTTCTGAAATTATTGTAAGCTCTCTGACTGCTACAGTTTGTCTTTTCTCATATGTCTTCTAGCAATCACCGTTCTGCTTTGGGGAGTTTAATTTCACCATTTTTGATTGACGTAACACCACATTAACATCAATTGGCTTTATGTTATCATTTGTATTACGAAATTCAACGTATTTGTGTTTGTGTATATGCTGATGTAAAACTATATGAAATATATATTTGTTTTAAATATACGTACACGTAATATTCATAATGTAATTTTTAAACATAGGAGCAAATATACGTTGTTCAGTACCACTTTACGAATGACTATCACCCAGTCGTTCGTAAAGTGGTACTAGTTGACACTTTACGAAGTATGTATCATAAATAAGTATTTTATTACGTTAGATCGAAAGCACCTAGTTTTAAAGCATCATTTGCAATGTTGCTATAAGTTATTAAGAACACATATGAATTACATAAAATAATATCTAAAAAACTTTCTATTGTTAACATTCTTCGTGTGAAACATTTCACTTCCCACCGAGTGAACGGTAACTGCAATTTCGATTTTATACAACGTCGCTTACATTAGATGAGTGAAATAGTTTCGGGCATAAATATTAAGCATGCAAATTCAATGTCAATTAATATGCATAGTAATTTCAACGTAGAACAGTTTAGTGCTTACGCATTAAAACGTTTATGAGAAAAATGGTAATAATAATATGCTAATGTAGCAGTTATTATGTGAATGTGGGGTTATATTTGTGAGAATATTGCAAAATGTAGATTAATTAGAAATGTCTGAATTAAATTAAATGTAGATGGTAATAAATAGAGATTGTTACATTCTTTTGCTTAATATATAAGGAAGAATCATAAAAATTTTCGATTTCGAGATTTCAACGGATGTATACGGTTTACATTTTGATGTCTTTTTGACTCGTAAATCATTCAGCCTACTGTGAAAAATCGGACGACTCTCATAACAGGCATCGGTTTTGTCCAACGATTGAATCAATGTATTTTTTCCGTTTTCCACGACTTATCAGATTATTATTAACAACGAAGTGCCTAATTTTTCTTCAACTCTTAAAGCATATTTTAATTTTCTTGACTAACGAAAGAGTTATTTTTTAATTTTGAATATTTTGAATTAAAAATGCGAAATTAAACAACAAAATGAATCACTTTAGATTATATTTGTATCTTCAAGACAAAACAAGTTCGAGTTTGACCTAATCAACGAACGATAATTAATTTAATTTCAACGTCACCAATTTTTTTATTTAACCTAAAACGCCTGTTTTAAATGTTATTCGCCTTTATACCCTGACATAGTATACTTGTTTCATTTCAGTGTTATTATTTTGTTTGAGAATTCGAAATAATGCATTTGTTTTCTAATCCATTTACGTCATTAAAAATAAACTTTGAATCAAGTTGACAAATATTAAAATTATGTATAAAGGACTTGCTGCTTGATATTACAATTCTCTAAATTTCTATTGCAAAATTCATCACATCTCTTACCACAAACAGATGATTTAACTTTTTTATTATTAATTTATTTGCAAGTACGAAATGTCATGAAATAATTTCAAAGTATGAAATTAAAATTCTTGAAATGTTTGCTCTTGTTGGTTATCCCCACCAATTTAGTGGGACACAATGACAATTCTCGCTCGATCAGGCTTTACTAACTAAATTGTCGACGGAAAATACGTATCGTTGCGCTGGATTTGGAAATTGTTTCATCATTTTCAAAGGGCTCGGTAAATATTTGTAAACAGTGCGATCTTAATGCGGCGAACACAATAAAACCACGATAATTATGTGTAACTTAATGCTTCAATTGGTTCGTTTTTCTCAGAATTGTTAGAAATCACTCAGATTTACTAGGTTCATCTCAGTTTTCGACGACCATTCATTTTTAGGCCTCACTCAACATTGTTACGAGGAATTACTTTGATTTCTTCTATTCTAAACTTTAAATTAAATTGTATTATTCTCAAAATGTCTATTAGAAAAATTCATTAGTTTTGTTATCACAAACGCAAATTTATTTCAAGGTTCGAAATAAAATTGTTACAAGTAAAAGTTTTAAATATGGCAAAGAAGCCCAAGTACAAGGACAATTGCTATATTAATTTAAATTATATTTTCGATTATTTCCATAAGTTACTTCATTGAACTTATGGAAATATAGGTGTGCTCTTTCAAAAACTTAAATGGAATTTTGCAGCACAATCTCAACCTCAAAATTAACATGGGATTTCCTGTAGCACTTTGCACACACAGTGTTTTGGGTTTTGTTGGGTTTATTGGCATATTGAGGAAAAAGTCCGTGAGTTGTTAAACGATTTATTGTCGTTTCGACATCTTCACTTCGACACTTCATCAGTGACACGAATATAGTTCAATGTGTCGTGCTTGCTATTCGGAATTCAACTCTATATAATATAATAATAGAATGGTACTTATCTTGTATTATGAGCAGCAATATTTTAGCTTTTAGCAATATTAAAGTTTATTGCGACACCTGCGCTAAACTTTAATATTGCTAAAAGTGTTTTATTCAACGACTGACTGCTCATGATACAAGATAAGTACCATTTTATATATACAGGGTGTCCCAACGATCTCGCAAGTGTCCCTAGGTTCGTATTCTACAAATATTTTGAGGCGGCACTTTGTTTAAATGGAACAGTCTGTATATTTTTACATTTTTGAATTCTAAGAAGTGAATACATCCATGTACAACTTGTTTGTCAAAACTCGACAGAACTGGTGATTTTCAATTTTTTTAGTGAAATTTTAGATATGCAGACTACGCTTCAAAAAATCATCTAACTGAGAGGGTACTTGGTGGGAGGGTAATTTTTTATCCGTGGGCTAAGGGATCATCAATGTAAGTATTAATACACCCATTGATGCCCTTTTGTATACAGGATGTTGTCAGTGAATTTTCAATCTCGCACAACTTTAAGAGGCAAAATATCATTTTTTTTTCAAATGACACCTACTATCAAATTTACCAACACTCGATTCAAAATCAAATTCTGCGTCGACTGATGCTACATATTCCTATACCTATCACTTCAGGATTTCGAGTAATTGCAGAAAAATACTTTATTCTTTCTCAAAATCGATCGCATTACAATTTTCGTAATATTAAACATAGTAGCCTAGTGTCACTTCAGTACATTGGATAACTCAAAACTACAAATTCCACCCATACCATTTAGAATTGCATCGAGCAATTAAATTAACTTTAAAAAGTCATCAGTCATCAGATTAATTAATTAAAAGCAACAAGGGCTTCTTAGCTAAGGCGGCCCACTTCATCAGAGCCCACTTAATGTCGAGTAAGCTGATTGTTTGATTTTACAAAAGGTGTTCAAATATGAACCGCACCCTGGGGCAGCCATTTGTCAATCAAAAAATAAAAAAAAATTGTTTGTACTCATACCCTTCATGAAGTACTGCATAAAAAAATTGACAGGGTTTTCAGAGTACTTCTGTAAAAAAAATTCCTAAAATTGTCCTTTCATTTTGACGCGCATGGTGGCCTTATCCCTTAACGTAAGTTTGTGGTCGACTAGATATGTAGATATGACGCATCTGACTATTTTTAAACCCTTATTTAAAAAATGCTTCATAGTCGCATAAACAATACGTCTGAGAATGCAGAGTACACAAAGAAATTGTAAGTAGGACTTGACGTTAGTCAATATTTTTAATAATTTAATGCAAAGAGTTCAAGTTACAAGAGGGGTACTGACAATTCTAGCATTAGCTCTTATTGGATTTATTTGTATTACTTTTAATTTATATTAGTAAACCCGTTGTAACCAACGAAAATTCACAAAAATGTTGTCAATTATTAGAAAATCCTAACCTAAAAATGCTACGGCATATTGATAACGAGGCTTACCAATTACTCGGGGATGCCGACCCACTATATTAGATCAATCATTTTGATAGTAATTTTCATAACACGACAAAAAAGTGATATGGGAGCATTTAGTATAATAGCAAACCATTACATTAATACGTTTATCGAAAATCTGCAAAATTAATATGTGATAATATAACAAAAAATACAATTTTAGTAAGAAAGGCACAACGCATAATTACAGTTTATAGCGAATTTGTGCTGGATAAAAATAGAAAAATTATATTTCCATACGAGCAAAATTTATTATCTTTACTTGGACGTAGTAAGAAAGGTCGTTTGGCAAAAACTAATTGCTTGTTATTGACGTACCTACCTGAAATAGCCCGTCTCATACGTATTGGATAATGTGCAATTAATTAATCACACGTAAGAAAATATATAATCGTTTCAACATAAAACATCGCATAGAGTAGTACTTACTGAATATTGTCTATGGTATGTCCCTCGTCCAAGTCGTCTGTGGAGAATCCCGATGAAATGAAACTAAGGCTGCATAATCACCGCCATAGACAATGACTGCAATTGCATGCAAAAGCAACGAAGCGATAACACGTATGTGTACGTTATAAAGCACTTTATTTAATAAAAAGTATTTATTTTTCCAATTTAGGATGATACCGTCACACGACATTCACAAAACAACTCGTACGAAATGGTTTTTTTTTTTTAGACAATGCACATTTAAAATTGTCCTACACTACAGTTATAAATTCGATTATATACGGCTAAGCATATTGTTCAAAACGGGGTTGAAGTGCTCTCCGACGTGAATCATTCTAGGTTAGGATACAAAATCAATAAACCGAAAGCCGGAAAAAGCGCACACACACTCATCACTGGAGCACTCGACGAGGGTTTTTTCGGCGCAAAAATCACAGAAACGCGTATAACAATTAAGCAAACTGACATCTACAATATAACAAGTTTTGGACATTCAATTCTCGGCGTTTGTGTATTTCGGAGTCGTAGCAGGCACAACTTACTCTATAACGCGTCGAGTTGACTGCCGGCGAGTTGGTGCAGCGTTGCCGCTTGCCGTCGCTTGCGGCGCGGATGTTGTTGCACCGCTACAATATAGTCGTTGCCAAATATGCATTACGTTTAATGATTTAAAATTGAAATATTTTTAACTTGACAACAAACTCTGAACGGTTGAGCCGTCATCTCAAGTCACATATATGTTAATATTAAACAGCAAATAAAGTATAAAACGAAGCGAATGAAGTAATATTTATTTAAAAATATCGTAGTATGTTGTTTGCGTAACTGTTATTTATTGATGATAAGACTGCCAAATATATTTTTTCATCGCTAAAAACAAAAGAAAAAATTAAAATGTGTAAGTAAATCCCCTGTGTCCACAGATCATGTTGGCTTGTGCAGAAATTTCAAAATTATGCATTTGTTTGCATAATCAGTTACAACAAATACACCAGTTTGATGTATTTGTTGCAGTTGTTTGTATGAGTCATTATCCAGTGATTTAAACGTTTGATATAAATTGTGACAGCAATTATATCTATCGTTTGTGCATCTGTCAAATGAATAGTTATTATAAGATATAGGTATTCTTATCACATAGTTTCAAACAGAAATCAACAAATGATGGTGGGAAAATAAAATGTCATTGCAAAAGATGCCATACTTGAAATATGTAACTAATCACATAGATTTTAATTCAAGTAAAGGCATAAATGAGACCATATACACCAAAGAAAAACTCCGAATACTTCAAAAAATATCAACTCTACGAACAATGCGAATGCGGATGCTGTAAAACAAACAGTAAAAACAAGAATATTTATACCATTCATTTAAAAGTAAATAAAATAACACCTAAAAGTTTAGAACCCCAACGAGGACAATGACTTTACGCAGGTTAAATATAAACGTATTATAAAAACAGTTCGCCCACAAAGGAAAAATACCCAACTAGCGCTGGAAAATAGAAGATAAGTTGTTGTATCTCAACTACAAAATGGCACAAATGCAGGAGATATAATAAATTATATAAAGGAAAATAAAATTAGTAATATAATTTGTGAACGATTGCCGATTCAAAACAACGATATTGAAGCATTAAATATGGGAATTGGGGTCTCACAGGAAAATGTGTTGTACGACCCTGCACTGTGGTCAATACACGTAGGATACATTGTAGGAAAATATTGAAATTTTAATATGCAGGGATATAATGCGTGTCAAATTGTAGAGGAAAATTATTCATAAAATAATACCCAATATTCTAACAAAAAACATACCACTCCACCAGTAGAAATAATGGAAGCGAATCCAATGTTAATTTTATACAAAACATCAGCGTTAGATTGCAAAACAACTGGAAAAATGTTGCCACATTAAGAGACTAACAAGAAACTGCGTAAAAGACGATCCCGTAGAAAAAGAGACAGACAAACAGGAAAGATTTCGATTAGGAGTGTGTAGAGCTAGCAGAGGAGAACAAAATAAGACAATAATTACTGAAGAACAACACAAAAACAGACGAAATATGTGAACATAAGAAAACAACCGAAGAGCATGTACAGCAAGAAAAAAGATTGTACACAAAACTTATAACTATTGAGGAAGAAATTCAGAATAAGGAAATCCGAGCGTTTTACCAAGAAATAAAAAAGTCAGTAAAGGTTACGGAAATAGCTATTTAAAAAACCATGCAAGAGTCTTAATGAGTGAAACGACGCAAATAATAAAAATATGGAAGGAACACTTTGGCGAAATGCCAGAAGATTAGAAATTCCCGAAAAACTTATAAGGCTAACAACTACGACGCTGAATAAAACACAAAATTAAGTGTTTTGGATTGGCCACAAATAAACAGAATTTGTGGTGGGAAATGGCCTGAGACACTCTCTATTGCACTCTTCAACCTTATTTTGGAAAACATACTTAGAAGCAGTACATTAAAAATGTAAGGGATAATATACAACAACGAGCATCAACGCCTTGCATATGCGGATGACCTTAGACTCCAAGCAAAGAGGAATTAGAGAAGCAAACGTTTTCGGACTAGAAATAAACAAACAAAAAAATAATGGTGATGGGCGAAACCGAACCGTCAGCTGATGCACATTTGCAAATAGCTATGAACGATGAACGAGAATATGAGTTTGGTTTGGTAAAATAGTTCTTATAGTTGGGAATCATGATAACCGAAACATAATATGAAGAGCAGGAAATCAGAATTGGGAAAGGTAACAAGAATGTTGAAAATACGATAAAATAACAAAATACGGTATGTAGAATGAAGATAAGAATATATAAAACCGTTATAAGACCAACCGTTACATATGTAACCTGTGCCTTTAAGGCATGGTAACTAAAGAGCAGATGAAGATGCCCTTGAAAGATGGGACAGATAAATACTCGGAACTAATCATTATGTACAAGGAACCAAATGTAACACCCGTCATAAAACCCCAACGACTACGGTGGATAGGGCATAAGAAAGAATGATCAAAATGGTCCTCAACAGAGCTCCAATTGCATAAGGAACGAAAGGGAGAACACGGAGAGATGGACAGAAAGTGTATAGCAAAATACGATCATATGTCATATTTTCAATTTTCATTTTTAATTCTCAACAGGCGACTGTTGCCCGGTTTCACAAACGCTAATCGGTCATTAAACAGCTTGTTAACGAATCGTCAAAAGTTTGACGATTCGTTAACGAGTCTTTTATCAATCGCCAAACATTTGACGATTGTTTACCATGACGAACCGTTAAAAGAAAAATTACCATTGTTTTGGATTTCACAAGCAATAACGAGTCGTTAAAGGCATGTTAACAAATTCACCATTTGACAATCGTTTGTGAAACCGGGCATGTATCTATTACTCTAGGAAAAGCTGCTATGACATAAAATTTCTTATTTGGAAAACGAGTTGAAGAATATTTTAGGTGTCTTTGGTACAGCCCGGCGACTGGTTCCGAAACCCTTTTACGATTACGTATCCAGTATGATGCAGTATTAAGTATGCATGCTGGCGAAATCAGCAATTGCAAGTAAATGATTACCGATACTATAATAGCTCTCTCCCACTAGCAATTGATTCGGATCGGATAATAGTATATTATTCAATGAGAGGTAATATGGGCAATAACTCACGGGATGATTGCAGCGCGAGCCGCAGGCGAGCGCTGTAATCATCCAAGTGAGTTATTGCCATTACCTTGAGTTGAATATTATACTTTATCCAAGACTATTCTTCGGACAAAAACGTTTACCTTTTTAGCCGAAATTTTTTTAGCCCGTTTGAGGAACTCTCGTAATTTCGTTTGGTAAAAGTTTCAATATTTACTCTCTTATTTATATATTATGAGTGTACTTCTAAGCATAGAGTAGCAAATGATGAAAATTTTTATTTCATTGGCAATTCTTTAAAATATGCCAGAAGCACAGTTTCTGACAATGATTTTACGTTCTTACTTGTACTCCAATCCAAATGTTTTGGTAGGCCACATTATATTTCTTGTGCGATTTATCCGGCAGAAGATTGCGAGTTGCTATTTCGGCGATTTTTCTTATTCCAGGTGGTGTACAAATTTTTGAATCACTGTCTGAACTCATTTTGTCAATTTGACATTTAATTGCTTGACATTATATTTAATATCGGCCAATTAGATAACATTAGTTAAGTAGTTACTATGGCGACTAAGCGTGAGTTATTATAACTCACGCTTATAACTCCCGCTGGGTAGTTATAGATACCATTATTTGCAGAAAAGCAATTGGGTAACGTATGTATAACGCAATAGTCGTGGACAAACAGAATTATCCCTCAAATTAACTGTATCACACACCTGAGTCATGTTGTGAGTAAGTAGAGATATTTTCAGCCTTAAGATTGGATGTTTGTATGAAAAATTAAAGCTCACCTAAACAACTGTACAATGGAACTATAACTTTACGGGGCACTTAACTGCTAAGTAAAACTGATGCAAACGGGCATTAACCAATTAGAACAGTTAATCTTGAATTACAGAAATTGCAGTCTTGTATCTACTTGAACATTGGATATTGATTAAGGACTGCAACCTCATATCATCATTTCACCGAGAGGACGAGTGTTTCCTCTGAAGAAAATAGTCGATCGAGATAATGAAAAAATTCAAAGCCTGTACAGAACAGTGCTACAAAAGTATTATGTGCTAAAAATAACAACCATGTGGTCTATAGTTTATGTATAGGATCACCGTCCAAAAGAAGTTACGATCAAACTCCATTAGCCGGAGCTCTGAAAGAATATTTCTCTGATGCTTCGAAGTTCAGCAGATTTTACCGGATGATGTACACTATTATCCATAGCGAGAAAAATTGAAATAGTATTGTTGAATCTATTATACCTCACCACACCATACCGTAAATTTGTCAGTTATAACAGGAACATTCCCAGACCACTCACTTTTTCCTATTAAAAATAAAGCAATCAAATTACGATTCAAGACCTTATGTTGGGGCAGTTAGGGACGCAGTTGTAAATGCATACATTTATTTTCGGAGATGCCACCACAAATTAGTGAATTTTATTCAAACGCATCATGTTAATGATAATATTATGTTCTGGTCGGATTTGGCATAAAAATATCCCTTGTGTATCTAAAGAATGTTCCGAATGTTCCACATGCATGTCCTATAGAAGAGTTTTGGGCTTTACTCGGTAAAAAAGTTTACGACGGTGGTTGGGAAGCCCAAAATGAAGAAGAACTACGACGAAGAATCTACCAAAAGATTCGATAGTTTAACCCACGTACCGTCCAAAGGCTGATGAGAAGCATTCGCACCAAATTGCGAACCATTGAAACCCATGGCCCTTTAGCTGCTATGTGATACTTTATAATTACAGTTAAAGTTTCACTGAATCGTGTTCTGTACTACCACTTAAATTAAACCATTGACCCTAATTATCATTATTATAACCCGTTAATAGTGAAGAGATATGTTTAACAACCACTTTGCAGATATCGCAGATCGACCAGTTACAGCATCACACCTCAATTTTTGAGCACTGTTTTCAAACAAGAATGTATTCCATTTTAGAAGAGTTCGATCAATTAAACCAAGCACGACATGCGCACAGGAAATTGTTATCTACTATTACTAGCATTGAAGAAATAGTAAAGACAATATGTAATGTGTTAGAAAAAAAAACAGAAAATTGCAGGATTATGTTTCGAAATGAAAAGAGCCTTCGATTCCGTAGCCCATAAGTTATTGGCCGATAAGTTTTTTCGTAGAGTAATAAGTGATGAAAGATAATCGATTTAAAATTTTGCGAAGAGCTGTCTATAAAAAGACGCCAATCCTGGGGATGATATTCAATGTCAATCTCTTCAAATAGCTTGTTCACATCATTACAGAAACACAAGCCCTTTTCCATTTTCCACAGAAAATATGTGGGAAATATTCGGTGTCTTTTTCGGGCAGTTGTAACTCGGCACCTGGGGTCTAAAATATTCCATTCCTTCAATCTGGATGAAAAATTTCTGCGTTTGATTTAGCTAGACCAAGATCTCTGATTTGATCATACATTTCTTGTTGACTGGGAAAATCAGAAAATCAGCAAGGAGCTTTCATCGTTTAAAAATAACACATCCGACTCCTCTGAGTGAACACTATCGTTGAGATTTTAGTAGTCAGATTCTGCAGTTACCTAAGAAGGCAGTAAACAGGCAGAGTTTCAAAGTGAGGAACTGGTGGACTACTTGACTCAAAATCGGGATATATAATGTCGTCGGTTTAAGCTTTTAAAGCTAGTGAGATTTACCAAACAAAAGAGCAGTCATTTCATAATTTTTTGAACATAATACACTTCAGTATACTATACAGTCGTTTTCTTTGCGGAACGGCAAAACAACTTCATATTTACACTTTAAAATTTTTATTGAATTGAAATTGATAGTTTAGGTCCGGTAAAATATACCTTGTATTTTATAATTTTGTACAACGCCTTTGTTAAATTACTTCAGGATTTCTGCATTTATTTAAAACAGAGGATTACATAATCGACGATTCTAAAGTTAATTTAGATTCCTAACAAAAATAGGAAAAAATATATTTAATAAATTTAAATAAAATTAATGCTTAAGATGTAAAATAAAATAAAGTGAATTTTATTTCATGTAACAAATTTTAACTATCCCACGTGAGGCTCGGGTGATACTTGATAGCCATTTCATATATTTCGTGCTTTTTGCGCCATGCCGGTAATTTATCGACCAATAGGGTTTACTTTCGATATCTGAAAGTAACAAGTAAAGTATAGTTGCGCCTGGAACACATTAATTTGAGTTGTACATCTTTTAAAAATACTGTTCGAGATTAGAAATTGTCTTGTAAAATGAAAAATTGATTATTGACTAGCTAGTTTGACTAAATAGTGTGAGAATACTCTTAGAATATGTATTTTAGATAATTAATAATACTAGTGTCACTACTGTCACAATAATTGTTAACCGTGCGCTTTCGTGACTGGTGGTGAATCGACGTGATCGGCATGAGAGTAGTGTAGTGAGAGTACTATCATCGTGAAAACGAGGCTTACACGGTGAATAACACGGCCATTACTTATTACTGGACATGTTTTATTAGTCTAAATCTAGACGTTTTTCAATAAGTCGTCCGATACAAGTAAAATATTTGTTCCGAAAATTTTGCTGCACATCACGACAAGTTTTAGGGAGGCACAAAGTAATTTCTGCTGGACAACAGAAATCGTTGATCGTCCAGCAGAAATTAATGTTTTATACAGATTTCTCGAACTACCGTTTGATGTGTACTGTAATTTTCTAGTTTTATCGACAGGAACTATTCCTCGAACACAGTGTAGTTTTTTCTGTTGCATTTTTTATATTGAAAACATTTTTGCTTATCCGGTTCCACGGTGAAATTAACAATTTCAACTATTAATTCTGTAGTAATAGGTCGCAATATCGCATATACTAAACTAAGCGTAAGTAATTCACCGTATGTAGGTGGTATTATCACATATAACAAATGAAAAACTATGTCAAATTAATATGACCATATCACTCGATGCCGGGTTTAGTCAATTTCGCGCCTATTTCTATTTAAAATGAGAGCACAGGTGTAAAAATGAGATAAGGTGGAGTGGGGTAAAACCCACCCAGAAATTACAAAGTTTAAACCCATGTATTTTCTATCCATTCCACTAAAATCTAATAAATAATCTTAGTGTTCCTATTTTGCTCATGGTTTATTCTTTAAGTTGAAACTTATGATTTTCTCAATAAATTAATAACAGTGCTACTAGGGCGAACTTGCCCCGGCGGGCAAAACTGCACCTAACTGTTTAACAATTATTGAATCTTATTTCCTTATATTATGGGGCAAAAGAGGAATTATTATTAGTAATAAAATAACATAAAAATTAAAATTCAAATTTTTATTCAATCTTCGTCAAGATATCTCACTTTCATATTGTTTTTTTTGAACCTTTGTTGCTTCATGCAATTATAGCACTGGATCCACGCTTTTTTGTTAGTGTAAGAGCGAAAATCGCATTTACAATGCTACATAAATTATAATCTTGTTTAGTATTAGGAGTTTTTTCCTTGATGTTTTTGTCAGGAAACAATCGTAACATCGTTTGTCCTTCCGCGCCTTTTGCAACTCATTCTTTCTTTTTAACAATTTCCTTGAAATTTGATGTTCGAGTTTCAAGTAGGAGATTTTCAAAACTTACATTGCAATTTTCTACTAACTGGGCAGAGCTTGTTGAAGATTATGGTGGTGATTGTGCATCAGCAGATATTCCTGGCAAAATAATGAAATTTTCTTCAGCTATTAAAAAGTGGTCGTCAACAGGAAATAACTCAATGATTATAGGAGGCTGTACAACAGATTCTTCAATCATTTGTTCATACATTTGATTCGCCTTGGTTTGTTTTGCCTCTTGCCACTGTTTTAGAGAAGCAACATCAAAAACTCAATCGGGCACCACCTCCATAGAAAATGGGCGAATTCCAGCTTTTCGAATACCATTGGTAATAATATGAGTATTAAAATCCCACCATATTTCACCAATCATTTGTGCGAACGACTATTTGTCAATCTCTACCCTAAATGATTACGCTGCCAGGACGCCAGCCTCTGGTCCCAGGTCGATTTTAAAAAATTTAAAAACGTTGATATCTAGTGGTTGTAAGATGTAAGTTGTATGTGGAGGTAATTTTAGAATGGTAACTTGCGATTGCATTGCTTGCTGTATTAATCTGATGCACCAGTTAGTCTTCATGGACCTGTTTTAATTAATGTTCACTGCACCATTGAGGTGTAAGATTCGACCATCTTCCATGT
Organism: Geotrupes spiniger; assembly: GCA_959613385.1. NCBI lineage: Eukaryota > Metazoa > Arthropoda > Insecta > Coleoptera > Geotrupidae > Geotrupes > Geotrupes spiniger. The sequence goes on along the minus strand of OY390731.1, from coordinate 42,463,496 downwards.
AAATTTTACATTTTGTTGTCAGATTTGACAAGACACATTTGTAATATATATATATATATATATATATATATATATATATATATATATATATATATATATATATATATATATAATGTATATAATGTAATACGCACGACAGAAATAATTATAATTAGTTATTTTACGGAAACACTCCGTTGGGTTTGCTAAAAGTGATATTAATTGTGAACCAATGGCTTCTGCTCTTTCATCTCATGCCAGATTTGATTAGCACAATATTGATTGGGACGGTGTTAAGATTTTGGAAATTGAAAGAAATTATGAAAAGAGATTTTTTTTAGAAATGTGCTTCATAAAAGAGAATGCACATACTATTAACTCTAGACAAGATATCGATGGTTTAAGTGTCATATATACAAATTTATTGGATAATCCTTCTTAGTACTTTCTTTTTCTAACTCTATGGATGTCTCGTGACTATTGCTTTTCATATTTTAAATCATATTTTTTCAACACAATAACCTTCGTTTTTTCGTGTTCAAGTCATTTTTTCCTATTTTGATATTGTAATTAGTAGGCTTTTCTGTCAAAAATTGATTTATTTATTAATTTGTAAGATTTGATTTTTTGGTGACACTTTTGAATTGAACCTTTTTGTTAGTTCTTAATTGTATTGGACGTCCAATTTTATATTGTATCAATTTGAGTAAGTTATACCATAATTATTTTACATCTTCTATTTATAATTTTTGTAGAAGTCCTGATGATGTGGATAATGCTCCACGAAATATAGACTATTAATAAAGATATAGAATAAATCGCCCTTATTAAGACCGCAAACCCAACGGAGTGTTTCCGTAAAATAACTAATTATATTATGTATATATATATTATGTATTTGCGCCAAATTTGGTTTTAAAGGAACATTGAAATGAATTTCAAAATAATTTATCAAATCCCCTAAATCTAATTACATTTTTACATGATTAGCATCGGCTATATAATTGCAAAAGCAACACTACCTAGCAAGGCCGTTTTTTATGTTTTTTCCGGAATGAAATTGGTGACGTAAGGTAAGATTTTGACGCAGGATGAAATAATAGTAGAATGTTATACAAGTTAAGAAAAGTACTAGTTTACCGGCGAGTGTAAATGAATTTACGAGCGAGCGTAGGGAAGCGAGTGGAATCATTTTACGCGAGCATGGTAAAATCACTTTTCTTACGTGTTTAACATGTTATTTTTTTGTATACTTAGTGAAAACATTTTAGAGAAATTAGGCATTTTTTCACAATCATGAAGTTTGTGTATTTAGTGCCTTTATCAAGGTTGTGTTATCGCGGAAATAATATGTGTTGTTAACGAGTAAAGTGTCACCAACGAGTAAGGCGTTGCTAACGAGTAAAATGGCACATTACTTTTCATTTTCTACATACTAAAATGGCCGTTTTCCATTAAGTATACAAAAAAATATATATATAGTCGGAATGACAAGAAGGTGCGTGCACCTCACCTATTTTTAATGACGTCAAATTTTATATGTTTACATGTTTCTCACACAAAAGATACTCTTCAAGATCGTATGCAACCAAACAGACAACAGCGTGTGTATGCTTATGTGTATATAATGCAACCAGATATACCAGATACTACGCCCGTCGATTGATCTACGTATGTAAACTTACTAGAACGCACAGAAACGGTTCGCCGATCCTAACCACATCAAATACCCTAGATTCAAATTCATTTCGTCTTTTTCATGACAAATATAGAAAACTAAGTGATACTAATAATATATATAACATTGCTTCGCATCGCCTTGTAAATAGGCCTGGTTTCACTCCATATTCCAATACAAGAAACTGGCATTTTATAATTTCTACATGTTAGCATTATAAAACAAGCATCAATGACGTGCACGCACCTTCTCATAATTCCGACTATACCTCTTGTGGCTGCTACAACTTTGTACAATTATTTTCTTAAATGTGAAAGTATTATTAGCGCTGCCATCTGTACTTAACTAGTTTACTTTCAAGTACAACTTATTCTAGCGGTTGGTATGGTTTTTATGGCATTTATTTTCAGACTATAAGCCTGTAGAGTATCTTTCCAAATATTTAAGCTACTCGTGTTTTGTGCAATCTTTTCATCAGTCTTGTATATGTATATTCTTGTAAGATAATCCTTGTAGTACCATTAGAAACTGGTTTGCGATGACCGTTGCATAGTTTGTAGGATTTGTATAACATTTTCGTGTTGGCCATCTATCATTTAGAAGAGTAACGTTTAGTCCTTAAAATTTGAAATTAGCAAGGAAAGCAACAATATTTATGTTGTTACAAGCTTTGTATATATATACTATAGCCTTGTATATATATACAAGGACTATAGTAAGACAACGCTTATGGGACGATTGGAAACCGGCTTGTTGTGACGGTTGCATAGTTTGTAGGCTTTATATTAAGTATTTTCGCATTGGCCCTCTATCTTTTATTAGATTAATATTCAGTATTTGATAAAATTTTAAATTAGCAAGGAACTCAACAATATTTTGTCATTGTAGCCCAGTATATGTCCAGTATACATATACAAGGTGGCAGATCGACGTGGGAACCTAATAAGCGTACGAAATATAAAGTGTAATATAACGATTCATTGATCATTACCATTTTAACGTATTTTAAATCAAATATAATTATAAACGGCAGATTCGTGATACATATTATTTAATATTAAAACCTATCATGATGGTAGGCTGATTATGGCTTTGACGATATATGAATTAAAAAGCGTTCCGTACTGAAGGTGAATACAAAAAAACATTGACGAAAAATGTATTCGATCGGTCGGCTATCCTCAAGGTCACATTATGAACTATTAGACGAATTCGTTGCGGTGAAATTAGGGTTTTATGATAATACGCAAATATGTAGGTAACTGAGATTGCGAAATAAGCTGTGTGTAGTTTGAAAACTTTGTGAATGTTTATTTAGTCGCTCTAATGTAATTAATCACGGACTAAATAGATCTATGCAATATTGGCGCATGGAGTACAAGAAATTAATACAAATATATTAAGACAAACGAGCACAACTGCACTCGTTTCTACATACCTATATTTTTATGATTTAAAGCAACAATAATAATTTTAAATGCAATTGAAAATCGGGTATTTTATACATCTGTAAGTCTTAATTGTTTAAAGTAATCTTTTTAAATCTTTTACGTTCGAATGTCTAATTCATATACATTGAATACTTTAATTCAACAAATATTTCTTACAATCGATGTTGGTATTATAACGCATTTGTTTTGTTCATTCTTATATTACAAGTAATGTATTTTATATTATCTTGCATTAATACACTTTCTGAACAAGCTGAAGCTCTTCTAGGTCTCGCTGACTTAGAAGAACTGACTTCTAAGTCAGCGAGACCTAGAAGAGCTTTCTGAAGATGGCAGATGGGACTCAGCCGAAACGTCGAAGCGACCTTTCGGGGAACATTTCCACAACGCGGTTCACAACCAGAGAACCAAGAAGCACAGATTTCAGCCGCCAGAACGTACGCACCAACATATATATATATATATTTGTTGGTGCGTACGTAAAATTTTTCCTGTCTATGGTTTAAAAGGAATAATTAAAGAAGTGCAATAAAGTACCGATTTTAGCGATTTGTAACCGACGTCGTTTTTACAATTTTTTTCTCCTACACCGTTCACAAAAAGTGTGAATCATATCGAGCACCGACGGATATTTTTATTTAGTTTTGTATACTCTGATGTAATTAGATGTCGTACCTACGAAAGCGGGGCGCATTTCTTTCAATGGAATTCTCAAATTACGTTTATCTCGACCAATATATAAAATTAAATTTTACAAAGTATTTTAATTTTTTTAATATATCATTTTTTTTACACAAATAACGAAATAAACGTAAACGCACCTCATGAATAAAATAGGTGCAATGACCAGCCTATAAATATCCCGCAGTGAAAGAAGTCGGAGATGTCAATAAAAATAAAAGCGTTGCTTCCCAAACTTTTACGACCAGCGCACCGCTTTTACACCGGCGTTAAATTTTGAAATATATGAACATGTAACGTAGTCTATTAACATAAAAAGATTAAATAATCAAAGAAATTAAATACGTACGTAAATACCGATTCATGTGCGAGTCGGCGGCGGGAATCGACGTTAACAAATGCGCCCGACCCCGCGTTTGAGAAGCGCCATCTGCACACCAACAAAAAAGCGCCACAGCGGGCGCGATCGCAATTATGGTATGAAGGAAACAAATACGTGGAATTGTTTTATAGCTTCCTAGAAATTAGACGACCTCGATCGAGTCAAGTATGAATTTGTTTCTAGTGGACGACCTTAGTTTTTTGTTTCTTCCGAGAAATTCGACGACCTTCGCAGGAAAACGACTGTATTCTGGACGATATTAGATTATTAATGGAAATTTCGGTGTTTTAGATTTATGAACGATTTATGTATATAAAGCAATATATTTTTTTTTGATTTTAATAAAATATGAATATGAATGTAATAAATAAAATAAAAATTTAAGAAAAAACATTTTGTCCGACATTTTAGATTAACGATCTGATTACATTATCAACTGCATCTGTGATATAAATTTAATTATATTTTATTTGTCTTATTTTGAGATATATTTTAGGGAAACGATTTACCTTACAATTGCAATGGACGCCCGGCGCGACAAAACTCGACATGCAGCGAAAACTGTCGTTCGTGTGAAAAAAATATATAAACAAAGTTGTTGAGAACGAATTTACCAATGGAATCGAATCGAGCCGTCAGAACGTACGCATGTCTTTAGTGACGAATCGCGATTTTGTTTAGGAATGCATGATGGTCGGATGACTGTTAGACGAAGACATGGAGAAAGGCGCAATCCTGATTTTTCGATTGCGAGGCATGTTCACCGAACTGTGGGGTTGATGGTGTGGGGTGCTATTGATTACGGCAGTAGGTCCTCGCTCTTCATTCGGGGCAGTATGACCGCCCGACGCTACATTGACGAAGTGGTAGAACCACATGTTCTTCCATATCTTCGAGGGCTGGAAGACCCACTTTTCCAGCAAGATAATGCACGACCTCACGTAGCAAGGGTTTCTCTTGACTTCTTTGAAGAGGCCAATATTAATCTTGGCCGCCAAGATCTCCCGATTTGTCGCCCATTGAGCACGTGTGGGACATGATGGGTAGATGATTTAAGTTTATTAAGAAGTTTAAGGCTGTATTGTCATTAGGCGGAATGTAAACACAATATATGTTCATTTTGGCATATTTGTCATTTAAGTGAATAGATATCCAAAGATCTTTCACTTCAGTTCCCCAATCTGGCATATATGTAGTAGGTATAGATGAAGAAACTACAATTAACACTCCCCCACCATCCTTTTTACCGGATGTCACTAGATTACGATAACGTCGATAAACAGAGTAATCACCACTTATAAAGTCAGGAGTTAAAGTTGAGTTATTGTCAATAATGTCAATTTCCTTATCACAAGTGTTGGAGAATACAATACAACCTTTAGAGTGAAGGCCCCTATCATTCTGAAAATAGATTCCTAATTTTGAAGCCATTGTTATTAATCAACGATTTGTGAGATTATCATTGACAGATGTCGCTTATAGGATTTTTTATATCCTCATCCGACTTAATAGCCAAAACCCTCAAATTGTCATTTTCCGAGCATAAATAGCACAATTTTTTATCCATGTATATTTATAATTCTTTGCCCTGGCATTTTCTCGTGCAATCTAGAAGAGTAATTACTGTTCGATGTTAAATGCTCATTAATAATAACATGATTTCCGATTGTTTTAATTTTTATCCCCTATGAATCAGGACAAGAATTTGTTCTGTACATCTTTGCAGCAGCTAGAAACGCTTCTTTTTTCCGACGACATGAAAATTTAACTTTAATAGCTTTTTTGGATATTGCGCACGAGGCGCAACTCTATACAGGGTGCTGCATTGGCTGACGCAACATAGGAAATCCCATGTTAATTTCGAGGCATTCAAATATTGGCTTCCCTAATTATTTTACAGCAAAATTCCATTTAAGTTTTTTAAATAGCATTAGATCATGGTCCAATTGGCGCAAATTGGGTATTTTTGCTATGCTCAGTTCGCAAATACATTAAAAAATGTATCGGCGAAATTTTGAAATTTTAAATCAAAACATCAATTCAGCCTTGGTCAGGACTGTCAAAGTTGACAGATATCTCATTATCGTAACTGGCAACGGCCAAATTTAATAAATTTGTACATCGGATACAAACATAATAGAAATTTATTCAAGTATCTAACATTGACTTTGTTTTTTCATTAAAGAGGCAATTAGAAATAAGACAATGCCTTGGGTTGGGTTGCGTTGGGTTTCCCTATTGCATTTGCAATTATTCAAAACTCTTCCTCGTTTCTCAAACTTTGTTACTAGACGTTGAATAGTGGATCTGTACGGTATTGGATCTGGATATTCAACCGAAAAGCTATCGCAGACATTCTGGAAACTCTTTGCTGCATAATATAACTTTACTATGAATATTTTTTCTGGTGTTGCATAACTCATTTTTACTTCAGCCGTTGTCAGTTAAGTTTATCAGAGAACTGTCTGTCAACGTTGACAGTTCGTGACCAAGGCCGAATTGATGTTTTGATTTGTAATTTCAAAATTTAGCCGATACATTTTTTAATATATTTGCGAACTGAGCATAGCAAAAATGCCCAATTTGCGCCAATCGGACCATGATGTAGTGCTCTTTAAAAAACTTAAATTGGAAATTTTGCTGTAAAATAATTAGGGAAGCCAATATTTGAATGCTTCGAAATAAACATGGGATTTCCTATGTTGCGTCCGAAAATGCAGCACCCTGTATACAGTACGTATACAGTCAAATGCAAAAAAAAGTAGACACGAAATTTTCGGCTGCTTGAACAAACTTGCTTGATGTAAACGTCAATCTTTTGTTGATATATAGAGTATTTTCAATATATTGTTGTAGCTTTTCGTGGATGAGAATTCCTACACCGGCGTGCGCCCGTTCTTCGTTGTTCTTCCCGCTATAAAATAGGCAGTAATTTTGGTATTTCGCGCTGCCTTTTCCTTTCGTCTTCTAAGGAGCATATGTCAATTCGATGTCGGTTGATCTCCAGTATGATTTCTTGGTCTTTATGGTTTCAGCAACTCAGTCTATATGATGTTGGTAAGCTTCACATGGAGGAATGGTATCTCGTTAATACTGCTTTATTTCGGTTTAATGAAATCGGATTTAATTCGTTTTATATTGTATCAGTTTAATAACTTTGATTTATTTTTGTTTAAATTATTCACAGGCACTTTCGTGGCATTATGTCCGTCTCGAGCATTTTAAATTTCTTCATGCCGATGTCGGTGATGGGAGCCTGTGATTTCTACCAAGAGATGGTAATGGGTCAGCATTACTACGTCTACAATACTGAATATTCGGACTATTACAACGCCGGGACGGCATGCAGATGGGTAGCGAAGAGTCCGGTCAATACCAAGATCGTGGTCAGCTGTGAAGACATTCGCATTCCTTCTGTACGTACAGCATGGTCGAGAAAATATTTTGTCGCTTTTTGATGAACTAAGAGTAATCTCTCTCACTATACACCCCTTAATTTTAAAGTTAATATAATTTTATGATCAAAGAGAACTTAATGTTGTTATTTACTTGGAAATAATGGTCATTTTCCGAAATAACACGAGTTGTAATTGTATGCCGAATGATTTACATACATAGTACGTCAAAGTGAAAGTTTACAATATTCAAATTTAAATTGAATATTTTCAACTCAGTATGCTATATTATGTAATATTACCAATTAGGTAATATAAAATTTAGTAAGTAATGCTCTCTTCAAATCAAACAATGAAATTTTTTAATTTTTATTTGGTTCTACTTATAAGCTAGTTTGTTAGTCAAATTTGAAACTCTTATTTGAAGTACAGAAGTATATTTGAAATCTTCATGATGAATTCAATGTCCAAGTTAACGAGTTTGTGGTAAATATGGCTTTAAGCAGAAATTTCACAAATCGTGGGGAATGACCGGGAACTATTACATGTTTATTGATTTGGGTGCAAAATGAAAGTTTAAACTAAAACATGGCGTTAACTTCCTTACTTTTAAGTTCACTAATCATGCGGTACAATTCATTTATTTTAGACGACGAACTGTGGAGGCGATCGACTATCAATTTCGTTAACCGGAAACTCGGAATTTCAAGATGCCCACAATTACTGCGGCACGGGAACTCTCAGCATCGTTTCCACTACCAATAAGATAGCCATGGGTAAGAAATCCAACGGAGTTCCGTTACCATCATGTTGAAGTAAACAAATGAAAATATTGCAGGTTTATTTGCGGCATGGAACAGCCGCGGTGGAAGATTTTTGTGTACAATCACTGCTGTGTCTGATCCAGATCGGCCGGTTTCCAACTGTACGTGTGGTTGGTCAGGGCAGGTGAGAGTCTAACTTTCATATATTGGACTAATGTGGCATCTTCTAAATCAAAAAAGTGCGCGGTTTGAAACTTTATTTTGGATTTATAATACAACATTGTGAATTCTAATCATTATAATTGATATATATGCAAATATCGACGAAGATGCAGTACCTGCTTATTACTTTTAAAAATATGTTAAATTAGTTCATAAAAATCAGAAGTAAAGTTTACTAAATTAATACGGCCCAATTGGTATTCACTTCGAAAGTCAATAATTTTAAGTATATATATATATTATTTTGTCAAAAAATGCTTGACTGAAATTATTTACACGTTGTCTGGTTTCTTTGGCGAAATCAAATACGTTTTATTACTTTATTAAGTAGAGAATCTAGAGTAAAAAAACTGATAAAATTGAAGATTTCCGAAGTATCGACATCTTTTTCCACTGTGTTCTTCAATAGTATTGAATATATGAGTATATAACTAAGATAACATCGGCAAAATGGATAGCAATCGGCTATTAAATGAGGGGGTGGAGGGCATTCACAAGAAGTAAAATATTAATTGAACACCAGTTGAAAATAGAAATGAGTGCAAACTGACTGCAATTATGGATATGATAGAGAGAATGAATACGGACATAAAATCAGAAATACGGCAGGTTAAAACCGACTAAACAACTTTTACTGGTGAGTTCTCCCAATTAAAAAAAGAGAATAGTAGCATAAAAGAGGAAAATAATCAAATAAAGGATTAATGAAGGGAAGTATAAAGTAAAATGGAATAGTTGGAGAAAGTGAAAAAGACGAATAATATATCTGGCCTAAAAATGGATAGAAACGAACCTAGAGATCTCAGAGAAGATATGACAGCATTTGTGGAAAGATGTCTAAAAGTATATACAATTAGGAAAATAAAAAAATCAAATAGACCAACCCAACCCATTCTAATAGCGAAGTGTGCAATGTATGCAAGGAGTTACAGAAGAGCAGATGCAAATAATGACCATTTTCTAGTAATTGCAGAATCGAAAAGCTATGACGAGCAACATACGAGGGGTGATCCGTATTTACGGTCCCTAACATAGAAGGAAACAAATTGAAGAAATATCTAACGAAATATCAAAATGCATTGGTCCAATGATGCTCCAAACATTTGATTCCTCCGGAAAAAAATCTTTCGGTTGCTCCTCCAACCAGTCGTTTACGACCGTCATCACTTTATTATCGTCGTAATATTCTTTTAATTTTGGAAATAAAAAGAAATCACCAGGTCCGGTGAAGATGCGGGATGTTCAAACAATTCAAATCTTCCGTTCAGAATAGCTCCGATGGCAATATGGCTTTTGTGGACAGGACCGTTGTCCTGATGAAATAGAATTCCTTTGCTCAATTTATCTCGTCTTTTTTTCCTTGTCACATTCGCGCAATCTTGAAATTAAGTTGGCTTAGTAGGAGCCTGTTATTGTATGTCCACGTTCTAAAACATCAAAATTCCCTTTGTGTCTCAAAAAATTGTGGCCATAACTTTACCAGCGGATGGAAAACACGAAATTTGCGTGGTGGCGAAGAACCTTTGTTGTTTCGACTCAGGATCGAAGTGGTGCACTCATGTTTCATCAGCAGTGACGAATCGAGAAAAACTTTGCCAAATGGGCTTCAGAATGCAATACTCTAGGACGTTTCTGATCAGGTGTCAACATTCATGGGCTTGGGTCCCACGAATGTTGTTTTTAGACCCAAAATATTTGTTAAAATATTTTGGGTCTAAAATATTTCTATACCACAAGGAAAATTAATAATTTCAACTATGTGGTTAATGGTCAGTCGTGTATCTGTTATTATCCTATCGTGTATACGATTAACAGTAGTAGCAGCACTGGTCATCCAACACCAGTAGCATGTACACATGTCTTCCCAGTTTAAATTCTCGAGACATATTTTCACCACTGGGTAAGAAACAGCACTCTCACCTAATACACCAACCATATCTTCATGAATGTCTTTTGGCAACAACCCTTTCTTTTGCAAATATTTTATAACTACGAGCCTCTGATGTTTCCATTTTTAGAATTTCTCTAAACTTGTCGACTTAAATACTAAATTATTTGAACAGGTAACAAGTGACAACACGACAATTGAACCAACGTAACAACAAATGACTATTACTTTAATGTGTCAAATTGATCCAACCTCTCTCAACGCCTACTATGCCAGGGACGCTAAATAATGATCTCCACTCGTACCATGAAGAGAAAGCAATAGAGACATAAAAATTGGGAATTAAGAAATATAGATCAAAAGCTAAACGAGGCAAGCAACAAGACAGTTATAAAACCATACATGGAATCCAGAGTGGATTGCCCAATATGTGGCAAAATAAAGAAAGCAGAATTATTACCACGTGTTTTGTATATCTAAACCACGGTTGCGGAAGAAGTGTGCAAGAAGGCTACGAGTCGGACGAAGATGAGGTATTTGCGAGGGGGGGGGGGGGGGTGAAATATCAGAAAGTCCAGAAGAGGAAGAAATAAAGGGCTCTTTAAAGCTGTTGAAAAACAACAAAGCACCAGGAGGAAATAATTTGATATAAGATATAAGATTTTACGCCTAAATAAGAACATAATGAAGAATGGTATAACTACAACGAATGTAATAACTAATACCGCTCCTAGATGTATGTTATAAATGCAGCACATGGCAGACTCTGAGTATACACTGTTCATAGATTATAAGCAAGCCTACGATTCGGTCCAAAGAAACATGCGTAAGAAATGTAAGGAAATTACTTGCAATAAAGAATACAACCTATAAAGTACTCTTGGAAGGGGATAACATCAAAAGCATTTAAAGTAAGAAAGGGATATAGTCAATGGGACTTGCTAATAAACACAAGTGTCTGGCATGCGTCGAGGGTATGGCAATGATGGCAAGAACGGACAAGGAGTTAGTAAGAATATTTAAACTATTAGAAGAAAAGTCAACAGATTACGAACAAAAAATAAATGAGGCAAAACAAATAGTGGTTATGGTTACAAAAAAATAATGAAGGAGAAAAGAGACATATCAGGGGGGGGGGGGGGGTGAAAAGAAATAGGCTAAAGATTAGCGAAAGACAGTAAAGCAAGAATGCCGAAGGCAAAAATATACCGAGAGCAGCGAAGGTACTAGACAGTGATGCGGTCATCGGTAACATATATGACGCTTGATCGAGCTCGTTAATTATATTTTCCTTTCATGAGGTGCTAGTGGGGAAGCGACAGGAAATAAGTGAAGGAAATAATATGTCTAGATAACCAACATCATCCTGCCAACAGATATGACATATGACAGAATTAGGCTGACAAAAGAGCAGTGTTTCTGTACCTTCTTGCCGAGTTGCTTGCATCATTGCAGACGTCTGAGGATGAAGAATCAACCAGGCAATCTTAGTTTTTGTCAATTGAGTCTTCAATGTAGTCTTCAGCAACAGGAAAACTTTTTCATCGTCCATATCTTTTAATGGATGTAATGTCAACAAAGTGCAAGTGCAAAATGCTAACAAAGTGGCGGTTGTTCTACAAAACGTGTGTCCCTTGTATTTATCTGCATGAGTAAGTTGAAGAAATGTTGCAATTGTTCTGGAAATGCCTGCAAATGTGTTCTTTCCTACAGGTTATGCATGTACTTTTTCCGTACTGCAGATTGTTTGTATAAATCTATGCCACATACGACATCATCACTTACAATAGCGAACATACGCTTTATATTTGTTTTCGTTTTGGGGATGGTTGGAGGACACTTACAGATCCTCTTCATCCACATGAGATATTGACATATTGGCAAGTTCTTTTTTCGACATGCATGTTTCAAAATAATTTTAAACATAATGCGCACATTAAGTATCTACTATAATACCTTAATCATTAGATGAACTTCGTTCGGAGCTTTTGTGAAAAATGTTATCACTTTTCCTTTAGCCAACACGATGACCACCGCAACTGTGGAGGGTGGCAGTATTTATTCTGTTTGTTCCATGCAGTTGTGCGTAAAACATTGTACGCACCTCAGGCGAGAAGTAGATTGCGCCTTTAGCAAAATAAAGGCCCTCTTTATACCTCAACAATTTTTTTACCAGTATTTCTAATCTGTTGTTTGTATGGTTTCGTAATTGTATCTCTAATGACGTTCGTATATTTGACAATCCTAATATCTATCTTGATCTACAGCAATACACATATTATTATTATATTCGTGTCACTGTTTGAATCGGGTTTATCGAGAATATTTTATGAAATTTGCGGAAACTTCATTTTTTATCAATCTGTGATCTAAGAATAATTTATCAATAAATATCCAACAATTTCGTTTTGCTCTAGTATGACCAAGTAACAGAACCTTGAAAATAGAATGAATTTATAAGTCCAGGGCAATGAAAATAGTAAACTGCGACGAACCGCAACCAGAACTATCTCAGCAAAATTCCGTTAGTTAAAAACTTTTAAATCGGATTGGCAAACATTTATTTAAATAAGTTGTATTGGTTATGTTCGAGGATGTGAAGCCGTGAAATTGATATATTAATATTTCATACATTTATTTTATATTTATTGACTATGTGTTTTACTCTGATGCTTCCTTGTTGTACTAAATACTTGTAATTGTTACATTTGTAGTGTAACGTGTAGAAACATTGTGTTAACCCGTAGATATTTTTATTTCAGACTCGAATTGTCGGTGGCCAGGAGGCGGGCATTAATGAATTTCCAGCGATGGCGGCGCTGGTGGACTTTCAACAGCAGGACTTGTTTTGCGGAGCGACCATCATAGCTAAAAGATACGCAGTGACAGCGGCGCATTGTATGTTAAATAAGGCACTGAATAATACCGGCTTGTTGGTGGGCGACCACGACATCAGTACAGGCGAGTACAATGACAATAATATTAATACGAGACTAATAATTTATTGCCATTGACTTTGTAACAATTTTACGATATTTTATATCACTCATATTTAATCGAAGGAAGGAAAAAAGAGTGAAAGCTAGAAAGCTGGGGCTATATTTATTTCCCCCACTGTTATCTGCATTTTATAAGTTCTATCGTTTATTTTGTTCCACATATTTCTTCTATTAGATTTGCGAATGTTTGTTTGTTTGCTATCTTGCCCCTGTACTCCGCTCGACACTCTACTATGCTAGTGTTCTTGTTCTCTAATTTTATTATTTTTTTTGGATATGGTTACTATTATTTCTTTGCTATATTTCTTATTTCCTTTTTTGACTATTAACTTTTCGTTAAATCACTACTTATGTTGTGTTGAAAAAATGTCATAAACTTTGAGGCCAAATATGCCGAAAAATTTTAATGTGTCTGGGAAAATACCCATGTTGGGTCACAGGTTACTAGGCCCGGTTTTACCAAACCAATTTACATGCCCTGATTATCTGAACTTTCTGCAGAACACACTGGGTAATCTTGTTGTTAATACTCTGCCACTTGTACACTGTCACCAATTATTACGTAAGTGTAAATAAGTTTAAAATTTTGACATTTCGTATAAACCTTTTTAATAGGTTAATGTTAGTTTTTTTGGCGTTATTAACCTCTCTTGACGTTTCGGCAAAGTTACATTATTCATCCTTGTGATCAGATAGGTCTTCTAGAAGACCTACCTGAGGATAGCTGAACCTGGTCTGGGACAATTCGCGGTTCATTATCAAGCATAGATAACATATTTCTGCTTGGACTTGACGAAAGTCAAATTATTGGTGTTAAATTGGCATCAAATTTATTTAACTCATTTAACTTATTTAACAAAATAAATCTTTAACCGAACTCAACCCAACACACTCAAAGTACTGAATTTTCGTGCTTAAACAAATTGTCGGTTGGTTGGGTTGGGTTGACTAGACGGGATTCTGTTCGATTAGGTTAAATTTCTTTAGATTGCCCAATTTTGTCGACTTTTCAAATTGATGAAAAACGTTTAAAAAATACGAAATACTGAATGTTTCCCTAATTTTCTTCATCCCTATTTAATTAGTAATAAACATTGCTCGATTTAATAAAAAAATATCTAAAGAGAAAAAAGATGAATTGATCCGGATTGAACTTCCATATACTTAGATATATTATCCGCAAACTGACGCGATTACGATGGCAGGCGAAATCATGAACGTTTCGTGAATACGTCCATTTAGGTTAGTAACATCTGATAGTAACGGCAAATGTGACCGTTTCCGCCCCAACGTCCGCAAATATTTATCGTACGTTACTATGGCCACAAAGAACTTTTCAACAGCGATTTGCCAGTAAATGGTAGATTTTTTCGACAAAAATGGTCAAACAAAAGTTGTTTATGTCTTTAACATTTACAAGAACCGCTTCTTCGACTCGTGCCGTTTTCAAGGTATGGAAGATGGTAAGAAAAGGTGATAAAAGTCAGTAAATCTTCACTTCCGGTTCCGATAATGATTTCAAAATATGAGGATTTCTTCCGAGCCACATACAAACCTTAAGTTTAAAGTTGCATAGCGTTAGCTTCAATAGTTTGAGCACTAGAGCGCGCATAGACATATACATATACGTTATTTCGAAAATAGTCAGAATGAGTTCAGAGAAGGTCGAAATTTTAACGGAAGTACCCGTTAAAATCTCGAGGTCGAACATGTTCATGATTACTATACTTCCTTACACAAGTATAAGAAAGTGAAAATCATTACTGGCATTCAGTACTTTGTCTTCGGTTGTGAAAATTACCACAGTTTAAAGAAATTCAAAAAGTGGAATAAATTTGTCATATTTAACGTTAATTGAAGTTGAAAAAATTTAACTAATAATGAAAATTTAAAAAAATAGCTTTTAACTGCACATTCCCTCAATTTAGTTCAATTTTTAGCTTAATTGAGACTTTTCAAATGTACAACAAACGTTTAAAAAATTCAAAATATAGAAAACGATTTTCTTAAATCATTTACGTTCGTTAATGTTGCTTCATTTAACTTAATCTGGCTTAACAACAATAATCACTGCCGCATTTTTGATGATTTTTGTGATAAAATTATTAAAAAATCAAAAACGTATTATTTTAATTTGGGTTAGGTTGAGATGTACATATTTTATTAATTTTCTCAATTTTTAATTTAGTTTATCTTAGTTTACCATAATTATTCTAATTTGACAAAATATTAATTCTAAATTTTCAAATTATCCACAGATTGCGACAATTGCATCAATTTCACTTAATTACTTACTAAAATGATAAATTCAAGTATATTAGAAAATTCAAAAAAATCAGTGTATTTTGCGTCATTTATTTCGACATTAATAAATTTTCCGCTGATCATCCTTCGCAAGAAGGACGGTTGGTTGGAAATCGTGGCAACACTGGTCCAGAAGAAGCTGCCGTACGCGAAGGCGAAGAACATCGCAGACGTCATTCACATCACCCCGTCAACCGTCGTTGTGGGGTTTTCACTTCAGTGGCGAAATTATTAAAAAAGAAATAATAACAATAACTGAAAATTGGTCGAATTTTACTGAATTTTGTTTGTTGAATTGATATATTGAAATATTGACAAAAATATCAGAATTATCAACGATGCAAAACAATTCAAATTGCCCAAATATGAATATAAAATAATATGAAAATATGAATTTAATTTAATTTGAAGACCATTTCTAAAAATCAATAAATATTTTTCAAAAAATGACCGTATCATCGAAGAAACCGATTAAACTTTGCTATGGAGCATGGGAACCGGACAGGGACAATGGGAAACTGTTCTATTCACGGATGAGCGATTTACGTTAAGATCTCCAGATGGTCGAGAAATAGTATGGATACTTCAAGGAGAACGTTACGCCGCTTGCTACATCTCCATGAACGCCCTTTTTAGGCGTAGGAGTTATGGTGTGGTAATACTCGTTACTAAAAATTCGAAAACTACGCCTTGTTGGGTGTTAAATTCTTTGCTTTCTTGTTTAAATATTACTATGTTTTCTTACATTTAATTAAATTTTAAGTACATTTTTTATTAAATATAATTTGCAATTTTGTTACAAATAATGCTAAAATGTATCGTAAAATTAAATAAACATGAATTCCTTCACAAAGATGGCGATAGGTAAACAAATTTCAGAAAAAAATTCGCTAGCAAAAAATCAACGTTCTTCCCTTGTTTCACAAATAACTATTACATATTTTTCATTACAGGAACTGACACCAACGCAGCTGCCCTATACGTTCTCGAGCAGGTCATCGCGCACCAATATTATAATGCGCAGACGCAAGTGAACGATATAGCCATAGTGAAGACACAACTCGAGATGACATTTTCGACGAAAGTGGGTCCGATTTGTTTGCCTTTTAGGTATTCAGTTCAAGATTTCAGCCACCAATCTGTTACAGCATTAGGTACTATAATAATAATAATTCATAACATTTTATGAACGCTCTGCTTTACTCTGCTTGAGGATTTTTTTTCGCAACTCCACCTTTTGAGCAACTTCTGCCATTTGGAAATTTTCATACTGGTGATAAGAGTAAACTTCATCACTTTAGCTTGATATATTGGTTTCATAAGTAGATTTTCAGGCCACATACAAAATTTTTTCAGATGTTGTAGAGTTCTACTTGTTTGATATGTATGTTGTTTATACATATACAAGTACTACCCTTCGGTCAAAAAACATAACTTGTTTAAAATTTCACTTTTTCGACAACTCGTACCGTTTAGAGATTTGGAGACTTCCGGTTGAGAAACTGCTTTCAAAAATAGTTTTCTTCTCGGCTGCATTATTCTAACTTAATAATTTTGGCGCTAGAAACGCACAAATACTCAGACACACATATAAAAATGTCGTGCCGAAAATAGTATTTTATCCATAGCATTGCTAATTCTTCATTTTTAAGTATTGATTACTTGTACCTTATTTTGTCTTCTTTCGCTGATCAGTTTCAGCATTTGTATGGAAAACTGTTATCCATGGTCTTGCCCGGGTAATCGGCACTACTATCGGTGCCAAAGTAATAGTCCCCTGTGTTTGGAGACCTATATCAAAGAAACCACTTGGCGGAAAAAATTTAATATACATTGTTACAACCAGCAACCATTTCTATGTAACATACTGTAAGTTTTCTGCCCCTACGTTTAGAAGTAAGTGCAAAAAGCATCCGATTTTTGCGATATTTAACGGAGAGCCCAATTTACAATTTTTTTCTGCTTAACTGTTACACAAAAAAAATTGAAACTTCTACTGGACGTAACCTGATATGTTGTACACAGAGTGGAAATTTAATTTTTTCAACATTATACATAATTTAGCCGATAATCGTAGGTTTTGTGATCTCTGTTATCTCCGTTACAAGTTGTCGCACGAAAGCGGGATGTAGTTCTAAGGACACCTCAACTTGTGCCTATCTAGGAACACGTATTAGAACGAAATGTTATTTATTTGCCAGTTGCTGAATATCTTTATTTATAATCAATGTATTATTATTTATGCAAAAATGCAGAAGCATTGCACTAAAGAAGTCAAATAAGTAATAATAAATGTAAGACAGTTTTTTCAACACGAAAAAGATAAGAATGGACCAACTATTATTGTGAAGAACGGAGAAAGCTGTTGGAGTCACCACAAGAACTGTTAGCAGAGTAATAAGGTTCAAGATTCAAATTTTATATGGAACGGAAATTTCCTGCTGTAAAAGAATTGTACTCAAGTTCAAGATTTGCCCGAATTTTCGCAGAGAACATTGTACCGATTGTTGAAAAACATGAAATTTTCATTTAGAAAATAATAATAATAAACCAGTGTTAATGGAACACCCTCACATAACAGCGCAGAGAGCTAATTTCTTGACATCTCTTCAAAGGTACAGAAATCAGGGATGGGAAGGAAATCTTCTACACGGACGAAACCTGGTGTGGTGCAAATCATACTCGACAGTTCGCATGGGTTGAAAAAGTAAACCCAAATAATAAGGATACTTTTGACCATTATCGAGTTCAACAAGTAACCGGTTATAGAGACGGTATAAAGCGACCACCTGGTACAGGTCAAAGGGTAATTATTTTGCATATTGGTAGCTAGAATGGATTTTTAGAAGGATGCCGTAAATGCTGTATAGACGAAAAAAGGAAAGTAAAAGCCGATTATCATAACGAAATGAATAAACAACATTATGAGGAATGGTACTGGCACGTGCTCTCGGTAATACAGCAAAATCAATATTATGATAGATCAAGCTCCTTATCATACAATGCTAGATCTTGATTTTAGGAAGCCTACATTGTCATAGAGGAAATATGACATGATTGCTTGGTTACTGAAAAACAAAACAAGGTGGCACTTCCGGAGGGAATTACTAATTTTTCAAAATTGACCAAACAATAGCTATTGCTAATGTCTAAACCGCATCGTTGCCAGAAGGCACTACTATTAGAAACTATTGCAAAGCAAGTAAGAGGAGACGATGTGAAATCATTGTGGTTGCCTGTAGCTCATTTGCCAATTTATTGCTATTGAATTAATTTGAATTACGTGAAAAATAAAATTTCAACGAGAATAATACTTTTAAAATTAAGGATGTATTGAATTTGTGTCAGGAAGCTTTGAACGACGTTTCAGCGGAGATATGGATGAATTGCGTTGAGCATTGTAGAAATCAGACGAAATTATGGAACCATTTATAATTAACTTAGAAGAAGGTGACGATGATGAATTTTCGTCAACGGATATTTATGATGACGAACAAGGCAATTAAGAAATTGATACCGAGGATCCTCATTGCACACATTGTCGTACTGCTAACAATTCCTATATGGCCGAGTCGCCTGCACAGTTGCTTATCTGTGCTCAATTCTTGGGTAACGTAATCGGCGCCTTTCAAAGTTTTTCGCAAAGTACTAGTCTGACTATAGGACCAGAACCAATCCAAACGATCACTTCGTTCAGAGACTTACCGAAGTAATGCGACTATTAACCCTTTCACTGCGGGAAGCGATATACATAGAGTGCCTACATGTGCGGCAAGCGCAGGCCAGTGCGGATTCGTACGGTTCCCGCACTTACGTATCAAATTAACTAGGAGTACGAACACGTTTCCCACAGCGTGAATATGTAATGTATCCAGATCCGTAATCGTTTTGGGTACTTTTTCGGCTCGCGCACCACAACAGCAGAATCATTGCGCGGACATATGCGGCTCCCTTAGTGAAACGGTTAAAACATTATGAACCGCAGTCGTGTCACATTTCAATTGCACATCCACCTAGACGATAATGAATATACATTGCGGTAAATAATGGTAATGAATGCAGTACAAGAAACATAAACAAGTCATAATGTTTTGCATTCGATTGATTGTATGTGAGCATAGAGTAATTTTAACTACGACGTATCACACGACGTGTGAAAAAACCATAGAACTTGTATTTATTATTTATACCATGAATATTTGTAAAATTATTTTATTGTTTTTATTATACGATCTTAATATATGGACATATTATCATTATTATATTTATTTTCATTCGTCAAGTACAGGACGCATTGAGCTGTAGTATTTTTTAACCGTCCTTTATAACTATTTTCTACAATAAATATTACATTACCGTTATGACTAATTATTATTTACGCTGCTAAAAATAAAATAAATGAGCTCTGAAAATAATCCAAACAAGTTTGGAGTATCACCCTGGCAGAATTACCCAACGCTAGACCGATACCGCTCCCTTCGGAGGAAAATGTGCGCGAACTTTATTGGAATACCTATTTCGCTGTCAATAATCAAATAATGGGTATAATTAAATATCAATACGTATTTCGAGATAGGCACAACTTGAGGTTTCTTTACATTCCGCTTTCGTGCGATATCTTGTAACGGAGATAACAGAGATCACGAAAAGTTCGAATGCAGCTAAAGTAGGTATAACGTTGAAATAATTAAATTTCCACTCTGTGCACAACATATCAGATTACGTCCAGTCGAAGTTTCAATTTTTTTTTGTAGAACGGTGAAGTAGGAAAAAAAATTGTATAATCGGCTATCAGTTAGATATCGCAAAAATCGCAAGCAGGCTAATTATAAACCTCTAAAATTGTGGGTCCAAACCTCGACAAGCAAAACCTCAACCAAAACTGCGCAACTGATTATCAATCAACTGAAAGCAACGTCAGTGACAATATTGAATTTTAATAGGAGTTTAGGTACCATATTTCTTGTACTTATTTGTATTACTTTTCTATCGCGTTTTCTTTCACTGCTAGTAGTTATCATTTAATTGATGATGTTTTCTTCATTACTATTCGTTATGTATTGGTGGTATTATTATATATTATGGTTGTATGCAGTTTAGATTTGATTTTTATTCCTATTTCCTTTATTTCGTTTTGTATTATTTTTTTTCAATTTTGATGTATCACTGTTTTTTGTACACTTCATTTTCCTTTATATTTTGCGTATTTTCAAAATTTTAACTCAGTTTTACTTATTATTCGCCATTTTCCATTGTTTTACATTCAGTTTTTCATTGGCTTTGATACATTGGCTTTTGATTACTTTTGATTGGTTTTACTATTGTCGGAAAAGTTTTTGTTCTTTGTATTTTCTTCTCTATTTAATTTTGATTCTGTAATTTCTCTAGTTGTAAACATTTGCATGTAAACAGCTCACAACGTAAAAGAAAGTTAAACAAAACTATTTTAGAGGATATATTGATTGACACAACGTGATCAACATAAGTATGAAAAAATTACAAATGAGAAAAACGGTATCAGTAAACGGGAAAAGCTAAAGAAGTAGCTGCAATATAACTAATCAAAACAATCAAAATCAACGCTGGCATACGATAATAAAAATTACAAATCACAAGGAAACAAAAGTACCAAACATTAAAAATTTAAAACGGTAAATTAAAATGGGAGAAGAGAATGTTGTAAGGGAAAGAATAAAAAATAACAACGAAACTGCGAATATAAATTGCACGAAAATGGCAGGAATAAAAAATGGTTTAAATAATTACTAAAATTTCCCTTTACAAGTAATATAATTGTAAATGCTTCGAACTTGAAAATCACATTTTAATAAAGTCGGAAAGATAAAACTTATATACTCCACGAAACAATAAAGTAGCGGTGTTAACATTCAAACATTACACACGAAATATGCTGCAAACTGATTTCAAATTAAAACAAAATAAAGTAACTTGACTTGAGAGAATAAATTGGGGAAGAACAAAACGGGCATATAAGTTTATTTATTAGTTATATAAAGTATAAGAAAGTAATAATATCAATCAATCGAATTCGATAAATTGTCTAGAATTTTGCGAAATTTCTTTATAGGGGCAGGTTAATAAATTTGGGCTGTTTGTGCGAATTAAAGTTATTATTTTATACTGATTTGTTCAAAATTGTACTTTTTGCAATGCAAAAATTCACAGATAACATATTTAATTAATCTGTAATATTTGTAGGTTGGGGCACACTGGGATTTTCCGAGCCGAAGTCAGACGTACTACAAAAAGTGAACCTCACTGTAATCACGAATGCGGAATGCAGAAATAGTATGGCACCCACTGTAATAATTAACGAACAGTTGTGCACATATTCCCAAGGAAAGGACACATGTCAGTTTGATTCGGGCGGGCCGTTGCTGTGGAGGGATCCAACAACCCGCAGATTATACCTGGTTGGAGTAGTTTCCTATGGAGTCGCCTGTGCCGGGAGTAAGCCAGCCGTGAACACGCGCGTTAATTCTTATTTGACGTGGATCGTCGAAAATACACCCGGTAAGTCTATGATTAATAACAATAGTGCAGCTTTAACAAATCGCGTTTGACGACCGAAAAAGAGCTACGTCAAGATATGTGCATACGTAATTGTCAATTAAAGTTTAATATTGAAGTAGAAAATATAAGCAATAATGAGAAAGAGGGATGAACTTACATAAAATAGAAAGATGGAAGCACAGAAGTTTAAAAGGAACTGAACCGATTGAAGCAAAATAGAAAACTTGAAAGAAATCCTGTGAAATAGAAAATAATAAACTAGGACAAGAGCGAAGGACGAATATCGTAATAGCTTTGCGCAGCTTACAGGACAGATGGGAGTAATACTGGAAACGGTGAAAGAACTAATGAGGGAAATGAGGAAGGAAGAAAGGATGCAAGTACTGGGAGAAATTAATGAAATAAGGACTTATAAAAGGCAGAACCAATCGATATTTATAAAAGAGAAGAAAGTATTAGTAAAAAGGATCAACATTAGTAAGGAAATAATAGTGGTTATGGCATGTGCGGGAGGGCAAACCTATGCTAAATAACTAAGAGAAAAAGGTTAAGGAAATGGATATATTGTGAAAATAAGGTATGTCGACAACGATGATCATTGAATTAGTAAATGAAAATATAGGAGGAAGGAAAAGATGCGAAATAAAGAAATAAAAGCAGGAAAATACACATTAAACAAGGATACAAATAAATGTACTAATGGAGCCTGTGGATTTTTTTACGCCATTAATAATACATTCGCCTTACACATTTCAATAACAATGTTGTCATCGTCAAACTTTTGACGATTCGTTAACAAGCTGTTAACGACCGATTAGCGTTTGTGAAACCGGGCATAAATGTAGTACCGTTATACGTGCACTACCGGCTCAAAGTAACCACTGTTATTAGTACACCATCTTTTATTTTAAGAACATGTTTTTCAATGTTTTTATATATATATTATTTCTGTTTCAGATACTCATTACTGCATTAAGTGAAGCTGGTGAATGTCTATGAAATCACGTTTTCCAAGTAAGAATATTATATACACTTTATATAATAACTTGTAATTAACTTAATAAATATTCACTGTCACACTACTGATTCTTTCTCAAATACCTTTAAGGATACAAATTATTTGTGTATTCGTAGTTCGCAACTCAAGGTTGCACGTTCCGTTGAATGCACAAATGTCGTTATTCTTACTCATTGATGTAAAAATGGCTCACTCTAAGCCATTGGTCGGAAAATTGCAGCTCTATTTATCAGGTGTAACGCGAGAGCATGGCGACGGCGTTCACAGCTTGAACTTTAGTATGTACAATAAGGCTCAACAATTTCGAGACAAGCCCGGGCGACAACTACATGGACAGTTTTGATACCTGTTTCGTTTGATCATTCCATTTCAGTCCCACTCAACATACGATTGCAGGTAAGAACACGATCCTCTGAAATGCCATAGGGTCTGCCGATTTATTTGCACAATTTGTAAGGTAAAGGAATATTGTAAATTGATTAAAAAATGCCACAGATACAGTTTAAAAAAAATTATATCATTTATAACAATTATTGTTTTAAAAGAGTCAGGTCAGACATAACTAACCTATATTGATGTATTCACGTTTCGATTGCATTTGTCATCGCGACGGCGTCAGTTTACTTGAATTTTATCTAAATAGCAGAAATTCCACTTTCCAGCAGATTTCTCATTTTGCAATATGAAATTTTAATTTACACACAACTATAATTGAAAAGCAATATAATATTCGAAATTTTGGATGCTGTGTTGCCACTGTCCTGCGAAGCTGATATCGTCCTCGCGGCTTAGAGGAAATTAACAATACTTCTACTTCAGCGTTACTGGTAAAGTGCACAATTGCCATAAATAGGTAAATCCGGACTGCATGCCGGATATGGTAACATCTAGTTTAGAGCGGATTCTATAACCGCTATATGGTCTGGCGTTGGGCTGCTGGAGTAGAGCGTGATTTATATTAATGAGTCTAATTACCTGACCGCCCTTCTTAAGCGTGGAGCTTGTAAAATGATACCAAAAAGTTAAAGAGGTACATGAGAATACTGTTTTGATCTTCCATTCGCCTGTATATTGAAAAAATTGAAAATAAATATTCGACGTTTCTGCAACCTATGATATGTGTCGTCTTCAGGTAAACTAACCTGAAAAATTCAAAGAAAGTAAAGGGGTACAGGCGGCAGAAGGTCGGGATGCCGCCTGCAGAATCTGTTTCGGCTCAATTCAGTAGAGAATGGGGCGGGTTACAATTTAGACTGGCATCCGATAAAAAATTATATCAACCTAGCTAAATAGTTGCAAGTTGCAAGAAATAAAATGAGTTCTAGCTTTAAACTAATCATCAGTTATCACCAGTTGTGAAAAGAATTATAACTATTATAAATTCGGTGCTGGATACAGTTAGTCCTCCCCCAGAATGAAATATATTATTATATAAAAAAATATATAATTGCTTTGTGAAATCGGACATCCAGGTCCGCACCAAAGAAAATTATTTTTACAGCACAATCAAATAATAAACAAATTAAACCCACCTTGTGTCCGATATAGCCTGGATTAGCTATTCTCGGAGACCCACGTCGTATGAGTACAATAAACGAAATATGTGCAACAATAAAAAAATCTGCAGTGGTCCACATGGTGACAAGGTCAGACCCGGTTGCTAAGTACGCCGATCGTACCAACTCTACTCGCAACAAATCTCCTCCTAAGCCCTTCAATTTGAAGCATATATCTGGACCACCTGATGATCTTGGTGACGTATTTACCACTGTTGATAAATTCGTATAAAAAATGTACTATTACATTAATGATACTGAGTTGTAAGGTAATATCCACGGTTGCCACCAGATTCAGTTGTAAGTTCTTGGAAAAGAAATACTTCATAACATAAAATTATTTTCAAAGAAAATTCCATCGGTCCATAGCAGCAACTTTCTTCGTTATTTTCAATATAATTCTAAATTTATGAGACGTTTTGAAGTTGAGCATCATTATTCTTGTTCACGGTTGTAGATATATCTCAAGCTATAAATGTACTCGTGCGGATATAATATAATCTTTTATTGGGATTTGTTCGGCACCAAAATTAGTCGTTGGAAGAACGCGATAGTGCGTCGTAATTTCGTCTAAGATTTTTGTGCATAAAAGGCACGTCAAGCCGTGAAATCGTGGATAACTTCGTTGATGTAAAGTGTATGTCCGTGGTACGCCCGAAAATCTAGGGGAGTTAAAAATAAGAATTATAGAAGCTTGCAACTCCATCACAGTGAGAGAATTTCAAAACATTTGAAGAGAATTTTACGATCTGTTGGGTAATTGTTTAGCAGTGGAGGGAAAGCATTTTGAACAAATTATTTAATAAATATTTTTTTTGTTTAAATAGTGTTTGCTTATTTTTTAGTTTTATTACTTCAGTAAATAAAAAAATATCAACTAAACATGGTAATGTAGGTTTTTAAAACTCGGCAGCTAACTTAGTCATTTGTTAAAACGTGGTAAAATTTACAACACGTCAATCCCTATGGCCGCAGTTATTATTAAAGGAAAACGTTCCATACGTATGTCGTAACAATTCCCAAACGTTTTTTGTGATAGAAATTGATTTTCTTTAATAATCAATCTTTGCGGTGATCTTATAAGATTTAGTTGGCAATAAGCATTATGACATTTACGCCAAGTTGATCTTTTGTCTTAATTATTTGTGTTATTGTACATTTTGTAGAAAAATGTTTGATTTATTGATAAAAATAAAAAATTGTTTCAAATTTGTATGACAACAAAAGATAAATTTTTTGCCATGTTGCCTGTTGCCATACTTAAATACGCACTGTATATTTTATTGTCATACATCGCGCAGCGGAAGAATCATTTGTTTTCGTATTGATATTTCGGAGGCGTTATCAAGTATTTGACAAAATGTATGTAAGTATGTATAATTGTCGCAATTGTTCACTCTATTTCTTTAGCTCTGTAAGTATTTATATTTTCCTCGACGCTGAATTTGTACATTCGAAGAGAACTATTATATTTTCAATCGTGCTCGTTGTTTGCCAGGATGTGGGTATTAATTTAAGATACTGATTAAATGAATTAGATTGCAGAATATTACGCTCTCAGCGGAGTAAGCAAAATTAAGCAATGGCGAAAATAACGAATGGCGCGGAGGTGACACAAAAACGAAATCTTAATGGGATAACATTAATATATACATTTTGTGCGGTCCAACGTTTCCCCTCTTCGAAAAAAGATTATTGAAAATATGATTTTTAAGACGGGGGTTAACGAGGAGTAGTCGGTTCGCTCAACGGTTCTGCCGGGAAATCAAGTCTTCCGCGGGAAGGTGGCTCGCGGTGTTGAGTTAAATTATCGGAGAAGTCTCGAGTAACATCACAGAAAATGGAAGAATAATAGCTATCGTTTAAAGTCAATACCTGTAGAAAAGTGAAAAATTCTATTAAGAATTTAAATAGATTTCGTATTTTTATGAATTTCAGTTAAAATTATGTTGTGCAAAAAACAGCTTAAACAAAGACGATTTATCCTCTCTTCCATTGTTTAAGGACGTTATAGGATCAAGAGGAAATGTGAGAATTTTTATTAGTAACAAGTGCGAAATTATGTGGGTTCTAGTAGTATTTTTGTTTGATAAATTAAATTCAAAAAGGAAACCTCTAAGAGCAAGTTTTTCTTCCCTTCCTCTAAAGATTATAATTAAAAAGGGTAAAGGATATTGAGGATCGTTTTTTGTTATACGTTGATTACATGTTCGTTTGTGGCTACTCCGAACGTATATTTTATCGTTGTGGTATATTTTAATTTAATTTAATTTGCTTCTTTTATAATGAAGTTAATTAAACTATATTTTTGTTTTTATTAACTAACTAACGCCAAATTGGGACAGATAACTTAAAAGAGATCTAACTCTAATTTGACGGAAACAGTCAGTCGTCTATTTGTTTGCTGGTAGTAGTTCAAAAATATAAATTTTGCTTACAAGTGGACGAACAGGAAAATCGGGAGAGTAGAAAAATCTGGGAAACGGCCGTGCTACCCCACTGGATAAAAGATTCCTACGCTCCGAAAGAAGCGTAGTGACCGAGTTCCTGGAACGTTTCCCAGATTTCGAAATTACGTTCGGTTTGCGCGCATATATGTTCACATATATTTTCAACCAAAGACAATTATTTCCATTAATGCTAAATGTAAAAGTCCATAAAGTTTATGATGCGTCACAGTTAGAAGGAAGGAGAAGCATCGATGCATACCTCCTTTTACCTTAATATTCGTTTTTATTTTCCACCTCGTGGCTACTTCTTATGGCGAAAGAAGAAAAGGCTGGGGACAGAGATACAGTGGTCTTTTAACTAAAAGTTTTTGCAAGTAGAGTGAAGGAGAATTTGGGAGGATAAACGGAGGGAAAGCTTGTTGATGAATTTATGAATTTAGTATTTAGTATTTGGTATAGTATAGAGGCGAAAGCCAAAGAAATACATAGAAGAACTAATTGTTTATATACATAGAAACAGGTAAAAGAACTGGGTACCACTTATACTAGAAGCTTTGTAAACGTGCAACAGAACTAGTTGTAAGTACAAACTAGTTGAAAGACTTGTGGATTTGAATGAATTCTTTTGGGTGTTGCCGTGGTTCTCTAAACACTGATCTGATAGTTGTGGTAAGATTATTCTCATATTCTCATTTTCTTATTGTTAGTTCTCAAGTATTGCTCGATCGATATTCGGTTTCTTTTATTGGTGGTTATTGGGCATTAATAGTGGTTATTTCTGGCCAATGGAATTATCGTAATAAATGTTGTGGTATCCTTCCTGATTTCAACTCTGCACGGATTAATGATACGAAACAAGGTGGTATTTTACACACACAACTATGAACACATACCTTTAATAGACAACGACCACGATAGCCTATAACTTTTTTCTAAAATGTGTTCTGGCTAATAAAAATATTTAAACATTTCTGTAAAAGTATTATATATTTGTAGGCACAACTATACAAATCGATACAATAATATACAACTCGACAAATGTTTTTCACGAACTCACTGTCGAATACTTTTATCCCTGAATAGCAGGTAATGTGGCATGGGTATGGAAGTGTTTTCTTTGAACAATAGGTTTCTTTCCTCTTTATCCTTGATAACTTTCTTTAATGTATCAATTTCTCGTTCATGTTCTAGCTTCATCTTCGCAATTAGTGAGTCTTGCCTCTGCATTCTTTCCTCGACTGTCGTTAGTTCTTGAAAAGCTTCTTTTTGTACTGTCTGGATCAGTCAAAATAAAACGACAATCACATTGATTTGGATTCGTCCGAAAATCACGAGTTTCTTCTCCCAAAGTTATCAATTTTTCATACATTCGTGAATACCTCATCAAGGCAATTTTAAATGTAGTTTCTTGGTTATGACATTGTATGCACTTTGAGTTAAGAAATTCGAAATTGGTCGGTATAAAGTAAGCTATTATTAATGAATTTGACCTTCAATTGGCTCCTTAGTGTGTGCATGCGGGTAGCTATTTCATTGCCAAGCTTCTTAACGGCTTTATTCTCTTTTTGCCGTTGGTTTAGTGTATTCAAAAGAGTCTCCTGTTCAGCAACAAGGTCTTTAGCAAATCCCATAGCTTTATGTAGCTGCTTCCTGCATGCACTCTTCGATAGTTGAACTTCATTTAAGGTGTGTTGCAGGTCCAGATATTTCGCTTCGGCCTTTCTGTAATTGTAAAATATTAGAGGTAAATAAATAATCATGACTTTATAGATGTTAACGACACAGCGGGGTTACGAGTTTCATCATCTCCCACATTATCAGACAAAATAGAATGGACCTTTTTGGATATTTTGGAATAATTCAATACAATTGTGGTGCAGTGATCATAAGAGACATTCAAAATGTAAATTAATAGATGATAATTTTGCAATTATGTGTGCCCTAAAATTGTGCCATTTTCATAGTTTAATCCGTTTAAATAACTAAAAATAAATAAAAAATAAACCCATGTTATATCTAAATTATAAGTACCTACAAAGCCTTTGAATTTTGTTAGTGAAATAACAGGATATTCGACACTTAGGGAAACATTCCACAATGCTATTGAACATATTCATGACATTTTATCAGTTTAGTGTATAGGTATACGTATAATGAAAAATTGCTTTATGCCACTGGCATTCATTTTTGGGTTTAGCCGGACATAGTAGTGGTACACATAGTAACAAGCAAAAAGATTTTAATCGTTAAGTGCCGAAAATTTTCTAATTATAATGGGAAAATTTGGAGAATTATAGAATTTCATCTAAATATTTTTTATTTGTATGGAAACATGTTTGCCCCTGGGAACTTACTTACTTTATTTGTTTTTCTGCTACCTTAATTTTGTTTTCCAAGTCTGCAGTTTCCTTGGTCCCTGTGGATGCCTTGGCCGTTAATTCGACGATTTGATCGTTTAAGGAAGCGATCGTATCTATCATCTTAATTTTTTCCTTTTCATACTGCGATTTTAGTTCTTCGTACCACCTACAGTATATCTTTATAGTTAATTCATGTGAGCAAAGACATAAATTGTTAAACAATGCAACTTCAGTTTCAGAAAGTATGTTAATTTAGGAAAGGAACGCATAATACTAATAGGGGAAATATATGCTATTCCAAATGGGTACCAACCAATGCTACGTCTTATTTCTCGTTTTATGCACAATTTTACTTTCAGTAGAAAACCTTAATTGTTAAAGCTTAGAAGCTATAAGCACTATAATGTATTTTTTAACGCGGAGGAAGGACTGAGAAGCATGGTATGGGGAAAGAGAAAGGGTAAATTCGAAGAGACGATGAAAATATGGGATGTGTGTGACAGGAGCATCATGATGTATGGGGTCGAGATATGGGGAGTTAGGGAACAGAAGAGAGTGGAGAGAGTACAAGTAGGGCAGATAAAAAGAGCTTTGCAGCTAGAAAGGTCGACACCAGACTATGTGGTGAGGCAGGAGACTGGGAGAGAGAACGTGGCGATCGAGGCGGGGAAGAGGGCAGTAAGATACGAGATGTCAGTGAAAGGAGGGAGGGAGAATAGCTTGGGGAAAAGGGTAGTGGAGGAAATGGAGAGGAGAGAGAGGAGGGGAAGAGATCTATCAGATTGGGAGTTGGCAAGAGTAAGACTATATGAGAAGGCGGCGATGACGGTGGGGGAGGTAGAAGACAGGAGAAGAGAGGGGAGGTGGGTGGAGAGAGAGTTGGAAGAGAAATGGAAACAAAGAGAGTCACAGGAGAGAGAGGAGAAGATAAGAAGGGCCAGATATAATGAAAAATATAAAGAATTGCAAGTAAAAGGAAGGAAGCCAAAGTATTTAGGAGGAGGCAAAACAGCAGAAGAAGAGAAGACGATTGCCAGGTATAGATGCGGAAACGAGGAAAGAGCAAATAAATATTGGATGGGGGAGGTGTATAGGAGGTGTGAAGTATGTGGAAAAGAATGGGACGAGTGGAAACATTGGTGGGAAGAATGCGAAGGAATGGAGTGGGGAGAGGAGGAAGAGAGGAAGGGCAAAGATTGGAGAAGGATGTTGGCAGAGGAAGGAACAGGAGTAGAGCTATTAAGAAAGTTAAAGGAAAAGAGAGAAGAGGGTAGGAAAAGGAGGGGGATGGAAAGGGGTTAAAGTTTGTTATGTTGCAGGCAAGTGAGGAGGCAGAAGGCAGAGAACGGCTGGGAAAGATAGGAGCGAGAAAGAGAGAGGGAGGAGGAGAACAGAACAGGAGGGAGATTTGGAATGAAATGTATGGAGAGAAATTGTATGAGAGTATGCCAAATAAAGGTTGTTTTTTTTTTGTATTTTTTAAACATAAAGACAGATTTTGTGTATGAAGCTTAACGTATTTTATAATAATAATAATAATAATATGTACATCTAGATTACGTAGCAGTATTCAAGTGACCCAGACGCAAAACTAATGACGTACTTTATATGCATTCTACACCCCATATACTGACACCCTGTATAAAAGTGATATATCATTAGTAAAGCATTTGATATCACATCACATTCAACATGATCAAAGCTACGCTTTATCGATTTTGTTGTAGGCGCAGTGAACCTCATTGTTAATTATTTGAGCTTTAGAATGAAGAATGTGAGACTAGATCATGGCACATCGGGTGCAACGGTGCATCCTATGTCCACTATATTTTAGGATCTATACTAGTGATTGTCATATGATAATCTCCAGTTTTGAAAATCACACATGTATGCAGACGGTACCCAAATTTACCATTGGTTAGGTATTATCCAAATAAAAAGAAATGCGAAGTAAAGCTTGAAGGAAGACTGGAAGTATGCGGAAAGAAACGAAAAAGAAATCCTAAAATAAAAAAATCATGCACGTAACAAGTGAACAATTGTTATGAGGCGGTCACATGTTGCGGTCTGTATATAACTCCGAAAACGAAGCATTTATTATGTATACTTATTGAAAGCCACTATTGCTCAATAACATCAGCCTCGTAAATAATTACACAGGTAAGAGAACTGTATATACAGGTTGCTGCATTGGCTTGCGAAGAATATGAAATTCCATGTTAATTGCGACGCAGACTAACTGGTGGATCGCTAGACAATATTGTTTCTGTGTTATTACACTTCGTCAGTAGCTTAGTTGTTGAAATACCTTTACATGTACTGACCATCAAAACTTCTTGACGCGAGAAAATCACTCCTAACGAACCACTAAGAACTAGGCCTGTCAGCCGGATCCGGATAATTTTGGATCCGGAGCTTAAAGTATCTGGGTATCCGGATAGTGCTGCTTCGGTTCCGGATTGTTTTGGGTCCGGTTTCGGATACTACTATTTCGGATCTTGATTCTCATATTGTTATCTCAGATCTCGAAATTCAAAACGTGTATTTCTTGAGTATATGTTTGCATTTAATATACAACATTGAGATTGTTCTTGTGTCGTTTTTATTAATTAAGTGACTGATTTTAATGACTAGCATAAGTCATGCGGTGGTTAATATTATAATAAAATAACCCTCCCTGTGTTTCTTTAATGTAATACAAATCCTAGTGATGATTATATACATATTGTGATACAACATGCATTTTTGAAAAATGGTTTCGGATCCGGCGTTCAAAATAAAGTACCGGATGCGTTTCTAGTATACGGATATTCGGTTGCCGAGATTCCGAACCGAAATCCGGACCTGGATCCGATATCCGGATTTGATATCCGGATCCGATATGAGGATCCTATATCTGGATCCAAGTTTCGGTTCTGCGTTCCGAATACTAAACTATCCGGATATCGGGTATTCGGATATCCGGATACTTTCGGTTCCCGATATCCGAATCCTCAAATCTTCGGATGGTAGCAGGCCTACTAACAACAGAACACTGAAAAAGCGAAACCCTGTCTACACATTGCTGTGACTAACTTGCGCGCCGTTTCAGTTGTATAGCTGCAGATTTTTGTATAAATATTTATTTCAGTTCTGGGACTATTTGCAAGTTAAGTGCAGGTTCGTGTTTAGCTTAGCCGCCTTGAAGATTTTCTTGGATTACTTGAACTATACATAAAATATATTTCTTACAAGATCAGATACTTACTTCTTGCACTCGGTCACACTGGCGGTGTGTACGGAAATGGGAATGTACAGCTCTCTTTCGTTTTTGAAATTATTTTGAACGTCGACGAGCGATTTATTTTTCTCTTTTAACCCAACAACTTCGGTTCTATTTTTGCAGTACTCTTCATGAAGAACCTTGTAGTCTCTCTTTAGCTGGTTGACTGCAACAAACAATTTTGCAATTTACGACATCGAAAACATAGTAAAATTACAATTACCTTTTTGATCGTAGCACTTCAAGATTTCCTCGATTTTATCCTGTTTCAAGGCGCACTTTTTTATTAATAGGTCATTCTGGTCCTTTGTGGTCTGCAATTCGCTTTTTAAGGCTGCCATCTGTTTTGCCAGCACGTTGCTGCAATCTACATCCTCGGTAAGTTGCCGGTGTAAATTTTCATTTTCTCCGATTATTACTCGCAATTTATCTCCAAAATTCGAGAGTTCGGTTTCATAGGATTCGACCATTGCACCTTTTTCAGTAATTGCGTCCTGGTAGGCGTCCAAGAGCGGACCAAGTGTATGTACATTGACCTTACCCCAGGAGATAGGTGTGTGACCGTGATCACGGTGTGATTCCGAAAGAACGGTTCCGGTAGACAATAAATTAAGTCCTTTGTCTTTTGGAAAGAAATTTTCTTTCAAACGATGAATTTCATTGTTGCCGTGCAGTTTTCCCTGATAGCGCTCCAGCTGTACGTTGAGTCTGAAACAATTTACTGAAGAAATTATGTGCACCATAAGCCTGTATCGAGATTATTTGGTAGATATTGTCCAACAAATTTGTTCCTATCGTTAATATTAAAGGAAGACATTTACTATATAGGCAAATATACTTATTGAAATGCATTTAAACAATTTCGTATGGTAAAATTAGAAAATGATACAAGATGACATTTTTTATTTAACCTGTCTATTCAACAAGGATCGGAATTGGTAACACGAAATAAGCCTGCGTAATACATATTGTTGATATATCATTTTACGAATAATAATAATTTTAAGAATAATATTTATTTTGTTTTGTTCACAAACGCCAATCGATCGTTAACAGCTTGTTATGTATTGGTCTCACGTACATACAACATCAGTGTATGCAATATACTCTTGGTGGTAGGGGTGGCAACGATATATCGGTATTTTATTAAATATATCGATAAATTTATTTCAATATATCACAAAATATATCGAAAAATGAATTAACAAAATTACAACTCAGCCCCGCACTTACCGCCCTCGGCCCTAGTGACTGAACCAGTCTGTTGCATCTGGTTATGTTGCTCTTTGCTTTTATCGCCAACTTAGCCATTAATCTATGGCTAAGTTGGCTAATCTATGGCATCTATCGTCGAGGAACTGAAGTACCTACTTAGCTTAGTTATCAACGGTCACATGTTTTGTGGTTATGCTGTATATCAGTATTTTTTACATAGTAGGTAGTGATTGCAATAAACTAGTGTTCTTCATTGTTAATTAAAGTGACTAATTATTGAAACTACAAATATGGTACCTCCGAGAAGTACCATTTGGAAACATTTCCAAAAAATCACTGCAAATACTGCTAAATGCAATTTGTGTTCAAAAGTTCTAAAAACTTCCGGCAACACAACAATTTGAACACACATTTAAAGCAAAAACATATTACTGTCTTGCAATATTTAAATGAGGAGAAAATAGAAACTCAAGAAAGACCTGATGAGCCAGCTTCACCAAAGAAGAAACAACCAAAGATCCCCGGATGTTCAAATTGCTGGAAATACTAGTTCACAACACAAAGATGAGGTAAAGGTTGATAATTATTATAACCAATTATTTTATTCACAATTTATTTACATTAATTATTTCTAGGAACATCTAAGGCCAATGGGTCTATCCTCAGCTTCAGCAATCATAGTTTCCGAATATGATTTTGAACCAAGTACTAGTTCATGAAAAAGGATTGTAAGGTCAGGATTCAGGCTGCCTCAATTGAATCTACCTTTAAGACAATTTCTTCTTTCCCGGGTACACTTGGTACTATTACCCATTTGAATGAATTATTTGGTTTTAATTTTAGATGATGGTTCTAAAAATGTACATATCAACTGGTGAACTTATTGTGCAGGATAATCTGCCATTTAATACATTAATTATTACTAGGAACATCTAAGACCAACGGTTCTATCCTCAGCTTCAATAATCATAGTTTCTGAATATGATTCTCAACCGAGTACTAGTTCAGGAAAAAGAATTGTAAGGTCAGGATTCAAGCTGCCTCAATTGAATCTACCTTTAAGACAATTTCTTCTTTCCCAGGTGCACTTGGTACTATTACCCATTTGAATGAATTATTTGGTTCTAATTTTAGATGGTGGTTCTAAAAATGTACAGATCAACTGGTGAACTTATTGTGCAGGATAATCTTCCGTTTAATACTGTTGAAGGAAAAGGTTTTCTAGCCTTTATGACATATATTGAAAGCAAAATATTTTACAATTACTACAGATATATGGACTGCAGATATGCAAACCAAAAGTTATGTGGGCTTCACTGTTCATTTTGTGTACGATATGAAGATCATATCGGCAACAATTTGTGTTGAGGAATTATTAGAATCTTACACGGCAGACTATATTGGTTTGGAATTGAGCAAATTACTTGAAATTTGGGGAATTGATGCTAATGATGTAGTTGCAGTAGTAACGGACAACGCAGCTAAAATGGTCAAAGCCATGGACGATAAATTTGGAAAGACTCGACACATTCCGTGTTTCGCACATACTCTCAATTTGGTATGCGTATCACTTAAAAATACACTGGGTTTAGATGCCATTATCGCTAAAATACAATATATAGTAGTATGGTTCAAAAGAAGCGTGAAGGCTAGTGACCAATTAAGAAAAGCACAAACTGAAGCGGGAAAATCAGAAGGAAATATTCAGAAAATGATTCTAGATGTCAAAACTCGCTGGAACTCTACTCATTTCATGATTTATTCTGATGACACCTATAGTCAGCAACATTTAATTTTCTGATATAAATGCTCCTACAATGATTACTGCGACTGAGATTGAACATTTGCGAGAAATATGCAAACTTCTGCAGGCATTAGAAAGGATGACTGGAGAAAATTACCCAACAATAAGTAAGATAATACACATGATTGGTTGTCTAATAAATCAATACAACCATTATTTACCACAATCTGAAATTGGTCAAATATTGAAGACCACATCATTAAAGAAATTAACAAAACTATTGAGAAATCATATCAGCCAGCTATTTCCAGAACATTAGACCCCAGATTTAAGCAAATACATTTCAAAAATCCTCTGGCTTTACGCACTATAATGAGACATATCAAAGTCGACGTAACATCTTTTGAAAACATAAATTCTTCTTCATAATCTTCTGATGTATCTGCTAGAAAACCTGAATTTGATATATGGGCACAGCATAAAACATAGGCTCACACCAAAAAAGTGGACAAGTAAAATTAAATAAAGACAGTGAAGTTGACCAATATTTAAGCTGATGACTTATGAACTTAAAAGATCATCCCTTGGAGACTTGGAATGAGATGAAAGTTGTATATCCCAACTTATTTAAATTGGCCGCAAAATATTTTCGTGTAGTGGCAACGTCGGTTCCTAGTGAGAGACTTCAAAAGCAGGCGCAACCGTCACTAAGAGTCGTAACCGTTTCAAAGGAAGTAGGCTTTCCAAATTATTATTTTTAAGCTCCTTGCCAGATGACTTGACTAATGTTTTTATTTAAAAAGAAAATACATTTATAAATTTATGTTTTTTTGTGTTGTGTTTTGTG
Source organism: Geotrupes spiniger (assembly GCA_959613385.1). Lineage (NCBI taxonomy): Eukaryota > Metazoa > Arthropoda > Insecta > Coleoptera > Geotrupidae > Geotrupes > Geotrupes spiniger. Next base: position 42,426,767 of record OY390731.1, on the reverse strand, counting down.
CATACACCAATATTAAACTCCATCTATCACTCTTTCGATATATCATATGATTTTTATATCGATAGATTTATATTTTTTGCCATCGCTGTTTGGTGGTGAAGCAAGTCCTAGTTGTTCAAGAGGTTTGTTAATAATTGTCAAACATGTGTCATCTTGTCGTAAATAATATTTGATATCCGCAAATCAGGAATAATTGCAAATAGAAGATGTTTGTGACAGCGTTTTATCCCGATATTGATCATCCTCTAGAAGTCCCAGTTTCTGACATGCTTGTGATATATGGAGCAAATTTCCCCTTCAACAACATCGGTCTTCAAACGATGTTGGCCTTTTCGCGGCAAGCAGAAGCATCCTTAAGTAAAAACATTCGTGTAGTACTGCGGAACATTTGAATATAACAATCTTAGCAAACGGGTCTTTCATGCACAATAGAAAAATATCTCTGAGGGAACACGCTAACAGCTTTCTTTTAGATGACGCTCATGTATTGGAAAGCTCAAAATTCTCCAAACTGTTACTGGAAATGTATCGTCCCATTTGATATTGAGCTATTTCGTCATTTTGTTAGTTAATTTTTAAAATTGGCGTGTCGCTGCCCCTGTTTACGTATTTGTATATATAAATATTTAATCGATTTGAGTTGCACTATTCTACGTTTACGTGCGCCTGAAACATTTTCGAAAGCAGAAGAGAATATGGTATAACACATCTGTTGTTTATTTGCACTTGTCTTTGTTTGATGTTTATGTTGGTCATTTGAAATAAAAGATGATCTGTGTTTTTATCTGGCGTTTCTGCTCAAATTATCTTGTCCACGTGATCGGAATGATTTTTTTCTTTCAGTCAGATAAGTATGTGAGCATGCAGTAAACCTATTTATGCCAATCATTAGCACCGATTTCCTTTCTCTGTCTTTCTCCTATCCATTTTCTTTCACTTGTATGTCTCAATTTCTGATTTCCATTAGCTCTTAATTGTTCATGTACTTTTTCTATTGTTGTTCTGTTGTTTGTCTGATTTGATTGTCTTAGATTCCAAAAGTGATTTCTATTGTAAAATAATAAATCAAGGTAATTTATAGTTGCTTGATCAACGTTATGTGGCATATAACTATAATTGATGGAGGCCGCACATAAAGATCAATTATACATCAGTGGCATTCCAGGTTCGAGTAATTGCTATATTTGATCTGTGGTCTCCATCAGTTATAGTTAAACGGTAACATAAAATGCGCAGTCACTGAAACTTTTCCGCTATTGAACATTTAGTATATTCGAAAAACTATTAACATTCCATTCCAAATGATGCTTGTGCGAAATTCATTTAATAGCGACATTATCAAGTTCCTTGCGTTTTTTGTATTCATTTTTAAATCGTTTAAAAGGAATTCTGTCAGAAATATGTAAAGACTGTTATACTTTGTCTAACTTTTTACTTTTTCCGTCTAATCTCTATGAATATTTCAGAATTTTCAACTCGTAACGTAACGGCTTGAAACATAGATAATTAGACCAATCGCCAAAAAAAGCAGAGCACCCAGAAGGGACGATTGTACGAACTTGAAATTTTGGTGGTACATACATAAGAAATGAAGGAATAATTGATTAAAATTTCATCATGACCAGCGAACTTTTTGTTTGTTTTTGTCTCGTGTTAAATTTTTTAAAGTACATTTTTTGTTCTCGTGTGTAAGGGAAACTTAATGACTAGTGACAGTTTAGACGTTGATTTACCTTTCTTGTGTCGTCATGCGCCATGTTCATCGTAATCAACATTACAATCAATTAACTCCTCTTGAAAGGGGTCTAATTGTGGGAATGCATGAGGCCGGATTACTCTTTCGCGAAATGGCCAGAAGATTTGGTCGAAGTGACTCTACAATCATTCGAGCATTTAGAGCTTTGTCTAACGAAGCCTCAGAAATACGTAGGGGAAACAGTGGTCGGCCAGGAATTATGAATGAACGCCAAGAGAGGCGTCTTCGGCAACTGGCCTCAATTAACCCGTTTAAGACAACACGGTCGGTGGGGGCTACTTGGAGGGCTGTTTTTGAAAGACATGTATGCGAACAATTTATCGCAGAATTCGTTCGTATGGCCAGGCTTCAGTGGCATAGGCTGAGGGAGCATTCGGTCGATGAATGGCATCAAGTTCAGTGATGAAATCCGGTTTTGGCGGAGCGTGTTTTTTATGTAATATAACACTAACACTATTAACATCGAAAATACGAAGGGACCTGATAGCAAATCGATGACTAGCTGGTTTGAAAAAGAATAAAGAATCACATACAATAATGTTTACCGGGAAGAAGTCTATATTTATATAAGGCCTGCGAAATAAAGAATTAAAGAAAAATAAATAATACATAAATAAAATAAAATAAATAAATAATGTTGCCCGAAATATTTGGGTGTCCTTTTCGGAGTGCGACAGGAAGGATGTCGCAGCCTGTGATTCCATAGGCTTTGGTGACGACAATTCTTCCGATTCATCCTCCCTTGGTAGGGGAGGAGCGTGTTGTGGTTCTTGTTGCATTTGCGGCAGGACCCAGAAGTGTGTAATGATTGGAAAGCAAGCAGCTTAAGCAAAGCGCTTTCGTTTTGGCCTTTTGCATGCTCGTGTTGGGCGTTATCTGCAGGAATCGATCGCAATGCCTGATTTCCTGCGGAAATTGAGCATGATACATTATGCTAACATAGGGCTGACGTTGGTTTCATGCTAATTGGCTAGGGTTTTGATTTAGATAGGGCCTCGACTGTTTGGCATTTATGGATTAAGAAATCTGCCAACATCTTGAGTTCGGGAATGACTCCGTTGATAATTTTTCCTTCCCAGTCCTTTATTGTGGCGTAATCTAATTTGGAAGTGATTACATGGATAAGCAAATCATCCCTGTCTGATCCCTGTTGTTATGAATCAGCGAAGTGTTATAAAACGAGAATTGTTTTGTTGGCTGTTGATTGACTGGACCGAGATCCATGAACGCTTGGAGAGTTGCTGGTCGAATTTGACAAAAGAAGTGTGCGTTACTAATCTGTAGTCATTGTTTTCGAACTCACTCCATTAATTTTCGTCGTTCTCGGCCCCTTTAGTATTTCCAACTCCGATTGGATTGAGTTGAATTGATCCAAGCACGGCTCCAATCGCGTTAATCACTTTTGGATGTCAATGAGGTCGATTGCGTCGTCATATGCGTCGAGGTAAGTATTTACTCTGGTTAGAGCAGCCTTGAGTTGTGCTCGTTGCGCCTTGAGCGTTTTTGTAGATAGTTCAGACATGATGCGCGAAATGATCACAATAGTGGATGACACGGGAAAAACAAATGAAAATTATTGATTGGGGACCAGTTGATTGTCTTCTGCCCGTGGTGTAGATTCTTGCTACTCGTTATTCATCACGGAAATAGTTGTTTTCTGCCCAAGCAAGACTCCAAGTGTTCTTGGGGTTCCGTCTGGTTTTGCTTGAATCCTGGTGGATCCGGCTCGAAGGACCAATGTCCGTACCCGACGTGAATGAACGGAATTGTGTGTACTGGACTCGATTTATAAGATCGACAAGAATTTCGAATGCGTCTGTCGCTCACGGATTTACGCCGCTATTGTATGAGCTTTATTGTATCGTACGAAGGCTTGGTTGCATTACCTTTGTACACTATTTATTAACACTTTAGTTACAATTACTTTACAATTACAATTTGCACTTGATGTATACTGTTGCGATGTGTATGCTGGTTAGCTATTTGTACTGTTGTACGTAGTAGGCGCGACTGTTTGTCGGTCTACTGATGAGTTGCTACTTGAAACTGTGTAGCTGAGTATTTGTACTTTGTTATACTGTACTGTTCTGTACTGTCTTGTAATGAAGTAGACTGATGTGCTACTCGAATGATACTTGATTAATACTTGAGTGATTCTCGATTAATACTGCTTTGATACTGTTGTGTTACACTGATATGCTTAACTACTCGGGTGATTCTGATGTTAAGGGCGTTTTTATACTGTTCGCTAGATATCACTGGTGCGAACGAAATGCCCTTACTTTGGTGCTAGGCGGTACTAGACGAAGAACTTGTCTCGTGATTGGGTAGAAAACGAATTTCATACTGACCAAGGAAAGGGATGTTTCGCCCGACAGTTGGGTGATCGATTCTATGAGGATTAGAAAATCTAAATTACCGGGAGCGCATGCCATTTAATAATTTCAATTGCGTTGTTTAATGGCATATTTACAACCGTACCGTTGTGATGAATTTTGCGATATTGTGTTGTACGTGACCATACAGCAGATGCAAAAAATGGAAAAAGAAGCAAATATTTTACGACTAGAAATAACAAAGAACAAAATACAAGGTAATGAACGAAACCGAACAAATGGAAATTTACAAATAACTATAAACGATGGAAGAGGATATGAGTTTGGCAAGGTAATAGAATTCTTATACTTCGTAGTCATGATAAACGAGGCAGTCATGAGGAGCAGGAAATAAAAAATAAAGAAAGAATTGCGAAAGGTAACAAAAAGTAAGGAATGCAGAAGAGACTAATGAAATCAAACACACGTCAAGAAAATTAAGATAAGAATTTATAAAACAGTTGTAAGGCCAACCGTGACATATGCCTATGCGGCATGATCATTTAAGAAAGCAGATGAGGATGCCCTGGATAGATGGGACAGAAAAATGCTAAGAAATATATACGGTGGAATAAATGAGGAAGACGACTGACGAAGAAGAGCAAACAAGGTACTAGACATTATGTACAAAGAAGCACAGATAATATCCGTAATAAAAGTCTAACGACTAAAGGTGGATAGGGCATATAGAAATAATGATTAAATATAGTTTAACAGTAATGGTTTTTAACATAGCCCCAAGTGGAAAAACGAGAAAAGGGGCATCACGGAAGATATGGCTGAAAAGTGCAGAGCAGGATCTAAAAACTATGAAGGTGCAGAATTGAAAAGAATCTGTTTCTTTACCAATTCTGAAAAGAATGGAATAAAATTATTTAACAAGCCCAAGACCTTCACGGCCTGTAGTACACATACATATATAATTACTGCCAAATATATGCGGCCCATGTAACTAATAAATTATTAATAATTCCAATGTAATGAAAGATTTTATTATGTGATATACAACCAAAATTAGATGTACATGAATCAAACTTTTTTCTTGCTAATGCAGTTGGTGAGGAATAATTGTTTATAAGTTAATGAATGAGAATGAGAATGTAGTTTTTTTTTTAAATTTAAACACTAGCGATAAAATGGTATGTATAATCGCAATTCGTACGCACACACAAACTCACCAGACAAAGCCAACATGTTTGGTAAACGACACTGGTAAAGAACAGCTGACGGAAAAAAGACTATTAACCAGAGCCGTACTCTCATCTGAACTCGGGAATAAAATTATTAGTATTATATAATTTTGTTCGTAAAATAAATACATTAAATTTACGAGGTCTCTGTTATTTCTTATGTCGTACAAAATTCTGTTTCTGTATAAAAGAAATTTCTGTGTTGTGCCCTCTTGCTCCATAAAAACCTCTGTGAAGGACTAAAATATTAATTTAAAATTTTATCATACATTTACATACATACATTTGGCGCCTTAGCTAAGATATAACTGGTCAACATTTCAACCAAACACACAGAAATGTGGATATATTTAGATATATTAGTCTCATTTTGTCTCGATGTTTTTTAACTACGATACATTTTTTTTATTTAATATTATTTTAGCATTTAATATTAATGTATGACTTTTCACGTCCCGTTGATACTGGCATACGTGATGAATAAAAATCTTCAAACCATTAGCAGTATATTTTGTAAATGTTTCTGCATCATTTTATAGCTATTAAGACAACTAGAGTTTTATAGAGTTTAAAAATCGAGGTAGTAGTTTCAATTCGAGCGACCGCAGGGAGCGAGAATTTAATAGACCGAAATTTTTAAACCATAAAACTAGTGTTGTCTTCAAGATTTTTTCTAACCCTAATACGTATAAGCAAACTGACTTTTTAATTCAAGAAATTTAATAAACCATATCAGATCTGTCAGTCGCGTCACAAATACGCAAAATGCGAAGATTGCTGTGGGTATCATGGTAACATAAAATCAACAAAGTTTTGATTAATTTCATTTCCAAAATGAATGAGGGACACTTTCATTAGAAATTAGAAAAAAAGGAGAGGAACTGAGGAGCAATTTGTTGCCCATAAAATCTAAAAATGCATATGAAAAGTGTATTTGACATTTCAAGAGTAGAAAAATGAAAAAAAAAACATCGAGGAAGTAACCGAAGACGTTATTTTGGCATATCTTGATTGGAGGGTAAGTTAGATACAAGAAAAAAATATTAAAGACTAATTAATTGTGTTTACAGTCGCAAAAGTCGGCAGCAGCCTCGCTGTGGCCAGAATATTCAATGTTAAAGGCCACATTAAAAGCCAAAGAAAATATAGATATTAACAAATTTGGTGTTGTCATCCCATATTTAAAAAATCTAAATGTGGGTTATCGTAGTAAAAAATCGAATATTTTGACGCGTGAACATATAAAGACATTCTTGCAACAAGCTAATGATGGAGAATATTTGTTTGAGAAGGTAATAATATCAGTACAGCTTGTTCTTGAATATAAAGTCTGAGTTTTTATAGGTAGTTATAATTCCTGATAGTAAGACACATCAAGAAAGAAGATTCAGTATAATTAACCAAGGCTTTGGTGTTAACCCGATTGACTTGTATCGCCGTTACGTAGCTTTACGCCCCAAAGATTCACCACAAGGTTTTTTTTACACTATTATAAGGGCAAATGTATTCGCCAGAATGTAGGAATAAACACTTTTGGAAAGCTACCTAGAAAAATTGCACCTTTCCTCAAACTGGACGATCCAAATAGCTACAGCGGCCATTCTTTCCGCCGCAGTTCAGCGACTCTGCTTGTTAATTCAGGTACAGATACAGCTTGCAGGCGCTTATTATCATATTAAATTTAATTTATGATATAGGTGGAGATATTACATCGCTGAAAAGACATGGAGGATGGAAATCCTCAAGCGTAGCAGAATCGTACATAGAAGAGTCATTTGAGGAAAGAATAAAAATTGCAAAAAAAGTGTTCATTGATAAAACTAACAATTTGGACGAAAGAGCTGATGGAGGTAGCAATGAAATGTTACAAATCAAAGTGAGAGAAGACAGGAATGTTACAGTGGTGATTCAGCTAGGACTGATCAGGGCTTTCATTTAATAATTGCACTTTTTTAAATAATTTCTGTAAAAAATATGAAATAAATGTCATTTGAATCGTATTTTTTTAGTACGAATGAACTGAAGAGTGTTTTAACTATAAAATACGTCGTCATTGACGACGTTACTTAAAGAGGGGAAGACATTTTAACAACAAAATAACTAGTAAGCTCAAATGTACCATAGAAACAGTATAAGATATTAGGGTTAGAAAAAAATAATATTTATAATTTTACAAAGAACATTTCGCATATTTCTTTCGTACTTTCCTAAACAATTTTACACATTACTATTACTTACTCAGCAAGATAATTAAAGTCATATAATGTCCATTAATATAGGTACAATCCGCCCGTTGTTTTTATTCTATTCAATCCATAACTAAACACCCACCAAATACATTAATAAATAGCTACTGTTTTTGTGAATGCAGCTTTATCGTTCAGCTCGTCGTTAACGTTTCGTCATTGAGAATTTTATAGTCTCTAATTATTTTTATGAATAATCGGAGGACTTATTTAGACACACTTATTAGTGTAACCCAACTAACATAACTGTCAAAAATTTAAAAACTCACCTGTACACAACATTCTTCAACATGTTCAGATCTTCCATCAATTCCTGATTGTTCTTTTTCATCAAAGTATGATCGTGTTCCATAGTTTCTAAGGCGATTTTTAAATCTTCGCAATTGTTGCATATTTTGCTTAAAGCCAGAGCGTTCTGACATTCATTATATTGTTTAGACAATTCTCCTAGGTCATCCTTAAGCACGGCATTTTCTTGGCTAATTTCGTCATTTAAATTCTGTAGAGCGTTGAGTTTCTCTTTATATTTTGCGTTTTTCTTGGTCAAATACGCATCCATGAACGCAATTTTTTCCACCATTTTCTCGTTTTCATCCGCCAGTCGATCATTTTCTTTCATCAAATGTCTCCTGCTAATTCTGGCATTTGCTTCGTTTTCTTCGCTCTGACGCGAAATCTTACGATCGTCCGCGATCGCGTCTCGACTTTTATGCCTGTTTTTTTTCGGATGATTCGCGCCGTAAATCTTGTGCGGACATTTTTCTTCATGACTGTCGTGTTTATGAACGGGCACGTCGATTCTTTTCTTTCGTGATTTGGCCGGAAATTCCGGTTGCATTTCCAAAACATCCGTCGAACAATTCGGTATTATTTGGAAGTACGGAAGCATTTTTTTCTCTTTGTCACATCTGACGCTCGCATTGTTGTCATTGTATCGTCGATTCTAAAACGTTAGTGCACGAATAAAAGCCACGAAAATTATCAACTTAACGCACGAAGCTTCATAAAATAATGTAAATATGTTTACCTGACGTTGCGAAATAGCGACCTAATAGCTTTTGCGAAATCAATAAGCTGAGATGCATGACTGGTGTATAGAAAGACCTTTGCAAGCGGTTGCTGTGTTGTTTGTTTTCAAAGCGTCACCATGGTAATGTTTGCATTGAATTCATTGTTACCCTCGAATGTGTGGTAACTTCAACTAGTAGAGGTTAGATGGAGTCAACCAAAATAACTGCGCCAGGGGAACGAGCTCAAAACATTGGTTCACACATTCACTATACTCGTATTATAAGGGTTACACTCACGCACAGTGTGGCGTTTACTATAAATTACAGCACGATTTTCTGCATGCATAATTATTTGAATATAATGACTTTTTAATTTCTTATACTTTATGTATAAATAATTATAGGAATCATGAAAATTTTCGAACTCGAGATTTCAACGGATATACGCGTTTTGAGGTCCCCTGAATAGTTTCTGACTGTGTTCGGAATGACGTCTGTGTGCTTTGTGTGTGTGCTACTGTGCGCGCCCAAACGATTAAAGATAGAGCTCTGAAACTTTAAAGTTAACATTTGTATGTAGCAAGAAGGAAAACGTCCTTTTTCAACGCAATCTCTCAACCGGCAGTGATGGTTTACTCTTATCACCTTTTTCTCGAAAACGATGCATGTTATCGAAAAAAATATCCTTACAAATATTGATATTGATATGTTAAACAACTTTTTTCGAAAAATGTAGTATAACTAAGTATAAGAAAGTTCAGTGCGGACCACTGCAGATTTTTTAGTTCAACAATATAGATTTTGATTTAATAACAATGTTACAGGTATTTACAGTCTTATTATATATTACAAGCACCTATACCTTACTTTATGTTCCACTCGATTGTAATCAGTTGATTTATAACATCATATACAGGACATAATATTGTACTTTATTGGACTGTTCATAATAACAAAGTAATTTGGACTACAACGTCAAATTATTTCAAAATATGCGTTCTTTAAACACCACCTACGGTAATCTCTGTAACATTTTCGTATAGAGATTTAGATTTGGTTGGCAAAAGTTGTTCTCTCGCATGAAGCGCCATTTCTTTCACGTTGTCTGAAGCCAGCCTTTGTTCTCTTAGATCCAGTTTTAAATCAGAATCGATAAATTAATAATCATTAGCAGTTTCCCACACCTGTCAAAATATATTTTTTCTATATCGCGTTCACAATGACGATTTTGTGACACTGTTTTTACAAAAAGTAGTTAGATAAAATGGAATTTTGTGCAACCGCTTTTAGTGACTTTTCCGGTGAGGTTAAGAATATTTTAGAAACCGCTGTCTAAATAATAATATAAGGAATTTCAAAAATTTCCCCGATAATAAACATATCGTAAATGACGAGTTGTCGGAAAAAATCCCACTCATAAATATTTACGATACACACGCTGTTGGTAATTGACGTAAGTTTTTGTGATAATTTTTTTATAGTAAACAGTGGCGGCATTGAGCGAAGGAAAGAAATATGTTTCAGGCAAATAATGTATTTTCCATTGATATTTATTTCCGTTTGGCATGAATTACTTGCGTGAAGTCATGGGTATTTCATGCACTAGAATTGTTGACGCGATATACGTCAGTATATCGGATATGATACATCAACCAGTTCTGTTACATGAACTAATATAATTTTGAGTCGTTCTTCGTTCATTTAAATGAAATGTTTGCGTTTGTCTTTCCACAATATGAATTGATATTAGCGCACATTACATTTAAAACGATTTAAATTATAAATGCGTTTATTATATGTAATAAAAATAATATTTATAATGAAATATATTTTATTAGAAAATATTTACAAAAAACTGAAAAACTGAACAATAAAAATAGTTACCACGAAAATATTCCTTTTATCATAGAAAATGCAAATAAGACTACTAAATAAAAATGTCAGGATAATAAATAAAAAAATTGGTAAGGAAAATGTAAATACTTAAAATACATACAATTCTGAGCAGAATAACATACATCAAAAGTACAACGAGTAGTACATAAAGCGATTCAGTGAAGCTTTAACTATAATTAACATAGCACTTATGGGTTTCAATGGTTCGCAATTTGGTGCGAATGCCTCTCGTCTTTGGACGGTAAGCGGGTTAAATTCTCGAATCTTTTGGTAGATTCTTCGTCGTGGTTCTTCTTCATTGTGGGCTTCCCACCCGCCGTGGTAAACTTTTCTACCGAGTAAAACCCAAACTTTCCAATTCTTCTATAGGACGTGCCTGTGGAACATTTTGGGGGTTATTCTCTTTAGGTACACATGGGATATTTGTTGCCTTAACCGATTATTACCATACGCTTTTTTATATCTTACAACATTAAGGACGTTCTTAATCTTGTCTGTATAAAACCTTTCATTTCCTTTTATTTCGAAGTTCTAACGTTCTAATCTTAATTGTCTGCAGCATTTTGGAATCCGCTCTAATTGAGCAGCTCAGTATTTTGGACATTTTTGTCGCTTTCTATATAATACATTATATCTGCTAATTTCCCTTTTGGCTGTCATATGGGAAATATGAAATATTCGGCATAATCTTCTAGTTGAAACTCATTAGCAAATTTCGCCATGTTCTCTTTAATTTTTCCCTTCTTACCCGTTTGAAATCCGATAATAATAAATCTGTTTCCAGCTCCGGGCGGTTTTCAGTACCCACGATTGCTACGCGGGAGAAAGGGATATGTGCTACATTCCTACCAGATAATTTCGTTGTTCTCGAAGTCCTACTGCTAAGTGCAACCCCCGCACTACTATATCGATACTTAACTTCAATATCTCCTCAACGCTGTTGACCTTTGCGTTAGAGTCATCGTTATTGCGTTATCAGTAACACCCAGGAACGTGTTTTAGCTTTTATGATCCCTCGCTTCGACGCGTCTGTTACGACACTTTCGACACTCCATTTTCGCATTTTCCAATTTCTATACGTCGCTGGGAGTAAATACCATTTATCAGATAGCGCATATTACTGAACATAAACGCTGTTGTGTTCGCATTTTTCGTCACACAACCATCCGTCGCGATCTTGCATATCTTCCTTCTACTTACAAAATACTGCCGCTGGGTAGCGCGTAATTGTCTATTTCTGGGATGGATACTCGAATTTCATGGTTGTTCTCAAAACTTGTGGAGCCGAACGGTTGATGGGAGTGAAATTCATAACTGATTATCGAATTACCAACATTTATTTTATAGATTACGTTTAATATATCTATTTGCATCAAAACCTGATAACCCAGCTCTCTCAAGAACTCTCGATTCATGCGTCTTAATCGTCCTATTGGTTTTTTTGCACTGCCTCTTCGTCGTCTAGTCACTTTCCCTTTATACTCATGTCGATTGTTGCTTTGCAGCTTTCGATCCTCGAACACAGTATCCACCGTGTTAATCTGAAGTCTGATCGTTACTTCCTCTCCTTGGAAATTCGCTATATTCCCGTCTTGGTCTACGACGCGTACTGTCAACGCAGTGATCACAATACGTCTTACGGGTAAATAGACAGATTGTTGCGAACTCTCTATTATTTTGAACCCGGCCGGGATGTTAGGGGAAAATGACATAAAAGGTGGACCGGTTGCCCGTTATTGTTTGAGTCGGTGATCAGGTTGAAATATATTTGTAAACTGTTTACTTTGTTTATGTTTACTATATAATCCGATTCTTCTCCGCTTTAATATTTTAATATTTCGCTTTTTAAATCCCAACAATGAACCTACGCTTCGATCTTGAGTGAAGTCGGGCGCTTTTTATTGCGGTTTTCTGAGTAATATGGTTCCCTTTTACTGTTACGTCAATCTTATGATATCACCTTGCAGCTTCTTTGTTAACGTAGCCATACCGTCTACGCCGTACATCCCCACGGGACGATATAATGCAATAAATTATTATATAACTGACAGCAGCTTAAAAGATGGTGATTTTGAAGTGATGCATCATAGAGTCTTAGCAAGAAATTTCGGAAAATGAGGCTGATGAAGAACACTATAAATCCTCCCAGTCAAAACCTGGTTTTCGACAACCATTTTTGACAGGCAAATATGGCACACAGTGGAGGAAACATGTGAATCAAAAGCGCAAAATGCGGCCACGTGCCATAAATATTATTACGCAACTTCCAGAAGTGAGTGGTCAGGCTCGGGAGAAGAGATAACCAGTTGAAATAGGAAACTTATTCTTCACCGATTATATGTTGTAAAATATTGTCTCTTATACCAACAGCTATATTCGGTAAAAAAATACAACAAAGAATACCAGCTAGGGAAACCGACATAACAGAGATGGAAGTTCTACTCGGACTTTGTTACATAGCAGGTGCAATAAAAAGTAATCGTCAAACGACAAGAGATCTTTTTAGAACCAATGGAATGAGCTACGAGATCTTTCGCTTGACTATGTCTGAGGAAAGGTTCAAATTTTTGCGCAGGAATATTCGTTTTCATGACAAAATGACAAGAGCTGACAGGCAGGAGTTTGATAAATTGGCTGGAATTAGAGTTTTTTTTCACGAATTCAATAATGTACTACCAACATATTTTTCCATGTTGGAGTATATAAAAATTTATGTATGCTTTTAGCGTTCAGAGGTCGACACAATTTTAAGGTTTACATACCAAGTAAACGTAACCGTTAGGGCATCAAAGTATATTCATTAGCAAACACCAAAATGTTTTATACATCAAAGTTGGAAATGTATGTTGGTCAACAACCGCCAGGACCATATAAAGTTGATATGGCCCTTGTACCAAGACAACGTTGTAAAATTTTGGTCTCCGAGACCGCATGTTAGTCGCGGACGGTTAACGTGCACATGTTGCCCAAATTTACAAATTTTTGGACCACTCGCTAAGAATATGAATATGTTCTGAAGATAACAAAACCAACGTCGACTCTAATCAATTTAAAAATCATCACTATTTGCATGCAATTAAACATAGTATATTAATATAACGGGTGTTTTTTTTAAATTTGGCGTCAAAGCTGGCCGTGAATGTTCAACTGCGAACGAACCATTATTATTAATTTGACATCTTAACCTATGTCTAACCTCACTTTTAATTGCCAAAAGTTGTTACTTAAGTGACGTTTGAGTGTATCTAGTGTTGTGGTTCGTTCATAGTTATACATTCATGGCCAACTTCGACGCAAAATTAAAAAAAAAAAACACCCGTTACAAGTTTAGTAAGCCAACGGAATGTCGCACACGTGGTTTGGGGCACGACGAGCTTGCGACTCATTATTAAACTGTTTTCGCTGTAATAATCAGATCATTATTAACGCAAAGTAGATAAACACATTTAAAGCTACTAGCGCTATATATATGTTTAGTAAGCACCATGCGTTGAGTCTGCATTTAGGTATACCGAATGCCAAAAATATGATAGGAGTTTATTCGCGATCTCAGTAGCTTTCTTAAATTGAATGTTATTAGCTTGAGAAAATTTAGTTAGTGTAATTATTGACTATAGTTTGGAACTGATTGTTATTTCAAATTAAAGTATGTGGACTTTTTACAAGGGTTCTCTTTGCGAAGTTTACGTTGATTGGTGGGGTCTTCTTTCGTGTCTGGCATGTTTTACATTTATTAATATAATCCGTAACTATTCGTTCTGTTTGTTTCCAATAATAGCTTCTCTTAACTCTTTCAATCGTTTAGGTGATTTTGCGGTGATTAAATTTTCCTTCGTGCACAACCTGATTAATGTGTTAGTTTCGCTTCATAAGCGTAATTACATACGTCCTTCTAAATAAATAAAAAAAATTAATACGCTAATATCTCTATTTGTTCTAAATAGTTTTATAACCATTGTTTGATTCCTGATACTGTATTATGAAAATTCTAGTTTTATATTTTTAGTTCGGTATTACTTTACAATGTGTAGATAAATCATTAATCTTGACTAATTCTTCTCAATTTGTTTATAAAATATCTAGCGATAGCGATGTTGAAATTGGGACACCGCCTTGCAAAACTGAACTGAACTAAAACTGCCAATTATCAAATCAAGTGAAATGTTGTTACAAATAGGAATATGTTTTTTACAACTTTTGTCGCTTATATACCGTACGGTTCCTTCGATAAGCCACTAATTTGGCATCATCAATTTTTTAATCTTTCTTTTACAATGTTTTGCAGAGGCGTTATAAATACTTCCATTATTAAAGTAGATAACGACATTTTAATATACATTTCATATAATGAAACAGCCATGAAAATAACATATTTCTTATTGACGAAACTTCGAAGAAACACTTCGAAAAATAAGTATTTTTAAATAATTTTACGCGCACTTACCATTAAAAGTCCATAAATATGGCAATATTTTTTAGCAAAAATATGCACGAGCCACAGATAAAGAACGGATAAAGATGAATTCAATAAATTCCTAAAATCCTTATCATTCCCATATACGATAGGTTCACGGTACAACAAGTGTTTAAAAGTTCAGATTTGAGTTTGTTTACTATTTTCTATTGCTCCCTCGCACGATGGTGACATCGATTACATGGGGTATGTTATCATTTGTTTTAAAAAGTTAAGATGGTTGCGAGCTACTGTCAGTACTAAAGCAATAAATAACGGAGAATTAGCTGGTATAATTTTTCAGCTTTTACTTAATACTTATATTTTTCATATTTAAACGTAACATTTTTAAAATCTCTTAGATTTGATGAATACACTGTTGTGTATTTAAGTGTAATTACATTTGTTTTAATATAATGATTTACATGCAAGGGCAGATTGGTATATTTGATACAAAATACGTTTTACGCCCAAATAACATTTTTCCATGTATCAGGTATATCAACTTGCCCTAAGACTGTTCGAATTTGTCCTTATTAGGGTAAGTTAATACCTTCTATCTGATCTATTTATTGCGGACATATTAATATTAATTAATTGTGTGAACATATTAATATTATAGAACATTCTCATTCGTTTTCCGTATTTATATACATTTATGGCAATGTATAACTTATTTAAAGTCTTACTATTCGATCATACGCTATATGCATAAATAAAATATAGAAATTGTAGCAATTTGCGCTGGTATTATCTGTTTAAATGTCTTTCTAGCAGTTAAATACGAATTGCTTGATTCACATTTGAGGTTTCTACTTCCTTTTTCCTGCAGATTTAGCTTGCATTTTCTGCATGTGTCCCCATTAGCGAATATATGGGCTTGTGTGCTACCTTTTCTGAAACCACTTTTCCTGTTAATGTCGGCTCTACTTGCTTTGTAGTATTTGTGCTATTATCTTCATTAGTATGCCCATTAATGTAATTCCCCTGTAATTATAATGGCCCTTCTGATCTCATTTTTTATACATTGGCATATATGGCCTATTTCCCATTGTTTTGACATTTCTTCTCCAATCCACAATTTATTGCAATTTTTTAGTAGCAAGTCCCTACCTCCATTTGTCATTTGTTACTTTTCGCTGTAATCTAATCAGTTCTAGGTGCTTTTCCATTTTTCAATCTATCAATAGCTTGTATTAACTCTTCCATAGTTATATTTTCTTCTAATTTTTGTTCTCGATGTATCGCTTCCTTTTCCCACTCTCGTTCAATTTCTTCTCCTTCCATTAATTTCTGAAAGTAATTTTGCCATCTCTCCAATATTTCTCTTTCTTCCGTTAATATCTGTCTTCCTCCTTTTATTACTACATCTGTCTTTTTCTGCCTCTTAGGTTCTTCAAGATTCTTTGGAACAGTTTCTGGTTGCTTTTACCATTTCAGTCCATCTTTTCACCGAATTCTTTTCACGTTTTCTGCTTTGATTCGGTTACCTTGTTCTTTACTTGACTTCTTTGCTCTTTATATTCTTCATCGCGTGCTGTCGTCTTCTTATTTAGGTATATTTGCCAACCATTATTTTAAATTTTCACTTGCTGCTTAATGTCTGCTTAACGTCTATAATAATTTTCCTGAATACTTCCCATATCGTTTCCTAGATGTTCAGTTTTTGAATTCAAGTTTTGTATTTGTTTGTTTGCTCTTTCTTCGTATATCTCAGCTGTGATTATATCCTTTCATTTTTACGATCTTATAATACTGTATTTCTTCATTTCATATTTCATAAATATATAAAGAGAACTGTGCGGAGAGTGTCAATTGCTAATATTAATCTTGTTTCGAAAAACGCTGCTGTTCAAGACAGGCAATGGAAGTTACTTATAATTATTAAAATTCTTTTTAATTCACTATTGATACGTTAATTATGAAATAGATTCTGCAGTACTGATACAATTCTATTTACATGTGTCCTATATCAGTGTAAACGTGTATTTTATTTTGTACGCACACTGCACTGCACAAGATTGATCATTTATATCATTGTCGAAAATTTTACATTCCTTTAAGCGATCTGTAACTTGTAAAGTAGAGGCCCGCTATAAACATAAATTTATTTTTTAATTTAAAACGCACAATTATGTCGGTTATTAAACATCATCCTGCCAATAGACATGATACTAGAATTCGACTGAGAAGATCATAGCGTGACTATACTGATAGAGTTTCTAGAATCGTTGCCGATGTCTGAGTTACAGTAATTTTGAAAGTAGCTGCAGAAGGGACACTTCCTTCTGTTCCAATAATCAACCGGCTAATTTGCTCAATTGAGTCTTCAAGATAGCCTTCAGCAACAGAAGCACTTTTCCATCCTATACGTCTTTTGATGGTTGTAATGTCAGCTCCAGTATCTGCTCACAAACTAGCGGATGTTCTTCGAAACGTGTGTCCGGTGTAGTTTTCTGCATCAGGAAGTTGAAGAAATGTTGCAATTGATTTGGCAATGCCTAGAAATGTATTATTTCCTACAAATTGTATTGTACATACTCTTTTTCTGTACTGCGGATACAAGCGGCGATTATGCACATTTTCTGGACGTAGTCCAACATATTTCGTGTACAAATCTAATCCACAAGCAACAGTAAACACACGATTTTTATTTGTTTTCGTTTTCGTGATGGTTGCGATAATTACAGATCCTCTATCACCCACATCAGATATTCACAAAATTGGTAAGTTCTTCTCTACGAAATGCTCCATAGATTCCAAACACAAGAGCAACCTATTTTTAAATATAATTTTAAATACATTATGTAACTACTATAATTATTATTCATTAGATACACGTTCGGAGCTTCTGTAAATTGCTTTATCACATTTCCTTTAACCAACAACGTGGCTTCTTTTTGGCTCATGTCCAACACTGTTATTCTTCAATTTATCACTTGCTAATATCAATATATTTCCACCAACAATATCTTTGATCATGGAACATTTCGACCAGTATGAACTGGACTGATATTTTTTGGACAGTTTCATTAATCTCATTTATTTTTGCTCCCGGGCACATGCTTCAAAAATAACATATTCAACTTCATAACGATGTTTAGACTTGGAAGGTAACAGAGCATCTAAAGCTTTTTTTCCGTTGTAACACAATTTCTCATTTTCGTTTTAAATTTTTTGTTCACAACTGAATACATAGCAACTAACAGTTTACAATCACCCGCCACCTTAACTGTGGTAATATTTTTTGTCATTAAAGAAACACATTTATTCTAAGCGCATGCAGTTCCATGTAGCTTGAGGTGCGTAAAAAGTGTTATGCACCTCAGGCGAGAAGTCGGTCCTCAAATTTTTGCCGTGGGCGTAAAATTACTTTGCCGAATATGTCAGAAAATATTTTATTGCTTTTCTTTGAGTAAATTAAATATTTTTTAAATTAATTAATGCGTTATTAATTAATTAATTAATATATTTGAAAGTAAGAACAATTTGTTCAACTATGTACATTTTAATTATTCACAGGCACTTTTTGTTGCGTTCTTTCCCTTTCGAGTATTATAAATGTCTTCATGCCGATGTCGGTGATGGGCTCCTGCGATTTCTACCAAGAAATGGTACAGGATCAGCCTTACTACATCTATAATAATGAATATCCTTACTACTATGGCGCCGGGACGAAATGCAAATGGGTAGCACGGAGTCCACCCAATACGAATATCGAGATCAGCTGTGAAGACATTGACATTCCCCCGGTATGTACAATGTGGTGGAGATAATATTTTGTTATTTTCTTACTGAATTAATGGAAATATATAAGCCTTAAATCTCAAAATGAATGTAATTTTATGATCATAGAAGGCATAATATTACAAAAGTGTATTTTGCTTGGGAATGAGTGCACTGATTAAAGTGAGATAAAGTTATACATCTAGTAGATATAATTGTATGTATTGTATGTATAATTTCATGCATATTTTGGGACCTACCCCAGTACTTAAAAGGTGTGGGATTCGGTGATGTTGGTAATATCTATGTATGGAATGATTAAGTTACTGAATGTTAGTAATATCGAATTTGTATATTCATAACACCTTTAGGAGGACATTAAACAAATCATAAAGAATTACTGTAAAACTATAGCAATTTTAGTGATCTTGGTGCAAACCGAAACTGATATAGAATGCGAATTTAATTAAATTAAAACGTGCCATATTTTAATGTTTTTATAATCAGGCCATTCAATAAATTTAATTCAGTTGGCGAACTGCACAGGCGATCGACTATCAATTTCGTTAACCGGAAACGAGTTATTCCAAGATGCCCATAATTACTGCGGAACTGGAACTCTCAGCATCGTTTCTACTACTAATAAGTTAGCCGTTGGTAAGAAACCCAAAATAAAGATACTGAAATAACACTGACAACTCCGAAAATATTGTAGGTTTATTTACGACATCGGACAGCCCAGGTGGGAGATTTTTGTGCACAATCACTGCGGTTTCCAACTGTAACTGCGGTTGGTCAGGGCAGGTGAGCATCTAATTATTTTATATTTGTACAATCACAATAATGCCATTCTCTCTATATCATAAGTATGCTTCCTCATTTATTGGATTTGCGGCATAAAACTTTATTTTCAATTATAATACAATATTGTGAATATAATTACTGAATTTAATCATTAACTAATTTCAATAAACTTTAGCTTCATACATTTAGAGAAATCCAAATAGTGGTAGCTTTTATGGAAATAGATGTACACAACCTGTTTAGTATTAACAAGGATAAAATATTAAATTAGACTTTAAAAATCATAAATAAGGAAATTTTACTGGTCAGTTCAAATAGTCAATTTTTTTTTAGTTTTAGATTGTTTTCGATTGTTCCAATTTCTTCTTTCAACTCATAAATCTAATTATGAGTTGGAACAAGAAATTGGGACAAGCGATCACTTACAATCACTTACTGCAGTAAAACCAGAATAGCCAAAAAATCGTCGATGAGATGCGAGAACAGCGAAAAAATGTACTTGATTTCTTCCTATTAACTGATAGAAAGCTGCATCTGTATAAGATTTAAAAAACTGCAGTGGTCCGCACTGAACTTTCTTATACTTAGTTACTCGAGTTCGAAAATTTTCATGATTCCTATACTTATACATAAAGTATAAGATAGTAAAAACGTGACGACCCTTTTAAGGTGGCTAGTCGAACAATATATTTCAAGTCGCATTGCTATCACTGTCAGGAATTATGTGCAATGTTTTAAATAACAATATTCGTGCAAATATATTTACTAAAGTGTTGGAAGGGCAATGTGCAAAAATATTCCACGAACAGTGGTATCAAATACCAAGGACTCTAGATGTTAAACTAAATTTATACGTAATGCATGAATGCTAAAAACGGGTTTGATCTGCTCACCTGCAACAGATCGATTAAGAAGAGCACTCTAACAATCTAATAATCCTCTGGCATATCATTGTGCCAAAATCATCGATTGCGCAATGTAAAAATAAAAAGATTAAACATACCTCGGTAATTACAAAACGTGTAAACGCTAGTTTACTTACATATTTATAGAAGTATATCACGCGCTCGTGTCTTTGATACAATATAACTCCGCGCATTCAGTTTGGGAAAACACTTCTTCTCGAATATTAAAATATGTAAGGCAGTACATGATGTAACTACCGATGGCTACTAATTCAGTTAGCTCATTACACATTATTTATGGAGTGACACGTGAAATCCTGTCATACCTAGAGCAATTCAAAGAATAACATTTTCAATTTAAAATCACATTTAAACTTAATAGATCAATTTTGGTATACATACTTTATAGAAAATAAATTTGGGTGAATGTATTAAGTTGGTGATCGCTCTATTTGAGCTCATAAGACCACCACACACAAGTCATGCATACAAGAGTGACAAAAAGTTTGTGTGTGAATATTACCATCATATATACGTGAATCCCCTCACACTCTTGGGAGAATTCTTCGTAGTGTATACAGTATACAGCATAGACAGGTTCTGTCTAAACTTTGCAACACAATTCACAGAATTTATTTGAAACAAACTAACAAACATTTTGTCTATTTATTGTTACATTAGCTAGGCATAACTTTAAAATAATTTCAACCTAAATTTAGTTTTCGTTGGGAATTACTATTTTGGATATTTCTTGGCTCTTATCGGGATCAGGGACTCTTTCTTACGTGAATAGTTGTTGGTTTAATGAACCAGACGGAGAGATGTTGGTAGCTTTCAAAGTTTAAATTGTTTTTTTAATTAATTCCCTTTTAACAAACAAAAATATACTCAGTGGCATATAAACTGCACCACCTAGAAGGGCTGCGAATTTTTGGACCAAATTTGGCAGAAACATTGGACTAGTCTAAGGTAACAATTGATTAAAATTTGATAAAGAAAACACTTCATCTTTTTTATTTTTCTTTGATAATGTGTTGGTCCGCCCCTATTTCTGATACACTCATTGACCCGCCATGGCATTGATTCCAGCAGGTGATCAATGTCTTCTTGGGGTATGGCATCCCAAGCAGCTTGTACTTCATGCCGTATAGCTTCTATTGTCAACGGTGGGTTCGGTAGATTCCTCAATCTTCTACCCATCATGTCCTACACGTGCTCAATGGGCGGCAAATTGGGAGATCTTGGCGGCCAAGGCAAAAGATTAACATTGGCCTCTTCAAAGAAGTCAAGAGAAACACTTGCTACGTGAGGTCGTGCATTATCTTGCTGGAAAAGTGGGTCTTCCAGCCCTCGAAGATATGGAAGAACATGTGGTTCTACCACTTCGTCAATGTAGCGTCGGGCGGTCATACTGCCCCGAATGAAGAGCAAAGGTGACCTACTGCCGTAAGCAATAGTACCCCACACCATCAACCCCACAGTTCGGTGAACATGCCTCGCAATCGAAAAATCAAGATTGCGCGGTTCTCTACTTCTTCGTCTAACAGTCATCCGACCATCATGCATTCCTAAACCAAATCGCGATTCGTCACTAAAGACAACTCGATGCCACTCCAAGTTCCATTGAAGTCTTTCCGTGCACCAGGCCAAACGTTCCTGGCGATGTTGAGCAGTGAGGGGTAGCACAAGATGTGGGCGGTAAGACAGCAAGCCAAAGGTTCTTATTCGACGATAAACTGTTCGCAAGCCTATCGGACGACCTTGTTCACCTAACCATTGATCAGCTATTGATCTAGTCGTAGAGAATCGGTCTCTCAAGGCCATTAGTCTTAAGCGGCGATCTTGACGTTCATTGGTTCGTCTTTGAGCCCCAGTGCCTCTTCTCCGACGTTCAATCCCATGTTCAGACCACGCTTGATAAACACGCATTATTGTTTAGTGGTGCCGTCCCAAACGGTTGCCGATTTCTCTAAACGAAAAACCTGCTTCTCGTAAACTAACATTCCGCCCTCGGTCAAAGTCACTCAACTGCTGGTAAACTTGAGATCTCCTTCCTCTAGGCATCGTTAAACACTTGAAACACTTTAAACTAAAGAACGGGATCCGAAAAAGTGGAATAAATTCAAAAAATGACTCGATAATTGCTTGTCTATCACCACCTTTAAAAAATGACACAAACGTCAAAAATCCAATGACTACTTGATGATTGGGTTTCAAATTTTAATCAACTATTTCCCTGGACTAGTCCACTATTCCTGCCAAATTTAGTCCAAAAATTCCCACCCCTTCTAGGTGGTGCAGTTTATATGTCACTGAATATATCTAATTAATTTTAAAATGGTGTGATAGAACGCTATATAAAATGAGAAACAGCCTTGTTTCTAATTGCTATTCTAACTACAATTACGGTCATCATATGTCCGCTCACTTGGCTATCATTCATGCAATCAGCAAAGGATCGGTTTAACACAACGAACTTCGTCATCCCTTTGTGTTCCTGTTGTATTGCCACATTTCACTTCAACCTATTGACAACCTTGACACTATCGGCTTTGACAGTCGAGTCTTAATTGTCATACTTTTCCGAAATTTGCATATCGCTTATTATATTTGCTACAACAAAATCCTTTAGTATTTACACGAATTACATTATTTGTAGTTGATTGACGCATATTAATTTTTGCATATTTAGCATATAATTGTAATTTTTTTAGATTTTATCATATTTGACATATTAGTGCATATTAGTGCATATTTGTGCATATTTTAGTAAAAATAGTTTAATATATTTTTTAATAGTTACCTATTTTTACTTTCTTATACTTTAATTTTCGAACTTCAAAAATTGCAAAACACAATGTTGTTGCTACAATATCCGGACGAAGGTACTCTCTGAAAATGCTATGTAAAAGATGTTTATGTCGATACGCTTGACAAGATCAAACAAATTGTTAAAAATAACTAAGTTTTTTATAGTCGACGAAACTACCGATTCTTGCGGACAGTGTATTGCAAATTTGTTAGTTGGTGTTTTAAATAATTCAGGTCCTGGTAAATCGTATTTAATTGCTTTTGAACAATTGGAAAAAACTAACAATGCCATAATCTTGCGATTTGTGAACGAATCTCTAATGATTTTTTTCTTCCGGAAATTGTACCGACTGAATTTTTTTTACTCTGATCCAGTGAACCTATATGGTTAAAGCAAGCCAGCAACTTAAAATTATGTATCCTAATTTAATTCATGTAACATGTTCAGCGCATAGTTTAAACAGAGTGGCAGAAGAAATCAGAAATTTTCGGATGCCAATTCATTAATTAGAAATTAAAAAAAAAATTGTAGTCTCCATTGAAAGTTCAAATATATAATGAAAAGTTACCCGATGTTTCTCTACCGCTGGAACCAATAATTACGGGTACTTGGCTCAATCGCGCATTTTTTTAGCCAAACTTGTTGTCCCCTTAAAAGATTTAATAATGGATTTCGACAACGAAGCTAGTAGTGCTATTAAAAAACCTCAAGCAGTTTTAAAAAAAAAGTTCATTGGGTGCTGAACTAGCATTTATTCAATCCAATTATGAATTGTCAGATTATTTTAAGTTTGGAAGCAGAAGAAAAAGCCATTAATTAAGTCTGTTGAATTAGTTGAACAATTTAAAACATGTGTAAATAAAGTACCTGGAGAAATTGGCGAAATTTAAGCAGGTTTTAGATAAAAATGGCTATATTTTATTATAAAAGGTGACAAAAACTCTGACTGGAGACTTCAATGTTGATTATGTAAATTTAGCCCCAGATTTAATAAGTTCGCTTCGGTATGCTCCTATAACATCTGTAGATGTAGAGAGAAGTTTTTCTAGCTATAAACATATTTTGTCTGATGGAAGGAAGATTTTTTTAATAGAAAATATTGAAAAACATCTTATAATTGGTTATAATAATAATAATAATTATTATTATAATTAATAAACAATAGACAGCGAGACGTTAACGAAACATGTACAATATTTATAATTAGATGATTAGTATGTATTACTGATTTGAACTATTATTTTTATGAAGCTATACTAATATTTAAGTGTACAGATGATTTAAAAAATAAATATTATTTTATAAATTTTATTAGTTGTTTAAATAAAAAACTTTTATATCACCAAAAAAGAAACTTGTTTGAAAATATTGCATATTTGCGCATATTTGTACGAAATTAGTGCATATTTTTACAGATTTTTGTGCATATTCTATACTATTTTTATGCATATAATTCCGGACTTTAGTAATGACACTAGAAGTAGACTGAGAAGAAAAACGTAGTTCCCATCGTCTGAGGGCAGTAATTTTAAAAGTAGCACCAGAAGGAACACAGAATACACGCTTTTTATTTGCTTTCGTTTTCGGGATGTTTACGAGAATTACATCCACATTTGCAAGATATTTTCTACAATATACTCCATAGAGTCCAAACCTAGACCAACCTATTTTCAAAATATTTTTAAATATAATGTGCACATTAAGTAACGAGTATCATATTTTAATCATTAGATACACTTCGTTTGGAGCTTCTGTAAAAAACTTTATCACATTTCCTTTAGCCAACACCATGCCTTTTTTAGCTCATGTCCAATACTGTTATTCTTCAATTTATGGCACTTACTAATGTCAATATCTTTTCTGACCAACAAAGTCTTTGATTATGAAGTATTTCGACCAAAGGGAACTGGAGTGATATTTTCCGGACTGCAAATTAAGAATTATGATTCATATTTTGTTAAAATACGGTTTTTCGCCAAAATGTGCTAGCAAAACAGTTTCGTTAATAGCATTTATTTTTGGACATTTTAGACATGGAAGGTAGGAGAGCATCTAAAGCTTCTTCAGTAGGTTTTTCAACTTCTTCCGAGATACATTCCTTTGTTGTAACTCGATTTTCCATTTTCGTTTTTAATTTTTTGCTTACTGTTGACATTTTACTGTAACCGCCATCTCTACTGTGGTAGCGATTTTTGACATTTAAAAAACATAAATTTATTGTAAGTGTTTGTTCCATGCAGTTTGGCGAAATAGTATTTTGTGTACCAAGGCCAAAAAGTACTGTTTTTTCGTTTTTCTTTACGACCGAGGCGGAGCCGAGGTCGGAAAGCAAACGAGGACGAAAAAACACTTTTTGGCCGTGGTGCACACAAAATTTTTTAGTCGACCCTCATAAAATTTTCAAATTTATTGCAACATTTACTTATAATTTATTGACATAGTCATTTATGACAACTGAACAATTGTACATATTTGTGACACCTTCAGACATGTTTATGTTTTCTTTGTCTACATTCGAAGTTATTTCGGCTTTATAAACAATAATTACCCAATAATCAGTTAAAAAGTCTATCACCAACACGTATTTACTAATGTAAACAAGATGTACAGTTTGACACTGACGGCAATGTGGTTATTTTTATACAATTTCGGTAACTGTCGGTAGATGGCGCCACCCTATTGCGGACGAAAAATGAAAGCGGACGAAAAACGATTACTTTTCGTCCGCGTTTGACGACTGAAATTTCAATTTTTCGTGTCGGTCGCCTAAAAAATATTATACGCACCTCAGGTCGAAAGAAAATTATGCTCTTAACAAAATAAAGGCACTACTACTTCGGGGCTAACATTGTTGCCGCGGGCGCAATCTTACTCTTCCGGTCATCAATATAGAAATAACTATTACGACCTCCCCGATGTTTTTCTTGTTGTTAATGCGAATTACAATAAAGGAAATGTGAACACTGTTCACAGTGTTGGGACTGCAGATACTTTTATTTTAGACTCGAATTGTCGGTGGCCAAGAAGCTGGCATTAATGAATTTCCCGCAATGGCGGGGCTCGTGAATCTTCTACAGGCGAACTTGTTCTGCGGAGCGACCATCATAGCTAATAGATACGCACTGACAGCGGCACATTGTATGCGAGATAGGGTACTAAGTAATACCGGCTTGTTGGTGGGCGACCACAACATCAACTCAGGCGAGTAGATTCATTATTAATATTATTACAAATATAGGCCGATAATTAACCAATCCAATAATTTATTGGAATTGACATGCTAATAAATTTTCACACCACTAAGCCACCTGATATATTATAGAATTACATACTGCACATGTATTTCTTTTAACTGCTGTTATTATTTTTTGTTCCTTTTTTCCTGTTAACTTATATTTTCTTGCATATTGATAAATTCCTTCTGCTCGTTCATAGATTCGTACAATTGCAATGTATAAGATTCTTATTGAATTCCAGTTTGTTTTCATATATTCTGTATCATTCGTGCTTAATCGTTCTAAATTCGTAAATCTAGAGTTTTAATTTGAATTTATTTGTTAATGGGAAGAAAATTTCTTTTCCCTCGCGAAAACATCAACCTTCTTCCTTTGTTTCACAAATAATATATTTTTTATTACAGGAACTGACACCAACGCAGCTGCCCTGTACGTTCTCGAGCAGGTCACCACGCACCAATATTATAATGAGCAGACGCAAGTGAACGATATAGCCATAGTGAAGACACAACTCGAGATGACATTTTCAACGAAAGTGGGTCCGATTTGTTTGCCTTTTAGGTATTCTGTTTACGATTTCAGCTACCAAACCGTTACTGCATTAGGTACTATTATAATAATATTTTACAACATTTTATCAACATTCTGCTTTACTCATGATGAGGAATATGTTTGCATAGCCTTGTTTATGAAAACAAATTATATGGTTATTCGCTATGTAATGTATCCGCTTGGGTTTGGTTGGGATGGGTCGGGAATCGATTACCAACAAATTTAAATGGACACTGCATTTATTGCGCCGCATCCCACAACTTAGAATACGCTATCTGCCGGTCTAATATCGAAATGGGTTGAAACTCAAGTGCCCCACTGTTCAATGAAATAACTGTTTTTCTCGTGTAATGGGATACTTTGCTCTGGTGAGCAAGGATATCACGCTAAATATAACTTTATACTTTATACTTTTGTAGTCGTAACGGTTCAGGCAAACAAATTGGATATATATATATATATATATATATATATATATATATATATATATATATATATATATATAGATATGTGTGTGACTTTGTGCCAATGGGATTCTTGGTTCTTGGGTTGCGAACCGCGGTGCAGAAATGTTCCCAGAAGGGTTGTTAGGTTCTGCTTAGTCAGTGATACCAAGAAGAGCTACCTGAAGATGGCAGATGGGATCCTGCCGAAACGTCTAAGCAACCGTTCGAGGATCATTTCAACAACGCAACCCGAGTAACAAGAATCACAAATTTCAGCCGCGAGAACCTACGCACCAACATATGTGTGTCTCGCGGGTAAAATCTGTTCTGCTTTTTTCTCGGGTAATGAACCGCGTTGTAGAATTATCCCTGTAAGGGTTGTTCCGACGTTTCGGCAATGTCACAGTTGCCATCTTCAGGTTGGTCTTCTCGGTCTAGATCGCTTAGACCGAGAAGACCAACTTACAGGGATAATTCTACAACGCGATTCATTACCCGAGAAAAAAAGCAGAACATATATATATATATATATATATATATATATATATATATATATACAGTGCATTTTTTTAACGATGCCTTATATGGATTTACATAGTAAAAACTTTACCTCGTGTTAATGGTGTTTTGGCTGGATAGATTTTAGTCAAATTTAATACACATTTTACAAATATTTATTTAACAAATATGATGAAATAAAATTAACTTTTTTTTATTTAAAAAACGTCTATAGATAATGCTCAAATTGTTGACCATTGGCAGCTAAGCAATAGCCTAATCTATCTTTAAATTGGTTTTTAACATTCTGAAGCTGTCGGACACTAATTTCTGCAGATGTTGCGAGTATCCTTGCTTTCAATTCCTCCAAGTTATTTGGTCTGCTACAATACAATACGTCAATTCGTTAACGTAAGTGAAACAAGCGTACTATGTGGGAAAAATATTTAAAATTATCAACATTTTTAATCAAAATTTCAAATACATAACTCATTAAAATTTCTCAAACATGTTAAAGTTCGCTAAAAGATATTGCAAATTAAATGTGTATTAAATTTGACTAAAATCTATCCAGCCAAAACACCATTAACACGAGGTAAAGTTTTTACTCTGTAAATCCCTATGAGGCATCGTTAAAAAAATGTACTGTATATATATATATATATATATATATATATATATATGTTCTGCTTTTTTCTCGGGTAATGAACCGCGTTGTAGAATTATCCCTGTAAGGGTTGTTCCGACGTTTCGGCAATGTCACAATTGCCATCTTCAGGTTGGTCTTCTCGGTCTAAGCGATCTAGAAGAACTAGAAGAACAGTTCTTCTAGATCGCTTAGACCGAGAAGACCAACCTGAAGATGGCAATTGTGACATTGCCGAAACGTCGGAACAACCCTTACAGGGATAATTCTACAACGCGGTTCATTACCCGAGAAAAAAGCAGAACAGATTTTACCCGCGAGAATCTACGTATCAACATATATATATATATATATATATATATATATATATATATATATATATATATATATATATATATTATTATTATTATTTTAATTAAACTGAGTTGTTAAATGAAGCACATAAAAATAAACACAAATCTCAAAATCGAGCGCAAATGTGTCTAGATACAAAAGTTTCACTGTCGTGAAAAGAAAACACAAATAAAATAAGTCAAAGCTTTCTTTATTAAATCTGAATGCAAGTAGTACTAACAAAACTCAGTTTCAAAAATTACAAACTACACCATAAACATTGAGTCTCGATATAACGAATACAATTATTTACTCAGGGATTTATGAAGAACGATACATAAATAAATCGTTCTAAATTAACAGTGGGTTCAAGGCAATTGATTTTCAAATGAAAGTTGTTTAAAATATCAATATCTATAATTTATGTAAGAATATTTTTTTTCCGTAACGTGTACCGGTGGATTCAATAAATTATTATGTCTGTCTAAAATTTTAGAATTAAGTAAATCAAAAGCATGTTGGTATTTTAATACCTGGGAGCATAATGCTGTAATTTCTGCCTTTTTTCCTTATTTATTGTATTCTTACAATCCTGCCTATGTTTTTGAATTCTTTGTTTCAAATATTGTTTAGTTTGTCCAATATAGAAAATATTGCAATCATTACATTGGAGTTTGTGCACTAAATTGGACTCCAACATTAGTGGTGTTGTAGTTTTTATTTTTGTATATAATCCCCTATCCATTTTGACTTCCTTATACTTTATGTATAAGGAAGTATAGTAATCATGAAAAAGTGATGGTTCACTCTTATCATTGCATTATCATAGCATTGTGTACCTTATCGTCTTTGAAAATGCTTCAATAAAGGAGCGAAACGTTAGCTTTAACAAATTGATGGTTTTTTCCTAATCGTTCAAACCCGAATACTGTGTGTTCGCAGTAATCTTCGATTTGATAAATTGAAAAAGTACTGCGAAAACAGTATTCGGGTTTAAACGGTTAGGAAAAAGAAAAAGCCATCAATTTGTTCCAGCTGACGTTTCGTTTCTTTATTGAAGCAATTTCAAAGCCTAGAAGGTATAAAATACTATGAAAATTAAACGCTAAGATCTTGGATTCGTTGTAATTTATGTGATGGCCATTGCCAGTTGCATGAATAGCCAGGGCACAATATTTAGGTTCAAGTAAAGTGTGACTTTTATACTGCGTGATACGTTGGTTTCGACGTAGACTGGTTTGGCCTATACACACATGGTTACATTCATCACAAGGAATTTGATAAATGACGTTACATGTAAAGATTTGGGGTTTAGCAATCTTGTCGGCGAATACAATGCTAGTGCCAGGGGAATATTTTTTTTAGATGGGGATAGTTGGTGTATCTATAGGAAACTTAAACTTTTACTGTTTGTTGGGGAATTTCAGTTTGTTGTCTGGGAGGAGGGTTTGAGAAAAGTAAGAATCTTCCGGGTCCCGGAGCAACTCATTGACCTTGCTAATATAGTCATCTATATTTATGGCGACGGTGACATTGCCTTAACGGCTCTAACAATTAATATGTTACGATTGTTGTTGAGGAATCTGCTACAAAACTTTTGAGTTGTTCCAAGATCCCCAAACTTATCGGACTCCTTATGTATAAAGTCAGTTATAAGATAAGTAATTTCAGACCTGAACAAATCTCTTTTATTAAGTTCATCCTCGCTGATGAGATCTTCAACCTCTGCTAAGAATTTGTACATTGAAATGTCATTAAGTTGAAGTGGGAAAGCAAATTTATTGTCTAAAGAGAAGCAATTTTTTAGGTGAAATTTTAATTTAGTTCACAAAACTCATTTAGTTCTTCATCACCACTTGTCATTCTCATAGATTGCACCATGTACCGCGTGTCATAGATTTCATTAAACTAAAAGTACTACAAATTTCAAAAAAATCTTATTTTTAGAATTTTTTTAACACTCTAAACAATGCAACAATTACTTTTTTCAGGGCTCGAAATAACATATAATAAAACACTGTCAAATAAATTAGTGCTTGAGAAGTTGAGGATTTCTGAATTTGTTTAAAACTGAGGATTCATAATACATTATCTTATTTGTTTCATAGTCTATGAACACATGAGGATTATTAGTTACTTAAAAAATAAACTAAAATGACAACATGAAATTCTAATATATCTCAAAGTAGCATAAGCATATTCGTATATTCACGTTCGGAGCATTTACAGGAAACGTTGATTATTATAGAGTGCGCGAGATCAATATTTAATCTTTACATACACATAATACATCTGTCATGTTTTTAACAGGACACTGGTTAGCAATATCTCGTTTAAGAAGTGACTCATTTTTAACTGTTGGCAATCAGTTCTTTTTGTAGTCTTTCGTATCGGTGTATGCAGGCGCTATTCTCTGTCCGCCGAACAGAAATCGATAAGCTACGGCTCTCGAATTTATAGGTGTCAAACGCCAGTTTCACACGCTACATATAAATTATTAAAATCAGAGAGGGCAATGGCTAATTCCAAATTTGGTTGTTTTGGGATTTAGAAATTCCACCCATAGACAAATTTTATTAAAACGGGCATGTGTGGGGAGCAGCTTGTGGATTTCTGTTCCCCGGACAAAATATAGTAGTAATTAAACTGTCACTGTCATGAGAAAATTGTTTCAATATTTTGTAGGTTGGGGTACCATGGAATTCTCCGGTCCGACGTCTGACACACTACAAAAAGTGAACATCACTGTAATCACGAATCTGGAATGCAACTATAGTCTGACACCCAAAGTAATAATTAACGAACAGTTGTGCACATATTCGCAAGGAAAGGACGCGTGCCAGCTTGATTCGGGTGGGCCCTTGCTGTGGAAGGACCCAACAACCCACAAGTTACAACTGCTTGGCATAATTTCCTATGGAATAGGTTGTGCCGGGAGTAAGCCAGCCGTGAACACGCGCGTTAGTTCATATTTGACGTGGATCGTCGAAAATACACCCGGTAAGTCTATGATTAATAACAATAGTACAGCTTTCAGCCAGTAGCTGCTCGTGAAATTAAGGTACACAGAGGCATTTTCGTAAACTTCTGAAAATTGTATCGTATAACAATCCAGTAAGTCGCGATCTAGGTATCGGCCCGTTAACCTAAATTTGAACGTATTTCCAAAAATAAAAATACGAATGTACATATATTCGCGTATGTAATATGTTTGTTCATGTAGATAACTTATGTTGCTGAAGAATACAACATCGTTGTTGAAATATTTTCATATTAATTGTAATACAATAGATTGTGGAAAGGAGAAAACGTTTTAAAGTATTCAATTAAATAGTTTTAATTGTTAAATGTCGTAACAACTATTTGGCAGCCAAAATGCGATTAAACTGATCTTGAAAGGCCTACTTTTACAGGGGTTCGTAAAAGCAAGCGACAGGGAGTAATTAAGTGTTTTTTAAAGCATAAAAGAATTAAAAATTCTCTTACACGTACACGACGCACAACAACTACCCGAAGCAAATCAGGACGACTACGAGAATGCTACATTTATCGCGTATACTTAATTAGGTTACATTTAATATTCACCTTGAAATAGAAAATACAAATCAGGGGTGGACGGTTTGGAGAAACATACAGAAATATTTTTTTTTTCTATTTTGTGAAAAGTGTTACTGAAATGCACAAGCTTAAAAAGAAATCTAAACAATTTAAACAAAGCAGAAAAGTGGAAAATGTCGAATAAGTCATGTGGAAGGGAAAAAAGGCGAGGATGTGAATCAAGGAAGAACACCGCATATGGAACAAGCGAAGATTTGCCCAGAAAGAGAGGACGGGAGAAACACTGAACCTGTGAAAGAGCTAATGAGGGTAGTCTGGAAGCATCATGCGAACTCATGGACAAGTACAAGAAGAAATTAATGAAATAAGAAAAAAATACCAACCAAGGTAAATTATTAATGAACAAGGGAACAAAATAACTGGTAGAAGAAAAATTGTGGACATGGAATGAGCAGGATCCCATGAAAAATAACTAAAATAACAAGGTTGAATCAACAAATCAAAGGAGGAAGGTATATCGACAACGGTGATCATTTGATTTTTAAAGGAAAATATGAAAAATAACGGAAGAGAATGGAATAAATGCTTCCAGTAAGAACTATATAAAATCAGAATACTGAAGCAATATGGGAGCGAGAAAGATGAATCGATAACGGAAAAGACTCCTTGTTGTGAAGCAAATGGCTTAGGCAAGACCATATACGGTATGCGATACAGTTGATACAATTGACTATATAAATCGATGTAAGGATGGCGCATTTTCTATTTACTGGTATTTTATTATTGTTAGTTTGTTTTGATAATTTCAGGCTCCATTTTATATCCTATTATTTTACGATTTATTAATTTATTTTAATTTTCCCAATTTTGTTTTTGAATATTCATGTTCGCGGCCATTCATTTCTTCTTAAATTCTGAAGAATAATATTCACACACCACTTGTTTTAATTGTCTTAATGTATTTATTTAAACATTTTTGTTTCTTTTTTTAATTTTTAAAGTATATGCCATGGGCTTCTATTGCTCACTGACTTGCAAAGGTACCCATAAATTGTTCTCGGTACCTTTGCTTGCTTTTCCTGCGCTGATAATTTTAAATTTACTACAGTTTTAGAATCTTTAATATCGAATGAAATTTTTGTAATTACATCTATAGTCCCGTCGATGAATAAATAAGTTGGTGCAACCTCTTCTGCCTAATTAATAATAATAGGATTTCCCACACTTGAACTCGGTCCGAACACTTGTAATCAAGATTTGTGCATGAAAGTTGGATATTTCTATGAATTTCGAATGTGTGAGCATGGACTTTGTTCTTTTTCGGTTTATCGAATTTTGAAACGTAACTATTTTATCTGAAAATTGTAATAAGCTCCAGCGTGAATAGAATTTTGTAGCGAATACGAAACGTCAACGGTATATTCTTTTTGAGAATGAGATGAAAGGGAGTTATTTTAAGAAATATGAAAAAAGTCTCCCAAATTTAACAGAGCAACTATTTAAGAGAACGGACCTTGACATTACCTCTTTACCTTGCAGCAAAAATTCAGGTATAATCTACTCGGTACCAAGTAGTTCATTACAACGTCTCCAATATCTCACACGACTGGGCTATTACATCCATACGAATGTTCAAGCGTTCTAATTATGTTGCTCATCGTTGTAATAATAATGACGAACACAGAAAATTATATAGTGCCAAATATTAATTCTGATCACAATCCAGTGATTACGATTATATGAATCAACGAATGAATCAATGAATTAACAAAGAAATATGAAGAATGGGATATAGAAGAACAATTCGATAATGAATGCGAAGAAATCGATAACAAGACCAATACTAAAAAGTCAGCAGGCCCTGGCGACATGTCCAATGAAATGATAAAGTAGGGACGAATACATTGAAGTGGGATGGTTTATAGATATATAGATAAAGATATATAGCCACAAATTTCAGCATTGAACGTATGTTTTAAGATATTAACTACAAACGATGATTAACTACAAACGACTGTTAGCCAAATGCGGCAATAGGAGGCTACCATCAGAGGTTCAGTCAGAAGAAATTCACAATATAATGATACGTAACACAAGTCATAAGAAAAAAGAAAAATTGAGAGTATCAACAAATTGATAAAACTACTATCCGCGAAAACGTTTAATACAACAATAGAATGTACGATGAAAGAATGAGAAATCTATGGTATTATAAACAAAAAAGTGATGAAAATACTAGCATTTACAAACGACATAACTACATAAAAAGTTGAGCAAAAGCATTGTTAAAGATCGCTACGGAAGCAAATACCTAAGCGAGATTGAAATGTATATATTTGAAGAGGTACGAAGCTATGCTAAAAATAGGGACCCAATGAGCCATAATAATTAATAAAACAGAATTGTTCTACCGCAGAATACGTCAAGCGCAATTTACAAAAAAATCAAATGTATTGACCAAACACGCAGATAATAAAAGAAGATGCAAAAACTTAGCAAGTCTTTGACACGAATGCTAAAAACTACATGCATTGGAATGACTAAAGTACGAATATAAATATTCAATTACACGTTACCTACCCGCTCGCTTAGTGTGCCTTTCGTGAAAAATTAACATTACAAGATATAACATATTCACAGAGCTGTCAGACCGGTGGCAGAAACAATATGCGCATCAATTAAGCATAACAGGGGAAATTACTATTTAAGAGAATCACAATGAGGAAAATATGAAAATATAACACCAACCTTATTAATTGAGCAAAGCAAAGCAAAGCAAAGATAAAACAAGAAGGGGAACACGAAAAGTCATCAGCACGAACATGGAAATGTTAATGAAAGAAACAAGAGAACAACATTTATGATAAACGTCAAACAAAAAGAAAATAAGATAATGGAAATTGGAAATTACACCCTTCTTAGTAGCGGAGGAACAAATAGAAGATTATCAGATTATCAGGTTTTTTAGTAGGGGAAACGTTAAAAAGTTTGGTTAAAAAATTCACACCCGTGTCCGAGAGATTATGTAATACACTGCTCAAAATCAGCACTTCTGTAGCCGTGCATATTTTTTCAAATTAAAGACAGACGTAAGCATAACCTTTAATATATTGTTCTTTCAACATTACTTAACAAGATAGAAATAAATATGCTGCAATTGAACGGTTTTCTTGAGTAACACTAAACTCTGAGGTGCGAGTCTGAGGTACTGCAGAACGCTTCCTAATGGCCTGTTAAACACAACCGTAACACGTCTGTAAAAAGCACAGACCTACAGTGTCGAAGTTGCCATTGCAAATGTTAACTTTGTGATTCCTGCTCAAGCGAGGAGCACGCACACGTGATTTCTTTGAGTCGTCTTCTAACTGTCTGATCGGAAATTGTCACATCGGTAGCATTTCCGAGTAGATTTTGTAGCTCACGAGCAGTAGCAGTTCGTCGTCGAAGACAAGAAATAACAATATACCGGTTAGTCCAGTGACTAATTTGATGAGTTTCAGATGTTTGCTTTGTGGTGAAAAACCACGTCGTTTTGAGACTTCCTTTGCATTTTGGCTTCTATGATGAAAACGAGAAAACGAATCACAGTAATTCTTTTTGCACGTTGCAAATAAAGGTCTAAAGAATAATATAACAAGAAATAATCCTGCTTCCATCACTTGCTGGAAACTTATCAAATCAAAACAGTGTTCCCCTAATTTTATTGAGCAGTGTATAAGTTTCACACGGGACAATAGGAACGTAAGCTTAATAAGCGTGCACGAGCCTACGGACGATAAAGAAGATGTACAAAAAGAAGTTTACTGTAAATCAGTGGAAAAGAAGTTTCAAAAAACGCAAAGGTACGATGTCAAGATAATTCTGGGATGCCTAATAGCATTTGCAATACAAAAGAAGCAAACGATAAAAAGTACACCATGTTAACATGAACTGATTCATAAGGGAACGTGCACATCATATATTGATAAGGGAGTAGGGCGCGAAATTTATCATGAACATTAGGAGTGCGTATGAAAGGAGACATACCGCACAAAAAGATCTTTACAAAACAAGAAATAAAAGGTATGAATACGAAAAACTGCAAGAAGAGATAACACAAAAGAAATGAAAGGGATCAGGACCAATATGGTAAGGAGTAAGAGACCAAAAAAGGGAATTTGAACAAGGATGAAGTCATGTGAAATGGATTACTTAGGAAGGTAAGAGAAGATGTACTTCAACAAGTAAAAATAAATAAAATCAAGGTATGTTACGATGCGGAATGTAGCAAGCTAATAGAAAAAGAAGAAAGACAAGAGAAGAAATGATAATGAATATGACAACAACAAACAGCGAAAAGTACAAATTACGGAGGAAAGATGCAGAAAATATATAAAGAAAACGAAGAAGAAAACGAGTTTACTACGAAGATAAAATAAAGAATATGGAAGAAATCTTTAAGAATAAAGAAATAATTTTTCTTACCAAAAAGGTAAATTAATAGGAAAAGAGGGGAAGGTAACATTTGTTCCACAGAGAGGTGGTACAAATTTTTCGAGAAGCTCCTAAACAAGAACTCGTAGGAAGCTGAGCAAATAGAAGAACTGAGATGAAGGAAGTGGAAATACATCCACCAACACAGAAGGAACTTGAACATCTAATAAAATATCCTAAGGATCAGAAAGTGCAGAAGAAAACAACAAAGTCGTAGGACTAATATGCAGGAGATAACTGCAGAAAAGGTTATAGGACTTGATAGTAGGAATATGGAACAAAGATGAGTTGCCAGAAGGGTGGACAAAGGCAATTATAGTTCACTTATATAACCTCCAATTACATGGGAATTGGTCTGGTATTAGTATATAAAATATTAACCAATAGTATACGGAATAAATTGGCACCATAATTAGAAAAGCCACTGGAAAATATTAATGTGGGTTCAGGAGGAGCAGGACGATGATGGATCAAATCTTTTCCTTAACTGCGAGCATAAAGTAACACTGCACACTGTTTTTGGGCAGGCGTTTGGTTCAATCACAGGGAAACAATTATATAAAGCCATGGAATCTACAGATACCAAATAAGCTCATACGCTTAGTACGAATGACAATAGGACACACGAAAGGTAGGGCATGAATCACAGGAACTTTATCAGAAGTTTTCCAAATAAAAAATGGACTGCGGCAGGATGACCCGCTTTCAACAGTTTTAATCAGCATCGCATTGGTGACGGTAATAAGAGAGAGGACAGGGAACAACATATAATAATACACACCAAATTTTGGCGTATACGGATGACCTAACTGTAATAGTTAAAACGGAGAAACGCGTGAGGAAAATGGCGATATATAAGATAAACTGGGAAAAAGCAGAAAGAGTAATAGGCATTGAAATAACGAACAAAAATCAAAGTATATGATTATGGGAAGTATGAGAGATGACGAGAGAGGAACGGATCTTGAATAAGAATGAAAAATTGAAAGGAATATATCGTAAGTTTGTAAGACGAGTACACGGCAATAGAGGCAATACTAAAAAAGGGAAAAAAGGCAATAGGCCTGTCACATTAAGGTATTAATCATTTGTTGTTACGTTGAAAAAGTCAGAAGTTCGTGCAGTTATAAAACACTTGCAAGAGGAAGGGATATCGCCAAAAGAAATTCATGAAGACATAGTAGATATATTAGATGAGGGTGCTTTTTTTAACCAAGTGGTGAAAAATGTGTATCGAGAATTTAAACTGGGAAGACAAACATGTGAAGGCTTGGACGAGCAGTGACTGTCACTACCCAACAAATGTTAACCGAAAGATTTTTTTCCAGAGGAATCAAAGTATAAAAATATTAAGTCTAAACAAATTCTACACCACACACTAAACTAAATGGGACCATATTTTTATATAAATAAATTAGATTCAATCAGCCTATTGTGTGTATTCTAAAATACGTATTTTATCTCCTGCTGTACCAAGTGATGAGAAATATTGGATTATTTCAAATTAAAATGAAAAAACAATTTTGCACCTTCTCCCACATTACATAATATTAGATGTAGTGTTTTCTTTCTGTGCTTAGTTATTAAATAAAATTAATAAAATTGCCGCTGACCATCAGTGGCTACCAGCTAAAATTAATCACACATTAATTGATCATCTCTGATTTTAAGAACATGTTATCCAATCCGTGAATATATATATTTTTTCTGTTCTAGGTGCTCATTACTGCATCAAATGAAATGTGACGAATGTTTATGGAGTTACATTTACTTCCCAACTGAGAACATTATATACTTTCTATAATAACTTGTAACCATGAAAATAAATATTCACTTCGTCAGACTACTATTTTTTCTGTTCAAATACCTTTAAGGCTATTACAAATTATTTGTGTAATCGTGATTCTTAGCTCACGTTTGCAAGTTTCGTTAAAAGCACTAATACATTCACTCTTGCTCACTATAAACAAATTTTTCACGTCAACTCACGCGTCTATGTCAATGCACGAAAATGAAATCACGAAAACAATTTGAATTACTTTTGTTGACTTCATGCAATTGTTATACACGAAAACTAAATTAATTATTATTAATTAATTGGGCTGTATATATGATTATATATTCTAAGCGAGGTGTAATTAAAAAATATATAACTTAATGAAACTAGATTTAAAACAATAACTAAAAATGGAAATAAAGTCCAATATGTTGGGTGGTTTGTGTATATTGCGTGTGTAATGTTTACGTATATCACAGTAGTGCATGTCACACGTCTGTACGCTTCGTGATAGGTTATGCGGACTAACTAGGATTTGACCTGTTGGCTCTAACAAGATAGATCCATATTGATCATAGGGTAATTCTCTGTATGGCCTGTTAACCGTCCTAAATTTGAAATGGTAGCGCCCTGCGGTCCATCATGAACGGTAAAGCTATTGCGACAATTGCCGCGTGCTTGTGTTCGGAGTTGCCTTAGAACTTTAAAGAACGGAGGTCTACAATTGAAGAGATCCACCTCACGCGATCTACGACCGGCATCTACAGCAGACTTCCAATAATGTCGTAGAAATGCGTAAATTAGCAACTATATTTTTGTAACAAAAGACCACATGAAAGTCTGCACTTTAACAAGGAATGAAAAACATTTAACAAAAGAAAACTAGCTTATTTACATGGTTGCTTCGACATAGAACGAAATACGCAAAAACCTTTTCCACGACCGATATTAAATCTCTCGCAGGAACTTCGAATTATCTTAGTCGCGGTGATAAATTCCTCAAAACAGTAGCGAAACTCACAAACATTGCATTGGCACCAAAATTTTGCACGTAACGATGTGTAATAATTATTTTGTATAGAAGTGTGCAACTTAGCGATGTCCATATTGCTGAATGGATAGGATGACAGACAATTATTATCATTGCACGAAATCGCACGTAATAACTTATTCAATCATTCAATTCAATCCAATTCAATAATTGTAGGAGGATATACTTACTTTTATCAGCTGGTACGGTTGTGAGGCAATCTTCCACATATCGTTTGAAGAAAGGTAGCTTTATGTTTAGTTATGGTATTTCATTATTATCACCGTGCATTTTCGTTTAATTACCCGTCATGCAATTTTGAATTTTACAATTTAATATCAATCTTTCGTAATACAAAAGATAGAAAACGGAAACAACTGTTGCCATAAATGATAGTGAGAGTAAGATATATCGTTATATATATTTTTCGTAATACTCAATTTTTGTTTGAAAATGGGCGGATTAGTCAGTGATGTATACCTGTTCTTAATTGTTCGATCGACAAACGTGTGCATTTTTTATTTCAGCTGATTCCGGTAACCTACCGTTTACCAATTTTTAATACATTTGCTCCTTTTGTGGTGTATATCTACTGCGTTGTTTCCTGTGAATCTCCATTGTCTCGTTTAACTTGGGGACTGCTTGAAGAGGCTGGTTGACTAACGTTACAATACTAGGACCAGGCTTCTACAACATGAATGTATGTTTGTGTTTGTATATAACCAATATATTTTACAACATTCGTTCTACGTTTCCCGTCTTAGCTTTCGCATAATCACAAAATCACACAAAACACAATCGTAATCTCCCACATTTAAAAATCTTATTCTAGCAATATTCGTTATGTATCTCTAGTTATCTCCTACCATTAATTATTTACTTATTATAAACAAACTAACCACAACAACAACGATGTTCGAAGCGAAAAGAAAGAAGGAAACAACGAACTATACGACTTAAAGGAATTACAAGCACTCAAGCACTAATCGGGACCCACAGAAAAACACTAAGCATTGTCGATCTCAACGCCACACACAAAAACTGGAACTGTCATAGAGCAAATGCCAATAGCAATGTCTTAAATAACTACGTCACCAACAACAACTGCTACATCGTGGTACCAGACAAACATACACACCACGCCCAAACAATACGACACCAACAACCGTTGACGTAGCAAATAACAAGAACATAACGCGCATATCAACGGCCACTACAATAGAGGACTTTAACTATGACCACTACCCAATTATTCTTACCATAGGAGACAGGCGTCGAATAGAAACTACAAAAAAGCACACTGGACACTTTACAAAAGAAGATTAAACGAGCAAGTAATCATAAATAACAATATAACCGACAAGAACATATTAGAAGAAAAAATCAACAAATTCACTAAAGCCATTACAGAATCAGCGGCTCACGGGGCTATTAAATGTAAAACAATAAACTACAGCAGCAAAAATGAGCTTCCTGAAACCATTCTCAGAGAATTTAAAAACAGAAATAAAACCAGGAAAATATACCAAAAATGCGGTGTGGATATAGATAAGATAATATACCAAACACAGGCAAAGCTCCAGTAGAAAATTTCCAAAACATCCATAATACTTTACCAGCGAATTACAATGACCAAAACATCAAAAAAAGGTAGAAGAATACATCGACACAAATAATTACATTGCAAAAACATTTGGGCTGTAACCGCAGATGTAGGTGCGCCAATGGCTATAGCCGTGGACATGTACCAATTAACGAACGAACAAATTGCATATACTGTATACCATGGTGAAGACCGCAAGTGTGTCCTTTCTTAGTCGTATCATTTAAAAAACGCCCCCTACTCAACCCTTAGCCGATTGGCGATAGAAAAGTGTGCACATTCGTATGCATTTTACGAAATGTTAACAAAAAGTTAGAATATGCATTTCAGCAAAAATAGCAAAAATGCGCTGAAATATCAATGTATGTATTATAAATTTTCATCTCCAGGTCAGGGTCTTTCTCGGAAAAAATGCCTTTTTGTTTAATTTTATTTATTCGCAATTAAATGAAATGTGCTATTCCACCCTCCCTTTTGATAAAACAATTATTTATTCAAAATTCTCTTTAAAGTTTAACAAAAATAAATAAGATTTGCAATTAATACTCTATTCACTTTCGGGCATAAATAAATATTACCTAATAACCTCAAACACTATTTATGAATGTAAAAGTGAGAGACGGAATATTTCATAAAATTGATTATAAATAAATAAAGTTATTCAAGAAGGCGAATTTTATTAATGAATTATGTTCAGTTGTTCAGTGACCTGTCAAATAGTCCTTTAGGGGTGGTTGTTTGTCTGGCAGGACTGGAGATGATTGAGGTGTGTTTTCTAAAATCGTACGTAGGAATTAATAAATATACATATTTCACATGTTCACAGATCAAAATTTGACAATGTATGTATACAAATAAAAAATGTCAAGATATAAATACCATATATTATTGTAACTATAATGACTTGCTACACGAAAATGTAGTAGAACATGTTCAACATACTATCATGCAAAAAATACTAAATCATACCTTGATAATACTCGGAATATTCACTAACCGTACAAAAATAAACTGTCGACTGTCAGTATGCAGACACTAAGGAAGTGATTAAAAATGACCTAATCACACTATCAAAGAACAATATAACGTTTACAAATGGGGGCGAAAATTGGCACACATTGCCATAATGCAAGACGAAAGGTTGTCATAATAGCTTTCAGCGGATAAAATATCCATTATTTACTATCTTTTGATTATGAAATAATGGCATTGCTAGCTCGGAAGAGCATTTCAAGCAGGTTGTTGCTTCGCCGTATGTTTTAAATTTAAATTAAATTTTCAGTATTCTGAAATATTTTAATTTCTAGTACAACCTTCAAACAACAAGTGTGAAGTGCTTATATAATTGTGTCGGAATAATAATTGCGGCAATTGTTAAAAAAAATCATGATGAATTATCGATTCGCCAAGAACGGTTTGTAGCTCGCGGTGGCCTCTATGAATTAGAGTTTGCTTAGGCGATATATATGTTCTTGCTCGAATGGAAATCAATACTAACTTTAGTCGCACACCGTCAGGGGGAGCTTTGTTACATACAGGGTGCAAAAATTAATCATTAAATAATATAACAATGATAAAAATGGCGATAAAATCACCACATGTTTGTAATATATAACTAGACATTGAAAGAAATGTCCTCATTGCAGATATTCCCAAGATTGCAAAAGAAGGTGAATTATAAACAATGGAGGCTTCTGTTGAGTATTGCAATATTTATCTACTCCATGCTCAATGTCTTTATTTGCATTTTCTAAGCAATTTATGTTTTGTTGGGTTAAAATAATGATTATTTGCTGAAAATAAACAAACATAAAAAACATAAGTCATTTATTTCAATATTTCGATTGTTTATTTAAAAATTAGGCTTGTGTTCACCAATTCTGGAAAGTCAATAAAAAGATATTCGTTATTAGTGGAAATAATAAACAGATACTATAAATCGAATTTTAAGAAACTCGAGAACAATATTTTCCAAATAAAAATTTGCGAGATAAATTGACGGACATAAGGCCCCGCATTACGTTTAAATAAAAAATAACAACTACTCCTTGGTAATAAAAAACACATTTAAAGACCAGTTATTTTAATAGTCATTTGTGTTCTGTGGTTGTCTGGTTAAATGGAAAAGACAGAAAACATGTTGTTCCATTGTCTGTGCAGACATACATATTGTCTAGTTTACCGAGTAAAGAACATGCAACATACAATTGTCCATGTGAAAAGCAATCCGTGTCTAGATCTAAACCGCACAATTCTAAAGATTGGCCGCGCGCTTTGCTGATGGTGACGTTCCCAAACGGTCTTTTGCTTCCACCCAAATCTTGCAATGATCGATCAAGAGCTTCGAGCGATTTTTATGTGTCATTGCGCATTCATCTCAAACAATAAGTTTGCATTTCTGGAATACTCTGGAAATTTTGAATTTGGAATGAATAGTTGTTCCACGTGGTAGCGATGTCGCATCCATTCGGAACGAAACAAAAGCTAAGGCTTTGTCATTTTGTGATCGAATTGCTACCAAAATCGACCTAATTACGTTTTACCAGTTCCTCCTGGCACATCTAAGCAGAACATGTCTCC
Organism: Geotrupes spiniger; assembly: GCA_959613385.1. Lineage (NCBI taxonomy): Eukaryota > Metazoa > Arthropoda > Insecta > Coleoptera > Geotrupidae > Geotrupes > Geotrupes spiniger. The sequence continues at coordinate 42,382,862 of OY390731.1, read as the reverse complement.
AACTCCATTATTGACAATTTGCATTATTTGATCGTAAATGCCTTTTTGCTCAGGCGATAGCTTAAGAACATTTGGATGCACATAGGGTAAATTATCACCTGTATTGTAATTTTGCTTACACTGAACGAAGCAGCAACATATCGATTCGGTGATGGCATTCCTAATGCATTGAGAGCTTTGCTCGCTGTAAAATCCATGTTAATATTTGAATTTTCCTTGCGTATTCGACGGAAAATATTCTGCCATGTGCGATTTATATTTCTCCCCAACTCTGTTGGAGATGAAAGAGAACAGGCGCTCAATGTGGTTCAAAACAATGTACGAATTTGATTTTGATGTGCCAGGTGGTCCGTCGACTCCCTTGTTAGTCAAATAGATTTGATGAGGGCACTACGGGGCATGATTTTGTCGATATTAATATACAGTTGTCCCCGATTTTTTATACAGGTTAACGCATTTGAGACCTAACTTTATGGAGCCTGATTTTTTTGATATTTTATGGTTCGAAAATTTTGTTTGTGTAATCCAACGTGTCATAAAAACGTCTGCATGGGTAGTCCGAAAGGACATTCATGTTTATTAGTAACCTTATTTCTTCGATCAACATTTTTGTTCGCTATTGGTCGTTTTGGTGCATTTATTTTTTGGGACAAATTACCAGAAACGATTGCGTATAGTATTGCGGGAAGAGCAGGAATATTAAATTTTATTTTCATGTATTGTTTAATCTTGAGGAACAATAATTTTTGCGTATAACTTCATGTGATTTTAAGTATTGAAGAATTAGTGTATGAGGTCGATATTCGTGGAGTTAAAGCAACCGGTACTGTTATCGAGTTGAGACAATTATTGAGCACTTATCTTCTCTTGGAAAAAACGAAAGCTGATAATCGATACCCACCTACCCTTTTTCGTTCGATACCGATCTTACGGCTGTTACAATACCAATCAAATCCATGGGCATATATACCACCATTATGACCAGCATGTTCGGTCGACACTCTCTTAATACTCCGGAATCAGAACGGCTGAAAATTATCCTTCGTAACGTGACATTTTTATAGAAAATTAAGAATATAGATCACTTAGTTAAACTGGGTAGATAGAATCTAAACGTGCTGACATCCTCGTCGCGTCGTCAGGATAATACATTAGAACCTGATCTGGCATATGTGGGTATTAAATCACATCGTGTATCGCCTGCAGCAACATCGAGTCTTATTCCTCCTCCACCCCATTCATTACCAGTACGAGCTTCTCGACCCATACGTGGACCTTGTTGGTAATTTCCACCCGACTATCAAGCTGCTACGTGTTCTCATCCAAGAACTAGGCTGTATTGTTTTAAATGTGGCAACCCTGGTGTTACATCTCGCTTGTGCCCGAGGTGTAATTGGTAGAAAAACTTGAATGCAAGGCGATAGGAAGGAAGGCGATCAGAGGAATTAGACCCATTTTTGACTTTATTCTAGCCAATGGCCAAAATGATGAACGACCGTATTTGTCAGTCAGTCTGCTAGACTCTAGTACATCTAGTACTGTTGTTGGAGGACTTGGTTGGCACTTTGTCAAGCGTCACGGCCTGAAACCTGATACTATTCCTGTATCGTGTATCGTCGCTGACGGCAATAAAGTTTCAAGAATAGGAGAATTGCTCTTGTATGTATCAGATGGCTGTTTTAAACTTACTATATTATTTTTGGTGAAGATTATCTTGCAGTTGAGAAAAGAAGGCCCATCTTATGAACATAGAAATTCCGCAGCACCCATTTAATTCATCATTGCCATAACTGCTGTAATACATTTGTAGGAATTTATGTTGTTGTGGAAAATCTGAGAACGGATGCAGGAAGCCGGCTTTATGATAAATTTGCTTTGATTCTGCGGCGTATCCTGCAAGCACAGTTTTTAATAGCTCTGGCGGTTCTCCAAGTTGAGGCAGTTTAATTCATCCTGTGGCGCAACACATTCCTTTCGTTTCTCCATTAAATTTCAGAGCCTTGAATGAGGACACTTTCATAGTGCCGATAAGAACATGCCGGCTCAAAGTATAATCATCAGCTGAATTGTACCGGAATGCAAAGCGTGTTTGCTAAACACGGAATCGTGTTTGACGCTGACCTGCTGTTCTTTGTTGACGTCTTGCAGCCACTCTCAGCCCGTATCGTTCATTCTGTTGAGAACGAAGGAAATCAGAAGTTATACGCGATATCCGTGCTCGCAACAGAGCATCCTCAAGTCTGGTTGCACGTCCCTCTACTGCTTCCTCGGCACGTATTTGTATTTCACAGGGGGGTGAAAACGGATTTGAAAAGTTTATATTTTGGTGGGGAAAATTGTTATTATTTAAAAAATAAAAACACAAACACGATTCACTGTTTATTAATCGTATCGTGTATAGGAGAGTACGACGATGCTAATTTCCTGTAATGTTTATAATAATATCTGCACTACCTAATTAATTAATTACAATACGAAAAAATCTAATGTTAACTAAAATATGAAAAGGAAGTACGATGTACAGTGTGTTTACGTTAACGAGATCAGGTATGTGGTCGTCGAATTTAGGGTGCATTATTGGTGACTAACGCGTTGACGAATATTGTTTATCCGTTGGGCACAAAGGAATCCGCCTAGCCCACGGGATAGGGCGTATTTTAACTATTCGCGGTGTTGAAATAATTAAAACGTCACTTAGTGACTTGCGAATATTATTAGTCACGGGCTCGGGATAAGCTGCAAATGCGTAAGAGTCGCTCTCCGAGCTAGACGACCCCGATCGGGCCTCGATCGAGACTCTATCGATACTGTGACTAGACTAAATATTTTTAGGGTGCCCATCATACTAATAACCGATCCGTGAAGGGGGTTGACCGAGACGCGGCCGTACAAAAAAGTTTCCGCTCCACAAGTTCGACGACCTAAGTTTGATTCTTGGAGAAAAAAACTAAACTAAAAAAACAAAGAAAAATAAAAAATTCTAACGAAATATTTCAATTGAAACGCAGATCAATAGACACCGCTCAATTCCAACGCAATGAGAAACGAAAAATTTTAATCCTCTCGAATAAATCACTCCGAAGAGGTCAATTTGACGATATAATTTGAATTCAAATGTAAGTCAATCAACACAGCTCAATTCCACCGCCAATTGCATTGAAAAACAGCTAAATAAGCGAACTGAAAGCAATGAAAAAAGAAAAAATAAACTGTTTTCACGAAATGAACGCGAAATTTCACACGCAACAATTAAATCAAAATCTACATGTATGAAAATTCAATCTAGGAACGAGAGGACTGGACCTGGACTGGCATCAAATGTATGGCCAAGATATGTGGATGACACATATAGTACTGTAAAAAGACTTATACCAGCCGCTTTCTTAACACAGAATGTCACCGCCTCGCAGGGCAACTCTATGTTATAAAAACTCCCATCACAAGGTCAACAATGATAGCAGACGATCAACGAAACTAAGAAAATTCATATAATACCATACATAAAGATTTGCACAGACAAACTGCTGCTGAGAACGATAAATGCATACCTAGATATACAACCTATACCCACAGTACTATATATAAAAGGAAGTACATACGAATCGGCAAAAACTTACGGAAGCAAAATATCCACACCGTTTGTAAACTACGTCTGAAAATAAAAGCCATGTTCTGAAATCCAAAAACCAAAGTCCCTCTGGTGGGGCAAGGTGTATATGACATCTCATTCAAGTACTGCGACACAAATGATTCGGAACAGTATATGAAATGGTTCGCAAGGTAAAACACAAAAACTGTACTACAAATATATATATAATAGTTTTCATCAAATAAACATTTAATATTTCCTTAGTGAAACACTGAATTACGATGCATTACGTTGGTATAATCAGTATTTCAGAACAGGAAGATGAATTTGTATCCTGCATCCTTTCGATTTTTTAAATTTTTATTTTATGATTTTTTAACCTAGTCTACTGGAGTAGAGAAGAAGCTAAGGAACACTTATTGACGAAAAACGTATGTGCAGAAATACATTTATCGATATGAATAGAAATATATTATAAACTTCACACAACATTGAGAACCTGTATAAAAATGCAAAATTTAGAAAAGTTCCACCATTGTTCTATACCATCAAACAAAAATAATATAGCTCAGGAGAGAGAAGAACTAGAGGATATAATAGAGCGAGAAGGGAAGAACTGCAGCTGGAGGACTGGAGATGAATAGAGGGAAGAGAAGGTCAAGGAGTGGGGTGACGAACGGAGAAGGAAAAATATTGATCCAGTGGTTGGAAGAAAGGAACTGGGAAATACTAAATGGAGGGGAACAAGAAGGCCCAAATGAGAGATCAGCTATAGACTATGTGAGGAAGTAAGAAGGGCAGAGAAGGAACAGAGAAGAGAGGCAGGAATGGTGAGCATATGGAATAAAGAAACGAGAAGTACATACAAGGTGGCTAAGCGGATGGGATTAGAAAAGAATAAAGAGGATAGAAGAGATGACAAGTATCATGGATAAAGCAATTACAAGAAGGAGCAAAGGAAAGGGAGAAGGGGACGGACATGGTTCGACGATGAATGTAGGAGAGGGAAAAGAGCGTTGAGGGAGGCTAGAAAATGGAGGAAGGCGTGGGAAGAATGTCTCTCTGAAATGTCTGAGGCGGGAATGCAATACACCGGCTGTCGATACCTAAACGCATCATTAATTTAATTCACAGTTGATCGTAAAGTTTTATTTTCTAATTGCTGAATTTTACAAAAGAAATATCCATTTGAAATTAATTATTAAATTCAAGCAGTGTTTGAAAATTTGTTAACAGAATCGATTTCATATATACTAATGAAAGTTTTTAAAATCAACAGTAGTCGAGGAACCATTATTTGTATATAAGATTGTATTTTGCAACCGTTCCATAGCATCCGCTAAATTTGTATAAAAATTACAATATGGGAACGGTGTACCTTATTCACCGTTTTATATGCTAATAGCCTTCAATCTTATATTCAGCCAGTAGTGCAATAAATAGGTTATTGAATGGAGGGTACGTTTGAGGATTAACTCGTTCTTTGCATCTCTTTTTGTGAACAAACTTTCGTATATTCTGGTGTTCAATAACAACGGTGTTGTGTAGGTTAGAAGCATCCGTGGGAAGACGCATTCGCGTTCAATACTCCAGTTTACGAACGATAAGTGCGCCTGCGTATAGGAAATACTCAGGATCGGAATCGCTCATTATGTAAGGAAAATGTAGTCACTACTGACCCACCGATCATTGAAAATGTAATGCATGAATCCATTATACCGTTATACCATTATTTGCTTGCAAATTGCCAAAATATGTATTAATAACAATGTAGGAATGAAATATTCAAAAACTCCTTGAGATTAAATTTTCATATAATACAGTAAAATTTACAGTATAACCGAAAAAGCACGGGTACATATAAACTATACAGTATTAGCTAACAGTTTTACGAATCACAAAAAATATTTACGGGGCTTTTTTTGTAAAATATTTAATTTTATTTAAACAACTATTATGTGGTTAATTAAATTACATATTTGATTATGTGCGTTATTCTAAAAGAAGAAACGTTATTTTCAACGTATAAAATATTAAATAATTAAATGCAATGAATATTTTTAATATATCTTACATGAAACACAGCAAACATTCTTTGCGGGATTCATATCTGTAGCAAAGGATACGGTATTTCATTTGACATAATAAATAAGTGTAACTGGAAATGGCCGCACGTTGCCACATTTCATTTATGGGAAATATTTGCAATGTTCATCAAGAGCCTGAATGGCCAGCGTGTGATTGTTCTATATGTGTATCCCCTTAGCAGATTAATGGCATTGTCGACGAGACCCTTTCTTTTGTTCTTCTACTGGAATGCTTTTATCATGATGTTAAGATGATAACTGATACACCATTTTATCTTTCTTTGTTATATAAGAGACCATCCACAAGTCCTTGGTGAATGCAAATTTTGAGAACTGCTCTGGAAGAGTACTTACTTTCAGTTCATTTAGGGTATTCTGTTTATTCTTTCGAACTGTTCCAAACAATGTCAGGTTTTTAGTAAAATGTTGGCTAATTCCACAGAAGGAAAAAGTTGTCAGTTATTATAGCGCCTCATCCTGAATTATAACAGGCTCAACATTGTTCTCTAGCATTACCAGGTATGTAGTTGACCAGTGTAGATTTTGTTTAAAGGAAAGACGTTCTAACAGCCGCCCTAGATATGTCATATCTAGGTGGTTTTGATTCAAACATGTTTCACATGCTTCTAATCGCCGTTAGTTTGTCCGTTTCATTTTTTCAGGTCTAGACAGCTTATCGTGAAAACTGAGTTTTATAAATCTATTTCGCGACATTGCAGCCGCAAAAAGCGTGATTGATTTCTGATTATATGCTGTAAATTTGCGAGATTTTTAGAATTTACACAAATACCCAGACGGGGCACTTTATCCCCGTTACTTATCTAAATGTATAAATATTTTACAGAGGTGTACAAAGAGCTGTAAGTTTGGTTGCCTACTAGTATCCAAAAATTTTTTTTTATAAGTGGTGAACCCAAGTTAGCTAAGGGTTAATTCAGTGTGTTGTGTATTATTGTCACAACAATTGCGCTTAATCATTGAACTATACACAACAACACATACAATTATAGTCTCTAAAAATTATTGCTAATACTCGAATATGTAATATTTAATATTTAACTTTTTCCAAAATAATTTTATGGTTTAAATTTGTATGTACTACATTTTTTTGAGAAAATAGTCCTTAATTTGCTTAAATGCTATTCCAATTATTAATCATAAATATGTTTCCGGGTGTTGTACTCCGGTTCTGGACGCCCTTGTAAACGAGGTCGATCGATCGACGCCTGCTGCGACTTTCAGAATGGACGCCGACGGAGGCGTAGGACATGACGTCAGAGTGACGCCGTGCTGCTAGGGTTCCTGTTCCAAGCGCATCAATTCGCGTTCCAACTGGCTGATAGATCCCACGCTCTTGTACGCTCAAAATGTACAATGCACGTAACGAGGTCATACTAGTGTGAACAGCAAACAGTCGAATGCGCTTGCTAACCAAAATTACAAATTCGGTGAAATATGTTACACCTCAACCTTACTATGACTTATCATTAAGATGACAAGTCATAATAAGGTTTTTATCATAAATCGTCAATAATTTAATAGTGTTGGATTTTACAAATGTATTTTTCAAAGATTACTTAACTAACTGTAAATCAAATAGTAATTTTTTTTCTAAAGTACGATTGATAGGTGAATTGCATTATGAATTGTTTACAAACAACCTCATAGGTTTCTCCAGTATATGTACTAAGTGAAAAAGTAAAAGGACACCAAGAAGTAGTCATTCAATTGAACTGATTTTAATATATTATATGTAAGTGGTCAAAACAAGTAAACGATCAAGTTTTGTAATAAAACAAAAGAACAATACAAAAGTTAACATTAATAATGCGTCGCCCCACCGTAGTGCTCTATGCATTCACTAACATGTCATGGTATGGCGTTGGTAAGGTTATCAACTTCCTCCTGGGGTATTTCATTACATGCCACCTGTATTTGGTGTCATAGCTCTTCCAGAGGCTGTGGAGGACGAAGTAACTGGCCCAGTCGTCTGCCGGTAATATCCCAAACATGTTCGATAGGGGATAAGCCAGGATATCTTTGAGGCCAAGTAAGAAGGGTGACTTCAGCTTCTTCAAAACAAGCCATAATAACCCTGGCAATATGCGGCCGGGCATTATCTTGTTGAAAAACGGGGTTTGGTGCGAAGATACGGAAGAAGATGAGGCTCTAGAATATCCGCAACGTATCGTTGATCATTCATGGTCCCCATAACGAACACTAAGGCTGATCTACTACCATACCCAATTGCCTCCCACACCATTACTTCAACAGTTTCGTTTACATGGCTTTTCACGAAAAACTGTGGCTGCCGCCGTTCTCCACGCTGTCTCCTAACCCTTATCCGACCATCGCTCAGACCCAAGCAAAATCGGGATTTGTCATTAAAGACCACCTGATGTCATTCTTCATCCCACGAATCGACACCACTCTAACCGTTGTCTTTTGTGAGCAGCGGTCTTATTCGCCTGTAGATGGTTCTAATGGTTACCCTTCTGGCTTCTTCTCCAAACTATTGGTCCGCAATCGAACGAAAAACGGTCCCTCACAACCATCAGTCTTAAGCAACGGTCTTTACGTGCTGTTCTTTGTCGGGGACGCCCTGAACGTCTGGCTCGTTGTTCTCAAACCAAACATGATAACAGCTGACACCGTTCTGTTTGAACTGACTACGATTTGACGAAAATATAAACGCCCTTCTCGAAAGCCCGATACTCGACTTCGCTCAAAATAACTTACTTGCCTAAAATTGGCCCTCCGACGAATTCTAGGCATTCTGTACAATACACCGAAAACGCCAAAGTGACATAAATCATCAACTAACCCCCACATATAACGACAATTTCTTCTTTGGCATACAAGGAAAAAAAATACTGTTGAAATAGTGTTGAGGAAATAGAGATAAAATTTTAGTTAATCTTTATTTTGGTCACCCACAACTCGTATACAAAATTCGTTTGCAAAATAATAATTTATTCTTGGTGTTCTTTTACCTTTAATTTTTCTGTCATATTTGACAAGGCACATTTTCTATATATATATATATATATATATATATATATATATATATATATATATATATATATATATATATATATATATATTACATGTTATATTACAATAAATATGTAGTTATAATTAAATATGTTTGCTTACCAAAGCGCATACGCATGCTAGAACAATATATGCATTTGTGTTAATTGATTGTATTTATGTATCGAATTTACTGCAGCCCAATGTTTAAAATACGCTGACGTATTCTCACTTCATTGACAAATGAAATAATAGAATCTGGCGGTACAAGCACACATATATTTATGGCACGAGTTGAAAAATATAAAAATGCAGTTCTGATTTACCAGTGCAATTAAATTGTTTATTTGATCGTAGAACGAGTGGCATGTGGAATTAGATCCAATTGCTTCAATTAATATGCACGTCACGATTTAGAAAATCGTTTTTGGACAATAAAAAAGTGCAATTGAATTAAGCGGAAACGGCAACGCTTAAGCGACCTTTCACATCTGTCGCTACGTTGAACGCATGTGCTAGTAAATTTTGCGCAATTTATGAAGCTTATTGGATGATAATACAATAATTGGTAAAGTTAGATTATTGATAACATTTTTCCATTCCATTACTAAGGTCAACATTAACTATCATTGAAGGATAAATTGCGGCAAGAGTTCACAACACGTGCATTAATACTTTATGTAGGCAGTTACGATTTCGTATATATGCTCTCTCACATGAACACTTAAAAACCCATTGGTTTAGTAGTAACACATTTATTACGTAACGTATGTAACAAATGGTTTCTTTGTTTTATTTAATTTGGTAAGTACAGAAAACGATTCAGTGAAGCTTTAACCATAATTATAATGTACCACATAGCAGCCAAAGGGCCGTAGGTTTTAATGGTTCGCAATTTGTTGCGAATGCCTCTCATCGGCCTTTGAAAGGTAAGTGGGTTAAACTCTCGAATCTTTTGGTAGATTCTTCGCTGTAGTTCTTCTGTATTTTGGGCATCACACCCAACGTCGTATACTTTTCTACCGAGTAAAACCCAAATCTCTTCTATAGGATATACCTGTGGAACATTCAGGGGGTTACACTCTTTAGGTACATATGGGATATTTTGTTGCCGTAATCTTCTTAATCTTGGGTCCTTCATCATTAACTTGATGGGTTTAAATAAAATTCACTAATTTGGGGAGGCACCTTCGAATATAAATGTCTGCGTTTACAGCTTCGCCCCTAACTCGCCCAACATAACCATTTTGAAAAAAATTGTTCCGAAATGGCGCACCACACTAGTACATTGTGCTCAAATTCGCTTTTTTCTTATACCTCAGATCATTAGGAACGTTCTCAATGTTGGTCGTATAAAAGCCTTCGTTTTCTTTTATTTCGGAGATATGTAAAATATTTTTCGTCGTCTACAATTATCTTGGCATTGTTTCTGAAATGTTCTAATCTAAATTGTCTACAACATCTTGGAATCCTCTCCAATTGAGCAGCCGCGTATTTTGGACATTTTTCTCACATTCTATATTTTTAATTATTTCTGATAACTCTTGGCTGCCATATGGGACATTCTAGATCTTCAGCCTAATCTCGTTGAAACTCATTCTCTATTTCTTGCAGATTCAATGAAGTTCTGAAGTCTTGCGTGATTCAAAACTCGAGGATGACCCGTTTTGGGAAGATTGATATACGGCAAACCTTCATAACATTCCTTAATGACACGGTAAATTGTTATCTTAGAAATATTTTGATTTCTATAAATGGCGAAAATGCACGTTTGGGCATTTCGCCAACCAAATTGTACACACCTTTCCTCAATTCTAACTTCTAGGACATTTTGTAAAACTTTGTGTAAAAACAAATGTATTGTGAAACTGCAGGAGAAACTTGACAGATTCTTAATACCCAAAAGTTGATGGCTTTCTTTTTAATAGGAAAAAAATACGAAAAATTTTCCCAAAACTTTGGTTACATACGTTGTTACTGTAATATTTTTGCCATCTCAGTCTGCTATTATTAGATTATCGATGTGTGCATTTACAATTATACACAAAGTAATTAAAATAATAATCAATAAATTAAATTACGCCAAAGTTATTTCAAACTGCATCAAAGAACGATTTCTTTTAAACTATAAAACAGCTTACTTAATTGAAAATGAAATATTTATATACACATTATGGTGCATATACACCGTAATGGCGATTACATGCTGATATTTGCCAAATTCTTATTACGATCGGATTCACAGGTTTATTTTTAACTTACACAAATATCCATCAATCTTAGATAGTAATGGATAAAATTAATGTATTTTCCATTAAAAAAGCGTTGGAGGTTTGCACCTAAAATATATCTGGAAATTACTACCTAATTTCGTCAGCTGATCAGTAATTGAATAAAACACTTTCAACAATATTAGTATATAGCGACATTCTTTTTATAAGTAGATACTTCGAAATGTCTAATTTTGTAGTTGAAATGTTTACAAAATGTACATATCCACAGTGCTTCAAATTCAACCTAGCCATTTCATGTTTATTTCCTTCTATTCACTTTTCATGTCTTTTTGATCCTTAATTAATTTTTGCAACATAATTCTCTCTAATTTATCTTCATCTACTGTTTGCTGTTTTGGTGGGCTGCTTGTGGTTTTCCTGCTTTTGTTGAAAGTACCCATGATGCCCTTCTCCGATTTCTCTTCCTATCGTTATCATGTGTGGAGTAGTCCTTGCTCTCTCTCTTTCCGCAATGGCCACTACTCGTCCTTTTATCGTGTGTGTCTGATATATGTTGTTGTGTGCTCAATTCGAGATAATTACAGCATCCACACTAATTCCGTCCCTGTATTATTTGTACGCTTCCAGAGTCGTGCGGCAGTTCAGGTGGACACCTGGAAAACCGATGGACGATACGCGTCACCCCTGCAACTTCTTATAGGTGCATCTGGGCTTCATCGCTTATCTTTCATGGTATTTCACACATGTTCGCATGTATCCATCTAAATAATTGAATTATCGTATCTATTAACATTTTCAATTCATTTCTAGGGTGTTAATTAAACTGTTAATTTAATCTTGTTAAAACACCAAAATATTTCGCTACATGACGGTGCTGACACGTCAGGTTTTCCGGCGCCTCCATAAGCCTTAAACAGTTTAGAAAATACATATACCCTACAATGGATATTATCTGAATCATGAGGCAGCTCACAAGCACCAAAATGCACGATGACGTTTAAGAAGTCTGAAGTAACAACTTTAGGCAAGCAAATTATGACGAAACAAATTGATAACATAATAGTTCGCCTCCTGACAAGTCAGCTGGTTTTATCAATCAATATTAATAAGAAAAAAATGTACGGATGCAATATGTTGGACAACAATTTGGTTCATCAACGCGATATTACAATATTAATAAACGCATACATAATTTAATGGTTCTTATTTTGTTCAAAGCGTTCTTATTGCTGCTTATATAATTTGTGTGCGCAATATAAAACTATTTCAGATCTGAATATACAAAAGATATTGCTTGTTAAAACTCGAATACAATAGGCACAAAACTCTACGGCTTAACACACATGCAATTTCAATGAAATGAAAGCTTTTATCGTCATGGACAATGGTATTTCAACTTGCCCCCAAATACATGCAAATATGCGTCGCCACATGTATTGAATGGTTACTAATTGCATTAAGAGCTAAAGTAGTTAGGTAGAAATCCAAAACGGTGGCAGTAATTAACGCATGACATACTGCATCTGTCTATACCTATGTGGTAGTTGCTAGTCACTTGTAAATTTTTAAATAACATAAGAAATAATAAGAAAAATACTATATGGTACTATAGTACAGATGCAAGATATTCAAACTTCATGTACTTTTTCATGCATGCTGATCATTCTACTAGAAGCTGCAGTTTGGTTATAAACAATTATATTGCGACCCACGTCTGGTTGATTACATAAAATCGCAAGCACGTTTTTGAAGATTTATGTGACTAATATGTATATTTCTGTCAATATACAATTCACAATTAATAACCGAATGCACAACCAATTTCTTAAGAAATATACTGGATTGACACTTAACAGATAACTATAGTAGTTTCAGGACACGTACGTCATCAACGAGTTGCGCGACGGGAACAATCCAGTGGCGGATCGCACTGGTATTTCTTGTGAATGTTTTTAATCACCTTTTAGTAGCGTGTTTGCGATTTACGTAAAATTTTGGTTTTATTATTTAAACTAAGATCGTATTTATCAAACAAATATTTGAATTGTTAAAATAAAATTAAATAATTTAGATGCAAACGGATAAATTTGGAAAAACAAGTAATTTTCTTACAGAGCATACAATTGTGTAGAATTAAATAAAATTTTTCGGAGGTTGCAATTTCATAATTTTTATTCACTTTATTTACAGGTATCAGTTGCTACAATATTAAAAGGTCATATTATATATATTGGGCCCGTACGTTTAGATAGCTCTTCTTAATAAGTTTCAGAACTTAAAATGAAGCAAATACGAGGCTTGTTACATTGAAACCCATCTGTGGGTCATAAAAATATTGATAAATAAATTTACAAATAACTACCACCACAATTAAGGCATACATCCCATTGTTTCACCAACCGGTGTATACTCAGCCCATAGAATTCTTGTGGCTGCTGCTTAAAGAATTCTTTGACAGTGTATTGTACTTCTGCATCCACACGCTGATGATACTTGGACGGATTAATGACAAAATGCCATTTAAAAAAACAATACTAATAAACAATATCAAATGAAAACATAAACTATACAATAAAGAACTAACAAGGTAAAGGGTTCATATGATTCCTCGCCTGTTCTCTCATCTGTTTCTCCAGATTCTCCTGTATTTACAGTGAAAACAAGTTTATCTATTGCATTATATAAGACAAGTTCTGTAGCCATATACCCATCAACATTTTTGTCTACATGGCTGCATATGGAAGACCACTCCGAGGAAGGAATGCAAATAAACTTCCCCCGTGTTAATTTTTCAACGTCGTCGAGTTTGAAAGTCACATTCCTTGCGGCAACATACTTCTTATCGGTGGCCCAAAGTTTCTCTATTGGGTTTAATTCAGGATGGTATGGTGGTAGTCTTAAAACTTTACGATCTTGTTCATTTAAGATTGTGTCCAATTTGTAATTTTGACACTTTGATTTGTTTACTTTAATTATTTCATATAATTCGGGGGGAATGTTTCTTTCAACAAGCCAGCTGACCATATCTTTCTTTAAAGTCGATGAAATTGGATCTTTTTCATAGATTACGTTGTCTACTACCAGAACCGGAAGAGTAGGAAGATTCGTCAACAGCTGATTTTCTACCCACTTTGAAAAATTATTGTAGTTAATGGAATCGTGGTAGCCTCTAGATTTAGACCCTGCATGAAAAATGAATTAATTGTAAAATGTGTACAAGAAACTTATGTACCTGAAATATCAGTAGAGCATTGGGTATAAATCCAGCTTTACAACCAGCATGCACAATAATTAATCGCCTTCCTTCAGAAATTGGTTTTTAAGTCCTAAATCCGTATCATCATCCCAAGCATGTGTCTGAATGTGGGAGCTATTTATATATGTTTTATATCGATGAAAGTATTTGTCTCAGTCAGGGAATTCCTTAATGTTGTCAATTTTGGTAACTTAATAAAGATGTGGTATTATGTAAATCTTGCTTACCGTTCACGCAACAGTAAGTAATTACTTAATGAGCATGTCGATTGTTGTAATAATACATACATAAATAAATAAATACCAGAGCATTAAGAGTTGGTCGTCGCGTGTCCGTTATGTAAAAATCATGAATAATTGACCGAATTACTGCCAGTTCCCCATCATAAAGCAGTGCTTTTTAATCATGTGCGTGGCCTTTGTTTACATGGACAAGAAAAGGAAGTGCTAGCACCAGTTTCAATCTGTTGAGTTTCTTTTACAATTCTTCTGTGTTATTAAAAATTTGCGTAGCGGCAAGTAGTCTTTCCTTGAAATTTGTCAATGGTATTGTAGGTACTTCATTGTTAGCTCCTTGCTTCGTAAATTCTAGCACATACTGCAATAAAATAAAAATACAGATAGGTTAAAACTTAAGGATGTTGATGTAGCGAAATACTCAGACAAACAACGAAAGTCAAGAAACAAACAGGCGGACGCGAACAAATGCAAATGTGTTCTACAAAACTTGCGAGACACTGCTTTCACAATCACTCCCGTTTTCTGCTAATGGAGTATTCTAAACCAGAATGCTGTTTGTGCGCATAGCCACGCCTATGTCCTTGTCCTACCTTTGAAATCATCTATGCTGCTGCGAGAGGTATCTGAAATATTCAATTGGAAATGGTGCACGAAGTCATATAATTGTAGGTATAGGTAGTAAAACAAGTCTGCTTTTGCACAAGGTGTGGTCAAATAGTGGATATAAAAAGTGAAAGCTAAAATAAAGTTTTTGGAATCAAATGAGTGTGGGACTACTAGCTGCAAACCAATTAAGGCAATGGTGAGTGATATGTAATGTTGTTACTCAACTCACAGAGAATATGACTAATTATCTGGAATTATTGCTTGTTCAAGCTAAAAGAAATGATTCAGAGTAAACTTACGACTACTATGCCTATCTGCAAAGAAATGACACAACAAAAAAAGTATCCGCGAGGAATGAAAGCTGCTGTAAACACGAATGCGAACACAAACATCGAAAATGTAAAGACAGGAAAAGAAATTGCTGCCACTAACTACTACTATTCTTACCTATACGCATAATGGATAATATAAACCATAGTATAGGCAAAAAATAATTACAGCAAAAAAAGATATATCGGACCGTTAGTGTAGGAGCTTTATAAAAAAAGTGGGTAACAAATTTATTTGTTACCTCAACGGGTTTGCTCTAACTAATTACGAAGAGATTTATTGGGACTGGAGTTAAATATACGAGGGGATATCAGTATTTACGGTCCCTAACTAAGAAGGAAACAATTGAAGAGATATCAAATGTTTATCTTTCTACATAATCTCCTTGAAGGTCGATACATTTGGTCCAACGATGCTCCAAACCTTTGATTCCTGTGGAAAAAAAATCTTTCGGTTGCTCTTCCAACCAGTCGTTTACGGCTGCCATCACTTCGCTATCACCCTCAGCACCCTCACCTAATAGACCTACCATGTCTTCATGCAACCCTTTCTTTTGCAAGTATTTTATAACTGCACGAACGATTTTTCAATTTTTAGAATTTCTTTAAACTTGTCCACTTAAATTCTAAATTATTTGAACAGGTAACAAGTGACAAAACTACAATCGAACCCACGTAACAACAAATGATTAATACTTTCATGTGTCAAATTCAGGCAACGTCACTCAACGCCTACTATGTCAGGGACGCTAAATAATGATCTCTCGTATTATGTATATTTCACTTATTAGTATAATAACTGCTGAGCTTGCTGTGTACTCGTAGTACGAATATCTAACTTCTACCTTCCTAGATGAAGCATTCAGCGTTGAATTCTTTAGGGGGTGAGCTGGTGACTTAAAGTGGAGATGGTGTCTCCGACTACTTCTTTTGTGCCTTCTCCAGAGTATAAGCTATCAAAACAAGGTATTTGTATTTGTATTTTTTTACCCTTCGTGAGCGCAGCGCTTTGTAAATTAATAGAATAAATGTATATTTCCGTTGAAATCACGAATTAGAAAATTTTTATGATTCCTATACTTTCTTATGTATAAAGTATAAGAAAGTCTAAAAAGGGTACAGACTGTCGGGCTGTCCCAGTTATTTTTCTGTAAAAAAAATTCTTTCGGTGAAATATGTTCAATGCTGTTGCACTAATAGTTGGCTGAATGTGCATCGGCTAATTCGAGTGGAAAGTGGGGCAGGTTACAATTTAGAGCGCCATCCGAAATAAACTTAGCACTAACCAAATACTCGTATTTGCAGTGTACGAAGTATCGGGGCAAATTGAAATAGTAATACAAGCACTAAAGTATTAATTAAAAGTTACCTTGGAAACAAATGTGAAATGAAATGCACAAATTAAAGGTTAATTTACAGCATGTGTTAGGTTAAATGCACTAATTCAACGTAAACTATGCGACCGGCTAGGGTTGATTCGCCAAATCGTTCATCGTTCGGGATATTTTAGTTGGAGACGCGATTCGCTTCGTATCGATGTCATCAATGTCAAATCACCGTAGATCCACACATGTCCTCGTACAATATAATACCTGGGTTAAATTCCATAATTTAACGGATACGGTAGAACGGTAGTATAAAGAAAGATTAACTCGTTACCTTGATTCAACGACGATGCAAATCGGCGCACAAAATGGTCGATCATCCATGAGTTTCAGTACAGTCGAAATATACCCAACAACGAGAATGGTTCTCCAACGAGATCTACTTTTCCGTGAATGGCTGATGCATATCCCCAACAAACGGGAGTGAAATCAAAAACGCGGGCACGCAATCCAAAACATTTCACATACTAACCTATGCCAGTCACTTTGACTTTGTCAAAGTATCTGTGGGGTGGCCACGGAACAAAAGAGGAAGCTCGAGCGGTATAACTTTCCATTTCGTTTGCACCCTGTTATGTTCCTATTTATTACATTTCACACTTTTCTATGTATTTAATCTGGATTTAAAAATAATCTTTTGTGCAACAAAGCAGCCAGTATTTGTTGTCTGTATATGTCGTACAACCAATTATCCAATAGAAGATGCTATATACAAATATAACAATGCTTGTTAGTTGTTCCAAATTATGATTAGTGTCACCTATGAAAAAAGAACAGCTTTTTATGCACACTTGTGATCATTCGTTAGGGAACACCTTTAAGAAATATTTATAAAGTGGGCTCGATTTCCCGCTTTATACATTTTTGTTTATTGTGAGTATGTATTCAAATCGCACTATATGCAAAAATAATAGGGTAATAAATTTACTATTTCGGTAAAACGACAAAATTTGTAGCCAAATAGTCGTAAATAGCATTGCAGGTGTTTTTTGAATGATTTAAATGCGTTAACGTTCTGACAGTTAGTTAAGTGGCAGTGAAATATTGAGCGAAACATCGTCACACACACGTCACAACAAAATTTACATTATTTAATTTTGACATTTTAACCATTCTCTTGCAAATGGGCGTAACTGTATATCATATTGAAAACTAAGATTTTGGACAATAAATAGTTAACACACATAGCTTCTCACATAAATTGATTTATGTTATTTTATAAATATTTAAAATTTTTCTTTTCTTTTCAATAAGGCGAGCAATTTCGAATATTTGCTTATGGCCACTTAATACTTAATAGATAATTGTTTAAAAAATGAATAATATATCCATAAACATGTGTTTTTTTGAAAAGTCAACACAATAAACCATTACATTTTATGGAAGATTACAATTAGGATTATATTGTATTTTTATTTGCTATAGTTTTGACAAAAGTACAATTATATATGTGTAGCATAATCGCAATTTTTGGCTACTAACATTATCCTCCAAATATATCGACCCTCCTGTACAAGCTGGTGAACTTACATCACCTGCAAGTGAAATTTTTATGGGCGGAACAAAATCAATAACATAACTTCGCAATAACATTGCGAACGAATTTGCGTAATCTTGAAGACAAATTCAATCAATAATTATTTCGTGCCACGACAAATATGGAAAATCGACGCGAAAAGCGAAATGTAGGTCTTTTCCGATGGAAATTTCCGTTGTACGGGTACGGTTCGCTGGAGACGCGCGCAAGCGCTTCCTGTATGTCTGGGTCCGGGTACGCGACGGGTGGAGGGTCGAAGCGTCCGGATTTCGGCGGTGACGTACGAGAATTTCAAGCGATCGATATTTTACGCCGTTTACATGACCATTTGAACGATTCCGAAGTAAATTTGGAAGAGAGTTTTGGGCGGCGACAAACGTTTGTTTCTCATTGGAAAATTCCATTCAAATTGCGTCAGGTATCAAATAAAATGTGTTACGTAATAATTTTGATAACGTTATTTTTTAATTTTTGAGAGTAATGATTGATGGAAGGACTAAAAAGGGTTATTAACAGTTTAGGATTTCATTGGCCACATATCGGGAATGAAAATACATTGTCGGCGTCTGAAATTGGGGCATAATATTCGAAAAGTTCATACTTGGTATTATATTGTACTACGAGAACGTACTGCCATATTATTTTCTAACCCCTCTCTCTTAATACGACATTTGTTCATTAGTTCCAAAGTTGTTCATGTTTGTGATTTCTAGACATGGCATACACACATACACACACACACACATGTTTATACTCAAACAGAGCCAACGTAGAAAATAACAAATCAGAAAAACTCTACAAAAAAAAGAACTTCACAAAAACTATTATCAAAATCACAGAAATAATTAAAACGTTAGACTTGCCTTATTACACGTAAAAGATCTAATGGGGAACTTTGTATGTGAAATTATTCTCTACGAAGCAAAATAATTTATCAAACATTTTGACTAATATGTAATCTTCGTTAGTTCAATGTGTGTGAATCTCTACCTAATACGGTGACTAGTCATTAGGAACGTAGCTTGTGTTACGTCACTTGCTGCGTGAACCTTACATCGTCATTTATTGCATTTATTTCATTACACGTATTCATTATCATTCTTCAAAGGATGGTATTTTAGAAAATGTATGGGACTTCATACATTTCCATGAATTTGATATAAAATTGACGTAGCAACTGAAAGATTCCATTTTATATGTATTATTTATATGTATTATATTTATATTTATATCATTGATGAAATGAATGGAATAATAAATATTTTTAAACACAACTCAATACATATTTAAGTTTATTAGCAATCTAATATCTAAATCGTATATTTGAAGACAATGGCAAACGAGGAAACGGTGACCCTAATGTTTGTATTTTATGATTGGTCCCCGGTATCTGGTTTTCAAAGTGGATATTTATAAATGCACACATTAAATATGTTTGCGATGACATTGACATGACAACAAATCCGATAGATCAAGTGCTGTCAGAAGCAGGTTGAGAAATACAATATAGTCTAGGCTAGAAACTTTTTTTCTGTACTTTTTATTTGTCAGCACAATAGAGCTGGACTACGGAAAAAACATTTCCCAGAAACAATATGTATATCTATCTATTATGGAAATTCTAATGGAGTAATTTCTCAACAACGAGACAATAAACCATGTTCCAAATAATTTTCAAGGGCAAAAAAATCCATTTCACCAAAAAGCATAATAGTAGGTACTGTTGAGGTAGTGAGATAGTTCAAATTACCTAATAAACGTTGTCGTCTAATAATAGAATGTTGAGCAAATATCGAGTTTTACAATCTCGTGCGCAAGTAATTCGATGCTTTTTACGTTCGCATTGATTAAATATGTTCCAACGGACGCGGACGCCCGAGTTTTATTTTTATCGAACGATTGAGGAGCGGAATTTTCCTACAACCCGCCTTCATTATATTACGTCGCGTTGAAATATTTGCCGCGCAATTGTAACAGCGAAGGTAAAACTAATTTTACACCCGCTGTCGAAAGCAAAGCAATTCTTCATTGAAATCGTGAAAATGTCAAAATTTAATAGAATGAATTGTATAAAATTTATATATTTTTTAGTACCTAATTGCGAAAATCAACATTTTTGTATCCCATTTACATAGTGATTAATTTTTTAACTAATGTTCATGTTAATTTTTATCATAATGAAAAGACATTTTCCATTCACTGATATAAATAAACAAGTTTATAGTTTACATTTTACGATATGTAAAGTTTTCACTGGAAAAGAAACGCAAATATTTGCTATTGAAACTTGAAAATGGCGTGTGTCCTGATGTTCAAGTCTCATGATAACAAGCACTAGATTTTACAACTTGATTCATAAATAGTTATTTTCTATGTGGACCTTTAAACATGCCTGAACATGCCACATTTTATGGCTTGGATGTGGAAGAATCGTCACAATTATCTATCATTTATCTAACATTCGTATAATCGCTGACGTATTACATTGCAAATGGCGAATTAGACATTAGCAAATTTTTATTTTCCGCAATTGGTACCTTCCCTACCCAAAATTAATGTATAAGTCAGATATTTCAATATAAAATTAGCTCCTCAAATTAGTTTGAAAATCGAGTGATGATACATTTGAGATTTTAAATATTGAGTTATTAAAAGTGGCCTTTCAATTTATTTATTTTTGTTACATTTGGACCCCCTGTAGCAGATTTCATTTAGCGCTCAAGGGACATTAAATGGACATGGAAAATGTGTAAGAGTAGTGGGCCGTCATAATTGTTAAATCTTATATAAAATCGTAAATACAGTTATAATAACCCCGGTTATATTTCAACCCTGGCATTTATTTTATATTATTAGCCTAGTGAAAATAGTAGTGTAGAAGTAGTAGAAGTAGTGTCGGAATAATCAGGCTGCTGAAAAGAGGCGCTGGCAAAGAGTAATATAATATCGATCCCGGCATCGCAACTTCCTGCGCATGATTTTGCATGCCTTACTCAAAGCAATATACATGGGCATCCGGTAGAAAAAGCAGTTGATTGCCTATGTAAAACCATTTCTTACAACCGATAATTGGTTCACAAGTGCGGAATTGGCAGAAAAGCTTCTCTAGGATCATCTCATAACATTCTTAGGAACCATTAGTAAAAACAAAAGACACCTTTCATTTGAATTGATAGAGGAAAATCAACGACCTGTAAACTCTAACATTTTATATCAGTAAGATTGTACTTTACTTTCACATGCTCTAAAAATGGAAAAAATGTTATGCTAATTTCCACTTTACATCATGACGACGCCATAGATTCAGCTACCGGAAAACCAGAAATGATTACCGATTACAACAAATTAAGAGGTGGCGTTGATGTAGTAGAAAAACATTCTGCTGCCTGGTAGCTCTGCTATAATTGCGCTAGAGCTACCAGGAGTAATATTTTACAGTTTAATGAATATTGCCGCAATTAACACGTATATAATTTTTAACGCGATTAACAGTGACAATAAGGCGATAAGAAGAAGCTATTTGGAGGCCTTGAGCTTTAAGTTGATCAACGGCCTTCTGAAGGAACGTGCTGTATCGCAGGCTATTCCTAGAACACTACGCTCAATAAAAGGAATTTCCGGTATGGATGCTGAGTGCCACCAACAAAAGAAGATATTTTTTCCAGTTTCTTTATGAACAAAGAACAATAACAAGCTGTTTACAAAATAATGGGCTTTTAAAATAAAATTTCTATTACTTAGATATATTTTATTGCGTATTATCCATTATTTTAAGGGCACAACTGAACTAGGCCTAGAGTGCAAGCATTGCCGGATAATCGAATCAAAGTTTAGCAGCCCAAAATATAATTTTGAAAAAAGTGGTATCAGAGACCGACTACACAACTAATGTTAAATTATGCAAAATACATCAACCTTCACGGTGGACGAAATTCGATAGGCGAGAAACCTCATAGTGGGGATACTTGGCCACCTGTTAACGGGCCACCTTTTTAATGTCACTTCAATGAAAACATTATAGAAGAAAAAATATATAGTGTCGACGTTCCCAGCATACGCAAAGAAAAAATACTTGTCACGTGAGGGTTCGAATCATCATCGAGGCGGGCCAATCCACGAAAGTAAACATACTAACAAACCACTTAACTGGTTACAGTTAAGCACTAAGCCTCAAAAATCGAAAAGTTTAACAATCGGAGCAATCACCTCTAACGGGGAAATAAATGTTCGGTACCAAATTATAAAAATCGGCTTTAAAGTTAAATTAGGTCATTTAGCCGGAACTAATTTAGTAACCGATTGACTTCTATTATTAGAAGTCAATGGGTTTTAGTTTTTATAAATTCGCGGGTCGTGTATTAAAATATACTGAGTAAGGAAAATCGAACAAATGTGTTAAACCCTCTTACAGCTAATTTAGTGATTAGAACGAGCAGGATTACATAAGAAATGATAATTTAATAATATTGGACTTATGTTGGTTCTGTACGTTCCATCTTTGTTGACAAGTTAAAATTAACGGGAAATTGATATTTTTAAAAAAGGAATCAAGGGCAGTTTTTAATAATGATAATTTTAAGTTTCACGAGAAATATTATGTTCGGTTGTAACTTTTATAATATATCTTGCATAATTATTTTAATGTAACTGATTTAATTCTAATTTTGTAATAAACTAACATTAGACTTTAATTGATTGTTTTATCGGATTTAAAAGTACATTCCAGTTGCGAATGACTAAACGTTTGCTTTCGAACTGGCGCAACCCTAATCAAATGTAAATTCTGCTAGGAAATGAACGCTGAGAGTTTTGAGCGACTATCCGCGATTAACAGGAAATATCGAGAAAAAAAGGGGAATTAACAAAATACAGGACTGAGCTATGCTCCCAGTAGAAAAATGATTCATACGTCCCTCAAGTGAATACCATCTAATGACCGTGTTGCTAGAAATCACGTCGGTTTTTCGTCTTTTGGTTAATTTACATTAATAGATTCATAGTTAATCCTTCATTCATGGTCTTGGATTGTAGACAACAAAATACGTTTCAGCAATAATTAAATGCGGATATGGTGAAAATTTAGTATTCATTGTATAGAAAGTACAACCGATATATCTGGAACTATACCCAGAATGACAATAAGCTAGCAAATGAAAACTCAAAAAAAAAACATTATGAAATGCACAAGAACATTACGCTTAAATTATGACATTGCAACAAATGTTGAACTTCGCCATCGTTAGTGTCCAATCATAGTCGAACATTATTTTTGATCTCCATCAGATAAAATGCTTTAGATATTTTATTTTAATTCTTAAACCTTTGATTCTAGTATTCTTTGAAGGCAATAATCTCTTGACTATTGAATTGAAATATACGAACATAAAATAAACTTAAGATTCTTAAGCAGGAAGAAGAAATAAAAGCAAAATAAATATTGCAATCAGATATATAAAAGGATATGAAAATTAAAACTAGTGAGATATTTGTCCCTGACGATTGTTGTCCACATCAAGGAAGCGAGACGAATAGCCACATTATATATTCTTCAATGTAGAGAATCCAGATTCGCACATCTAGGACGTTGAGAAGAGCAGTAAAACAGATATGGCTTATTCGCGATATCCAGATATTTACTTTTGACTGTGATCCAAAAAGCATCGGGAGCATTTTCTTTAAATTCCGATCCCAGGCCTGTATTCGATGATATTTCGATAAGTTGCTACTTTTCGGAGCAGTTCAACACTATTGGATACGTTTTCGAGTGAGGTGCAATCAACTCCCAGCCAATAGTCGAGATTGATGGAATGTATTTGAATATCCGTTCTTGCAACTCAAGTGCCCTTTTATGCGTGTCTTTATCTGATTTTTTCTTCTGTATTCATTTCACTTGATGCTGTAGCTGTAGCTGGAAAAGCAGTTAGATCGTTCACTCTTATGGCAGAGATCCAAAGGATTAAATGTATCACTTGATGATACGATCGTTTTATGCCGTCCTTACTTGAATTCAAACCAGTTTGTTGAAAATATCATCTTTAAGTTTTAGAACTCTGGTGAGTTTTATTCCCTTGGAATTTTCCACTTTCTTTTCACAGTTTCGCTAATACTCACGATTTTACAGGAAGAGTTTTTACAACCGTTTGAATGACGTCACCCAAACGATTTACATGCGTGGTCTTATATTAGAGCCTCTCTATGTGAAGAGCAATGAGTAGTCATTACTGATGGGGTTTTATTCCTCACAAAAGTCAGAAACCTTTTCATATTTCCTGTCGTTGTAGCAGCCTCATCTGTACAGTATTCAATCCGTCCACTTGAGTCCATTATTTTGAAAGAAACAACAGCAAATATATCAGCTCCGATGCTTGTTGTTTCCAGTTCTCGACTATACGTATTGCTGAATAATTTCTGATCCGTTAAAAATCTAAAAGATAGTAATTGAGCTTTTCCTGAAATGCCAGTGCTTTCATCTAACTGTGGATGAAATTGCGTGTTTGCTAAGCTTCCTATAACATGAATATCAACTGACATGTCCATAATACGTCGATGAACTGTGTCATTTGACGAAGGTACTTTTGAAATCTGTTTAACTGCTTCCGGTCTCAACATAGTAGCAACAATTTCTTTTCAGGCCGAAAAAATAAGCTCTTCGCCGATGATATGGGGTTTCTGTTTCTTGGCAAACATTTCAGAAATTTTGAATGATTTAGGATGATGAGGATTTTATCTAACTTCGTTTCAAATGCATTATCCGTTTGGTACCTAACAATAGACTTATTTGACAATACTGTGCCACGCACCACACACTTCGATTTAAGCTTGCTTTCCTCGCTTGTCACGTAAATCCGAAACGTATATGTTCTTCTTAATAGTTGGACTTTGTTTGCTTTTGGTTTTATGTTTTCCTGGTTAGTAGATGACGAAGGCGTCGCAATTTTTGTTTCGTATATTAGTATATTCATCTCTCCTCAAGCTTTCTTTTTCCTCATTACAACATTACAAATCTGTCCATGATGAAAATCTGTCCATGAAAATAGCGCACTAGCAACTAGCAAACGCACGAAACTAATGCAATTAGTATAAAATTTTACAGATTAGCGTGACAAAAGACACGCAACGACTGATTATATTATTAATGATTTTATGAAAAGTGGACAGAGTGACATTCCAGCGTTTTAAACGAAAAAAGATTTTCCAAAAATTATGTCCAACGCTTCTTGATTAATCTGGCTGTACGATTTTTCAACAGAATTTAATGCCCAGGTACACAGGCAATTGGTCGTACCTTCCCATTTGGAAACTCATGTATTAAAACGGTGCCAAAACCGTACGAGTTTGCATCGCAGGCTAAAACTAATGGCAGATCACAATTATAATGCAGTATTTTCTGGTGCCGTATGTAACCCTTTGCTATCAATTACAAACTCTAAATAACGACTTTGACAAATTTACTTAATTGAATTTTTAAATTGTGAGAATTATCAAGAACTGGTATTATTCCTTGTGTTTTTTAATATTTTCGGATCCAACTATAATATCGTCTAAAATAGTGTGGTCCAAAGAATTATTGATAATTTATTCCCAAAAGATTGAAAGATCTTTCGGGAATAAATTATCAATAATCAATAAAAAGTTAAACTTTCGAATAATTTTATTTAAAATAGCATTCCATGCAACGTTGCTTTTTAAAAATCCTATAATAGCTGCAATTTTTATCCTCAAACTAGGGTAGGAGTGAAAATTGTGTTTAAAATAACAGCTATTAACTTTAGAATAGAATTAGGTCAACATCCGGGCAATAATGAGAATTTTTATTGAATATTAATTGATTAATTAATAATAGAAGTAAACATTTAAGGGGATTGAGACAACATTTAGAGAAGACATAGCTGACATAAGCATTGTACAAAACTGCAATAAAATAAGACTTAACAGGCAAATAAATGGACACGTTTCTCTACCAAGCCAAACCTATTACTTACAAATAGTCCACATAATCCTGAAGTAGAATCTGTTCAACCACATCATATATTCAAATCACACATGAAATATGTTTCATCACAAAGTTTTTCATCTTGCAGAGAAGCAGCCGCGAATGCATCTGCTTCTCTGCAAGATGAAAAACTTTGTGATAAAACTGTGCATGTGTTAACAATAACATAATAGTCTTAAAACAATCTCTAGAAATTTGTGACTGACAAGCAACGCACCACTCAAAGTACGACACACATCAGGAGCATCAAAGGAAGGTTCGAAGAGAGGAAGTACTGGCCTCTAAATCAGATACTACTGACATTGTACTCAAACTACCCCAATTTGTAGCAATTTATGCAAAACCTTATCAAATCTTCTGGAAGTGGTAAATTATGATCCATGGTCTGTGATTCGTAACTTGGAACAACAAGATAGAGCACCCAGTACGCCGTTCTTTTGCAATGGTTCTTATTCACAAAATCTAGTGACTGAATCCGATTCTCAATTTATCTCAACATATTAACAACTTGTGTCATAGTCTCAGTTCATAATGCTTGTATAATACTTCAATAATTCGATAGTGTTAAAAAACATGATTCTTTTGTTGCTAGTGCTTCATATCAGCTCTTTATTAATCGAATTCAACAACGATACTATACGATATACTGACAAAATTTTTCCTTTGGTTACTTACAATGCGATGTTACAATCTATTCGAGGAGAAATGCCCAGCTGGATTTCTTTGGAAATTGGTTAACGGGAAACTTGACAATCTATCAAAGATAGAGTTTCACCTGCTTCGCGTGGCTTCCTTTACGTAAAATTTACCAACGCCAAGAACCAATGAAAGGCTTTGGTAAGAACGTGTAGTGTAGCGGATTTACATTACAATGGTAGATTTTTCAACCGATAGTTTTGTTATTCTGGTAATATTTGTTTATTTTTATTTGTTCGTGTATTAACTTGCCATTTAACTGGTACTGTTGTGCAATGAATACATATTATTATTAATGGATTAGATTAATTGTTGGATAGAATTCAGTCAAGTCTTTTTGTTTCTACAAGGTGACATAGAATTCAACCCAATTTTCATTTATGATGACCTTACTTAACGAACCACCGGTGACGACTGCGAAAGCATCGCATGTGCCAACGGACAACGAGCGCACGTCTCTGAAAGCTCACACGTCGTTCGAGGTCCCGGTATGAACGTAGCATTTCGTATTCGACGTCGACGCGACTCTCGTAACTGAGCAAGACTTCGTGCAGTTTCAGTATCACCGTGGACGTCGACCAATGTGGCCGACGTAAATTCTGCGCGTAAATTTCTCCGTCGCAATATTTAAATCGCGCCGTTAAGGACGACATTTCAGCATCACTGGCGACATAGCGCAGACACGATGTCGTTATCGATTTTCCCAACCACGAGTCCGTCACGGTAGGGACTCCAACACCACCACCCTAATACGTAGTCAAGTTTACGATCGGATACACAAATCGTGTGGAAAATCAAAATAAGTGCAGCTGGATAATACCCAGCCATGTTGTGATGATGGGTTAAGGCCTGTTTACATGCTCCCGTTGATTTTTTACCGAGTTTTACTGAATCGCGAGAGAAGTCGCCGAGACATTGAAAATAAAATCGAAAGCCCGACGTGACACATAAGTTAATTAAGCGTCCTCGCGACAAATACGAACTGTAAGCGAATCGATTGTGTATAGTGCAACAGACCGGTGTTCTAGATGGCCAACAAAGCGGTCGAAATCACACGAAATGGCCACGAAATGGCACCGCTCAACGCGAGACAGGGTGCCGAGGGCGGGAAGCCCGGCGTGACGATCGTCCTGCAGGGACCGAGGGGTTCGATCGTGTCGAGGGGGAGCGGTGGGATCGATGCCGCAGATGGGGACAGGGCGGCCTGGTCCGGAAAGATGCAGTTTTTCCTATCAATAATCGGATATTCCGTAGGGCTGGGCAATATATGGAGGTTTCCGTATTTGTGTCAGCAGAACGGCGGAGGTATGTATTAGTCGAAAGATGGTGACGAAAACTGCCCCATTCATTAATTATTATATATCGGTTTAGAAATACTAGTAATAAATAAAAGAAGTTTAGTTTCTCTAAACATTTCTTAATTTGAATTTGGTCAACTTCTGCTTGCAGTCACACTTAAAATGAATGAAATTAAAATATAAACACTTTTTTCTAGAAAGGCAAATCTTCAAATATCGATTTTATTAAATAGACTCAGTTATGTTGCTACTATCTTGTTAATGTGCAACATGAGCACCAGTACGACCGTCGTTTCAGTTTTCATTGAGATTGAGAATATCAAAACTTGTGACTGACGCAATTTAGGCTAAAATTAATCGCACGAAAATACGCGCTATTTTCGAAATCATGTGACAATACACAACTTATTGAGCAGCGACTAAGAATGCTGCGCAATCCCTGTCATGCATACGAGCATCGGGACTATTTATAGCCCGGGGGGAAAGGGTAGTATTTTCGGTTATGCCTTCTGGTACGTCGCATGCCCAGATACCATTAGCATGATGCGCCACTGTTTTTTTTTTTTGAGTTCGGTAATAAGTCCTTTCAATAGATTTTATTTTTAATGACGTACAATATATCGTTCAAATCTTTAGTCATCACAAAAAAAATAGAATGAATGGTAGTTAATAATTTTCCAACCCTTAATTAAAGTGTTTTATCTTACGGAACAAAATATTGAAACAATATAATAAGTTGTTTTGTCTTAAAAGTTAAAAAGTTATAGTGTACAAAAGTCTCTTGTTTTTTGCTATAACATGTTCCCAATCAATCCAACCACATACCTGGTGTTAATTTTAACAAAACATATTTGCCTACTTCACAGGGTTTGTTTCCATGTTCTAAGATACTAACCCAAGAAATCATAAGGATTAATTTTTCTTCTCCTTTGTGGATTATAGAAGTTCGCCATTAATGCAATGAGTGCTGTTTTTTACGTGTTTTTAACGTTTTTAATGTTATGACTTCAATTCGTGTGAGATTATATGAATTATAATTAAACAGTTTGAATCTACAAAAAAAAACGATTTTGTTTAAAAGTGGTCAGCATGCAACTCTCTAGCTACACAACTTACATACATCACAAAATAACACAAAATGGCAGAAAATTAAAATTTAATTGAACAAAAATAAAAATACGTGAGAAGAATTTGGCGCTCAGTTCAAACGGCCGAATTTAAGACTGTGAAGTGTGCGTTCATTGGTAATTAAGGCAAATAATTTTATATTTTTTTCTATAGCAGATGTTAAACTACTTTTTTATCAACTTTTTTGAAAAAAGTTGCACTTTAACCGCAAGGGTAGATAAAGTAAAACTGACAAAGTAATTTTTAGTAACGGATAACGCAATTGCAATTTTTATGTCAAAAATTGTAATTTTTTTTAAATTAAAATGTTCCTTCTATAGAAAAAAAATGTATTACACACGGCGCTAAAATCTCATTAAATTCTCTAGAAAACGCTCTCAAAGATAAAGTACAATTTTATCGTCTTATATAATAAATAACTATTATTTTAATTTTTCATTTATGCCATGGTGACTTCACTGTTATTTGGTACTATAAATACTTATTTTTCGAACCAATGCCTCTTAGTATAACTAGTAATTGGTCTTCAAAAAACCTATTTTATAATCACACAACCAGTAAACTGATAATTGCTGATATTTTGCATGTCTTAATTACATCGGTCCACCCATATCCTAATCTGGTTGTTTGGGCATTAAATTTATATAGTTGAATTTGAATAATTAAATATGCCATAATTAATTAAACAGAAGAACCTAAGGTTATTCTGTTTAAAAATTGCAAAATAATATTTGACGTGAAAATTAATTTACTTTACTGCTAAATTTAAACTGCCAATTTTATTGTTAATAGCCACACAGTTGTGTAACGGTTGGTTCGTGTAAATACGACCATTAAGTTGACGTCAGTAAACGCGTGTTTCGGATGTATCGTAAAAATAAATCAACAAAGACTTCTAGTTTATTTTATTTTCACAGGTAGCGTTTAAGAATAAAATACACTCACAGTACAGTACTTAAAACAAGCGTATACATGAGCGAGTTAAAATATGTAGAGATAGGATTAACTTGTATTTGTTATTTATTCAAAAGATGTTTTTTCTGAAATTAGCAATAAAAAAACGACAATTTCATTGTTTTCTAAATATGTATGAAAGTATAAAAAATTAAGAAAACAATGCCTGTCCTAAATTGTTCGTATAAATTCGCAACGTTTCCCCCATTTTACTTTTGTCGAGATGCCATAATGGAACAAACCTAAATCTCCAGACTCAATGCAAAAAAAGTTATCAATATAGTAATTAATGTTTGCATAAAATTATTATTTTTTTTTTAATGTATAAAACCAAAACCCTTCTGCTAGAACAAAAAGCAAGAACACGTAAGGGCTTATTATATTACAAAAATCTACATTCTTATACTTACTTATACTCCATTTTTCGAATGAAATTTTCAAATAAAATTTAGAATCAAAACGTATTTTAGTTAAAATCTCGAGTTTAAATTATGAAGTATATTTGATGTAAATGTAATGTATTATAATTATATGAATCGTCATATATTTTTATAAATACTGGAAGTGAGTTACAGAACTGGATGTAACATTAACTCCAGATTCAAAAATGTAGCTATTTAAAAAATGGAATTGTTGTTTCTGACAACAATGTATAGATTATTTATAATTGGATTTTAATATGTATATATAAATAATTATATACGTCGGATTTTGTATCTTTTATTTGCAGTCATCGTCATAAAGTACACGCCTGGTTTAACTTCGAGTAGACTCGTAGTCTGGAGGGTTAGGGTGAAGCCGTTATAAATTCTAATATATAAAGATATACACCATAACAATATTATATCGAGGCGTACATTGTGACGTAATTCGAATCGTATTATCGCAGTTTTATTGCTCGATAAGCATATTTGTGAAGAGAGTGCATATTTAGTAATTTGTGACGCTCGCTTCGCTGACTGAAAAAGGTAACGTCGGAAACATCATCACATCCTTCGTTAAATTTCGCGCACCGGTAATTTAATAAGAGGAAGCAAAATTACGAGCAATCAATCCAATTGTTGCCCGATTACAAACTGAAAACGTGGACCCAGACGGCCACATCGAATGCCTTGTTACTTTAACGCCTCTCCCTCGCACACACATTTGTCAAGATAGCAATGCTGCATTGATTTGTTAACTTCTGATCACTGGTACGATATGCAAATTTTGAGCAAATTAACAAATCTAATTAAACAATATGAACCGAAAACCAGAACGTTTATTCCAGTAATTATGTAAACATTTGTTTTGTTAAATCAATTGGAAAAGAAAATATAAGAACATTAAAAAAAAATAAGACAAGCTTCCACATCACAGCAGTAAAATGATTCAATGAATTTTATTAAGAGCTCTCTATATAAATATACTCAGTGACATATAAACTGCACCACCTAGAAGGGGTGGGAATTTTTGGATCAAATTTGGCAGAAACATTGGACTAGTCTAAGGTAACAATTGATTAAAATTTGATAAAGAAAACACTTCATCTTTTTTATTTTTCTTTAATAATGTGTTTGTCCGCCCCTATTTCTGATACACTCATTGACCCGCCTTGGCATTGATTCCAGCAGGTGATCAATGTCTTCTTGGGGTATGGCATCCCAAGCAGCCTGTACTTCATGCCGTAGAGCATCTATTGTCAACGGTGGGTTCGGTGGATTCCTCAATCTTCTACCCATCATGTCCCACACGTGCTCAATGGGCGACAAATCGGGAGATCTTGGCGGCCAAGACAAAAGATTAACATTGGCCTCTTCAAAGAAGTCAAGAGAAACCCTTGCTACGTGAGGTCGTGCATTATTTTGCTGGAAAAGTGGGTCTTCCAGCCCTCGAAGATATGGAAGAACATGTGGTTCTACCACTTCGTCAATGTAGCGTCGGACGGTCATACTGCCCCGAATGAAGAGCAAGGGTGACCTACTGCCGTAAGCAATAGCACCCCACACCATCAACCCCACAGTTCGGTGAACATGCCTCGCAATCGAAAAATCAGGATTGCGCCTTTCTCCACGTCTTCGTCTAACAGTCATCCGACCATCATGCGTTCCTAAACAAAATCGCGATTCGTCACTAAAGACAACTCGATGCCACTCCAAGTTCCATTGAAGTCTTTCCGTGAACCAGGCCAAACGTTCCTGGCGATGTTGAGCAGTGAGGGGTAGCACAAGATGTGGGCGGTAAGACAGCAAGCCAAAGGTTCTTATTCGACGATAAACTGTTTGCAAGCCTATCGGACGACCTTCTTCACCTAACCATTGACCAGCTATTGATCTAGTTGTAGAGAATCGGTCTCTCAAGGCCATTAGCGGCGATCTTGACGTTCATTGGTTCGTCTTTGAGCCCCACTGCCTCTTCTCCGACGTTCAACCCCATGTTCAGGCCACGCTTGATAAACACGCATTATTGTTGAGTGGTGCCGTCCCAAACGGTTGCCGATTTCTCTAAACGAAAAACCTGCTTCTCGTAAACCAACAATCCGCCCTCGGTCAAAGTCACTCAACTGCTGGTAAACTTGAGGTATCCTTCCTCTAGGCATCATTAAACATTTGAAACACTTTAAACTAAAGAACGGGATCCGAAAAAGTGGAACAAATTCAAAAAATGACTCGATAATTGCTTGTCTATCAGCACCTCTAAAAAATGACACAAATGTCAAAAATCCCATGACTACTTGATGATTGGGTTTCACATTTTAATCAACTATTTCCCTGGAGTAGTCCACTATTCCTGCCAAATTTGGTCCAAAAATTCCCATCCCTTCTAGGTGGTGCAGTTTATATGTCACTGAGTATATATACAATACCCTATTGTTAGTCATGTCATCTACAAATTTTTCACAGAATCTGACATTACACTACATCTGATGCTTCATTGTAGATGCTACAGCTGTGGCTAAATGGAGAGATAGTGAACGAGTTCAAATCCACTTAATAATGGCTTTTATGGATGCTGTTTATATAGACTTTCATGACACTGTACTTCCTTATAATATACATTAAGAATATATGAAACATTTTAAAATCCAAAAAATCAAATAACCAGAATGAAAATGCAGATACAGGAACACCACCGTTGACTCGTAGATCGTTACCGAAGTTGGTAATCGAGAACCGACAGTGAACACTAAACTAAATGCACCCAATAACAATAAACACGTAATACAAAAGCCCAGGTGTTTACATGCATTCAATGAACACCAAGGAGCACCCAACGATACCGAACAAGGCTAATAAAAAACTTATCATATTTAAACGAATGCCTTCCGAATATTCACCCTCTTCGCACCACCTCCCCGAACAACGCTCTACCATCAGATGTCAGATGTCGACAA
Organism: Geotrupes spiniger; assembly: GCA_959613385.1. NCBI lineage: Eukaryota > Metazoa > Arthropoda > Insecta > Coleoptera > Geotrupidae > Geotrupes > Geotrupes spiniger. Next base: position 42,349,125 of record OY390731.1, on the reverse strand, counting down.
GGGATATTTATCAAGTTGTTAGTTAAATTTATCAATTTGTTAGTAAAATATGCACGCAGCAAGATAGACTTCCTACGATAGACACAATTAACTTACTCACATATATAGCAGTTTAAACTTTCTTCTACGTCCATCCTAAAAATTAACCGGTGGGCTTGATAAAACAATCAGCAGTCTTGTGTATACAGTTCTTTCAGTTTAAAAGCATTTGCATATAATTATAAATAAGTGAAGAAATAAGGCAAACACCGTAAGATAAATATTTAAAAATTAATAAACAAAATTGTTAGGTGGCAAGGGTTAAATCAAGGAAGGCAGGTATATAAGCTATCTCTTCGAGCGCTCTTTACGAAGCAGCTCTCCGAACGACTCGCTACCGACCAGCTATCTCGGACCTGCAATTCCGACCCGTCAATCTCGCGAACGAAGAAAAATAGAACGAACAATAACAAGATAGTTAGTATATTTCTAATAGCTCTTAATACCAGCAAGCGTCGAGACATTACCCGAGAAAAAAGCAGAACACACAAAACAATCGGAGTCAACAACAAGCAGCCGACCTCCACATTGCGACAACAGTCAAAATACCCACTATATGTGTGGGAACATTCAACATAGCCACGCGGGACCATCATGCATGGCCAAGCAAAACTGGGACTCGTCACTAAAGACGACACTGTTCCATTTGACATTCCACAGTCGTCGTTCAAGGCAAGACAAGTGTCAGAAGACGAAGAGGAGAACGCCGCAACCTGGAGCGATAGAACGGCATGTGCATCACACTGTGGGGTAATGGCATGGGGTGCCACTGCCTATGGAAGCAAGTCACCTCTAGTCTTTGTTAGAGGCAATATGAATGCTCAGCGCTACATCCATGACATTGTAGAGCGCCATATGCTACCCTATCTTGCGACCAAGCCAAATCCCATATTCCAGCAAGATAACGCCCGTCCTCACTTAGCTCGCGTCAGTCTAGACTTCTTTCAAGCTGCCGACGTTAATCTTTTGCCATACCCCTCCCATTCACCTGACCTATCACCAATTGACCATGTTTGGGGTGTGATGGGTAGGCGGCTCACCAATTTAGCCAATTCTCCGCAGCCGTTAGATGCTCTGAGACATGATGTACAAGTAGCCTGGAATGAGGTGCCTCAAGCAGATATCGACCACCCGATTAGATCCATGCCTAGACGGCTCAATGAGTGTACGCGGTTTCGAGGTGGTCAAACACACTATTAATAAAAACTCGTTTGTCTTTTGTTTTTCTAACTTGAATTTTTCATCGATTATTTCTCTATGGTAGCCGACTATGTGGTGTTAAAATTATTTAAAAATTCCAATTCTTTCTTGGTGTTCGGATTTCTATGTCACTTAGTTATATATTGTATATTGTATTGGGGTGTAGAGAATTTAATTTTGAATAAATATACTATTTTATTTTAAAAATACCGTTGTATTATTTAACCTGTCCAAACCTCAACCAAAAGATAGTTTTGACAAAAAATTTATATAGTTATGCGTTATTTCCTAATAGATAAAAATTTAAGGTTAATTCATAGCAGTATGTAACAAAAGTTTTGGGAAAATTTTTCGTATTATTTTTTTTACTTATAACAAAACGGAAAGCCACAAACTATGAGCCTATTATGATCAAAATTTTCCAAAAAAAGGAATTCAGTTATATTCATCTAGACAAATTCTCAAACCAAACATTTAGAAGAAAAGAAGAAAACAAATTTATTAGGTTAATTAAATCTAAGGAAAATTACAATTATTAAACACACAATTGGCGAACTTAGAACTACAGTCAAAAGAACAGACAGTGTTGGAAGCTGCAGGTGCATTTTGGTCACGATTGTGACCCAATGTTTTTACAATATTCGAATGATGTTTATTTAGTTGTAAATATGGCTTAAGTGAAGATTCACCGTTATGTCCACTAATTTTAATTAATTCTTTTCGTGGACACCAATTTATGAGAGGCAATTGATCTACTATTATGGTTGGTAATCTTTCTTTGCTTCGTATCGACACCACATTTTTCAGTAGACAGCTTGTTCCACTTGGAAAAGGTATTTTTGCCAACTGTAGTGTTCTTGTACCAAGTCGATTCGGATTTGCGGTGACAAATAATCGGTCGATGGTAATATTGTTAGTTCTTTTTTTCTATTAATTTGTGGTATAATCGCACAGGACATTTAGACGGTTGATCTATATTGGGTATCAGCCTTAAATTAAATTAATTAAAAAATTATTAGAGAAACAAAAAATATGAATACCAACAATTTATTATCTGCACATTTTCGATCATCACCTTGACATGTTCTTGTAAACAGGGGGTTGTATTCAAACCTAAACTTCCATCGATTATCTTCTCTAATTTAATATATAGGGCCAAACAAAATATTTCCTCGTTGGCTCGCCAAGCAAGTTCCAATGACGCAACCAGAAAGAACTCACGCATTCATCTTACGTTTTTCTGGTTGATGCTGAAGCACCTTCCTCTTCGCATTTTTGCATTTCTTGCGGTTTGGAATTCAACAGCAGTAAACGGATTGATGAATTGATGGTTTGACGGTTTGATTGTACTCATTATGATATATCTGCTGCAATATTTTAGCTGTTGTATTCCAAATTATTTTACGCTGTAGTCTTTATATTCTTCTGCGTTCATTTTTCGCATATTTACTGCCCAGCTTCTTAAAATAATCGCCAATTCTTGCTTAGAAGAATCTTTTCTAATTTGTAATTCAAAACTTGCAAAACTGATTCGAAATAGGTTATTGAGAATTCACGGTATTCTGAAGTTTCTGTTGTTTGATTAATTCATCGATCGCACCTTCAGATTTCGTTCTTAATTCATTTTGAATTAGTTTTTTAAAACGTCAATTCCTTAAGCTTTCAATCACTTATTTACTTCACTTAACAACATAAATAAATGCAGGAAGGGGCATTTTTGAAGACGACGTATTATTTTCGCGATATTCGGAACGCTCTTCACTGGTATACACTATTTTTATAGTGTGCGGGAATTTGTTTTTGAATTTGAATTTGAAGTAAAAATACCATTGAATATTGAGAATCTGTCAAGTTTCTCCTGCGGTTTGACAATACGATTATAAAACAAAAAAAAAAACAATAAACAAAAGTAAACAGGAATAAACCATAGTACGTGTCAGTATAAAATAAGCATCAATAAGTAATAGTAAGCAAGAAACTCAACACGAAATAACAATAGCAGTAGTGAAGGATAACGCTCAAAATATCCTAATAAAAAACATTAGAGAAAGTGGTCATTAGAGAGATATATTGTTCAAAATTCATTATGATAAATGCAAAGTTGGCTTCCTCTCACTACGTTATACATTGCGCTTAAAATCATATCTGGCAGTGTACCACACCACGCAACATTAATTCTTGGCCTTAAAACGTCAACACTTATAGTAGTTATGTAATTTTTATTAATTCATAGGAGTATTTGTTTTTTAACGTAGTTGACCTTGAGTGCACATAAAATTCATTAATGATGTACTATTGGAAGGAAATACAAAACACATCTCCCTCCGAAACTGTTTTAACAGACGCTTAGTGAGAAAATATAATTGTTCCAATTTGAATAAGAAAAAGTGTTGAACATTAAATATGCGGGTCCATGAAGACTAAATGATCGATTGCTAACCATCACTTCGACAATGAAACAAGGATGGTCGAAAATCGGCTCTTATGCAAAAATTAAAAGAGTAATCGAACCGTCAGGGTATAATATGGCTCGTTTAAATTTCGCAAGACAACATGTAGATTGGACAGAGCAGCAATGGAGCAATGTGCTATTTATTTACGGATGAGTCGAGAGTTGCTTTGCGACCTCCCGATGGTCGAGGAGGAGTGTGGAGAAGACCTCTCCAAGGACACCGTTTCAGAAACACTCTGTAATGGTATGGGCTGACATTTCATACCAAGCCCGTACGGAGCTCGTTTTTGTTGAAAATGGATCTTTGAGGGCTCATAGATATATCGTAGAGATACTTTCAGAACATGTCTTGCCTTACGGTCCATTTATTCGTGATGCATTTGTGTTACTGGAAGATAATGCCCGACCGCACACAGCGCGTATCGTTTCAGAATATCTGCAAGAAGTCCAAAGTCATCAGATGATTTGGCCAGCGCCTAGCCCTGATCTACACCCCATTGAGCATGTTTGCGACATACTCAAAAGACGTGTTAGAGGTCGTGCAGCCGTCCCGGAGAATGTAAACGACCTTCGCATTGCTCTTCAGGAGGAGTGGAACAATATTCCTCAAACTGATATTCAGGCCATTATTCAAAGTATGCACCGAAGAATGGATGCTGTAATAAGGGCAAGAGGAGGAAATACACGTTATTGATAATCTAATGAAATAAATTATCTGCAATTATCTCTTTCTGTAAATTTGTAATATTTCCACTTTTAGCAATAATTCAAAATTAAATGCCTTTAAACCAATATAAACTACTTAAAGTATTGTAATGTACTGTCAGTAACCTATTTTACCAATACGTCATTGTACTACAATTAAATAACAAGTAAAATTTATAAATTATAAGTGATCCGCTTTTTTGCCGGTGAGTGTATTATTCTTACTTTAACCTTTTAAAAAAAATTCAGGGTTCAATACTTGGTTTGTAATTATTACCATGGTCTTAGGGTTTTAATAATTTAAATAAACTTGTGGGTGAAAATGAAATCGAATTTCTAGAGGTTATTTATAATCTACATGCATGAAGTTTTCAATAGTGTGTTATAATTTTAATTGACAAATTTATAACACTATCTTTTAATTATATAAAAAATTATATAAAAATGACGGCTATTTTCTTCTCATTCTAATATTTAACCAATTATACGCTTCTTTAATGAAATTTTCTCGTCTTTCTATGTATATATTTGCTTTGGTATAAATGCCTTCTTATATTTTTTCAAGGTGACATCGGACTCTACTTGAGTTCTTATTTTTATACATTTCGTATTATTACTATCTTTTCCATGCCAACATTTTGTGAAAGAAACAATATTATCGAGCGATCCATGGACCCGTTTAATTAATGTTCGTAAGACCGATAAGCTGTAAATTACATTAAAGTACATTTTTTGAAATTTTTGACATGACATGTTTTCAATAAGAAATTTTTGAAACAAATTGCAGTTACCCTTTTGACAGCCACATTTACAGCTTAATGTGTGATGTTTACAAAACTAAATTAATGAATATTGAATGTCGTAAGTGAAACAGGTATTAGCGACAATACTGTTATGCGGTACTATAAACGACAAAATATTTTTTCCGCTTTCAATGTTCCATCGAACAACAAAGTGCAAATAATAACGTCACTGAAATCCTCCCCACACGTTTACAGATCAGTATTATTCCTCCACCGTCATAGACTTTTGCGATTGTTGTAGGCAATTCATTTTTAGTTAGTAAAGTACAGTTTGATAAGTATAGTATTCTACGTTGTGTTTTATCGTAATGCATTTGTTGTATCTAAATCCCGGATTTACACGCCATTGCACGTTTTATTTGCTGATGCATATGAAGCTAGTGAAACAAATCTAACTACAAAATTTTATTATAAATATAATTTGTTACATATTCTCGACCACTAGAGGTTTTGTCCCACACTATAGAAATTATTTCGTTAAATTTGAGAAATTTAGTCTTCAGTAATATTTAAAATTATATTTCTTAATCAATATCTTAAAATCTGAGTGGTAAAGTTATTTTGAATTTATCGTTAGGGACCATTTCCCCTTATCGTCAAATCTTGAATGGAAAATGCCACCTCTCCCTTGGAAAGAAGATCCGATTGGATTCGTCTTTTGTATTATGTTTATCCTCAAGGAAGCTACACCGGCCCTGGTTACTAAATAAATATCTTGTTCCTTGGTGATTTTGGGGCATTCGTTTACGTTGGTAGCTGAAGTAATTCGTGTTATTTTTGATATTTATAACTTCACAACTTTTCGTAACTTTTGATACAATGACCAAGAAACACAATTGCGAGCGGGAATAGTTTGGTAAGAAATAGCTGCCCATCAGCATTTGCCCTGAACCAGCTTTATTCGTTGGGGTACAACTGCAGCTTCACTGGCATTTGATTTTATACAAATGACAAATGGACTTGATTTTAACGCTTGCTCCCAAAAGTTGTAAAGAATATTTTGCAGATTGCAGACGTATTGCCACCAATTAGCTTATATATTATTTAATATCTGCTGTTAGGAATTACACATATGCCGTTGCCACGGTTCACCTTGATGTGTGTGTTAATCGTGAAAAATGTAAAATGTGTACACGTGCTCCGTTGTCTTCATTGAAGTTTTATATTGTCATTTAATTAATTTTAATGTGTATCCTGCTTTTTTATACTGTTTGGTGGTTGTTCAACTTTATGTTCAATTTTTTAATCCTGATGAAGCATCCGTACAGGATGCGAAATATTGGTTAGTAAAGAAATAAAGAACATATAATACTTCGTCGTTTAATTGCCGCAATCCCCCAAAAAAACAAATTTTATGTTTGTTTTGTTATGATATATATGTGTGTGTGTTGGTGCGTAAGTTCTCGCGGCTGAAATCTGTGCTTCTTGGTTCTCGGGTTGTGAACCGCGTTGTGGTTCTTCTAAGTCAGCGAGACCTAGAAGAGCTTCCTGAAGATGGCAAATGGAACTCTGCTGAAACGTCGAAACGACCCTTCGGGGAACATTTCCACAACGCGGTTCACAACCTGGGAACCAAAATGCACATATACATATATATCAAAATGGTACTTATCTTGTATCATGAGCAGTCGGTCGTTGAATAAAACACTTTTAGCAATATTAAAGTTTATATATATATATATATATATATCGAGTACAACCATGAAGATATTGGAACAACACATTACAATAATCAAAATGTTTACGAGAGGAAGAAGTTAATATATTTATATCCAAAGAAATAAGACAAAAATCGTTGCAAGAACGAAAAAATATATGTAATACATTTGTGGAGTGCGTAGATCCAGAGAAAGCATCCAACATAGTGCCAAGGGCGAAATTATGGAAAATCCAGTCAACAGTAATATACTAATTGTTGTGAAAGCAATATAGAAAAGTAACAACTCCACCAATATATAATCAATAAGATTAGAAATTTTACACCCAGAAGGAACAATTTCTTCAACTTGATTTTTTTGGCAATGTGATCGTCTTACATCAACACTGAAACGATAAGATTTGTAAGAAATTTTATTAAAATATAATAACAAAATTAATAATGTGTTTGGCCACCCGCGCAGCTGAGTACACTACTATGCACTCCTAAATGCCTAGACAAAATGAGATTGTGGGTGTCTACTGGTGGTACCTCGTTCCAAGCAACTTGAACTATGTGGATTAACTGTGCCAGAGTCTGTGGATGATGGTGCTGTGGTCTGTCTTCTTCCCATCAAATTTCACACATGCATGGAATTTAAATCTGGTGAACGGGGTGGCCACAGCAAAAACATTAACGCGTGGACGTGTGTTGTCTTGCTGAAAAAAAATGTTTGGGCGGCCATCTAGATAAGCCAGTTAAATGGTTTGTAGGATATATACACACAACGAGCAGCTGCATGCTACCTCGAATCAAGAGAAGTGGTGTCAACAGCAAATACAAATCTCGTCGCTCTCCACGGCGGCGTCTTACCTTTCTGAGACCATCGTGAATACCTAGACAGATTCACGATTCGTCGCTGAAAATGACTCTCTTTCTGCCCCCCAATGATGCAGTTTTCTGCACCACTTAAAACGTGGGCAGTTCACAGTCAAAGGAAGCACTAATCGTGGACGGTATGAAAAAGTCAAAAGGCTCGATGCGGCGATATAGTGTATGGATAGTAACCCATCTACCTTCTTCTCCAAACCATTGGTCAGCGATTTGATGCGTAGTAGCAAAACGGTGTCGTAAAACTAGTTTTCTGAAGCACCTATTTTGATGCTATATGGTACGCCTCGGTCAGCCAGTTGGTCTTCATCGTGTTTCTCTACACTTAACACAATTACGCGGAGGCGCAATAATTAACAATTTCTGTGGTAAAGGTAAAGGGGTGGCGTGAGCTCAGGGCTATCAAGTCAAGTACATGTATGAACTTGAGAAACATGGCGGTAAGATACAAAAATATGCATTTAGTAGATATTGAAACAGCATTTGCAGAGGCCGTGGTCTTTATATATGGAACACCAGGGAGAAATTGATTGTAAAAATCAATAAGAACAAAACGGAAGTGATGATAATATAAGAATAGATCTGAATATCAAGATAAAAGGGGAACAGATAAAAAAATCAAAAGACATTTCAATAGTTGAGAATAGCGAAAAGAAACACGAAAATTAACACTTTGTCGTACTGTGAACGGAAAAGGTAGTTTACCTAGAACTAAAATAGTGTTTGCACAACTGCAAACGCCTACTTGATTTTAAAAAATCGAAAGTAAATTAAAGATAAGACCAATCAGGGCGGAATCCCAAATCATGGAATTCAATTTGAAAATGTTTGGCCAATAATACCTATTGTAAACTCAATCCGGGGATAATACGGTATATATATATCGACTAATTGAAATCGCATCAGAAAAACTGGTATCGAACATGTTTAGCACATACATATCCCAGCTATAATTATATGTAATATGATAAACCCGTATATTATATGTGAAACTCACGACTAATTCAACAAGCAGAAATTTGATGTGTTTGTTTTTCCGCTCGCGCGCACGCAAGACATTGTATCCATGTGTTTTCGATCCGAAGGAGACACCAGCGCCGCTTCTAAATAGAACAAGTTGCGTTTTCAAATCGCAAAGGCACGATTAAGCCGCCGAAAAATCGTTCGTGCGCACTAATCCTAAAGATCAGTCCGAGTCACATTGAGACTATGCGAAACCGTAAAAATCACCAGTTTATTTTTGCCTGTGTGGGCGCAATCCAGAATCATATTTTCTATTGATATTAGAATACATTTACGCGGAGGTTTTGAGAAAATAGCGTTGTGAAATGTTCGAATTCACTTATTCGAGAATTGCATTTATGGCATATTTTGTCGATTATGCACCGCCATTATTTATATATGTTGCACTTAAACGCATTACATCCTTGAAGCTTAGACATGTTTGGAAAAGATCGTTTTCGTTGTACCTAAACATAGATGAGGCATTTTGTTTTTTTTTATCGCGTTGCGTTGTTTACATTTGTCATGCATACTCTGGTTTTGTCAAAATTTCCGTCGGAAAAGCGTCATGTAATGAGTTTATTTTTGCCACATTTATTTTGAGAGACTCGTTGGCGTAAATAAACGAAACTTGTTTAAGAATAGAAACGAATACTTCAAACGTTTCGCAAAGTGGCATTAAAAGTTCGAATATTTAGTCAAATCTCAATGTCTATTAATTTTGTTTCGCACTTAATCAATATGTGGTCTGAGCTTTTAATAGAATGGCACGCATAAATTAGCTACGACTTTAAATTAAATAAACAATCGACGTTTTTATATTACGTAAAATTTGTTACAATTTCATGTTAAAGATAGATATTTTATCGCGTAGCAATCATTTGTTTTGACGTCACAATGCATCATCAAAACGCCGACTATGTTTAGAGCTACGCTGTCTTGAAACTTTTTGTAATTGTGGTGGACTCAATCTCTCATTTTTAAGTATTATATCATAATGAACTTTAAAAAGCAATGATTGAAGACACGTGGCTATGCTGATGAGCATTCTATAGTACTACAGGATGCTACTACCTATGGAATTACGCAACTCAAAATTTTAAACTGATCTATAGATTAGTTTTGCGTTGATAGTCATTAATATTGAACGTATTTTGGAAGTTGGATTCTATCTATAGGGACTCTTCTCACCATCTATCACAACTGTGGGGTTAACGCATTTAAACGTGGCTGTCCACTTCACCCATCACACGTGGTTACTGAGGTTAATCCTTGGAAAGATTAATGACATGATTCGCGAAATAGCACATGCCACGATTTTTCAGTGACCACAATTATCGTGACCAAATTTCATGAATTTGCAAATTGAGATAGAGACATAAAATTGATCGTATTTATTAGATATTTTTTAAGAGTTTTCTGAGCTAGACCTTTCACATTGGTAGTTTTGTGGTTTTAATATTAATTTTTAAATTGATTTATATAAATATTGCATATGTCGAAAGTCGCTGTAAATACCGTGATAAGATTTATTTAATTCTATTGGCCATATTATGTTTATTGCTTGATAATTTCGGAACACGTTATTGCGAAAAAAAGTGTCGCAATAAACTTTAATATTGCTAAAAGTATTCCATTCAGCGACTGATTAATCACAACACATAAGATAAATGATTTACTGTCGAGAATATATCCAATAATTCCATATCAACTGTTTTTTAAAACGTTGTGTGTTACTATAGTGAAACCAAAGTGGTTTTGTTTTCCGTCATTATTTCATTAGCACCTTGTGTATGAAACGGACCAATTGCCAAGAGTAAATGACACCAAATTATCCTTATTGTTGCGGGATTATAATGTCCGCAGGATCGTACTCGCAATTTGCTCTAGTATTACTTTGCACTAGAATTTTATTGTGTGAGTTATAAATTAGTAATTTTGGAGACTGTGGTTGGCAAATAAAATGAAACAAACTTACCCTTATCACACAGTATTTATTCACACTAGATGTACATTTCGACAGCTAAGTTGTCATCTTCAGCAGTGTACTAAAATTAAATTCTCTACCACTAGACTTAAATACTCTAATAATACTTTTGATTTACCTCAAGTTTGTCTTTTGGGTTACCTAATAGGTTTTTTAAGGTGTTATTCGATTTAAAAGCAATTCTATAACCTTGGTCTTTAAATATGCTATTCAAGTTTTTAGTTGAATATAAAAATCCTTTTACATTATATTTAATGTGTTAATATTAAATTATAAGAAATTTTAAAATGTATTAATAAATTCAATCGTTGAACAACAAGAATTTAATTGTCATTAAAGACAAGTGGAAAACGTCAGTGGAGAAGATCTTGAGTCCATTATTGGACTATAATTGGCAATATATTTAGCAACATAAACTTGTTTCTAAAAATCACACTGAATCACTGATAATTAAGTCAGACGAGGGCAATGAATATTAAGAAAACATTTTACAATAATACAATGCTATTTGTTGAATGATACTGACTTATAAAAAAATAAGGAGGGACCCAAGGGCCTCTTTCCAAACAAAGAACATCGACATTTAAAAGTATATCACTGGAGAAATATCCAAAACCCTTACAACATATAAAGGCATTCCTCCTAAACTGTGTGGCACACCCACACATCATCACTACCACTCCAACCAATAGTGTCATCAATAAAATAGCCTGCTGAAAGCTTAACTAAACAGGTATCATCACTATGTCTTACAACAACGCGAATAATTATTTTACTTGGGGACTCCATCCAATTTGCTGAATTTATCAATAATTTTAAATTACCTCACAACTATGTCCTTGCCAGCCGTGATGTTGCATCTTTGTTCAGCAACATCCCTATAAATCTGGTTGCTGACTATCTTCCCAAAGATTTGAACAAAATTTCTGTGCCGTGCCACTTCAAGAATTTTATTTTTGAATCCAATTACTTCAGCTATGATGGTGAGTAGTACTTTCAACTTACAGGTTGCCCAATAGGGTCAAATATTAATCCTATTTTTGTACATTTGGTGATTTGAACTCTCTCTTTTTGATACCTACAACATCCAGCAACATTACTTAATGGGCAGCAAAGTGAATCCAATATTTATCTTTCCCATTCATTGAAAATTTCGCGAGTCACATCATAAAAATATTTCAATGGCGAATTACTACCATTGTGTAATACGCATAACACACATAGTCAAAGAGATAAAACGTTTAAACCATACACATTATATCGTTAAGATTAAAAATATTCAAGATTCCAGAATATTATGGCAAATCGCCAACGAATGTATTTTTATATAAAAAAAAAACAAGCTACAACCGTAGTCTCAGATATAAAAATTGACGGCACCACGATTAACAGTCACGAATGCATTGCCAACTTATTCAGCGAACATTTCGTTGAAGCAGGTCTTAAATTAGCAAATAATATAAATATAAATGGCTCTGAAAAAAAAACCATTTTACATGTAAAATTAAATACGCAGGTATGTTTCTACCGGCTATTTCTAATTACCTTAAGACAATCATAAATAAAATCATTCATTTGCTTCCATTTGCTTCATTTTCCATTGAAAATAAAAGACATTGTTGTTATGCCAATTTAAAAAATCGTGTGAATTCCGGTGCTGCGAATTGCAGACCCATATCTTTGTTCAATATTTACGTAAAATTTAAAAACGACTTATCGAAATTATATTGGTATGTTTTCTGCATACTTCTAAGATACTTTCTGATAGACAAATACGGTTTGGGATATCTACAAACGATGCATTTCCACTCAATTTATACATAATGAGATAACTGTAAATTTTTCTTATCTAATACTAAAGCATTTAATACAATGAATCACTCTATATTATTACTTACAACATTCGATCTACTAAAAGTTATCTTAATAAGAGGATGCACATTATTTAGATTAACCAATGCAAATGTAAGGATGCGATAAACAGATTAGATGTGCGCCAGTGTCACATTCGAAGATCAAAGAAAATTCTGAAAATCTATAACATATTCATCTAATACGACAAAGTCAAATACCTAGTCAAAATGTGTGCAGTTTTATACACCGTCCTGGAACACAGTGGGTCCGTCCTGTGCCTGTGCTTTAAATTCGCCTGACTTAAGAAATTCAACTTACTGGACATCAACTTATAAAGTACTGGCAACATTTATTAAGGGAAGATTAAGCAATGGTACAAGAAGGTGTCTTGAGGGGAATATCAGGTAGGTTTCAGGAGAAACAGATTGATAAGTGACCAAATTTTTACTCCAAGAGAAATCCAAACAGCCTGCTAGGAATACAAAATAAAGTGCTCTAGAGTGGACACAAATCAACAGAATTTGGGGTGGGAAATGGACAGAGACAAGGTAACCCCCTCCCTAATACACTCTTCAACATGGATTTGTTAAGCATAATTAGGAGCAGTAAATTAAAAATTAAAGGACAACAACGAGCATCAACGTCTAGCATATGCGGATGGCCTTACACTCCTAGCAAAGACGAAAGCGGAATTAATGAAAAGAAAAAAATTCTTATATTTGAGAATCATGATAGAAGGCCAATCGTTACATATGCCTTTAAGGTATGGTCACTAAAGACAGCAGATTGGATGCGCTTGACAGATGGAAGAGAAAGGACTAAGGCATGGAGGAATGTTGAGACCTTACCTTTTCAATTTATTTATGGATGGACTTATTAGAGTGTCAACCAAAAACACAAAGATTAAATGCAGGATATACAAGAATACAACCAGTGGAAATGTCGGAATGTACGTATGCGGATGACGTTGTGATTATGGCGGGCAGGGAGAAAGGTCTACAGAATAACATGAAACGATAATTGAGGGAAAAGGAAAACAAGAACAATTCACCATGAACAGGAGTAGAAAAATGATGGAAACATACAATATGATGAGACAAGGCTTTATTATAATAAAGAAGGTAACAACGCAAACCAAAATGACAATATTCAAACCAATTCTAACTTACGTATGTGAAACTTGGACACAAAACAAGTAAAAGCAGTAGAGATGAAATACATAAGGGCGGTTAGGGAAATTATAAAAAGGGATAGAATAATAAATATGGATGTAAGAGAGGAAATATAAATTGAGCCAATTTTGCAATTCTTTGAAGAAAGACAATTGTGTTCATGGAGTACATGCGACGGATGGAAGAAAAGAGATCTCTCAGACAACGCAATTGCGAAGCCCCTGCAAGGGAGGTGTGGCAATACAAGGCAAAGGCCATGGCACAAGATATAAAGCTGTGGAAAAATTACACGACTAATATTGCGTGAATTATATTTTTCATATTTGTCAGTTTTCTCAATCTTAATATTAAAACCTGCAGTTTCTATATTGAAATAAGTAGAATTAGTTCAGCTTTTGTTATAGGAACAATTATGTTGTTTAGTGAACTGTAACGAAAATTATATTAAGTTCCGTGTAGAAACGGAACATACATATAGTTCTCTGCCTACATGCTACGATTAACTGAAAAGGACATCTGCATTCTAATAATTTTTTTATTTTAATATTATTTGCAAAACATATTTTTTCAATTTTATATTTATTGTACACATATTTTTAGATTTTCTCATATTTTTATTTAACTCTAAGCAGTTTTTACCATATAAAACCACAATTAAACATTATTTTTTCCTCCGTGCATGTTACTGTGAATACGATTACGTGCAATTCAAGCTCTGAGATTAAACTCATGCCTTGAGAAGTATCGTGTACTTAAGTGTAGAAATTAGTTACAACAACAAACTAGCTCTGTGTAAAACTTCTGAAGTTGAAATGAATGCAATTTTTTTAACTCTAGCTTAATATTCTATTGCAATTGTATAGACGACACGTTGATGAGAATAGAGAAATGCTAGTACAAATAATTTCATAATAATAATCAATCTTTTGTCAGTAGCAATTCTTTAAGACCTTATCTTTATAAGGGTTAACTAAATATAAAGTGTATTTTTTGATATACGTAATCAGCACACGATATACATTTTACATAACCAGTTTGCAGCGTTCAAATACGGGTGTTATCGATACACGTCAAGTGAAGACTAAATGCAAATAAACGTACGGATGGCAAATGAGGAAACTGCCTTTTCCTCCTCTGTCGTCCCTTTGTCTGTGTTTCGTCAAAATTTTATTATAATTGATCAAGCAACGATATGTGTTATTTTTTATCACAGCTTCTCATTCATGCGTTTATTTAAGTAACTTATTACACTAGCTGAATTTTTTCGATAACATTCATTGTTTTTCGTTATAATAGTAGTAGTAGTAGTACAACCTTTATTTGACACATCTTACAGCTTTATTTTACACATCAAACATAATCCTGAGCGTCCCCTCCTCCCTCCTAAAACCTCGACTTCTTCCTGGATCCTCGATTACGTTTCATTCTGGTAGCTCCCTTCTGCACAATCGCTCGTCCTGTCCTTACATTTGCAACAAATTTTGCTTTATACTTCTCTCTGTCTCCCTCATACTCCTTCCCTCGTCTATCCTCTTCTTTAACTTCCTCGCTTTTCTCTCATAGCACCCTTCTCCAGTCCCTCGCCAGCTTCTCTTCCTCTTTGCTCCATACAATGTTCTCGCAATGCTCCCACCAGTGTTTCCATTAATCTCCCCATCTTCCACATTCTCCGCACCTCTTGTACTCCTCTCACATCCAATACATGTTCATTCTCCCCTCGTTCCCACATGCTAGTAATCTTTCCTCAATGGCTGGTTTCCTTCCTGCCAGATATTCCGGCCTCCTACTATGCACCTGCAACTCCTTTTGTCTTCCATTGTATCTCGTTCTACCTATCTTCCCTACCCTCTCCTGAGTTTCTATCTGAAACCACCTCTCAGCCACCTCTATCTCTACCCATCGCCTTTCTTCTCTTCTCTTATGCACCTAACACACACATTCTAAATTCTCATTGTCTCTTCGAATTTCCTTTTCCTCTTGCCCCATAAGCAGGCCTTCAGCCGTTCCACAACCTTCTTCGTCTTCTTACTAATGTGTATGTATAGTATAGTATTAATTAGACAAAATTGAAATGTTGATTTGACTGACGGGATTGAACGGTTATTTTTTACTGCATGTGCAGAATTAAAGCAGCGCTTTATTTTATTGGTTTAAAACGTGTCCTCTTTCATTTTAATTTAGATGAAATATTTTGTTTGTGCAAATGAAGTAAATTGACAAATTCCACATAGTTGTCGAACAACTGTACTTTGCTTTCTAATTGCATATAATTCTTTGTAAATATCAGATTTTAGTCGTATTGAAACGGTTGCGACAAAACTGGATTTTGGCCGCAATTTGAATTTGACTAATAGCATCAAGGTTTTATTCACAATAAAGCATTATCCCGAATTGATGTTGAAAGTCAACCAGAACTGACCTCCCTTTATTGGATCAACAAGTCATTCATGAATTCTAGGTCACAACAACTTTATACAGACCGAAATCACTAGACGATCTGCAATCAACTTTTGTGTCGTATTAATTTCGTGTTAAATATATTAAACCTATTTTATGTAAATGATAATAAACGTGCATTACGTCGACTAGATGCCTTGAATGAGGACAAGGTCAAGGTGCATTACATTACACCTTCGCATGCACTACTGCCAAAAAAATTAGTAATGCATAACCTCCATTCGACAAATTTCTATTATAATAATTGGCTCGCTTTCAAGTGAGTTTTGACAGTGTTAACATAAATTGTGCTAATTTAAATTTAGTCCAGACGTCGTTCACATTTTTTGAAATGGCTACGCGTACCACATATAAATATGATTTGCATCTTAGAAATGTATACAATTTTGAATTGCACTACAGTATTTGTGTTACATGTGTAACTTTTTTCGCTGCATTCATACGCATTCATAAAGTACACAAAATTTATCTGGCGCTCTGACAAAAATTCGCTGTCTGTATAGTAAACTATTTTTAGTAAAAGGAAAACATGTCACTTACAGTGATGATGATAAACTTTCGTATGCGCCGGTAGTCCATCAATATTCTATGACGTTAAGTCATGATTCATGAAGGTGCCTATTTGTAGCACATTTTTCCAGTCCTACACAGTGACGCTTGAGCAAAATAGATGGACAAAATACCAACAGTCCGAGATTCAACCCGATTTATCATAATCTCCTAAACATACGTTTACTAAAAAAAAGATACTTACGTCAATAACGCCAACCGTTTAAATGACCCATTTCAAATTTATTGCGTTAGGAAAACTGAATGCTGAAGATGTATTTTACTGACGAATTGGGGAACATGTATGTGTCAAAATAGAGAAGGTGGTGCACGTACATATGGGCTAGGCAGTACATTGGCTAGTGTGCTATTTCAATACCAGATAACCATCTGCCAGTTATATTTGAAACTATGAAAGAGCGGTGGGAATTATTCCTGTTATTACTCTTTGCTATATATAGCTGTGCAGGTATACGATTTTGTAATCTATTTGGTCCAATAGGAAACATGGTAATAGTAGTTGAACATGAGTTAAAATTGTTAATTGATTTGTTGTTGTATTCTAATGTGGGACAGCACAGGTTTTCCAAAGCTTTTGAAACAATTCATGAAAGTAATTTCTTCTTTTGTTACTCAGAAATCAATACTATGGGAATTTTTTTACCTGCAAGACTTTTAATGTCCCACGATCCATTTTACGAACATGCCGCACAGCTTCAGCCAGCATCCTGCTAAACTGTAATATCAAAAATCAAGCTCCTATACACGAAGATCTTAAAAAGACCGAGCATAGGGAAATTCCAATGATAAACTGCGCTTCCTCTTCGCATTCCGTTATTATGTCGGCCATAAGTAGTGTGCTTAAACTATCCCCCTGTTTCAATCCTCTTTCCATTTCAAATTCTCCGGATTTCCTTCCCCCCATTCTTACTGCTCCGATGACTGTTCTATATATGCTTCTTATTACATTTATTATTTTTTCCGACACCCTCCTTTTCCTTAATATTTTCCAAACATCGTATCTCTTTACCATGTCAAAGCCATATATAATTCTCCTTTTTCTACATATTTTTCCACTATGTTTCTCAACGTACTTATTTGGTCTTGTATTTGCCCCCCCCCTGTACGCTGCTTGTTCCCATTTCAATTTTTTCCTTAGTCTTCGCTCTATTATTCGTGTGTGTATTTTGAACGCCACTGATGAAAGGCATATCGCCCTGTAGTTTTCCCTATCTGTCATTGTCCCCTTTTTACACAGGGGTATTATTATGTTTCTTTTACAATCTGTTGGTATTGTTTCTTCCTTCATTGCTTCCTTGCATATTATCCTCAACCACTCATTTACTCTTTCTCCTCCCCATTTGATCATATCTGGCGCTACTCCGTCCTCTCCACTTGGCTTTCCAATTTTTTATATTCTTTATAGCTTCCTCTACTTCTTTTTTCGTTATATCGTTCCAATGGTTTAGCCTTTCCCCCTTTCATCTCTCCTTTCTTTTTCTCTATAAACTTTTACTTAAAATATTCCCTCCATGCTTCCAGTATTTCTGCAGTTTCTGTTTTCAACTTTTTCTTATTAACTCTTATGTTTCGTTTTCGTTTCATTTTCTCCCCTTAAAGTTTTTATGTAACTGCAAAAAAAGCCTATTATTTCTTTTGTAGTTTATTTCCATGTTATTCCCGAACTCCACCCAGCTATTCTGTTTCACCCCTTTTACTGCTATCTTTACCCCATTTCTTTTTCCAATATTCTCTGTGTTTCCCAACATTTTAGTTTGTTGAAATTTTATGCGTATTTATAAAACCATTTATGAATATAAATGAAACAACAGTTTCAGTAATAGCACCGGACCCAGACCATCAGCAAATTTAATTTTTGGTTATGGTATTGGTATTGGTTACTTTTCCTGGCTAACTTTCAGTGGTGGTAAATGTAGAAACCGTCAATACATTTCAATGGTTAGCAGTTTGCATTTACCACGTTAGACTTCCTGGAAGAAAATTCGAAAGTTGTGAAGTGAATAATTGACCTATTTTCAAATCAAAAACTTGCAACTGAAGTTCATGAGCTGTTAATAACACATTTTATAGGAATGGAAATAGTTTGCTTGGGCTAGGGAATATTCTTGTTTTCTGCAAAAAAAACCTTCCATAATCCTCGTTACTAATGCATATTGCAATTCACTTAAAAGCAAGGTTATACTGCCATAAAAAAACATATTGAATTGCAATTGATAAGGTGATAGCACCAGAAAAACGAATAATCCAAATAACACAAATAACTACACATTAATTGCATAATCATATGTAATTTGCGCTCATACAAAACTCATATGTGTTTGAACGAAGCGTATTTTCTCTAGTTTCAATTCTAACAACTTGTATTAGGGCACATTATTGCGGTGTATTACATGTAATTTCTTTATTCTTACAAATGTAGGAAATTAATATTTATACTATGTGTATGAGTTTTCGCATATTTCGAATATTTCCATCGTGTTACATTTACATCATTACATTATATTGCAGTGCCTTAATGAAGAACAAGCTTTCATTGAATTAAAATAATTATGCTTGCTTAATTCATAGAAATATTTTTAAGTTCAAATTGTAGTGTATCACCAACTTATTTAAAGATATAAATATACAGTACAAAGAACCAGAAATAAAACGATTTCGAAAATATGTTTTTTTAGTTTATTTATTTAATGTCGCCCCACCCACATCTTATCCTTTTTCGTTCGCACTTCTCGTCGTCTTTTATTGCCCCTTTCACATGACTCGATCATCTTTCTCGTCATTCTTTGATTAACTGGCATCAACTCGAGTTACGTCTTTTCTTCCGGTGATATACTTCCCATTTTTATTTTCGTCAGATCGAGTGGCGGTATTACTGGATGGATATTAAAAATAGTAATTGTCAAGAAATTATTCAAATAAGAAGTAATGAGCAGAAAACGTTGTTGACTAGTATGGTACGGTATACTCTGGATAAAGTTATTCGCAAGACAAAAGGCTGTCTTGCGAATAACTCTATTGCTTATCTGATGAGTTTATCCGTGGTTGACAAAACCGGACATAAGTTCAATTCACCGTTTTTTCTCTTCTATTGTCAATGTTTTTTTGTAAAAATCACATACTGTCAAACTTTATACCATTCATTTTTTGATAACACAATCAGGAGGTGACAAACAAAAAAATTAAACGATGTGATGAGACACGTCAACATCTATGAATTTAGACACCAATATATTAAAATTTAACACATGAATCTATTTTGCTATTTGCTTTCAGATTTACTTCGAAAAAATGACTTTCCTTGAAAGTACATCTTTCCCCTATCGAACTTGCCTAACTAATCAGTTAAATTGAACCAGCTTTGCTATGAGCGACGTAGGTATTCCATAGTTTCTCCATTGTTAGTCCAACCTCTGCCAGTTTGGTTCGAATACCCTCACCAACATATCGCAGTTTCTCTCGGGGCCACTAAGGAATCTAAGAAAACAACACTGGCAGCTTCGCGGTTTTCGCCTTCAGAGTCAATATTATCTTCGGTGAGTGGGATCGCTGGTTCCGTTAATAGTCCACAATTAGACGGATTAATGTGTTCCTTCCTACGACGTAGTGCTGTACGAAGTTTCTTCGTACTTCGTCTTTTCTTGGGGGCAGGATCTTTTGGCACCTGATATCTCCCTGGACACAGCGTTAGGTTTTTCGCATTTTTTGTGTATAGCTCCAAGCGTCTTCTGAGCAACCACACATGCAAAACGATAATCAGCAAAAGCAGTTTTCAGATTTCGGTGCCTTACTTTCCATAGATTTCATTGCTATTACTTGAAGCTCCTGCCGAACATTTTTGGGCATTATTAACCAATTTAAATAACCTGGAATCGTGCAAACCTCCCGCGATTATTGTGATCATTAAAGACTTGATGAGGTGTGGACCGAATTACAACTGCCATCTCTTGGCTGTTGCCTTTGTTTTGTATCAAGGCATACGCGAAGCATCAATGGAGATAGATGATCGTATCTTTCGTTAATTGAGTATGTTTTGCTGATTGTAAACTGTTTTTTTACTCCACCAGACGCATGGTTAATATCCAATTGCTTTAAGATATCGTGGTTACTTACTTGCAACTTGGCAGGTAGCGATAGTAGAGCTGTCATCATTACCTACTACTACTAAAGACGTCAATGTTTTGCTCTTTCGAAATTGGACTTCAATTCAATTTTTTAGCGTCATGTGATTCCATCACCTTGGCAGAACCGTAAAAGAAATTCCTACAATCATGCTCCGGGGCGTTGTTATTGTTGTTCGACCTGTTCCTCTCTTGCCCCAGCCCATATCGTACGAAGCAACAATCTTGGTTATCGCATCATTAAAAGTCGTTTGGATTCGCCGAAGTATGAAATCATCGACGGTTGAGCAATGTGGCCCGCGGTTTATAAAGTTGGACTGATAACTCTTAGGCCTAAAACTACAAAAATACCAAAATAGTATCCAACGAGAAACAAAAAAAAATGTAGCTAATTTGAAACTAATACAATAGTTACATTTATAGTGATTTCTCGATGACTTCGATAGTTTCTGTTTTTTCTCTCCAGAGCGGCTGCGTCTTTACAACTTCCCTTGACAACTTTTTCGGCTGTCGTAAATTTCGGTATCACATTCTTGAACGTATTGAATTCTGGATAAGGATTATACATGGATTCTGGGCATGCATACGCATAGTTAGATTCGCCCAGCCTATTTCATTATACAGTACACCTAAAATAAAATATATATATTCGGTAAATAGTACCATCTTCCATATTGTCTAACAGTGCAAAAAAATCTATACAAACCCATTGATCCATTGCCCGTAAGCACACTTCCATTTGTCCATTGGTCATTTCATTTAAAAGCAAGCAGTGTGACAGCACCATCCAAATGGAGCCAAATCCGCATCACTCTTTATTCTGAATAGGCAAGACACACACCACAATTGAGAACCAAGTGCCTAATTCCACAAATTCTTCGACCATCAAAATCATCGAGCTCCTCAAAAGTAGATTTGCTTCGTTTCTCTTCAAACCTATCTTACTTCCTACGAGACTCCTGCTGTTGTGTAAGAGTAACATTCTTGGAGGGCGCTGATTTGTTGATATTGCTCCATCAGAGATGTTTATAATATGTAGAGTAGGGCTACCACCGATGAAAAAATATATCAAACTGCTGCGTCTAGCACTCAATGTAAAAAGTCGTAAAACGTTTATTTTAACGATGAATTAATCAGCAAACATTGGAAAACTCAATATATATTTATAAGTGATTATTGATGATCTTAATGGTTGATGATGAAGGTTATCTTACTAGATTCAAAAATTGAGAAAATTTCTCGTTGGACAGTTAAAACAGTTGCACAGTCACTGGTGAAACCATTGTGAACCACACGCCAATATCATCGAATCTCACTTTATTATCAAAAGAGAAAAATTAACACCTCTTAGTCTTAATTCAGTATTAGTCTAGCTATTTGTAAAGATAAATGTGCACAGCACGATCTACATTTGTAAATCTAGGATTCATCCAATTTGGACTAACATTTTACTTTGACCAACTTTGTAATTTCTGCTTGCGTTTACTCATAAATTCATTTTACTAACTTTTTTGGCATTTCTTCTTGACAACT
This sequence comes from Geotrupes spiniger, assembly GCA_959613385.1. Classification (NCBI taxonomy): domain Eukaryota; kingdom Metazoa; phylum Arthropoda; class Insecta; order Coleoptera; family Geotrupidae; genus Geotrupes; species Geotrupes spiniger. The sequence continues at coordinate 42,326,706 of OY390731.1, read as the reverse complement.
CAAAAAAGAGCAACATGTAGGGGTCCAACCGCATTCTTGGACAAACCTTTTTTAACTATAAATGAATTTTATCGTGCATTATTTTACTATACATGTTACATTTCATTTTATCCGCAATATCCATTGCATTTTATGTACCACAACCACGGATACAAAAGGCTATTTATTGTACACATTTTTTAATTTTACAATTTCAGTGAAACTTATGTGTCGGTACATGCGTCACCACATGTATCAACGTGTTTGGCGGGTTTAAGACATTCCACTTAATTGCCTAAATTGAACGCTACCGCCCGCGCCGGCGTATTAATTGCTCAAATTCTCCAAAATCGAATCAATTAAATGCGAAATAAAAATTCGCATTCCGATGATTCACTTATTCAATTCACACATCAGCACACCTCCTACTGACACTCGCTATTTTTCATTAATATGCCTTAATGATCATTATCTACGCAGAAAGAATTTTTTGACACAGTGTTTCTATTTCAGTTATCCTTTGTTATTTGAGGCCCGATTGTTCAACAAGCAAAATTGTACACTTGGAGGCTTCACTCCTATTTAACATCATTATGTAATAATAAATTCATTGCGCTACGTGACTCTTGACCTGACAAACGAACAAACTTGGGGATATCTCAATTTCACATGTTACCTATATTTATAATTATATAACTTTTACCACCAGATATATAAATCATCGTAATGTGAGAATATAAATAATGAATATAAATAGTCCATTGACAAAATTATGGTAATAATGTACCATATAGTGTAATCAATTATCAGTAACACACCTGATAATTGTACATGCTCTGATCTATCTGATTGAAATGATTTTCAATATATCGTCTTACAATCCCTCCGCTAAGAATATATTCTGAATTTACTAACAAATATTTTACGGCATGAAATAAGCTCTCATGTAAGTAGATGAGCCTCTAATGTGTATGGTTCGTTTGGAATTAGTATTATAATAATAACAAAATGCCGGGAGTATGTATGTATGTATGAATGCTTAAAGTTACTACTCGCGTATATTAAAAAAATAAGCCGCTAATGTTATAAATATAGATCTTCCTTTTGTATTCATTTCATGTTATTAAATAGCAAATCCTATTGCCGATTGTCTATTGTTCCATCTACGCTTGCATGTCCCATCTAGTTAATGTATGCAATATTATACATAATCATTTATATCATCATGAGATTTCCTTCGTAACCCTAACAAAAAGAAATTCATTTTCCAAAGTTAATTTTTTATCATAGCATGTGTCTTTTCTTACGTCTTATCGTATTTTGCAACTGCTTATAATTAGTAATTACTATTTATTCTATGTACATACGTACACGTTCTACCTCGTTTGTGTCTAACTGAATTAAAGTTATTTATATTTTTTATTTTAAAAACACAATGCATTCATGTCTATACAGTTCTACACCACATGACAAAAAAACTTTTCCAATGCAAAATAGAAGCAACCAACAGAATCAAAGTTTAAATAGCAGTTAACTTAAATGAATTGTGATATTCCAACAACTATTACGAAATTAATTAATTAAGAAATTGTTATGCTTTATTCGAAATGTACAATAAATTAATAGCTTTGAACCATTACACGTACGTATTTATCATGAAACAGACTACAACCGTTTGAAAATTACCAGCACGGAAAAACTAATCACAGATACTAGAAACTGAACAAACTTCCAACATGAAACGCATAGAATTAATACACTTATGCAACAACGGTATTTTAGATGTAAACTCCGATAAAATAAATTTTGAGTTACTCTCAAAAAGCACAAAGAAACAATAAGCAAATTTTTGTACAAGTGAAACTAGCAGGAAATTTCGCTCGCCACTAAAATCCACCGACACGACAAATACCTTCAAGTTTCATTACAATCGGCGGAAAAAACATATAAAACATATCGGTATCGCATTTCATTGTAATGATTTTTTTTTATTTGTGTATGAGTTTATATAAATACGTGACTTATCTACTTCGACAATTTGCAGGTTTTTCAGCTGAAAATTTACAATTTATTTCATACAAAATGTGTTTCAATAAAAGTGAGTACCTGTTAATTAAAAGGGTAATGCTTTAGTGGGTTGTCTATACTTTTGGTTCACCACACTGTTCCACTGGCATGGAATTCAACGTACATTTATGTATTATGTAAAGTATTCAAAACAAAGACCGATGCAATTTAACTGTATTTATTCAAAGCGTATTTGATGCTTGTTTCAGAAATGACATTGTCTTTCAAAACGATTTACAATGCCTTCTTTAATAGACGTTTGTCGTTGATCTTTATAGGACAAAATATTCCGAGTCATTTTCATCTTGCGTATATTTGTTTAAAAATATAGGCATTACAATAAATTAACAAGGCATTAATTGCCGTGTCTGTTCACGGCGTTGCACTCAATGGTACTGCGTCGGATTCCATCACCATGCATTAACATGTATATATCTGGTTAGTTAATGATTCCTGAAAATAACGTTCCTGAAAATAACTAACAAACTTAACTAAACCAGTTCTTGCTAAGTCCCCGTTGTCAGTCTCTTTCCCGCTCTTGCGGGTTAGACAGATTGCGGGTATTAGGCAAACGTTAAAGTTATCCTAATTAATATGCGGTCACGACCGTCTTTCGATTCTGTCTTCCGCCCAGCAATTCTGCTTTACAAACCAGATTCTTGAAATTCCGAATCTAACATGCATGAATTCAAAACGAAGTATTAACGCATGCATGAATCTGCAATACAACTCCGAGTCGGCTGTGCCCTGCTCCGTCCTTCTCGGTTAGAGTCTTTGTCGGTACTTCCTTCGTCAGTTGGTTCCTAGCTGGTTGAGCACCATTCTGAGACAAACCGACGCCAGCAGTCAATCTAATTAAACGTTAGTGCTAGTAAATCGTACTGCGCATTTTAACGCGTGCTCGTAACTTGAAAGCTCAATGTTTCTGAAAATAAAATGCTGAAAAGGAAAACCTCTACCGATTCCCTTCTCAATACCATTCCCGCCTTGTCGAATTCCTGCCTTATCTAATTACCTATAAACCTAATCAAGATATTTTCTCTTTGATATCATCTTTGTTACGTGGCCACTTGAGACCTGTTCTTCCGAATCTTGCGTCTGCCTTGTGTCTCCGTTCGGCAGTGTCCCAACAGTTGAATATCTTGCTTTCCCTTATTCTACACGCACCCACCAATATATATATATACAGCATAAAGCATGTCCTTGTTCTAGCAACATTCTGAATGTAGCTAAGAAAACTATTAACAAAAATCCTCTAAATGACCTATGTTCAATTCATCGTAATTTCATATACAATCGTAATAAAATAAAACAATACATGCAGGTGCAATACCCTCTAATGCCATCGAATAGCAGCCATGTAAAGGTAAACACACGCATGTATCAAAGATAAGAAAAGAAACTGATCTTTAAAAAAAGGATACTTGCAACATTGGTCAAATTATTCAGTATATAATGGCGTGATAGGTTTTCTTTAATGTCATTTATCAAACTCATGTTTATTGGTTTTTAAAGGTTTCCGAAACACCGTATTTCAAAAAAAAAATGTCGCAATAAACTTTAATATTCGATATCCGTTAGAGTGTCAAGCTGCCATATTCTTTCCTCCTCGCCTTGTGCATAACCGATAGAATTCTTCCAAGCTTCACCAGAAACGAAATAATGGACGAAGGTCTTTCATTTTGAAAGTTGTATTGTTCCTGACAACTTCTGCTTTTATTTGCGCCCGTATTAATTTAATAGAATTGAATTCGCAGTGATACGGGAGCGGGGCAATAGTAAAACCTACGATTGTGTTTTTTGCCATTTCATCAACCATATATGTCCGGGTAACAGCAGTCTGTTAAACAAGGTACAGGAGTTCCTGTCTCACAATATCCGCTTCGAAATTAATCATTTTACTTGTCACCCAGGCTTGTATATCTGCCTTTTTGGTACCAGTATTAATGATTTTTTCAAATTTTCGACTGTGATAGGAAACGTCCATCACAATCACAGTATGTTCACCTGAGCACCCTAGAATTTGTGCGAAACAGTTTTCGAACATCTCGGCAGTCATTTCTTCATGGTAATCTCTGGTTTTCTTAGATTCGAAGCATAACAAACCTTCCTTAACAAAACCGTCCTCAGATTCTATGTCGAGGACTATAAGACGACTTCCCTCAGTGGATGCCTGCCTCGGAGACATACGTCTGAGAGCACTTTTAGTTTCAGCTACGATGTCCCAAATCATTCGTTGCCGGTGGTATTCTTTCGGCGGATGAAGTTCGTGTGTAAAATTACAAATATAATTATATTACAATTACAGTCAGTATAATGAAACATGTTAAAATATATTAGAATTAAAATAATAAATAAATTTTTGTTGACCTATTAGAGAATTATTTTTCATAATATTGAAAATAAATGAATTTCGTAATTTTGAGTACATTATTTACAGAGAAAGGATATTATCGATATAACTCACCAAGTTTGTTTTTGAACCTATTTTTATATACAATTTGTGTTCTTGTGTTGTAAGAAAGTTTTTATATTTAAAATGTTTACACTTGAAATAATTGTTATTATTCAAAATAAACATTGACGATATAAATTTTTGCATATACGTATTACATATTATTTGCGCCAACATTTACTGCAATGCGCTTTTATAATTGTATCGGTACTGATAGCGATTAAAATCGATTTTTTTCTCTGATGAGATTTTTTGGTCGTTTTTCGTTTTTCCTTGTACCTGTTGCTGGAAATTGTTAGTCTGTTTGAATGTTTATATTTTTATTATCGAATGGGAAAATGTTTGTTATGTGTTATAGTGTAATGCTCCAATATTTAAAATAATCAATTATGTCTCGTTAATATTTAATATGTTGTAGATACAGTTAAATTTGTTGGTATCAGTTTTGTAGTTAATATTTGTTTTGTTTGTGAATTTGTTTTATTTCTTCTACGAGCCTATTTAAATATTTTCTTTCTATGTTGAGTATTTTTTATTATGTTTATTTTCTATTACGTGATTGGATAAAGCAGTTATGTCACATTTTCCTATGGAAGGGTGTTTGTATGAATATCTTCGGGTTTTTAAATAACAAAAAACAAGCACTCCACAACATGAACAGGCAACAAAACCGCCAAACTTATAATAAAAGAATCATAATTTTGACTTTAACAGAAAAAAATACTCAATATAGGAAGAAACACAAAACAAACATTAACTACACAACTGACACTAACAACCTTAACTATATCTACAACAATATATTAAATATTAGCAATATATAATTAGTAGTTTTGTATAATGGAATTATCTTAATTCATTAACATAATAATTATTACATCTTACTATTACAAAATCGCCACAATACAACAGGTAACAAAACTTATCCCATTCAATAATAAAATATAAACGTTCTACAACTGCACATACACTAACAATTTCAATAAATACATTCAACGAAAAAAGACCAAAACATCGCTATCAATGCAGAGACAATATACACGCACCTTGCAGTAAAAGATACTTCACGTCGCCGTAGTTAATTATGACTGCCTCCCGTGTGGTAATGTTCAGCTGTGAATTTTACAGTATTTATTTATGCGACATCTCTGCAATACTCATTGACTATGCATTGTATTCTACGCCCGGTTTATCCAATATACGACTTCTCACAATTCCAGTGATATTCGTATATTCGTTTAATTCGTAGCCTGGAAACAGTTCTTTTATTTTCTTAACCGAGCTGAACCTAACGTTGATGTTCTTTTTCTCTACGTACAGGTGTACGTATCCTGCTGGGATGACCCAGAACCAACGCTAGCAGGATACGCACACCTGCCATATATTTCGGTAGTTACGAACAGGCTGAGGAAACTCTACAGCTATATTTAAGTGATCTAATTGTGTGGATCGAGTTGCTTGCAAGTTATAAAATAAGCAAATACCTATTGTTTTTTTTTAATTTATTGTGACTTTGATAGACATATACACTGCTCAACAAAATTAGGGGACACAAGAACAAGATAGAAACAACAAATATGCTGTAATTAAACGGTCTTCTTCAGTAAAACCAAATTATTGAGAAGACTACCAAAATCGAAATGTGTCTTGTCACTTAAAATGCAATGGAAATTCTACAAACGCCCGAATAAATCCCAAACGTATTCGATGACTTTTAAGTCTGGACTCATGGCTGGCCACCCCATCGCTTGGATTTCATGTTCCCGGAGGAAGTTTGTTGTTAAATTAGCGGTGTGAACTCTACAATTATCCTGTTGTAGGATGAAGCCATTGTCGAAATTGTCTGCAAATGGCATAACATGTTCTTGAAGAATCGTCTCAACATAACTTTGTGCGTTGAGACGTTGGGGAACGACAACCAAGTCTGTGCGACCGTCTATACTAATGCCAACCCACACCATGACCGATCCTGCTCCTAATCGGTCCACTTCCTGTATACATGCGTCAGTGTATCGCTCTCTAGGACGTCTGTACATTCGTACACGACCATCGCAACGAGTTAGACAAAATCGCGACTCGTCTGTAAAAAGTACAGCCCTCCAGTGTCGAAGTTGCCATTGCAACTGTTCACGGGCGAAATTAGACTGCTAACTTTGTGATTCCCGCTCAAGCGAAGAGCTCACACAGTCCTGCGAGAAGGCATATCGACTTCCTTAAGTCGTCTTCTAACCGCCGGAAATTGTCAGGTCGGTAGCATTTCGTGATTAGATTTTGTAGCTCACGAGCAGTAGCAGTTCGTCGACGAAGACAAGAAATGAGCTGGTTTGCTACATATCCCATAGATCGACCATCTTTGCATCGGAGGACAAAATTTTGCCGAAAAACATAACTTCAAGACCGACGCCGTGGAGAGAGAGTGGTTGCATAATCGCGATAACGCCGCGGAAGCTTTAAATTCCAATACACATATCTACTTACCCTAAGATCAAGAATAATTGTCCACCACATTACACGTACCCACATTACACATAGTTATAAGATAAAAATTTTGCAAACCACATACAGCCATCTTGGAGGCAGTCGCGATTCGTTGAATAAAACGTAACATTTGCCCTACACCCAGGTGTCCAATAGCGGAAGTAAGCCCGCGATATTTGTATTTTTTAAATAACCGGTGTTTTTCAATTGTATTTGTTGGAGTTGTTTATATAGTAAGTCGGTTTTGTTGTGTTGATTTAAATAAATTTAATCGTTAAAACGAAAAAGGTGTTAGTGCTGTAATGTAATGAAACATATGGATTTACGCTACACACATTGACTAGAGAATCATATAAAACTACGAGCAATTAAAACAAAATGAATTAAAAGAAAATAAATAAAATAAATACAACGTTACAATATATATATATTGGGGACTAGGTTTTTTGTTTATTTTGCTTTACTAACTGTTGATTACTACTGGTTACAAAGAATGTAGTGACTTTGTTATTTGGAGATAAATCACGAATTATTTATTGCTGTGGACCATGTATGACGCCGGCTTTTTAGGTACATTATCCAAAAGAAAAATGATTTTTTATAGCGCAAACCAGGCCTCTTCACATTGATCATCTTCAAAAGATGTACGACCACGCCCAATTCTTCACTGTTGAAAATGAAGGAGAAGACTCCTTGCAAACCTTTACCAACATATGCCAGTTTATAGATTTCAACGTACACACACAACACTTGTGCTTTACAAATCCGTATAAAGAAAACTATTTAACAGATCAAACTCACACTTGACGTTCGTTATTGAAATAATTGTACCAACATAAGAAACAAAAATCATTAATAAAAACGTCCTATCTGTAATAGTCCGACAAATTTCCCCTCGTACATATTCATTACATTACCTCTATATAGGTAATATATATATACCGGTACGTATAAGTTTTAATTGGTGCATATCGTGAAATTAATATCCTGGTGAATTAAAGCGAATGTTCTAATTTTATCGTCAGTAGTGACCGACGCGACGGTAACTGATTTAAATAAATCGCGATCGTAACAGTTATTCCCGTCGTAAACGATAAATTGAATCTCATACGGAGTATATGTGCGCTTATTGGCCCAATGAATGACCATAAAGGACGTGTGCATTTCCAACGTGCCAATTAAGACTTTGTGTAAAAATAGAACAATTTAATTGAACGTGGTAATTGACGATATATATTGTCATGATATAAATTATAAATTTACAATATATGCGGTTGTAATTTTGAATTATTATTAAAAATTGTGTTAAAACAGTTATGTACAATATGAAAACTACGTACCCATGATTCAAACGCACATCAATGCCAAATATTCGACAGTTTTATATAAAAATCAGATACACACGACAGAATATTTGAGATTGGTGTCCGGGGTGATGTATAAATAAAGGATAGTAATATTTGGAAGTTTAGAACGGACAGACTTGTTTTAATTACGTTCAAGTTAAAAAATCAATTAATTAATTAATCAATTTTCCACATATATACAATAAAAATAAAAACAAATATAAAAGTGAAAGAAAACGTAGCGTTTCATAGTAAATCAGAATTGAAGATTACATAATTGACGAACAACGCTTCAAAACTAAAGTAACATTACAATATATATATTGTAAAGGTTGTTGTAATTAACAAGAAAATTGTTAAATTAACAAGAAAATTGTTAATTAGAATAACAGATTTCACAGCAACGAAATACGATGCCGAGACTAAAGTAGAATATTGAGTTCGAACTACGAAGGGAGATTCAGCATCGTAATGTTACTTCGAATTATAAGTCTATGTAAATAATTGAATAAATATGGATGTTTATCGTATAATTAAATTATAATTATAAAATTAAGATTATTTAGAATGTAGGAGGATAAATGTAATTGTAATTGAAACTCATATATAAGTGGTTGTATTACATGTATATAATTTAAATCGTAAAATATGCTCAAATTTGCAAAATAATCGTATTCCGGAGACTGCGGGCGTGACTCCGAGGTTTGCGTAGGCCGCGAGTCGACTTCGATGTTAATGAAAGCACGGGAATCGGCCTAGTAACGAAAGCTACGAAAGCTACGACTTTCATATGTTTCTGAAATGCCAAGCGCTTTAAAAGGAACGAATATGAAACAAGTTCCGTCACTTGAAAGTCAATAAAAAACGTAGATGACTACACTACTCTTTCAAGAATGGTTTATAAATTATTTTTGCTCTGATGTCTAAAACTATTTCCAAACAAAAAAATTAAGCAACAAAGTCTTCCATCTGATTTTATAATTACTTTTTATTAATTGAACTTTTTTAACACTTTACATGTATGATAATCTAAAACAAATTTGATATATGCGTATCAAGTCAAACAAAGCACACAAACACTTCTAGGTCTAGGTTTTGGATGTTCATAATCTAAAACAGGCACTGCACATATTGAGACGAATTTTAGTGAATTAAATTGTAAATACATTCTTTTATTTTCAGGCGCTTTTCTCATTCCATTCTTCATAATGTTGATCTTGGAGGGAATACCGCTGTTCCTAATCGAACTCGGCATCGGACAGAAAATGCGCCTAGGATCGTTGGGAGTTTGGAACACAATCCATCCGTGGCTAGGGGGTATCGGAATTTCATCGTGCCTGGTCACATTTTTCGTCGCACTCTACTACAACGTCATCATAACATGGTGCTTCTATTACCTGTTTAACAGTTTTCAGGTTCGTTTGTCGAAACATTTTTATAACTGTATTTTTGCTTTACGAAACGTTTTTTAAAGACGCATTCTTAAAGAAATTCAGTGAGGATTAACGCAAATTTAAAAGAAATCGTATGTTAGTAACATTATTTTCGAAATTAATGCGGTCGACTAAAATGAAAAGAAGGTTGTTCGTTTCGCAGCGTCACCAAGTGGGTACCGACCTACTTTACTGTCGAGCGTTGTCGTTACGCTTTGCAAACTATGCACATACTGATATTCACACTACACATGATTGTCTGTCGACTATCTATACAAGACTAACTATGTATCACTCCTGTATCACTTCTATATCACTTCTCTTCGACTCCTGCAAGCGGATATTTATAATTAATCGCGAGAGGCTTTCCAAATCAATTGTCCTCAATACGAACTATTATTTCCATTCTTGCTCAAGGCAAGTGTAACAAATGAAATCAAAACAACAACCGTTTGCAGAATGCGAATCACTAATCGGTGAGTGTTGTAATTGGGTCGATTGTGGATTAGTTCATAACCCAATTACAGCATACTACTACAGAATAATACAAATAATAAAGAATGAATATATTTCACTTTACTCCATTTACAATTTATTTAGATTTACAAAAGTAACATTTTGTTCATGTACCTGAAAAATTTATATTATTTTCATCAGATAGATATCCCTAGCATCTTTCGAAAAGGCAGCAACAAGAAATTAACAATGCCATCGTATGAGGAACGGTATTACCTGACCAATTTTCTTGGTTACCGAGAACAGAAGGTCGGGCTGTCCCAGATATTTTCTGTTACAAAATACATTTGATGAAAGCTGTTGCAAAGCTGTTGCACTGACATTTGGCTGAATGTTAAGTCGCGTTCTAGCTTTAAATTTACCACCAACTTTATTGAAAGAATTACAATTATTATAAATTCGGCGTCGGATAAAATTAGTCCTTCCCAAAAACGAAATATGATGAATATGCAAAATAAACAATTGACTTAAGAAATCGGACATCTAGATCCGGTGTCCGGTGTCCGGTGTCTCGACCTGGCTATATAAGAGCCAGGTTCGATTCAAGAAAACAAAACTGAGCATCCACAGTTTGGGACATCAACCAATACCATAAAAAAATGGTCGAAAACGACCAAACATTAAACTAACGAATAAGTATAAAAGTTTTAATTGGACGTTACTTGTGGAAACAAATGTAAAAAGAAATGAACTAAGTGAAGATTAATTTGCAAGAGGTTAGGTTAAATGCACAAATTCAATGCAAATTTAACAAAAAATATTAACTAAACAGGATAAATTACACGTTGAGTTGAAAACGAAATGGTAGATCATCCTCGAGGTTCGGTAAGTCGAAATATATCCCCTAACGGGAATGGTTCTCCAATGAGACCCAATTCCCCTTGAATCGCTGGTGTAGATCACAACAAATGGAGTGAAATCAAAAATACAGGCACGCAATTGCTCCAAAACGTTTCAGACAATCACCTATGCCAGACGGAACATTGTATGCTATGAATACTGGCATTTCCAAAATATCAAATTTCAAATCAAAATCTCAAAATTCAGAACAAACCTATATATAAACGGCCGATGGAAACCAAAATGTGTACATCTCATACAAAAATAAAAGATAAACATTGAAGTTTCTTCATTCGGATAAAAGACGAGTAAATCTCAAAATCGAAACGGTAAATAGCTCCGCTCGCTTTGATATTTTTATTTGAAATTTTAAAATCTTATGAATTTGTGCCATGTGAAGACATGCATCCTGCGAGAGCTAATGTGCCCTTGTACGTATCCCGATATTAAGACTTATGGGTCTGGATCGCCATATTAACTTATAATAAAAGTAATTCGGCGTGTTGTAATTTATGAGATCTACTAACTATTTACTTGACCTTAATTTTTTACATGAATTTATATCATCAGTGCTTAGAACAACAAATATGTATATATGTACAATGGTTTGATAACTCAAGCATTTGATATAACCTCATCTGTGATTAGTCAATCATTTGGTTGATTCATTTCATCAAAATATGTAACGTTTTCTGAAATTGCAGAACCCGCTCCCCTGGGCAGAGTGTCCAATAATCAACAGGACAAAGGTGGCAGAGTGTGTCAAATCAAGTGAAACCGCGTACTTTTGGTACCGCACAACGCTGGATGCGGCGCCTTCTATTGATGATCCAGGACAGCCGAGGTGGTGGATCGTGTTGTGTTTATTGCTCTCTTGGTTGGTAGTTTTTTTTATAGTCATGAAGGGCATACAAAGTTCAGGAAAGGTACACATGTAGAACACCTCAATGCAGTACAATATTTTAAGTGCATATCATTTTTAGGTTGTGTACTTCACGTCCATGTTTCCATATTTGGTTTTAACAATTTTCTTCGTAAGAGGGATAACGCTGAAAGGAGCTAGTGCTGGCCTCGTACACATGTACACGCCGAAGGTATGTATTATCTTCCATTACCTTCCAACCATTTTTATAGTTTTATTTTTCATTTTGTTTTTATAATTGACATTTGACTATTTCAAATCTGTATCAATTTCGATTATTAATACAAGCAATTAATTTACGGATTGGGGTTAAAGGGTCAGCGATGAAAAAATAATAACTGCAGAAGAGAGACAAAATTATCAAGAAATTTTTCCGCCGAGTAAATTCATCCTAGCGATGATTTCTTCAAATGCAACTTGCAACTCCTGCGAATAAAACTAGCAGTGTTATAAAAATAGTAGTGGACCAATCGAATGATGCATCCGAATGCAACTTTTCGAATGAATTCATCTCATTCGAAAATCAATAAGAGACAATAGTATAATAGTAGTAATAGATTTAGAATTTGAGTGACTATTTTCAGAATGACGTATGTGAGTGTGTGTATTTGTGTTTGTGCACGCAATAGCATACAAACGATTACAGCTAGAGCTACGCAACTTTAGACTTAAGATTTTTTATGGCAAGGATGAAAACGTCCTCATGAAAGCAATATCTTAACCGGTGATGGTTTAGTCTAATCACAGTTTTTTTGAAAGTTCAGTATAAGAAAGTTCAGTGCGGACCACAGATTTTTGCCGAATGATTTCATTCGACTATATTGTTGGATTATCAACTACTATTTTTAGACTAATGAGGATTATTTTTTACCGAATGCTTTCATTCAATTACTATTTTAAAAATAGTTTTGACTGTGCCCATTACTAATTTAAATGTTACCATATCAAATTTTGGAACAACGATAGTATAATTTATAACACAGTCAGTGCATTAAAAGAGCTAGTTTGATTGTTTTGTTGATTTGTGAAAGTTTGATTGAAGAACGAAAGTGAAACAAAATACTTCATGTATGTATGTAACCAAGAAGAAAACAAAAACGGTACGGAATGTGCTACAATCTAAAACGAAGTATGTTACGAAATGGGTGATGGTAATAATAACATACGTTCACGACAATAGAGCGAAGAAGCTTGATTTTTTCCAGATATTTGTATGCTACCCCTGCAAGAACTGCGCAGCAGCACATACATTAATATGAGGTTAATGTTTAGCTTCTTGGGGTACTTACGTTCACGACGATACAATAGTCGTCATGAACGTACATATGTCAATAATTAATTTTATACGTCTTTCTGAAGGTGTAGTTATACTCGTATTAACCTCTTTATTTGTGTTCATTTGTGGCCATTGCTGGGATGGTTTCTTTGAATAGGGGCTGATTAAAAGATGGCACGTTATTACCATCAGTAATAATAATTCTGTACTACATCCAGAAGTCAATAAAAAATAAAAACCATTATTTTGTAATTGCAATAACCTATGGCGAAATTAAAATAAAATTAAATTGTATAAAAAATTGTTGCAACTTCAAATTTTCTTCTTTTTACTGTTATCACGCTCTTGAATTTTAATTAAAACAGATTGATAAAATATTGTTAAAAAACTAAATTTCCTTCATTGTGGAATCGTGATAACTGCACCAGTTTTTATGATTCAATATTCAAGCTGTAGAGTTGTTAAGCACCTAGTAAAACTAGGAAACACAATTGGAGATAGGGACGTAAATATGATTTGTCGCTTACCATTATTAAATTTTAATCTTGAAATAGTCAATACTAAAGTAGAATCTTCCACAGCCCTGGTAATCTTTTCTCGTACAAACCATCAAATATAATGGTTCTGTACACAACAAATGGTTTGTTGTGTGGTTGTATATTACTATGTTCTTGTTTTCCGTGGATGTCATAGTAATAATAAATATAGCTTATTTGCAACCGCAAGCATGATTCTACTCACTTAAAATAATAATGTAGTTTATGAGTTTCTACCATATCAATAGTATTATCTGTTTGCGATACGTGAACACGGAGTGTAGTCGCCTCGTGGCGAGTTGTAAATTCGACGAGAATTTCGATTACGTCTCTCGCTGACGTATGTTACGCCAAATGATTTGCGTCGCTACCGTTTGGATTTTATTCAATCGTTCGAAGGCTTGTTCAGATAAACTCCTTTAACTATGTACACTATTTACTATCACTATTTACAATTTATAATTTTGCTCAATTAAAATTGGCACTGATGATGATGATACACTGGATGTGTTAGTGTGTTACTTCGACTGTTGTCGTGATACTGTTCGTAACTGTTAGACTGTTGTCTTGATGCGCATACTTTGATTGTGTAATAAAGACAGAGGGAAGCACAAATCAGCGGTTGTGATTGAAATGATAATTAAGAAATGGAAAAAAATGACAGCATAAAATTATATTATTATTATTAGTATTATTATCGATTATGTACGTTAGAAGGAAAGTAATAGTATGTCTTCCAACGTGAACTAATTTAGAATTTAATTATTTCAGGTCGAAAAACTCCTGGATCCAACAGTATGGCTGGACGCGGCCACGCAAGTATTCTATTCGTTCGGGCTGGCGTTTGGATCGTTGATCGCATTCGGATCGTATAACCAGCCGAAAAATAATTGCGTGCGTGACGTAATACTCGTGTCGTTTTGTAACGCAGTAACAGCCATTTACGCGAGCGTCGTAATCTTTGCCATACTCGGATTCAAGGCGATGACGAATGTCGACAGGTGCATCGACAGGTACGCGCTAGTTTTCTTCAACAAACAAACAGTAATTTCACGATATTTTCAGCAACAAGTTTAAGTTGTTTCCGAACGCTACGACAACCGACGAAATGTACCAGGACGCGCTCGCAGCTCTCAGCGACGAAAGGAAGATCTCTCTGGGCATTAAAACCTGCTCACTTGCAGAGCAACTTGACGCCGTATGTGAATATTTTACTAACGACTACCAACATTTTGAAATCTAATAATAAAACACGCATCTTTTTTTGATCCCACTTGTCGTTTCTTTTTACTTCGACAACCATGTCACGGACCTTTTGGTGTGTCCTTTATTGTTTTGAATTTACTATCCAGTAGAATCTTTACCATGATATACAAACGTGAAAATATTCTCCCCTACATAACTGCATATTTTCTGTATACTCATTTGAAGATTTAGGAAACTGTATTTCGTCTAGTGTTTTCCCCTACAGTGCCTTATTTCTGCTATAGATATATTTGCAACACATTCTATTAATAATGTTATAACACATCAATATATTTGGATGCATATCTATGAATGTATAGCTTTCTTCGTTAAATGTATTTTGGTGCAAGCGTGTATGTGTAACAAATTTACGCCAAAAGTTTATCTTGTGAACGTAAAATATTAACTAATGCACTAATGAACGACTGTAATAAAAATTAGTTTTTCATTTTGTTTAGGCTGCAGAAGGTACTGGACTGGCATTTATAGTTTTTACGCAGGCGATTGTTGAATTGCCCGGTGCCCCGTTCTGGGCAGTCATATTCTTCATGATGTTACTGTCGCTTGGACTTGGATCTCAAATCGGAATTTTGGAGGGAATGTTATGTACGATCTTTGACATTGAAATTTTCAAACGCATTCCTAAACAATATGTGACTGGTAAGATAACATAATTCTATCTATAACAACGATGTTTAACTAATATATACCACAGGTGTCGTGTGTTTGATATGTTTCTTCGTCGGTCTCATATTTACTACTGGCGCCGGCGAATACTGGCTGAAGATGTTCGACTCGTTTGCCGGTACCATAGGCTTAGTGGTAGTTGCCCTTATGGAGATGATCGCCGTAATATACATATATGGTCACGAGAAGTTCACACAGGACATTTATGAAATGACTGGCCATCGACCTGGTCTTTTCTGGCAAGTCACGTGGAGATTCCTCGCTCCATCTATAATGGCCGTAATCCTAGTCTCGTCAGTCGTCTTCATGGTCATCAACAATCCAACCTACCAGGCGTGGGATGCCGAAAACGTAACCAAACAACATTATTTATCACTTATACCCGATTGCCTAAGCTTGTGCGAAATCTTGGTTTATAAAATAATTAATTAAATATCACTTTATCCAGTAATCCAGGTTTACAGCAAAGCTCATCGCTGGCTTGGAGTTATAAGGTTCTATGTTATACACTCTCAATTGCGACATAACGGTATTTTAATTTAAGGCAGCTGGATGTTATATTACTAGGCACGTAATGCAAGTTTTTAGGATAAATCAGCCTTCTGTCGTTTCTTGTTGCCTGTTGTTACATATCCTCAATACCTGGTATGGGAGCAGATGCAGGCAGTGATGACATTTTAGTTATTGCAGAAATGAAGCAAAGAAGAAACGTCTATCAGAACAAAGATCAATACCCTAGAAGATCCCAACCTGACTAACAAACAAGAGCTATTAATAGGTGGCACAGAGAGCAAACTAAACCCGTGTGTCTAGCATTTCTTACAAGTGTGAGTCAGAATGAATCAGAAGAGGACATAACTGAACCCGAAATTGAAGAAGAAGGGAATGCATAAAAGACATGAATTATAAGTACACGCACAAAAAAGGAAGTAGAAGAATGTACACAACAACTACAAACTACAGAAATAGAAATAAAGCACTAATACTACCCATCCATAAGAAAAGGTCCATGAAAGAGTGCAACAGAATAATTGATCTAGTCTACGTGACATGTAAGATTGTACCAGTTTTTTTATCATGAAAAATATTAAACAAAGCACTTATTGCGAACAAAGTCTACTATTCATCAACTATGCGAACACTCTATTAACGGAAACAAATTATTTGCAGCAACGAGAAAGCTAGAACTACAAGAAAAATTAAAAAGGCTAATGAGACAAGGTGACCCGTTATCTACAATCCTCTTCACTTTGCCAATGAACTAATTCAAAGGGCATGTGAACGGAGAGCTTGATATATGGTGGACGCCAGATGGATGCCGATGATATAGTACTGATGGCAATGGAAGATGGTATGAGAGTCCACAGAATATCTTGGAGCAAGTCTACCATGCAGTGGAGAGGAAGAAAATGAAATAGAGAAACGATCAGTAAAATTAAGTAGAGCAGAGGGAATGTTTTCAAGATTATAAGATTATACCAGACAATAATAAGATCTACTGTTACATATTTCAAAACGTGGACAAAATTAATTGGAAATTTGGGAACGAATTCTAATGAGGATATATGGTGAAATTAAAGTACATGATGAATTTAGAAGGAGAACAAATATACAAATAGAAGAACAGTATAAAAACCAAGCATCTTAATGGGGGGGGAGAAGGAAAGAGAAGAAGAGGAAGATATTGTTAGCTGGAGTTAAGAAAGATTTAAGGGAGGTTGAAGACAGGATCGAAGAAGGTGGCAAAGAAGAGTGAAAGACCTCGAAGCCAAGGGCCAGTAAGGCTTTCTCTGTTTGTGGAAAAAATGAAATTGTTGCAAAAAGTAATTCTGTTTTGTGAATCTTGATCCATTATTTGCAATATTTCTTTGTAATTCCTTATACATATAATCACATCACAAACGAAAATCCACTTTTCAATTACTCTTTATACAGCTGTCTGAATGTCAGTAAGGTGCTTTCGCCATCTGAAATCACCATCAAGGAATATAATATACTGCCATACCTGCAATTACAGTATGGCCGAAGCCCGTAGAATCGTTCGACGAACCATCTCAACATCTGAATTATTGACCCTCACAGCAGGAACTATTTTGCACGTGCAATGCTAATCTTAATATTGTAGCATGGAACCATTTAATTCCAAGTCAGCGTAAACTCGCATTGTACACACAAGCGTTAATGTTATATATTTCCATGTGCGCAGGGCGAAGTGGCGAATACGCCATATCCTAACTGGGTAATGGGTATTGCTGTAACCATGATAGCAGCTGGAGTACTTCCTATACCAATAGTTTTCCTCCTGCGTCGCTACCAATGTCTCAAGTTCGACGTCAATATTCACGAAGGTTCAATTAGACGCATCGACACCACAGTTTCCACCAAAGAAATGATCACCGACGTTGACGTAAGTATTTCTTCAGCTGTAGAAAAAGCGTTTTCGTTTAATAAGTGACTAATGACAAATTCCACAATACAATATATGAAGCAGCAAGCGGTCTATAGGAACTGATTTATGTAAAGGATTAGAATTGGCAACAAATTGATGATTTATACTTAATTGGTAATACCTTTTTCTCATCAACTTATACCGATGTAAAATGTTCTAATCTTTTCAAACTACCCTATAGGATCATTTAAAGGCACGACATACAAATATGCCCTGTTCAATACTTTATCACATACATATTATACATATTACATATTATTATTTTCATTATTATTATAAACTATTTTTACATTTCATTAGTCTGGGATGTTGCTTATATATGATAATATGCCCAACATACGGTGAACTAGCTTATGTACTCTAGTTTAAGATATACAATCCTATGTCATATTACTACACCTTCTGTCTCTGTATTTAGCAATTCCAATTTTTAAATCCTAGGTTTTGTTGCGTGTTCTAAGCGCCTAATGTTTCGAGGTGATAAGCAGTAGAACTTAGCTGCTTAACTACGATTTCAGATCTTTGTTCTGGCGTGGATATGCCACAATAAATTTCGTTAGTTCATACTGAATTGTTAGGGTATATTTATTGTCCTCGTTGTCTTAATTGGGAGGTGCAATGAAATCTTTTTTTTCAAATGTCGATATGGCTGCGATGATGACTGTAAGTGGTGCGACATGAGGCCTCGATATTATTCTTCATGTTATCTCAGAAATACTCACATCTTATAAATTCTATTTATGTGCCCCAGTCCGTAACATGTGATAATCATTTAGAATCAGTTGTTTCGTTTTTTCCGTGATTTATGATGCTGATCTTCAGATAAACGCGCCAATGGAGCATGGGGATTTTTTATTCATTTGAAATTATACACCATTATCAGCTTTCCACAATATGTATTATTAAATTAAAATAATAATACTGACGATGAAATATGTACATATATAAAATGTAATAAAACAGATTATGGAAAGGGGATAATTGTATTTATAATCTCAAAAGCATATTTTCATATTCAAGTCTTTGAGATTTTTGCCTAGTTTGGCTAATAGGGTTAATTCTTCATTTTCCGTGCACTTTAATATACATAACTGGGTGATCGTGTAGACCTCGCATATTTTTAGCAAGAGCCTCAACAGAAACATCTAGGGCACGTGTTGTTCAGTTTGCATTAATTAAATTTTATTAGACTTTCCGTCGTGTATGCAATAAATTACCCTTTCGTATAAATTTGCAATTTTTGATGACCCTTTGAGTTCTGTGTAATCTTTTTGTCGTTTCAATAACTCAACCATTCCTGGGTAGCCAATCCTACGAGATCTTAATTTTCGTCATTCGAAATGTCCTAGGACTTCTGAACATCGTGAAGTATTTGGCTACATCTTGTTTTGACATTATTGACTATTTTCTTTCAAACCGCTGACTCTAAATGAATCCTTTGATAGTACATACGTCTTCTCATCTACGTCTTACGTAATTGAACACTAAACACCCAATGTGAGGATCAAAACTGGCAACAACAAAGGCAAGGAAACACGCAAAATATTCGACTAATATTCTACAACAACTCTCAACACACTGGCGTTCTGATGCGAATAAAATCCCTGACGCAATAGATTTCTTTGTGATGCAAGGAGTATGTTCTAAAAATGTAAAGCTCAAGCCAAAACACCTGAGCTAAACACAAGAACAGTGAAGGTCAAAGTAAACTAAACATTGACAGAAATAAGCTAACAGCTTTGCTTATGGGCATTGTGGATCAAATGACTAGTATTGTAATCATTTCCAGCAGAAAACACCACTGACGTAGAGAAATAAATTAAAGAATACCTCGGTACTCCTGTTTAAATCGACTTTCCTCAGAAAAACACTAGTGAAGTAAGACATACCACCTCCCATGATGTTGTTGTTATAATTTTGATTTAATCAAGGGGAAACTTCTACAAGAATTGCCAATAAATTAATAACCTATTAATATATACAATGCACTACTTCGAATTAGTACTTCCCATCCATCTGGAAATCAGCTCAAATAATGAATATTCCTAAAGATGGAAAAATGCCATAAAGCTTGTTGCCAATAATTTCAATTTTCTTCGTGAAAATCCAAATAAAAAGATTCAAAACATAAATTGACAATTCCGTGACGAACATGGAAGACATAAGCGTGAAGAGATATTGCCTCAGTTGCCTTCATTTATACATCACGAGCATTTAACAAGGAATCGGATATAAGCTTCCAATACAAATTAAAACTGAATCTACCATATCTATATTTTCTACTTCTAATGTCATACTTGACCAACAGAAACTTCTTTGTAAGTCAAGGTAACGAACAAATTGGAATCCATAAACTCTCCTCAATGAAGTGTTCTGGGACTAGTACATTTTGCATACCGCTGATCTACCGACTACAACCCTTACCATGGCAAGAGTAAGATAGTGATATAAATGACATCCTGGTATACCAAGCCATTCTTAGGCCAGTCTAGAGCTATGAAATTCAACTATGTGGCACAGCCAGCCATTGCAAAAATTCCAGAACAAACTACTTCGTACCATTGTCAATGCATATTACTGTCGCTAATAAGATCATACGACATGATATTCCGCTAGCTTCAGTTAGTTATCCACGAATTTCAAAGTACAGGTCAAAGTACAACAAATTGCTATCAACCCATAGCAAATATGTTGTGCAATCAGTTGAACATCAGCTACACTGATAACAGAGAAACGAGATATAGATGAATAAACAGTATGCTATTAATAGAAATAATATGTAAAAACGTGCTTATATTTTTATGCATGAGCAACATTTAGTTAAGAAAGGTTATTCCAGTCTTCAGGTACCATTAAAATACAGTCAGAAAATTGCCTTCTGGGACAGATTGCTGTAACTAAACATCAGTAATTGAATTAAAAAAATAAATTAAATTTGATTATGATTTTGTAAACTTCATCCAAACACAGTAAGATCGTCCACCTAAACGAAATACCTTTCATAATTCAAACCCGACATCGCAATTATCATTACTCTTGGAAACGAATGCCATTGGTCTAGTCATCTGATATTGGCCTATTCCTGTAGTTAATGCACTGTATTTGCTATTGGAAGCTCTAGCTTCACTTGATAGTATCCATCAGAGGGATCTAAATACGAGAAATACCTCACCTCAATCTTTATTGCCGTTTGGGCCATTTTTCTATAGCACTATTAGAATTGGTGATGATCATCTTCTCTTCTTCCATGACTCTATATTTTAACATTGGTTTTACCTGCTTAACTATTTCGATTTTTGTGAAATATCAAATATTGGCGCCATTAATTCACTGGTAATTAAAATTAAATATGATTTATAACATTAGATAATGTTTATAACAATAGCTTCATTGTGAAATATCAAATTTGAATTGTATGTCAGTGCCTTTAAATGAGATCGCTTAAATTTAAGTACTAACTATTTAACATGTGTGTAAGTGTAAATACCTTATTTTGTCGTTGTGTTGTTGCACATGATCAGTGTACAGGATGTACGATTCATGCACCAGCTTGTACGTACACTCATGTAACTGTCGTTAACCCCGCCACTACGCTGTCTTAACATGTTTGTATTGATTGAATTAACTAGGAACTAACAAGTCCCGACGGTCCATGTCTCACTGCTACCAACACTCGCAAAAATAAATTCACTATTGGAGATTTCGAAGTCTAATGTAAGTAATAGCTGCCTGCAAACGTGTTAGACTATGGTATTGAATTAAGATTTCAGGAGGCAATGGTAATGTAACACGTGCACGTTCACAGTTTGCCAACATATTTATAACGTTGATCTAAAACATGGTCGCCATGAAATACATATATATTAGACGCATGTACAAACGTGTAAAGGAATGAGTACAGTAAACAAAAGTTTCTTAAATTTAAAACAATTTTAGAGTTACTACTACGATACGGCGTAAACTTTTACTCGAATGTGCATTTTCGTCTTATACGCTTCGTAATGTACTCCAACGCTTAGTGATAGAGCAAAAACACCGTTTCCGCCCTGCAATCGGGAATTCAAAATATACTGTATGTGAGAACAAGTTTTAACTATACCCAACTTATTTCTTCGTGTGGGAATATGTGCGCATGCTTTATAAATTGAAAACTGCATTGACAACATTGACAAGCGATAGGATATTTGGAATATAGATTAGTAGGATATATATACAAGGTGTAAACGAAATTAGTGAATTTTAACTGTAATAGAACTCATCAAATACAACAAAATATTTAAATCAAATTTGCAAAAAGAAATGTGAGCCTATTTAACAATCATAGTAAGTTTACCAAAAATTTGCTTATAAACCGCCTAGAGCAAAGGAAAATTCTTATCGTATCGACTACGGTACAAAAAGGGATTTTAAGTAGTAACGCTAACCGGAATGTCCTAGTTAAATTTTGAACGCCAACAACAGCAACAGATGAATCAATCAATCTTTATTAATGTTATCGTTAACGTTATCCCCGAGTACTAAGTTTATAATTTCGTAATTTATGGTTGAAATGCGATCTCCTTGTATTTTTTAAAATTTGTCCCCCTTTGAACCAGAAATTCATCTTCAAATTAGTTTGAATTCCTCTTATTTACATATTTCGTCTTCAAGTCCTACTCATCGCTTCTTATTAGTCGATTTTCCTTCCTCATATTTGTTTGGGAAATGTTTGTTCTTATACGTTTTTATCCAAGTCAACCGTTAATTTAGGTATATCGGAATCATTTGTCTTCTTTTGGTGGTACAGGATAGTACTGTTATAGAATTTGAATAGCGATTCAACAGTTTCAAAATGCTTTATACGAGATGACTTCAATGCCTTTCCTAATTCTGCCTTTACACTTGTTGTCTTTAACTTCGTTAATTTTGCGTTACCATGCGAGTTGCTAAATTAATTGGAAGTCGATGCATCGGTGGGCCACTAGTGCATGAATAATACTTTCCAGTACAAAAAAGTTTTAAAATCAATAAGAGAGTCAACCGTGGCACTTAATTACCAGTGCCAAGTTTGGCTACTAAATTAACACTCGTTCTGTGTGTTGTAATTCCCATATTACCGAGTACGTTTTTTGTTATATATTAGCTACGCTCACCGTGAATATACAGAATGTAAGCGAAATGCGTGCTTTAATTAATGGTCGCCATGTGCAGCAGGTTTTCTAAATATTTTTTATAAAATAAATTACATAGAATTTTTTCTTAATGTTGACCCAGTCATTTTGACCGCTAAAATTCAGTTTGCTTAAAACCGAACACGGGTCCTGGCACATCCTTATGTAATGAATAATTTTGTTCCGTCCTACTATTAAAACGTGTTGTTTCTTAATTACATATAGAACGAGAACGCGTTTGATTTGCTCCGCGGCGTTATTTGCTATGAAAACACAGTTTTGAGAAAATTAAGTACTTTAGTAAACTCATGGATGATGAGACGACGATCATATCCACGCTTTTTAAACGTTCTTTAAACGACTATGGGTAGACTCATTAATCAATAAGGTCGCTGACGTTTGTCGATAACAATGTCAATCAATATAGACATCTTCGACAGACTTTTCTCAAAATGTTTATATGTCTTAGATTTTGCAGGCACTTGGTTAAAGATATCGGCAAAAGCATCCTCTCAAATAGCGTTTGCATCCTGCTCAATTAATTGTTAGATTTTCACAACAGACTATATATATATATATATATATATATATATATTTGTGCAATTTATCCACCGATTCAATTGTTTCTTGAGATTATAAAGACGAAATTTGCCGGATATCTTTTTTGATATAAAACAGGAAAATTACAAATCTTAATATATTCATAATTATATTACAATCAAAAATTCAACGGGAAAATGGAACAAACTACATACACCGCTTTTGCGTGACGCTTCCAAATACAACCAAATAGGTTGGTTTAAAATTATTACACTGCTATTCGGCTGAAGTGCAGCTGCTAATTCCAGTGGGGGCAGGTTACCAACCAGAGCACCATCACACATAAATGTATATAGACCTAATCAAATAGGTCATGTGTGCTAAATATCGGAGCAAATTGAAAGAAAAATAAAGAGTGTGCTAAATTTAAAACTAACCACAACTTTTATTTAAACAAAAAATGAAGTGTGTTTTACAAAAAAATAATCTGAATATTCGAAATAGGACACTAATCGTACCAACGCAACGATACACGCGATATAAAATTTCAATAAAATGAAGAATTAAATAAACAAACGGCATAGGCTAGGCGGTGAAAATAAAATTAATTACAGTGCTAACGAAAAACAGTGAACAGTTCATTGCGGCAGAATAAGCAAGTATACATATACTTGCTATAGATGACTTAATTGCGGTAAAATTTTTTTGTTAAACGACTTGACATACTCGCAGTATGAAGTATATGAAGTATGAAGGTGCGTCGCCGGAAATATTAACATGCGAATAGAATTTCCGCGGTCGCAATGATTAACAAGCAAATACATATACGCTCATTTAATACTAGATTGGTGGTACACACTGATACGGCTGAATCTTTTACTCGGTTTCAACTACGCGCTGAGGGACTTCACAGCGCTCGTGTCACATTCGGGTCAAGCCCATTGTACCGAAGTTATGGTGAGGTAGGGGAGCCAACCTCACTGAAATTCCCGATGAAATCACTACACAGGATGGATCGAGAAAAAACCTTGTTTCGACGAGAATAATTAACACGTGTTTCCAACGAAACACTTTGAAGTCAATCAAATCACCAATAAAAGGTTATGCTTAAATCCACCATGGTGAACCCCAAAAATTCTCTCTGCTACTCGATGCCCACAATCTTCGGCCTTAGTCGTCAAAGGTCACACACAAAAAATCACAGAAACAAAATGACATTATTTTCACTATTCTCGGATAGAAGAATAACCATTTTCTATACATGCCACTATCCATATTAAATTCAAAACAAATATTGCACACAAATGAATTTCCTAATCTCATGAACTAAATCTGTTAGAGGAATTTACGGAACCCAATCCTCTGAAAACTCTATTCATTCCTCGATTGGAACACACGCGTGACCGGAATTTTGAACTAAAATCGTCTGTCGATACCCGCAAAACGACGGTGTTTTTAACAGAAACACACAATGGAGCTTTTATTAAACGTAAAAGTTTGTTTTATAAGGGAGATATAATTTTTTTATTCTCACGCGCGACTGAGGCACTCTATAGTAAATTTACAGTTAATTTTAAATCGCTCCAGATTCTTTTTTTTTGTAAAAGTGTTAATTAAAACTTTAGTTGCACATGGTGAGTTTACCATCATTGCTAGTTAAAATTAACATTTCGTTTCCGACCTGTATAAACGGCAAATAGAATTAAAATTATTGCATTTCACATATATTCTTCTACGATTTGTAGTGAACTCCGCTTTAGTTTCTTTACACGATATTCATTTTTTTAGTACCTAAACCATGTCAACTCTGTCACTAGTGCTGAATAGTAATACTTTTCAGCCACATTTGCACTTCTAGTGTCGTTTTTATTGATATTTTCATAGTTTTGTCGTTTTTATGATTGTGATAGTACTTCGCGTACGGCAACGGGGAAATACCGTCAACTTCGAGAGAGGTCGATGGTTTACGGTTTAGCTTAATTTGGTGTAACTCATATTACCGATAGCGATAGCAACCTTTGGGGTCACAGTGATGCTCTTGGCTCGATTTAGGAATACTCAATAGTTGTATCCGAAGTAAACGTGAGTAGGGGCTTGTGGGAATTGAGCCCCTGTGGGCCTCATAGCAGTTTCAGAGCTAGGAGGTACATTTCGGAATAGACGTTCTTTCCTTCTATCAGCGGTGGATAAACTTAAACTCACAGCTTCACGATGTTTCTCTAATCATCTCGGTTTGCTGCTTTTTCTTTCGTTGCCTGTTTCCTTTCTCCACTCTATCCAGCAATATACTTCGTGGTCCATACTCCACATATCGCCGTATCCAGTGTCTACTTGCGGTATTTGCTCTATTTATCCAATACTCTGCGTTTTCACGAAATGAACAATATATCAACGCCCTATGTGTAACGTAGTTCTTCATTATTTCTTCTTTTCCAATTATCCCCAACTTTCCTGCTACCAAATATCAAACTCATTCATTGCTGCAGTAACTGTGCGCTGAGGTTGAAAACAACTTTATATAACGTTTTAATATGGCACTATGAGTTTATTTTTGCAAAAAAGTCGCACAAACTACATCTCATTAGAAGCTATTGTTATAGAATGAAATGTACTTAATTTTACTTTTTGCATTATCCACAGTAATAATATTTTTTGTCGATAGATCATGTCATTTTCTCATATGAGTTGTGATTAGTTTAATTTACACCTTGAACGATTGCTTGAGAGGGTTGTTGATTGTCTTCTGTCAATCTTTTCGGAGCCTGTGCTGCAAGGACAACTCAGGTGGAGGCTCACTATCTTGGAATATGCTTGCTTTCCTCTATCGTGTGTTTTCAGACTGCACCTAGCTTTTGAACAAAAGTCTAGCGAGCTTTTTGGAATTCCAAGTTAGATCCACAGCACACCACAGAACGAATTTGAATGATTTTTTTAATCCGAAACAACCAAGTTGTTTTACAAGACGGTAATTGGCCACCGTCTCGACAGGTGTATCTTACAGTCCATTTATCCGCTGTGGATAGTGCCTTTGGTTTTATTGTGTCTCATGTAATACTGTAATCAATCAGTGTAATGTTTTTGTTCGTTTTACCATATAGAAAAACCCCTCTTTTCTGTTGAATACCAGTTTAGGTGGTAATTCAGATTTACTTTCTCTAGTTGTACCGAGCATTGGGATATTCCGTTTCAATAGCAGTTTTCACAAGTCATAAGTCGTGAAAAGTATCGCAGTTTACGTTATAGCCTTTTAAACCTTATATAAGATCCATCACTACTCTTTTGCCTTGCTCCTCCTCCTGACTTGCTCACATAAACTTGCACATTGCAGGCGTACGCATTTTCCGAGACACCAATTTTGATTCCATATTTGGCTGGCTTACTGGCCAAGTAAATTCGAAAAGGAGAGTAGCCTCTAAATGGCAACTACTCGTCAACGGTTGCATTTCATTGAGATTTTAGAGAAATTGACGAACTAATACCCGTTCATCCTAAAATTCTCGAATCGCTACAGTCGATCAGTCATCAAACTTATTCTTCAAATTACGAAAAATCATCCTATTGTTAAAAATGGGACTGGTAACTTTTCCATTCCATAAACCCGATGCTTCTCCATAAGACCTGTATACTCCAACCAATACAAGTTTTTCCAAATCTTGACATTGTGAACAGTGTTCTGTTATCAGTGGTTCGTTATGAGTGATTGGCTCGCGTCAAGTAGTTTTGAAGGCCACTACATGTAAAGGTATTTCAACAACTAAAGTTGTTGGTAATCGCTACTGACGAAGGGTAATAACGCAGAAACAATATTGTCTAGCGATCCACCAGTTAGTCTTCATGGACCTGTATTAATTAATGTTCACTACACCATTGAGGTGTACGAATCGTCCATTTATATTATGTATAATGTACGCACTACCTAAAATAAAAGTAAAGTTCAGTAAAATAAAATGAAATAAAAAACAAAATGACACAAATTCTTGACAGTACATTACTTTTATATACTTTTATAAGCCTTGGCACTAAATTACATGCTTATATTTCAACTACATTATCGTTAGTTTTCTATTAACTTGATATCAGGTTTAATAAAGTGCATCATCAGGAATTACTTCAATAATACCATGTTTTGAAAGAGCACCTGGTAGATACTTCTAGTACTCAATACATTGAACATTTACAATATAGCGGAGACTGCTTTGCGGCTCCTAACAGTGCTTAAATATGGCCACGATTTTAGTGAGTGCACAGTTGTGTTTACTTTAGGCAGATTTCTTTTGTACAACCGATGCAGAAGCACGACGAGCAATTAAATGATATAAAACTTAATAGCCAATACTTTTTCAAAATTATGAAATAGCGTTTATTCACAGTAATATCATAAAATCATCAATAATATCATAAAAGAATGCACAAATTTAATGACAAAAATGACAAAACTTTTTCATAGCGTTTTCCTGAAACTGTCGTATGTCAAATATAGGAGACTGATTTGTTTCGCAAAATTCAATTATTACCTGTCTACGAGGGTAAAATGTTACTGTTATGTGGAATTTGTATGAATTTTTGCAGTTTCAGGAAAAATGTTATACATTACACATCTGTAAAGTAAGTAATCTTACAAGACAAGGCATAGTTGAATTGTCCCAGTTTAGGGTCAATTTAAATATGCGGCTCATTACCCGAGAATCAGGAAGATACTCATCCATGTCTAAATTTGATTTTGCATCATATCTATGATATGATTTCTATGATGTTCATTGAATCTATTATCCAAAATTCTTTTTGTCTGTCCAATTTATAGCATTAATTTAATATAACAATCACAATTAATTGATTGAACTTTTACATAAACATTCAGCATTGCAACCTTTAAGTCACATGACATACTTGTGATTTAGGGCAGGCATTTTTTCAGAAAAGCTTTAAATCACTGCTATTAAAGCAAGATCAACACCTCAAATTATAGACCTATCTAATGTATCAAAAATGTTATAAATTAACAAATTTCAAAGAAAATATAAAATACGAAGTAACGATCAGAGTGGCTACCAAAGGGGAAAATCAACACTAACAACTATTTACCAAGCGGTGTGTGCGATATTAGGAGGGCTTCATAATAAAAACCTTACACTGGGATTGTTTATGGACTTATCAACAGCCTTTGATAGCGTAACTATTGGTGGAAAGGTACAGAATGGGCTTCCGTGGTACAAGCTTAAACTTAATTCGATCGTTCCTCTATCAACCTAAATAAATTGCAATTGCGGGCAGTACCACAAGTTACAAAAGTTTGTAAGTTTGTGCAAAAAAAACTAAATGAACACATGCTTTTTGGAGTAACAGTAGTTGCAAATCATTTCTAAACAATAACATTAATAGGGACCATTAATTATTAATTAAAACTCCGTAAAATTTGTATGCTACATTGGACAGACGAAAAAACGTTTGGAAAATAGATTCAATATTAAGAATCGTTATATGGAAAGATCTGCTTTAGCCAACCACTTTGTTAATACCGTTCATAATTTTTTCATAAATGACCTAAAATTATTGAATTCTAATTTAAACGTGTATGGAGCTATATATACTATATATATATATATATATATATATATATATATATATATATACACCTTATTTTAAATGTCATTCCATTTGTGCATTAGTTTTTACAATAAAATACAACTGGAACAAAATCACAAGCTCATACCACATTAATTATATAAATCTTATCTGGTCATGACCACGTATTTGCCTTCTTAGATTGTCTTCATCTGCGTATTAGGTTCCTGCTGCACCGAATATTTGCCCTAACAATGTTGCTTCTGAATTTTGCTGCATGGATTTAACGGCTTCTGCCTGCGCATGAACAATGTACCTTTTTTCAACTTCTCATTGTTAAATGTCTAAACTGTCTTTTCTTTCAGCAGGAAGACGAGAGTGATGATGATCGTCTCCCCGCATACCACGACGAAGACAGCGATGACGATGACGGCCCCCGCGTTAATTTCAAGCGCCTAGGCAATGCCTTCCGTATGGAGGTCATGGACGATTAATGAAGAGATGTCTATTTGTTAGAGTTTTCCATTACTGTCCTCCGACTTCTATAGACCGTTTAAAATCACCAAAATCGTCCAAAGCGGACAAACAAGCAGCTGTAAATATCGAACTAGTCAATAATGCTCTTCGTGAATTGTTTCGTGTGTATATTATGTATGTGTTGCGTTCAGGGATAACTTAGAAAATATTGCAGTATTACTATTGACGGCACAGCAGACATAGGTATTCAATATGAACTTGTCAAACAATCTAATTGTACATATTCCAAATTTCAAAATATCGTTAGGTATATTTCAATTTATTTTCGGTAATAAAAGGAACTCAAAAATTATTTTCAGGCCCACAAAAAAAATTGAATTGAATTGAATTTTTGCCGCATGTTTTCCCCACAGCCTGTATAGCACAGATGCCCATTTCCGCAACGGCAACGTTTCATTGTCCATAGAATTTAATTTCACATATTAATAATGCCATGAGTATGTTTTGTAGCGATATTGATGTTTCACTCTTTCTAAATTTCTCCCTTACTCTACAACTGTCATTCTCAAATTCAGCAGTATGTCGACATTTTTTTTTTTGTTCTTTATGCACCTAATAGTTCCAAAAACTAATTATAGTGATATATTTCTTTCGACAATTTTACCTTCTTTGAAGGATTTTAGTGCGCTTAGTAAGATTAGCTACAGGTAGATATATAATATTGTTGACAAATGATGGAACGGAAAGATTTATAAACGAGTCTTAAAAGATTACTAAAGTTCCTGTATTTATTAGAGGATTTTTTAGTTTTGAGAGATTTCAGTTTCCAAAGCAGTTTGTTATAAATATACTATTCGCCGCGCAAAGCTTATATGTTACTTGTTTTCAAAAAATGTCATTGATAAAAGAGTTCAACGCAACTTCCTTGTTGCCGACGTCCTTCAAAAAATTTAAATTAGTTATACTTTTCCTTATATTTTTCATAATTAAGTATAAAATCTTTAACTAAAGGTGTTAATAAGACGGGCTGAGTCATCTTCTATTTTCACTCATATCTATAATTTATTGGGTTGTTAATTTGTTTAATAGAATATAGCTCATATGTCTTCCACAGGTGATCTAGTAATACTGTAATTAGCTTTCTTGTAGACATATATAAGATCTCCATGATATTAAAACTCAAATATGACGGATTTCAAGGTTCCAAAGTTGCAACTTAATTTTTTTTATAAATCATTGCATAGAACATTAATATCTCTTGGGACGGTACTCTATATAAAGAATACATCGTGCCTTTGTTTTCAATTCTAGTTGAATTGAAGACATAAGTCATCGTTATTATGGACGACCGGCCTTAGATTTGCACAATATCCCACCATACATTGTAAAAATGTATTTTTCTTTGTAGTAATAAACCTGAATCCCCACCGGTCTAGTTGTGATAAAAACCGATACCTGTACAATTAGATTTCATGTGATACTAAGTGGACAAACAATATTCAAAGGAGATTTAGACATCTCTTTGTGTGTAAGCGTACCGCATAAAATGTTGTTATTATTCCCTATTCTTATTATGATTATAATGAAATAGTTGTTGTATACAATTGATGTAATTTAACATGTAAATAATGTAAATAAGTACTTACAATAGTTTCTAGTGCTTAGGGAGGCTTAGGGTCGCTTAGTGACGTTTAGAGTTACCCATAAACTTACTAGGTCGAAGTAATTTCAGACAAAAAATAACTTGTTGAATTTTGAAAATTTGAAAAAGCAGAGCTTTGAAATAGAATTTTAGATTGTTTAAAACAGAAAACATGATATTAGGTTGCCTATTAATGCGATAGGCTTGTTGTTATTGTCGTGGTGGATCTTATTGGTCATTCCATCATTTATACAATAAAAAAATGTTCCAATCATAATATTGGTTAGGTCTACTTTTTTAATCTACAAGCGTCCAGTTAAGTAATCTTATGTTACCAAGTATGCGAGAGCATAGATATTATGTCGTTCATCATCATAGCTTGCGATACTTTCAATGTGTAAATGAAAGGCCAAGGCGAACTAACTCAGCTAATAATATTTGTATTTATAATTGGGGTGGTGGGCGAATAATGATAATGAAGTCAATGATATTTCATTTCAAAACGTTCTACTTGCAGTCTAGAAATATTGGATTTTCTTGGATACTTGTTGCTAGGTTCTTGTACCTAGGTACCTGTATAATATATTAAACCATGTTTGTGATTGGCCTAATATAATATTTTATGACATTCAGTTTATATAATTGTTTGAATGTTGTAATATTTCATAAGGAAGAAGAATTTCCCTTAACGATGTTTCTCACAGGCAGATTGATATACGAGCTCAATCCATTTTAATGTTGATGTCAAGTATATTTACAGAATACCACAAATTCTGCATAACGTCATATTAGTCGTTAAGAACAGTTGAAATTAAAAAATTTAATTAAATTACTGAAATACCATAAACACAAACAATGCATTGCTATATACTTTAAGTAAGGCATTTTAAGGGGTACATTTTATAATTAAAGATTTAGGCAGATTTTGCATACAGGAAGTTGATAACTGGAAATAAACGAAATTATTTATTATGCCATATAAAATATTGCAACTGCATTTCGACTAGAAACCTTGAATCTTGAATATGTTCCTTAGATGTCGCAAAGGTAGTAATACCTTTGCGGTATATGAGAACAGCTGATACTAAATATGTTAAAAATTAGCAAATAAGTTTACTTAACCGTTACACGTTTTTGTTTATTTTCCGTTCTTTAATTTTCAATATTTCCGTCAACACGAAGATTTAGTTGAGTACTTTGTGGATTCCTGAATGAGACTTTCTGGGGTTTCGATCATATTCTGCGCAAGAAATATAAAACTATTGATCAATACATTCTTAAAATAAACTGTGTCAAATAAATCTTAACGATTAGTCCATTAACCCCTTTTCTTACTGTAACAATATTTTAATTCTTAAAGTCGTAAACAAAGTTCAGTAGTTTAATTGACAAAATATTTTAATAACAATACTGACAAAATAACAATGTAAACTGTAACATTTGAATCGTTCCTAATGAATGTTGCTCTTCCAAAAATGTCTATGTGAGCCACGATAGTGGTTATAACGTATACCCATATTTTAATATTATTCTATATTATTAGTGTCATAAATGTCAATGAATAGTGATAACGCATCAGCCAAAATATAATAATAAATAAGAAATTTAAAATCACTTAGATTTCGAAAATTATATGGATTTTTCTAACTTAAGTAGTTGATATGATGAAAATTTTATTAAAAAAAACTGCAACATTTTAGGCATATTGACAAACGAAACTGACATATACAGGGGATTATTAATAGCCTAGCCTACACTATCCTGTAGATCGGAACGTAAATGCCATAATATATCAATTCAAACACAGGTACCTCGGAAATAGAAAGCGGAAGTACTTTCATTCCATTGATTGGTGTTTCGTACCTGGGTCGTGAAGATGAATAGTCATCTTTGTTCGCCTTTCATGTATTTTATGTACTAATTTAGATAAAAACACTTTGAAAGAGGCAAGCCAATATATCCACTGAAGAATATGCTAAAAGGTTTTCAAATTGTTATATTAATAAAGTGCCCAACTTGTTTTAATGATGACATGGTGAACAGTGCTTTTTGTTGCACTTTACTATATATATATATATATACATTACATAAAACCTTTATATTATTATTGATTTCTTTTCTTTATTGCGACATATTTCGTTCAAAAATCAATTTAAATTGTGGAATGATCCAATTCGGACACAGTCGATCACTGTTAACCCATTGCGGTAACAGGGAGGCCAATTATTCATAGTATTGAATGAAAAACAATAATTACCACTGATATTCCTCGTTCTGTAGCAACATAATGATTATTTTTTCAAGGGAAACAAATAAGAATTTTTCATTGAGTTTTTTATTTCTCAAACTTAGGCTCGAAGTATTGATGTGATACCTGGATAAACAATGAAAAATATACCAACTAAATGCCACGTACATCCCGTCAATGCATTTTGAAAATGCCGAAATAAATCCCCACCATTCGGTATGGTATTTCTCGTGATTCTCATTTGCCAGTGAATTTCACGAATTCCATGAACGCGCGCTATCTATGTTATGCATCCAGTGTACGACGCTAGTGCGTGGATTTCGTGCATCTTAAATTATTACGCGAATATTAGAAATGATTTGTTGTTTTTCTTAAAATTGTGATAATACAATAAATGATGACTGGCGCATTTGTTTTAAATTGTTACTATTAGATTGTTTTCTTATGTCATTTGAAACAACTTTGTATGGCTCACTTTATAAAGTACGAAATAATAAATCAATGTTTTATTGAAAACCTTTGTTTTATTGCTATTGCATGTTCGACGTAACATTTAACAAACTAAAACTGTTTTACTTATCCCTATCCTTATTTTGATCCCATTATGGCTTCTATTGTTACCAGGAGAAGTAAACTGTATACGATTCGGTCGATTGTTATAAACAATAGCAAAGAAAAACACAATCACAAGCTACCATTATTATTTTCCGGCAGGTATGGGAGGGCGTGCGGATTTTTTCTCCACCTGTTAGGACCGAGTGATCTTCCTCCACTTGCGCCATTCCGTGCACGGACTGAGACCGGTTCTCTGCAAATATAGTAGCGCCGAAACCATTGGCATGGAATTTCACTTTCCATACCTATCCTTATCCTTTCACCAAACCCATCAGAGGAGTAGTCAAATTAAGGGCTCAACCTTTAAACTGCCCTAGCACAATCAGGCACTAGCTAACAACCTCTTGCTTTATTTCCTTCCTCAACTAGTCACTCGATAAGATTCGAGTGACTGAAATCGACGGCGACGAATATGGGATGATCCTGAACTGCACCCAGAACTTCGTTGACACGAACCACCCAGTGGTTGGTAACGTTTTTAGTGCTCAACGTGGGGCCGATCGTAACACGCGGCGGTTTATTTTATATAAATTTTTTTGTGTGCGGATAACGATTATTCACTCTACCACAATTTTTTCTCTGCTGTGCAGATTTAATTTTTAACCTATACGCCATAAGTTAATAGTTCTTTTTGTGCCATGGGATAAACTCCTGTTTTCAACTTCTAAATTACTTATAAACACATTGAAATTAATAGTATACGATGCAGATTGTATTGAAAATATTATAATACAATGCAGATCAATCTGTATTGGTAATTATGCAATTTGTTTATAAATTAATTGGAAATTTATATGATATCAAGCAGAATGGGCCGAATTGTGACTGCGGCTTCATTATTATATTATCTAGCGTACCCACTCTCGATCAGCTATTACTTTTGCACACATTTTTACATTTGACATAAATTACAAATTGTTATATATGGTTTTGTATTTGTAGGTGCTGTACATATTTTCTGTATAGTTCATTTGGATGTTAGCAAAAGATTTTCAACGTCGCTGCTAGGTAGAATCGGTATCGTGAAATCTACAGTTTCTTGAAATCGTCCAGGTGTCAGCGATAATGACGCATCTTCGTCCGAGCTACCATCCTAGATTCTTGCAGTTTTCATTTTATGCAATAAATTACACACAAACATAGCATACGTCATATATGTATATATCTTAGAAATCATTGAATAAATAAATACATATGACGAATCCCAAACATTTTCCTACTAATTAATATATCGTAAATGACAAGTTCGCATAACAATTCCACTCATAAATATTTTACAGTACACATGCACTGGTCAATTATCGCTAGTGTAAAATTTTGATTTAATTTTTTGTATTATAAAACGTGGTAACATTGAGTGTAGGAACGAAGTGTTGCCCATTCAAATATTGTTAGCTTGCGATACCTAAAGGATCAGTTCCCTACCATGCCCTGAATCCGTAGACTTAAAATGAAAGCATAGTGTTACATATCGACTGGTAATGACAAATGTAACCCCCTGCCCACCTCCACCAGTATCACTTCAATGACTGTCTAATAATTTAAATGTTCGTTGGTGATCAAACCGTGAGTAATTAAAATTCTATTTTGTGATTAGATAGAAAGTGATGAGTAAGTAATTATTTATTACACATCACCTGTTTATAATGGTTAATATAACTTATTACAAATTACACATCGATTAGTGTGTTATTTGAGAGTAGTCAACAAATATTATATAAAGAACAACTTATCAAATAATCCATACATTACGTATGAGGAAGGGTGAAATATACGGCAGAGGTAGGGTGAAATGCGTACTGGTATATTAGGCAGATTACAAATTCCTGATATTGCTTCAGGTTAAATTAAGAATATACTATTGAAATTACCATTAGGTTTTCAAAGCAAGTTTATTTTTATTTTTATGAGGAGACTTAAATATGAGATATCGGCATTGTCAATTGAATTATATTGATATTATAATTTACATTTCTATAAATAGAGAATGTTTACCTAATTATCAATACTTTATATATAAATACAGTCTTAAGAAATAGACATTATGTAAAAATGTATTTAATAATATGTTGTCAGTTCCATGAACAAATGTCCATAAATCCATACCATGTCGAATGCTTTATGCAGGTCTAGTAATATCATTGCCACAACTTGGTTCCGATTAAACGTTTTCCTTATGTCGGTCACGAGTAGCGCCATTTGTTGTACGCTGTCGTGTCCGGCTCGGAAACCAAATTGATCGCTTATGAGGAGATCTCGCCTTTCGACTTGATCCTCAGGCGTTTGTTAATAATTGTCTCAGTCACCTTCGAGATACTGCTGAGGAGTCTAATCAGCCTGTAGCTGCCCGGTTTGTCTCCTTGTTTACCGGATTTATGTGTAGGAATTACCACAGCACTCTTCCAGTGGCTTGGATACTACTGCACAACGTTCGTACAACGTACAACGTTAGTTGTATGAATTCTTTCGGGATAGGTTTCTCAGGATTTTATTTTGTATATTGTCGTGATCCGACGCTTCCAGCGGGCCTTGCCGATTGATTGCGGCGAAAATTTCTCGAGGGCTTGATATTAAACAACTTATTGATGCAACCTGGGTTCGTCGGCAACATTCCTTTATCACAGCGCGGGCACTAACGTAAATAAACTTGGCACTTTTAGTCGTGGAACAATTGCTTAAAGACGTCAATGAAACCGTTCGTGAATGCCACTAATCTTTTGGTCGTAATATTAATTTTTTTCTTAATTCTCTTATTATTAAATCACTAACAACCTTATTACTCAAGGTTCGTCAGTTAATGTTTTCGTTCGACACCTAGAAATTACCGGTCGCTATCTATCGCGATCGAATTCCGCTCGATAATCTCACTGGTGTACGGTGACATCACTGGATTCCTGAACAATCTTGGACGTAGCAAACCCGGTCGAAAAATTCCAGCCATAATATCCGTGATTCAGCCATAAAATCCAGTGTTACAAATCCGGTAGTATGAATCCAGTATCAAGAATCCGGCATTACAATGCAGCATTAAAAATCTAGAAATAAAGCATTGTGTCACTGCAGCGTGTTGCTGCGTACACAAAATTGGCAATCCATATTTTCTACGTTTTCTACAAAGCTGAATTATATCTCCACAATGGAACTGATTTTCCACAGGAATCCAACTTAGTCTTGAATGATGATGCGAATCCCCACACAAAGGGAGCGAAGCTTACAACTAGAGGCGTTTTACCGCAAAATGTTTCTCTAAATCAACACCGAACTGATCTTATGTCTGTAGAGAACTTTGCTCGACCCAAAAACGGTAACAGGGAGTATGACTCAATTCTGCAGCACGTACGATCTTCGCCCGCACTATGGAGATCCAACGCCCTAGCCTGGGAATATTCCGGGGTTCAATGTTAATTTTGATGTCACTTTGACAGTTATCAGCAAATATACTCGCAGGACAATTCTTATTGACATTAGGAGAAAATTTTAAATGTCGATCGTATGTGTCCAAAATTCCACAAATCATTATTACGTGAAATATTTGAAAATAGTTTTAGATAGGTATAATAAACAAAAAAGATTTATCATTCTAAACAAAAACTCTTTATCAACAGCTTCCACAAAAAAAAATTATTTGCTAATTTGTTCTGTCAAACTAATGTCTGGTACAATCCATGGATTCGTTATCACTAGAACCGCTCATTTTTGTAAATATAGGGCAGCAGAAAAATATACAATATGCTCAAATTGCAATTTTTTTAATTGTGTCATTTTTATATCAAACTCAGTTTGTTTTGTTTATAAGTTAATTTCCTCAGGCTTTGTTTTAAGTTTTCCTTGTTGCAGTTTCTCTTACCTTTCCCTGTTGCTAAAAACGCCGCTTTTGTTAAAATATTTTCTTTTTACGTAAACTTAATGTATAAGGAAGTATAGCGATAATGAAAATGTTCGACCTCGCGTTTTGGCTTACGAATGTTTACGCAGTAGTTGTGCACCTATTATGATACAAGTATTATAGGCATTATTGTAAACACTGACTTAAATTATTTGGTGATTACTGAGATGTATTAATGACAACTGCTTTGAGTAAATTACAACCGAACGATAATTACCAGTAGATATAGACAGACCGAATTCAGAAGCGTTGCTGTTGTTGCTTAAGGTGCTGTTGTGGTTGCCGTTGTTGGGCTGTAGTTGTTATTGGTGTTGTTGTCGGACGTAACGATGTTCCCGTTGTTCAAAGGTTATGGACATAGCTAGCTATACATATCTATCATGGAATGCGAACTTGATCAGTGGCGTGCGCCGGTGTCACACAAAGGTACATTGACACAATTCGATGAATTATCGGTACGCGAGCTGTCTGCTGACGGCTTGTGGCCACAGGCCTGCAAATACAACCAATCTAGCAGTATTAGCGTGATCGATTGACCTGGGCGTGAGTCCAGTGGTGCACAGTATCTGTTGCAGATAGGTAATGAGGGCGGGTACACAAGTGCATCGAACGAAACTTGAGTATCTCAGTTAACGTTACGAACTAACGTTTAAGTGTATACGAAGACCACCAATAAAGAAGAAATGGAGAGGCAGGCGAAAAAGTTATGGGCATAACCCAAAGAGTGCTCTAGCAAGGGTGATTGAGCACCCAGTATGCTAATACTAATTACGGCACAATCTGATGAGGGCTATGAAGAAGAGATCAAAAGGGGTGGTGACAAGAATAAGACAGATTTATGAGACAGGGTGTAAGGTGAGAAACTGACGGAACGATTTTGGAAGAGGATTGAGACAGGGGTGCCCACTGAACCCACAACTATTTAATATATGTATGGAGGAAATATTAAAGAAAGTACAAGATGGAAGGCTGAAGTTGGGCAGTGGGAGGATCTGGTCGTTGGCCTTTGCGGACGATGTAGTTATTCTGGCGGAGTCGGAGAAAGGATTGAAGGCGATGATAAAGAGATTCGAAAGATTCTTTGATAAGAGAGAATTGGAGACGTGAAAAAAACGAAGATAATAATATTTACTAAAGGAGAAGGAAGACGAAAAGAATCGCACTTAAGATGGGTAGGAGAGTTAATAGAGCAGGTGAAGGAGTGGGCATACTTAAGATACGTAATGAGTGAGAGCAACTGCAGTGAAGCGCGTATAAGGCACATTAATATAGAGAAAAGAGTTTGGGGAAGAATGTGATTGATTAGCTAGAGAAGAGGGATGGCCCCTTCTCTCCCTGAAAAGAGTTATCGAGTTGGGATGTGGCAAGAAGAAGGCTGTACGGGAAGGCGAGGATGTCGGTGGGGGAGGTGGAAATGAGAAGAAAGAAGGGCGAAGGGTGGCGAGAGAGTTGGCAGTGAGGTGGTCTCAGGTGGAAGCCCATCAGATGGAAGGAAATATAGGAAGATCGATATACAGTGGAAGATACAAGGAGTTGCAGGTGCACAGTAGGAGGCCGGAATATCTGGGACGACGCAAAATAGCGGACGACGAAATATTAATGGCTAGATTCAGATGCTATTACGGTCGGTATTCATAATCACTAATTATGTTTCTCCTTTCATGCTGCTCGATGTTTTGTTACCCGAATGCACGCTCCCGCGAGACCACCATCCACCGGTTCGTACATATCCTTCGCAGACACAGAAATTTGGTAACGTAAACAAATACTTAAGTCGCATAGGGCTATGTGTGAGGGAAAATAACGGTATCAAGCGACGGTTAAGAATTAAATGGTATGTAAATCCACCTTAGTGTGCCCCTTTCGTTTGTGCTTAACTATTTTATATTTATTTATATTATGCATTTTCAGCTGAATTTAACGCTAAATATTTTTTTATATATCATACGGCGTTTCATTACCTTGTTCTTCAAAGCCGTGGATACAGTTCCATCGGGAATATTTTTTTAAGACATCGATTTTAGGTTATAAATACATTTTCTTTTTTCTGGTTATACGCTATATTAGTCACCGTAACAGACTTTTAATATTGACACTGATTAGTTCAAGGTTTTCCACGCGCCTAAGATATTAGGACCATAGACGACAATATTTATTTTTGGATTTATTGTAGATGTCTGAAAATTATTCCTGCGGTAGAAAGTTCGGCGGTGACAATCAGTTTAGAAACATACCACGCAAGGGATGAAGAATCGCGAACGATTCAACATTCCGGAATATTTTAACAGAGTCAGCTTCGTACGTTTGTATTTATTTCATTTAAAAATATTTACGTAATTTGAAAACAAATTTGGGACTTGTAATTTGTTTTGATTTGTGTTGGTTACATTTTTGATTTGATTTTGAGTCACCTCCATGTTTTTACATTATGTTTAAAGTATGAAAATCAAAATCTTTCTTTTTAATCTTTATAATCACATTTATTTTCACCCAACTGTTGAACATTGTTATTACAACCTGACATTAAACCAAAATTAATGAAAAAAACATATTCCTAGTAAGGTTGAAGAAAAAATGCCTCCTACAAATTATAATTTCTGAGGAGTGATGGGGTATATTTATAACATTTAACAATGTCATTTTAAAGCACATTTTTTTATTTATTTTTTTATTATTATTATTATTTATTTTTTCCACAAATATATATAATCGGTATATATAATATAATGACTACGCAAATTAAAAACGGTATGCTCTGTCTTTTTCTTCGCTGAATGTAAGTATACGTAAACTATCGTACTTGCGCGCTTACACTTTACGTAATATATTACGTTATGAAATTGAAGCTTCGCACAGTCTTCAGCAGAAATCACGTCAAGTGTGTCGCGTCGAAACGTGCAAACGGCCAATTCAGTGTCTTTAAATGAAAAACGTAAGTAAAACAAAAACAGTTCACCATGAAGACAAACTGAATTAAATCACTCCATTTAATAAATTTCAAAAGATATATTTTACAAAAGTTTCTTATATTATAATCAATTAAAAATGTGTAATTCTTTAAAAATGTGAGATGTGATGCAATTTGTTAAAATTATCGAAAAGGCCAATCAAATTCGTTCGACTTCAAATTGTTTTATTTATAGAACAGGCATATGTCAGATGTTATTCATTTAACGCAACAAAGATAACAGCGAACTTGACAGCAAATACTACGCCAATTGACTGGGTCAATATCGGTTTCTATACTTAATAACCGTTTCGCAAGACAATTTAAAATTTATAGCGAGACTGCGCGTGGCACCTACAATTCTAAAATTGTTACATTCCGCACATGTTTTGTAGACTTGTCAAAACTTGACTATTCTGTGTAAAGTATTTACATGCTTAAGTATGCACCCATTGATCTGTAGGCACTTATTATTACTTAATTAGTTAGTTGCCTACATATTCTGTGCAGGAAAGTATTTTTTTCCACAGATAACGAGTCCTAAAAAGAGAGAGGAATATTCCTCCACAATGACGAATATTCACGGAATAGTCATCTCTATTGGGGACATCCTAACATCTTAATGTAATTCCTATGGCTTTCCATATTTAATCACTTAATATACAAAATCACAATGATACGTGTAACAGTTTTTGAAAATATTGGAATATAGGGCTGTAGGGAACTGGGGTTTTCCCCAAATTTCGCTCCCACATTTGAAATGAAACGAGGTAATGCGAGTGATTAAATATTCTTGATCTACTTCATCTGGAGTCGGGTTTGACACTGGAGCTGAAGCTATCATTGTGCTGACGCCGTCGTTGGTTTTAATTACATTTAGTTCACACTATCGCTTACTCTGTTACTTTCGAACTCTCTATCACTATCTACTCCATCCTGATATTGACCAAAAAGGGTAATCACTGTAATATTGAAAATATGTGTATTTTACATATTGTTAGCGCTGCAATTCTATTGCAATGTTTTGTGCAATCTGGGAATTGTGCCAGTTACGTACATCAGATCTCCTTCCGCCTGAAAAGGTATTCCAATATTCTTAAAATTAATTTGTCTCAACTTACTGTATTTATTCCTAACAAATTTAATTTTTAAACCTTACCATTTTAAAATTAAGTTACTTGCAATATTTTAATTTAATGCCGTTACATATAAAGTCAAACAATATACGAAATCACCCACTTTAATCACAACTTATTTACGTTCCTATAAAGTCTCAATTATTAATAACTAAACCTTGACATACAATTGTCTTATTTCTATCCTTGACAATTATTTTCGCGTATTGTTTTTTTATCGTGCTCATACGCCCCCGTCTTCCAACGATAAACTGTCGCAAGTCGAAGTCCTGAATGATCCCCCAGGTATTCGGGAATCCTCGCCGACAGTCTGGATGAACAGGCTCGTCGTTAGTAATATATGTTGCATATAATTATATCTATGTAATATATTATATATAATAAATCTTATATGCATTGTACAAAGGGCAGGGGTTAGATGACGGTCACCAGCAACTGACCTGAGCGCGAGTCATTGGAAGAATGACAATTCGGTAAAGTTAAATACACAAAGGGTAACAAAACAATAATACAACGTACGACCACGTTCTTAAAAATATATTTAAATAAAACGTTTTGAGGTACAATGGCATGTCCAGGTGTTCCAGGGTCCAACCCGCACGTCAAGAAGTCAAGAACCCCTCTAGAAGCAAAGAACAAGCAATTCTCCGTTTATTTCCTCTTAAATCCAATGGCCCAAAACGTATCCTCTTTACAAATACCAAAATAATGAATACAAATTTCGCGCGTGGTTAGTGATGCGTCAAGTAAGTACACTCGCAAACCAATGAGAATATGATTAAAAGAAAACAAAATTGAGCAGGTACTCGACGCACCTGATACCACTGTCATCGTGCTCCAGATCGTTCTATCCACTTTCCTGGGTGCACACAACGGCAGTCTTAATTTTAACCTAAAGACACAGGATCCGATCATTTCTTAGTGGAACAAAAGAAACACACAGAAAATACAAAAATATAGAAAATCGATATGATGTGGAAAGATTGCAGAATGGAAAATGCTGCGAATCCACACAAGTTGAGGGGATGTGGAAACAAACTAAAAAAGTCGTTGAAGATTCTGCTAAAACAACTATCTTGATGAAAAAGAAAATAGTGTGGTGTCGCACAAAGATATACTCAAACCACTATATGTAGGTACGCACTTTCATTGAAAACGCATTTTGTATAGAATAAAACAATGTGTAATTTTTATAGGTTAAGTATGCACTTAGGTTAGTTAACTTTTAACCTTCATCTTTTTCGACAATAGGTATTTATTTGAAACTTGACCATTTACCATGGTATCTCTTAATTCTTCAACTAAATATATTTTAAGTTACATAATTTTTTAAATCACTATTTTTATTAATTTGTATGTAGCGTGTGAAACTGGCCATTGACGCCCCTAACTTCTTTTTATGTCTGTTCGTTGGACGAATAATATGTACGTAAATTTTCAGCTGAAAATCCTGCAATTTGTCGAAGTGATAAGTGAACACACGTATTTACATAACAAAGTCATACACCGATAAAAATAATAATATTCATTACAATGAAGTGCGATAGCGGTATGTTTTTTTTCCGCCGATTGAAATGAAACATGAAGGTATTTGTCGTGTCGGAAGATTTTAATGGAGAGCGAAAAATTCTCCTAGTTTTACTTGTACTTTTCTAAAAGTTGCTTATTGTTTCTTTGTGTTTTTGAGAGAAATTATATCTAAAATATCGTTGTTGCATAAGTGTCCTGTTATTCTATTGGTTTCATTTTGGAAGTTTGTTCAGTTTCTAGTGATTAGTTTTTCCTTGCTGGTAATTTTCATGATACATACTTACGTCTAATGGTTTTGTAATTTCAATAATTTATTTTTCATTTAATTTATTAATATCGTAATAGTTCACAATTTTGAATGTTTCTTCGTTCAATAAAAATACCTCCATTTAAGTTAACTTTTATTTTAACTTTGACTTCGGTGTTTGCTTGCGGTGTAGTACTGTAGGTATGCATTTTCTGTTTCGAAAATAAAAA
Organism: Geotrupes spiniger; assembly: GCA_959613385.1. NCBI lineage: Eukaryota > Metazoa > Arthropoda > Insecta > Coleoptera > Geotrupidae > Geotrupes > Geotrupes spiniger. The sequence goes on along the minus strand of OY390731.1, from coordinate 42,282,267 downwards.
ATTTAAATTACTAATTGTAAAATAGGATAAGCAGTAAGAAAGACGTAAGATGATAAAAAATTAAATTTGGGAAAATTAATTTCATTTTCTTAGGGAACGAGTTGCCACTGAAATCTCATGATTGCATACTAGGTCGGCCGTGCAAACGTAGGTGGAATCAGACCACCTTAACCACAAAAAAAGTACATCAGCAATAGGATTTGCTATTTAATTACATGAAATCAATACAGAAGGAAGATCTACTTCTTACGACTGACAACGAGTGAGTGACCGTCTGACAACCGAAGTTACGAAAAGGCAGTAACCACCCACATTGGCATTATACTAGCAACAAACAAAGTCAGACCTACCACGTATAATTGACGACCTTGTGCGATCGACAGAAACTCAAACAGGAAAGGTTTGGTCCATGAGGTGTATGTAGAGAATATTAGGCAGGTTTCAGGGGAAACTGATCGGAAAATGACCACATTTTTAGTCTCAAAGAAACCCAAATAACCTGCTGCGAATACAAATTAGCTCTGTAGGTGCTATTCATTGGCATCAAACAATCATATGATAGAATAAATATAGAACAAAAGTACAATGCAGTGAAAAGGCTAGAAATACCAGAAAGACTTATAAAGTTAGCAACTATAACGCTGAATAAAACACAAAATAAAGTGGAGTGGCCTGAGGCAAAGTGACCCTCACTCTATTATACTCTTCAACCAGGTTTTTGAAAGCATAATTAGAAGCAGTAAATTGAAACTGGAAGGGACAAATACGACAAATACGGACAAATACGACAACGAGCATCAATGTAATGGGCAAAAATGCAAATGAAAATTAGCGAGTAACTACGAATGATAGAATATGCGTCTGGCAAGGTAAAAAAGGTCTTATACTTGGTAGTCATGATAAACGAAAAAGAACGGAAGTACGGAATGCTGGACAATACTAATTAAATCAGAGAATACGTCAAGAAGAATAAATAAAAAAAAATATATAGAACCGTCATAAGGCCAACCGTTACATATGGCTGTGAGGAATGGTCACTAACGAAATCAGATGAGGATGCCCTTAATAGAGGGCAAACAATATTACGAGGTGCGATATATACGGTGAAATAAACACAGAAACGGCTGAGAATGAAGAAAACTAAGACTAAGGTAGATAGGGAATATAGAAAGAATAGGTTACCAAAAATGGTCCAATTGGAAAAATAAGCAACGAGAGACAGCGGAACAGTTGGCTGGAAAGTGTAGAGCAAGATCTAAAAAAGAAGATCCAAAATTAGAAAGAGGAAACGAGAAACAGAAATGAATGGAATAAAATTGTTCAACAAGCCCAAGGCCTTCACGGCCTGTAGTGCATATACATAATATTCTAGAAAATATTCGCAATGTAAAAAATCTGCAGTATCCATCCACACTCAAGTTTCTTACACTTAGATACATTTCCAACAAACGGGCGCAGTCACTGTGACAAATAAATTTTTCGAAAGAAGTTTTCAAATAAAAGTTGTTTGCAATTTCAATATCTTTAACTTTTATAAGTTGAAAAACCATTACTTTCATAACTAAATTTATTAGTTTTGGCGTTAGAGAGCGCACATACAAACACACGCTATTCCGAAAATAGTAAGAATAGGTAAAAAAGGAAGGGCAAAAAGTGTATTTCCTTAAAATTTCGAATTCAAAAATGTTCATGATTACTATGCTTCCTTGTATATAAGTATAAGGAATTAAAAATGAACGTCAAAACGTGTGGGACTGATTTTAAGAAGAAAATTAAATCGATTACAGGAATTGTTAGTTTGTTATATTTAAAGTATTAGAATATAACATATAAGATGTGTATTTGTGTACGGGTGCGGATGCATTTTGCATGGATGTAGCTTATGCATCCAGCTCCCTCCTACTGCTTGACCATTGAACTTCAATATTTCGCCACCCGTCAGCAAGGTGTATTTTATATGCAGCAGGCCCTACGGCCTGCTGGTCATAGAGATCCCAAACAAACGAACAAGGCTGCATATAAAATGCAAAACAAACCAAAAAACCAAACCAAACCAAAAAACACGGCCGTAGGGCCTGCTGGTCATTCCTTCCATATTTATTTGAAACTTAAGAAAAAGGCGAAATTTGAGGATAAGGTACTAGTGTGGTGCGGAAGCTGGTTTTTCAAGACCTTATGTTGGTCGAGTTAGAGCGAATCTGTAAATGCAGACATTTATATTCGAAGATGCCTCCTCAAATGAGTGAATTTTATTGAAACACATCATGTTAATGATAATATTATGTTCTGGCCGGATCGGACATCGTGCTATTATGCGAGAGGAACCCAAGACTGGTTAAGGCAACAAAATATCCATGTGTACCTAAAGGATAACCCCCTCCCCCCGAATGTTCCACAGGCACGTCCTATAGAAGAGTTTTGGGCGTTACTCAGTAGAAAAGTTTACGATGGTGCTGTGAAACCCAAAATGAAGACAACTACGAACAACAATCTATAAAAAGATGGCACGGTTTTACCGCACATGCACGGCGACACATTAGTGATCCAGATGGTGTCCGCCTAGACAAGTGGGATCACCTCTCTGAGTGATTTCTTCGTAGCTACGTTTGGGTTTCAATTAAATTATTCTTATTTATAGATAGCATATATGTATAACGATATTTAAAAATAAGCATAAAAATTAAATCATTTTTACTGAAGAAAATATACATCAAATAGTCATACAATTTCGACAAAAATCAATCTACGCTGATCTGATCTAACATTCCCTATTTCCTTTCGATGGTCTTCCACTTTTAAATAATTGATATTCTCTTCACTAGATTACCAGTAGGATAACACTAACCACAGTCTTCGTCAATTTATTATTGGATTGCCAGATGGGTGCCGAGAATGTTGACGCGATTCAATAAAGAACGACATTTCTCAACAATTTGTGGAGCTTTGTGAAAATCAAGAGGAGGAGAAAATTGTAACTGGCGATGAAACGTGAGTACATCACTATGATCATGAAATATAACAGGAGCAATGGAAAAACAAGTGCTCGCCACCGCCAAATAAGTCTAAGGTCCAACATTCGACTGGCAAGATTATGGTCAGTATTTTTTGGATCGGTATTTTACTAATAGACTACCTGCCATGATGAAGGGTAACTATTATGCTGCTATTTTACGTAAATTGCAGCAGGCGCCATAATAAAAAACGCAGAAAATTCAAAATTGGCACTTAATTTTGCATGACAATGTGCCAGTGCACAAGGCTGTTGTTGCCCAGAATACTCTGGAGAATTTACAGTTCACATAATTAAATCACCCACCTTACAAACCTGACGATATATATATATATATATATATATATATATATATATATATATATATATATATATATTCATATATATATTCATAGATATTAATCAATACAGTTCGAATCGCTCTACAGATAACATTTCTACTAATCATATTACTCATATGAAAAATATTTCAATTGTAAATAAATAATACCTTCGAACTTTTATTTAAGAAAATAAAATGTGCAAGTAAGTATATATGTAAAATTATAGTCGAATGCGATTTCCTATTATGCTGCAGTGGATTGAGTACTGGTTTAACAAAAAAAAATAATTTTACATTACGTGAAATATATAATATATTCCAAATGATTGTATATTTATACAGGTTTTTTGGATTTCAAGGATAGTAATCCAACTTCGTTATAGTACCCCACAAAATGAAAGGATCTATTTATCTCAAATGTCGGCTACCTAAATTTAATAATTTTGTAAAATACACGACTCTAGTTATTCCAGCTCTGAATGGTAATATATTATTATCGGTTATTAGCTATGGTATGATTAAATCTGTCTAATTTTATTTGACAGGTGAGGAGGAGTTTTAAATAATAACATTTTTTGATACAAATAGAGACTTTGTACCTACCACATTTCCTTATACCGTAAACGAATCTCAAACAAGAGTTTTTAATTTTCTGTCTTCGTTTCTCAGTTTGGCAATCTATAGCGAAGAGATAAATAGTTGAACATGGATTGAGATAAAATAGAATAATAATAAAGTTCTATTTTATTTTATGCTAAATTTGGTTTATCGAACATTAAATCTTTGACTGTTAGTCAGACGAACTGATAACCATATCGATCTTCGTTATCACTTGCAAACTGTATTTCAGTAACGCGATAACGTACATAAATAATCTAGACCATTTTTTTAAATTCATTTACGACAGTAATTTGTTCAGTGCGCGTAATACATATTTGAAGTGTCATTTTACGTGAGGACACATTCGTGTAAGTAAAAAAAATATTCATTCCCAAATTGTTACATCGGAACCACTTAACTAACAACAAATGATTCGCCACCCATTGCCAACATTACCTTTCACGGTTGGAACATTAACGTTTGTGACAGTGTACCCAACACTCTTAATGCTATCGAAGCAGGTGCGTTGCAGGTGGACAACTTTCCAAGTTTGTGCAATACTTGTGTTGGCAGCCATATTTAAATAAAATTCGACGAATTAATTAATTCCTATATACAAATTTATTGCAGTTTTAAACAATAAAATCATAGAACTAAAATATAAAATAAATATAAAATTTTATTCATTTTTCTTTTTACTCAATGCCAGGAGGGCAAGTGTTTCGATATACAGGCATTTGCCCCCTCTGGAAACGTCCGTGTATCATCGAAGTGTAACAGTGCCATGTGATCAAGCGTACAGTTTCTTTGGTTAAGATTCTGGATAATTTATTTCACGATGAACGTTGAAAATAAATTATAAATCTATGGCGTATGAGCGACGACATTTTTGTGCTTATTAGTTTCTTATAAATTATCTATAATACATAGTATAGTAATAATAAAAATATTTGAACTTGAAATTTGAATGGAAATACACGAACTTCCCTCAGCCTATTCTCACTATTTTTGGAATGACGTGTCTGTCTGTGTTGTGTTATGAAACTTTAAATTTAAGATTTAAGAAGAAGATAACTTCATATTTTCAGAGCAATATCTCAACCGGAAGTGAGGGAGGGTTTACTCCTGTCACTTTTTTGTATCTCTATAACTATGCAAGTTATCGATACAATGGCTCTCATGAAAGTTAAAGGTATTAAAATTATAAACAACTTCTATTTGAAAAGTTCTTCTGAAAAATGTACGTGTCGTCGCGAATACGACAGTTTTCTAGAAATGTCTCTAAGTATAAGAAAGTTCAGTGCGGACCACTACAAATTTTTACTTAATGTATAAAGTAATTTTTACAATTACAGTTAAATTTACCAATAAACGAGAATTTTGACGATCAACTAATTTACTGTAATAAATTTACAAATCATAATTATATAGTTGTATAATAGTTTGGTGAGCAAAAATGTGTTGACTGTGTTTGGAGGCGTGATTATTTAATACATTTTATATTATTTATGTATGACTAATATTAAATATGGTCCATAGATACACTAGTCACACGATTTACAACGACTCATTTAGGTTATTTCAGTATTCTCAGTAAACATCTAACGAATATGGAAATGAAAATAAAATTAACTAGTGTTTTAGTTCACTTGAATAACGCCATTTTTCATAACGTAACCTTGAGGTTCAATTGACAAAGCATGCGATAGTAGGTGATGCAGTCAGTACAATTTGAAAATTATAGTTGTAGTATATTACTGTACTTTCGTTATAATTGTCACATCGGTGATAAAATATTACAGTATCGATACCTAAAAAAAATCGGTGTTACCACATCGCATAGGTCAACGCAGATTGTTGTATACGAAGCTCATGCAGTAATCTACTTGTGCTGATGCGATTATATTGTTGTATAATAAAAAGACATTATTGTTCGTTTTGAAAATAGTTGATTTGGTTATTTTTTCGATTTTATTTCACATATCGCTGATTTTCGCGCGTTAACCCTTTCGCGACTCCTGGTACACAGATGTACCACTAAGATTTATGTCAGGACTAAACACTTAATTCGGTTAAATTTGGTTTATATTTAGTCTTATAATGCATCACCAACTAAGAATTGGTTGTATGTTTGGAAGGTAAGTGCAATCTTGTACAATTGGGTAATGATTCTTGCATTCGACTATCTGGAATGTACGTCTCCATTAGTCCAACAAAATAAAGTGTATGTGCCATTAGTATCGTTTACAGAGGTGAATAGGAAAACGTCGCTCACAAAAAAAAGCTATAAGAGATGACAGATAATCTGTCTTGTGGCTCTGATGACAGTGACTATTCTCGTGAAGTGATGATGACTCATATGGACCTTTTGATGAAAAATCTGAAACAAATGATCAATATGAGATCGACAACGGATCTCATAATGGTGATCAAGTTGAATAAAAAATTAAGCTGCAGTTTGAGAAAAAATGCAGGACCCTCTGGTTCTTTGAATTTGTGGCTAAAACCAGATGAAAATGTTGTCGTTAAAAATTGTTCCACCTTCTTTACATTTAAACATTTCCCAATGTACAAATGAAAAGATTCAAATACATAAAGTCAAGGAGGAACGCACGTTTGAAAAAACTGATAAAGGTGAACTCCAAATTGTGCTTGGGTGCAATCATGTTCCTCAACTTAGTGACTACTGGTCCACTCATCCTTCGTTGAGCAATATATCCAAGAAAATGCAAAATCCATAGATAGATATAAATCAAAGTAATTTCTTCGAAAACGTATTTTGCATCACCAGCGAAACCAGCAAAATACCCAAAATTTGTTATTTTGATACCGTAGTTCAATGTTTGAAAGGTACGTTCCTGAAATGCCGTCAGGATAGTATCCTTCAAAGTATAGATGAATCAATGGCAAAGTTCAATGTGCTTTCGTCTTTGAAACAGTATATGTCTCTGAAGCCTGTAAAGTGGGGAAATAAGTTCTGGCTTAGAGCCTATTCCTTTACTGCATATGAGTACGATTTTCATATCTACGAAGGTTCATATCTACGAAGGCGAACGTGAACTGAATTATATGTAAAGGCAAACATATATCTTACTGCACTCAGTAAAGAGGAAGGATAAAAACGAAACGCGGGCGTTATCTTGCTGGAATATGGATCTCAAGTTAAGATAGCAGATGGCTCTACAATGTTATGGATGTAGCGCTGAGCATTCATATTGCCTCTAACAAAGACTAGAGGTGACCTGCTTCCATAGGCAATGGCACCCCATACCATTGCCCCAACAGTGCTATGCACATGCCGTTCTATCGCAAACTCCAGGTTGCGGCGTTCTCCTCTTCGTCTTCTGATCCTTGCCTTGCCTTGAACGACGACTGTAGAATGTCGAATGGAATAGTATCGTCTTTAGTGACGACTCCCGATTTTGATTGGCCATGTATGATGGATTTCTATGTCACTTAGTATATTTCGAAATTGAATGTAAATTAAATGAAAATCTACTATAAAACATAAGAAGCACATTAAATATCCTTCTCTAATCAGTTCCATTAACTTTTATTTAATAATTTAGGAACACAAATTCTTCAGCTTTATTTCAAGATAATCTACTTATTTTTTCTGAAATTACTTGGTCAATTTTCCGAGAAAATTCGTTCACATGGGTCACTGTAAAACAAAGTGTGTAATTTTGTTGGTATACACCCTCTCTTCAATAGAGATTCAGAACTTACGGCTCTATTTCTGCATCAGCATCTAATGGATTTAAATGTGACTCATCTTTGGCACCTAAACGACAGTAATCATTAAATTAATTGATATTAATAATACTTCCTATTTACCTACTGATCATATTTTAAATATTTTAAAGAGTTTCCAAATCTTGAAATCCATATGTTTCATTTTCATCAGTGACTAAATGAAGGTTAAATTTGTTTCTGCTATTCGGTTACAGGTTGCTTTATGTGTAACCATTTTTTTAATGAAGATCAAAAAACTGGTTCGCTTGTTAGCTAATGCTCTGCGTGATCAACAATCATTATAACCTCTGATATCGTAACTCCTTCCTCAGTACTTAATTCTTTAATATTTTCTTTATTTGGTTTCAAAATTTTATGCGTTATTTGTAAATCTCAGGTAGTTAAGCTAAAAGTGCAATTAGTCACTGCAGAGTGCAATTAATTTTTGCAATTCTTTCAAACATGTCCAATGCAGAATTTCCAATTGACAATTCACTTCTCCACTCCTTTCAATTTGAGTTGGTCGTGCCCCCTTTGTGCTTGCACATTAAGAAGTTAGATAAAAGCTTGAGGCTTGTGTTTGAAAAATTGCATCATTGACTTTTTTGTGTGAACACGTTTTAGATCTTCAATTGATTTTTGTAGAAAGTTGAGAGCGTGTGCTAGACAAGGGACGTGATTATATATATGTCAGATGAACTAAACTTCAATTCCCACCATTCGCCGAATTTTTGTCACTTTCATTTCCATTGACCAAATGTCACCACCCTGCAATATTATTGGTATCATTGCGGTACTATATACTTTTATTTTTGTCTCTTTGGTTATGACAAATACTATTCCAAACAAGGTTATTGGCAAGCTACAAGAATGGCTGTGAATTTGAATTTAGATTTAAATCAGCTCGTAGAAAGTAAACAGCAAAAAAAGTCATTCTGACACAGTTGTCCCCATCCAAGATGCAACTAATAATAATAACAAAAACGGTTGACAAAGCATTTTTGTAACTAGATTGTTCTATCCTATGTTAATGAACAAGATCTTCAGCTACAAAGAGGAATATTGACTCTGAAAACTGATTAAAAACGGAACACCAAGCTCTATGTAAAACTGTTAAAATATGATGAACCACCGCAGGAATGTCAAGACTTTGATATCGAAAAACTTTCTACTCAAAAAATGGTTATTAATGCGAATATATGGCTTCTGTCAGAAACTCATTTAGGCAAAAACACTTTTCTTCCTGCTACCCAATGTAAAACTTTATTAAGAGCCAGTAAATAAGTTATACAATAGAAGGAGTTAACATTAACATCTTAAAAATCTCAAAATTATCTCAAAATTACATCAATGACTTTCCTATGAAAATATTTCATATAAAATTTCCTGAGATTTTTCAAGTGAAACAATATTTAGATTCTTTGCTAGATACTCGTGAATTGAAACATAAGTATAATTCGTCTCAAATAAACGGCAATTGTCGTCGTTCTTACAACCTAAATATTTGAAGTTTAATGCAGCGATTTTTAATACCCCTAAGAATAGGATTGTATCAGCACGACGTATTTATTAAATAATTCAGCAGTACTAAATTAAAACCAAATTTAATCATTATAATGACTCCCTTGGAACTGTCTGTCCGCATAGTTCATTTTTTATTCTTATCTTAGATCTATATTTCTTCTTCAAAACAGCCACAATAGAAAATCCTGTTTAACAAAGCTAGGATGTCGTTCCACATGTTGTTCTTCAGCCTTTAACTCAACATCCACATTCACATCAATGTTTGCAATCCACATTTGTAAACATTTCTATATATTTTTTCCTATAAATGTCTGCTACACAGTTCCAATTTTCTACAAAAAGCATTAACTTTATCACTCGTAACCAACGTAACCCGTATTTGCTCCTTGGAATTGAAGATTCAAAGTAATTTCTAGAATTTATTTTGTAAATTACTGATTAATTAATTAATCATTATAGTAACATAATTTATTCACACACAAATTCTACATCCAGAACGATCGATCCTATTTAACTAACAATTGTCCAATAATCACAATATCTCATCATTCTACCTATATCATAAACCACTTCTAACATTGAATTCTCATATAAAACAAATGATTGAACGAGTTGGGCAATGGGAAAATTTGCTCAAATGATGTGCAATTATTATAGTTATGCATATAGTGGATCGTGCGCACTCTGTAGCGCAAATGTTTTATGTACATTTATAATAAAATAATCGGCGAGTGGCTTATTGATCGTAAAATGTGCAGCATATTAATTTTAAATATTGTATTACTTTATGAATGTGTTTGCGGTGACCATCTGTAACATCTGTAATAAATATATTAAAGCTAGAATTGAACGTTTGGAAAACATTTCTCAGCCCAAATGAACTGCTTAACTTATTAACTATTTCCAATTTGCTAGATTAAATATATCTGTATAGTGATTAAAAGCTTTCTTATCGTGATTGATTTAGCGACAGAGATTAACCGTCCCATCGCATTAGACACTATTTATGTGGCTAACATACCAGATGAAATTAACAATAAAATGAAATGATTCCAAAATTGACAACCAATAAGAATATGAATTCAAACTGCAATTATATACGTTAAATTGTATAAATATTCAGTGAATGTTCTCCGATTTACAAAAAATAGAGTCGATTTTACTTTTAGTTTGCTTTTTTTTTGTAAGTCACACCACAAGAGAAATCACACCACATTCTCCAAGAAAATATGTTTTATAACAATAGTATACGAGCAACTTAAAAACACTAGTAATGTTTGTCTGTCATGTAAAATATCAAGAGAACAGAACTTGTGCTATCTCTCTGAGAGACATCTCAAGTGTCCCACATAAACGGTGTCGAATATCCAGTATAGTGAGCACCGCTGAGAAAATTGAAACTGTAGCCACAGGGCTGAGATATTTATGACGGTATGAACTCACTCCACATTTCTCACTATATTTAAATGCGACCTGTGTATGTTATGACTGAAGTGTCTCTTGACATATTGTGTCTAACACTTAAATGCACGAGATTTATGGCCTAATGTAAATACAAGCTTTATTTATTTAAGCTTAAAATAGCTTACTTCATATAAATAAATGAATATATATCCACAGCGATCAATTTCTGTCTGTTTATGTCCAATTTGTGTTGGTATCAATTTGGGTTTCTCTAACAATAATGATTTATTAATGAAGTCTAATACATCACATAACAAAAATGAGTTGTTCAGAATTTTTCAGATTCATTAGTCATAACGCCAATACTTTGTATTAAATATTTGGCAACGTTAACCAGATTAGTACTTATTTCGTGTACTTGGCATACGCTCTATATAAGTACGAAAGGAAAGAGATAATGTAAATAAGGTTACAGCACATTCAGCACACAGCACATTCAATGTTACATTATTATTCAATACTGACATGATTTTTTTTTAATTATTATATCGTTTGTAAATATTTGCACAAATAAATGCAATGTATATAGATCATCATCCTATTAGATGTGAATGTGAAAATTAGATAAAATATTAAATTTATAGTAGTACTCTACCATTCGTTCAGTAATTTCTTCCGATCTTTTCAGAATATTTGAATATTGTCTGTGTTTACCCCACTTTTAAATTAATTTACTCAAATTTAATCCATCTAGACAATTCCAGTTCCATATTTTATTTAATGATTAAACATTCAAAAGACTATTCTTCATATTCCTATATCTATATGTCATGTTTGTTAGTAAGTGTTCATTCTGTATTCATTTACCATTTCTTCCTTGATATTCACTTAGTGTACTTGCTAAATTCTCCCGTCAAGTTCCATAAACTGAACATAAGCTAATATAAGTAATTGTTTCTCTCTTTCTAGCTATAGATAATGCCGAAGAGTTTCAAAGTTATACATTCCGGAAACGATTACGACGTACAGCAATTTCTAAAGAATCACCCAGGAGGGATCAACTATGTACAGCCATATAAGGACAAAGAAGTTACAAAGCGAATGGTTGATACATGCCATTCGCCAGCTGCTTTTTATTTGCTCAGGGAATACAAATTAGGAGGAAGAGACAATACGGAAAACAAGCACCCTGAAGACTTGGAGGTAAGACCTTTATGACTAACAAAAATACACAAGCATTTCTTCTCATTCATTTCTCCAGCCTTTAATGTATGTAACAACAGTTTTGGGAAAATTTTAGAAATGCAATCATTCAAACTATAATTGTTTTATTTAATTTGGTAGTACAGAAAACGATTCAGTGAAGCTTTAACTATAATTATAATGCATCACATTAGTGTCATCAGCATTTGGACGGTAAGTAGGGTAAACTCTCAAATCTTTTGGTAGATTCTTCGTCATAGTTCTTCTCCGTTTTGGGCTTACCACCCACCGTCGTGAACTTTTCTACCAAGTGAAGCAAAAAACTCTTCTATAGGACGTCCCTGTGGAACATTCTGGGGGTTATCCTCTCTAGGTACATAAGGAATATTTTGTTACCTTAACCAAACTGATAATTGACAATGCATAATTGACAATGCCAGATCGGCCAGAACATAATATTATCATATGGGGAGGCATCTTCGAATATAAATGTCTGCATTTACAGCTTCGCCTCTAACTCGCCCTACTTGGAAAACCAGCTTCCGAAATGGCGCACCACCCTAGTACATTGTCCTCAAATTTCTCCTTATACCTTACGTCATTATTAACGTCCTCAATGTTGTCTGTATAAAAGCCTTCGTTTCCTTTTATTTAGCAGTTATATAAAATATCTTGCAGGACATTTTGTAAAACTTTGTAAACATAAATGTATTGTCAAACTGCTGTAGAAACTTGTCAGATTCCCTACATCATTTACGGTTCACAGATCTCCCACCTGTACATTATATTACAACACCATTTGTGCTTTTGTGGAAATATACGCAAAAAAGTTTTCTGGATATTGATAGGCTATAACTATTTAACAAAATATGTTGGTTTATTGTTTCTTGTGTCCACCAATAATTGTACTGATTTTTTAAAGCTTTATGTGTCAGCTTGTGCAGAAATTATTTTATGAATTATTCTTCATATAATGCTTGCGATAAAATGGCGCATATTTCATCGTCAAAATTCGAGTGCAGATAGATTAGAATCACGCAACATGTTGAAATATTTAATCCCGTGCACCAAAAATCAATAAGGGATGCACTGTATTATTTATTCTGTTACAATGTAGTAGCGTGTCTTCGTTTTTTTTTTTAATTTATTTCGATTCAGTATTAAACGCCTCATGACCCTGCGTTTCATAGAACAATACAAAAGTATCGATATTTACGATTGAGCAAAATCTAGACAAATTAGGAAGATAACTCTAATTACTCTATCTAAGTTTGACCAAACCCAATGGTGGTGAAGAATCGGTGATCAGAACATATTTACATATTACAAGAATTACAAGAACTAGGTGATAAATCATTTTGACCTTAAAATAGTTTGGTCATTATGGGTTTAGTATCCCTGTAGAAAGAGTGGTTTCACAATAAAATAAACAAACTATTAGTATCAATTATAATATTTTCAGGTTGCTTCCCTACTATTATATCACAATTTTCTCTCTCTATCTCTCTCGTTTGTGTGTGTGTTTTTCCAAGTTCTCGGGCAATAAGAAGTGTATTTGAATCGTCTCAGACCGGGTTATTCGGACAGGTCGACAAAGTCACATATGCCATCCTCAGGTAGGTCTTCTAGGTCGAAACGATCTAGAAAAAGTAACTCAGTCACTATGTCCTGAGCTCTAGCCTTCTATAACGCGCCCAGTTCTAGAATTTATTAATAATGATTTTTTTAAGTTTCTGACTAATCGCTGAGTAATCCCAAGAACATTTAACAATAATAACGATTTAACAGTACATGAACCGATAAACCGAGTCTCATTTGCTATATCGCTCACCGATAAATATGTTAATAAATATAACGCCCACAAACCCAATAATGAGCTTCAAGTTTGTTATTATATTGACACACCTGCATTTTTATCAGTACACCATGAGCGATATTGCAATGAACTTAAAATCAAGTACAAGCCATAACATTTGGATACCGGCATTTGCTCAGTGAGATCTAAACTATTGCTAAAAGAAAAAACTAAAGTGGGTTGCATAGATTCTTTCTGTGACTATGGATATAATAATAAATAATATGTGATGACTGAATTATGGATGGCGAATGTTCCTTAATTGAAACGACCAAAATATAATTACGTTTCCTTATTACACTTAAATATAGTGAACTGGGCAATGTTAGAGTACACTATAGGCTAGTTAATTGACTAATCTTTATTTATTTTTAAATTATGGTTGTTTTTTGGCTTCAAGATTAAAAAGTCAACGGGACTGAACTTATTGATTACATATTTGATTGTTAGAACGGATAGCAAAGTGTCATGTAATGACCGGTGTCAACAGAAAACCATCATGCTAATGTTAAAGCATTGTTTGTTACAAATGAAGAATTAAATGCTAATGTTATCAGGGCATTTTGTACATTAGATTAGATTAGATTTCTGTAATAGAAATGTGTACCGTGTGACAAAATCAACAGTGTAAAGTTGAAATCTGAGACATGAATATGACAAAATTTAAATCATTTATTACTGTTCTAGATTAAATAACAGTTAGAAATCGTATTCAGAAAATTATAAGGTGATTTATTTGGATTGGAAGTAATTAAAAGTAAGTAATCATGCAAATATTATTAGGACTTTGGCATCCTACTTGGATTTTGAAAACGATTTCCATTACAATAAATGAATGAAGAATTGATAATACATGCTCGAGAAATTATAACAGAAATTGTAGAAAACAAAACGTGTGAAATAGAAATGGAAGAAGAGAAAGTTTTCAAAATAATAATATATAACAAAGCATACAAATGGAGTAAAGAGGACGGAGCACTGGATGAAACAACCCCAAAATATAATAATACAAGCAACCAAAGTCGAGAGTAAGGAAATACACTACTTGTAGAAATGGAAGGCAAAACGGAGAAAGAAGTAGAAGACTATATAGGGTGGAAGATTGAAACAAGGAACATTCGAAATACATACGGAAAGGAGAGAAATAGAAAATAGAAACAACAGAAGATAAAAAATGGTAGCTGGAAAAAAATAAAAAAAAAACATAGAAAACTATATGGAAAATTTCAGTACAATTCAAAATTATCAGTAAAAGAGAGGAAGCAAACGAGTAAATTAATTAATAATAGCAGCAAAACGAAATAAACGGAGAGTTTGGAGAAAGAAATGGATAAGGGCAGCAAAGCGAACCAATTTACACGATATTGATTGATGATAGAAAAGGAAACGATCACGATACAAAGCACATCAAAAATATAAAATGAAATTAGAGTAAAAGTGATGGTAATAGGATAACAAATAAAAGAAATAAATATACAGATCGAAGGAGTAAAATTAGAGCAAGCGATAATGCTTAAATATTTAGAAAGGAAAATAGAAAGTGTAAAACAGGAAGGGAAACTAACAATTTAATAGCAAATCTCTGCAGATCACTTTTGACGTTCAATTACGAGTCGTATTGTAGCAAAAAAACAACGGGTCGCAAGAATAATGCGGCGATAAAAATAAACAAATAAGAGAAGATCTAGGAACACATTGAATACTAAAATTTATCGAAAGAAGACAACTAAGCTGACATATATGGCAGGTCGAAACACTATTGTTCATATTTAGTTACAGCAAATCGAGGTAGTTCACTGATGAAGTTATACCTATATAAAATCTCTATCATTGATTTGATTGATATTTGATTATATAAACATAATATTATTATTAAATTGAGGTGTGAGATTAGTCCATCTTTCGTGTAATTTTACATTTTTCTGTCATATTTGACAAGGCACATTTTCATCGATTATTTGGAAAAAGCATTTTATCTTGCTGTAGGTACCAAAATAAACGATAGCTATGTTTATCTATCGTGCAGAGATAAGATGATTAAATATATTTAAACAAAAATATTGTTATCTTATTTGTCTCAGGAATACACCTTGTGTTCATAGGAGTTGTTTGCTGGCGATGGTTGGCTTATAATAAACTATATACCTTATACGTATATTCGAAAGACGAGCCTATATTCTTCAGATAACCATTTTACAACAATACATGTGGTTGTGATTGTTTACATAAAACATTTTTTTGCGTTATGCTTGCAAAAACGATTATTAAATACCTAACTGTAACATCTGTACCTTTAATTTTGTATATATAATTTTAATTTGCATTGTTATGATAATTATGTATACGCGGAAAAAATATATAAAAAGGTTTGGCATAAATAAAATAGTAATAATACGAAATTTTATAAAAATACGAAACTCAATACAATACGATGTAGCGAGGAAAAAACTTAACATATAAAAAGTCCTTTATATAAAGAAAGAAGAAAAAAATTCGTTTAAGAAATATGTAATTGAATGTAATTTAGAGAAGTGTGAATGTTTTTAAATGTGTAAGAAAATAGCAGTTAATTACAATAAATTACGTAACAATAAAAAGAATTATGAATGATAAAATTATATACGGAATACAGAAAACTGTGAAAGCCGGTAAAAAGTTTAACAAAACCAATAATAACCTTACAGCTTTGCCCAGATTATAAAAAGAAGATAACATGACATCCGAGAGTAGTGCCATTTTATATGTTCAATAGTGCACGAAAAATTTCGCATTGAAATAACACCAGTATAAATGGAAATGGTATAAAAATTGAATGCATTAACGTGAACGTTTTTATCCTTCGGTAGAACAATTTTCTTATTCTCTACCATCATACAAGCTTTCGAGAATTATTTGACACTGAACTGAATAACTGAATTGACGATCGGCGTAAATAATCTATACAACTGGTCGCAAATTATTTCCTGCTCCGTTACTCATTTTGAATGGCAATACATGGTTAACATAAATGGGTCAGATCAATAAAATGTGTTGCTGTTAAAATAAATCTATTACTGATACTAGCTATAAATGATTTAGAATTGTGTCATGTAACAGGCTTTTCTTCTATATGTATATGTCTTTGAAGTTCAAATAGTAACCTTTTTAAGAATTTTCGGTTGACATACTTTCAAGAGGGTATCGGACTTGCTTTTTCGATAAGTTGTTCTTCAACTATTATCTCAGGTACTGGCTTGCTATACCCACACCATAAATTTGCTTCTAATACATTTCTTGCATTTCCTCCTCTTAAATCATTTAAACGGTTCACTGTACATTACCTGTGATAAAGTAATTAATTTATTAAAAATATTTAAACCAGGTGATGAAATTCCCATAGTAGCAGAATTATTAACTTGCGGACTGCAGTTATTTTCACTATACCAACCGACCTATCTTCTGTTAAAACGTAGTGAACACTCTTGGAATTACAGAATGTGATGGAAAGATAATAGATTAGTTTCAACTTCTTTAGGTATAATGCCTTTATGATCTTCCCCCAAATGGTGAAAAACATCGTCACCACAAGTAGACTGAAATGTCGAGATATTAAAGTTTTCCTTATATTTACAGAATACGCTCCACGTCTTGTTTTTTCTCCTACTTCACTACTAACATAACGAGACTGGCGATTCAAAGTTCAACAATAGAATATTTGTTATGGGAGGAAAAACGCGCCTGGACATTCGCATCGAAGACCTAATCATATACTCACTTAAAGTGTTCTTTGGTGATTTTCTTTCCAAAGGCGGTTTAATTTTTTCTTATTAATAACTGATTGTGCAGAGTTAGATGATCTCCTCTTTATTTTCTAAGATTGAAAAATTGAAGGTTGAATTTAAAGGTAACGAGGACATCTGTGACCATCTATGGCCATCCTCGAAAGTAATTGCAACTCCAAAAGAACTCTCTGAAGGTATAATGTTGCTCCCAATAATGCTCTTTCCTCGGGAGGTGAGCGAGTAACATACAACTTCATATCCTGCATTGTTGAATTTTTTATAATTAGAATTCTAGTCCCCACTATTTTCACTTAACGATAAAATAGCTGTTTCCTCGGCGTCATTTGATTTTTTTGCTTAATATTTCCACTGTGGAAATATTAACTTGAAAATACACGTTTTTCTTAATTACGTATTCTAAAATTTAGTTGAATGAATGCAAGACTAAACCACATACAATACATAGGACACCGCTTCGAATATCCTGTTACACCAGAAAAAAAGTCACAGAAATTTAAAATTTTATATAGCATTAGACTCATCACAAGAACATGGCAAGCTGGAAATCAGATTATTGATCTCCGCTTGATCAATCTCCTCCCATTAGTTCTTAGTACTAGTTCTTAGAACTAGTATCTTAGTTCTTCACCGAGTTGCTCCAAGTTGTCTATAGGATGTTGAAACTCTTCAACAACATTTCGCTCTTCAAGGTACCTTCATAATGATAGTATGCAGTTGGGCGTTATCCTGCGAATTTGCTGCCAGGATAACCTCGAATATACTGAAGAGTTCCAGATTCAAGAATATCGTTAATGTATCTATGGACGTTGAGATTTTCAGGAACAACAAATAGAGGTGATCTGCTACTATGGCTTATGGCACACCAAACTATAACACCATCTCTTAAACCGGAATGGTACCAAAAGCATAGTTTAAATTTAGCCTCTATCTTTCTATCTTCCAATGCGTATTCGACCGGCAAATCGTCATAAGCATCGTATGAAGAAAATTTGCTGCCATTATGCTAGCAATTGTTATGTGTGCTGGCACCATACCAACCTATCAGAGGTCGCAGAACTAGGCGAAAAGCGGACAACTCCTCCCCAATGAGCTCCCACTGTCCGAGAGTTATCAAAAGGATCTCAGAGCTAACCGTCGAAATGCCATTCCTGGCGGTTATTGATAATATGAGGTCTTCCACTACCTCTGAAATGGTTTTCTACAGCTTCGTTTGACCAATTTCTTTCTTCTAGCTGTTAGCACAATTGCATCACTTCGATCAATTTTTTCACACCTTAGTTCACTTTCTAGCATGCCCACAATTCTACCGCTTTTAAGTTAACTTCAGTTCATACTGTCATTAGCAACTTGATAAACAAGTAGACATATCTAAGTGACTGATAATCATCATCTCCTTTTCATCCATTTAATTTGGGAATGATTTAAAAAAAAGTTATTATTGTTAATGTTATAGTAGTTAATGTTATTAATTAGTTTTGTACCCACTAGTGGACACGAGCGATATATCTTAATTTGTTCTTTGTGTATATACATTCATTAGAAGATGTGTAATGAATAAACGTTTGTGATAAAACATGTTTTATTTTATATTGCAACGTTTCATTCATCTTATGCCGCATTTTTCAAAAGAAGACTATAAATAATAACAATCAGTCATACTTATTATCACATTATTATTTTAGTTTAATTTATCAAAATTGCGCTTTTTAATTGCTTTAATTAATGAAATCAAAGAATTGAAAATTTAGGATACCTTAGGATAACTTTTATTATTATCTTAGCCAATTTAGCACTTTAGTCTTATTAACGACACTTCACTTTCTAATATACTCAACACCGTGACTTGATTTTCGTGTAAACACACCGTTGCAACGTTAGCAACGTTTTTTTGAATTCTGGGGACAATCGCCGTGGACACGGAAGGCTATAAAAGAAATGTCAGAAAACAATTAGAGTAGTACATTGATACTTGGATATGTTTGCACTATATTTTTATCGAAATTCACAAATTCCTGTTTTCGCTTCCAGAATTTAAAAAACATTTAAATCTATTCGAATGTTATCAAAAATTATAAAAAACCTTTTTCGTAAATATTACAGCTCGTCAGAATAACTCTAAACATAGACATTTCAATACATGTTCGTCCTAGCATCGAAATCTTGTCCGACACGATTATTTATCTAGATACATCAAATTTAGATATCACGAACCTTTTTCTCAACCCGCACGATTCTGTATTTATCACAACATTCATATATAGATTTTTCCACATTCTGTACTAACGC
This sequence comes from Geotrupes spiniger, assembly GCA_959613385.1. Lineage (NCBI taxonomy): Eukaryota > Metazoa > Arthropoda > Insecta > Coleoptera > Geotrupidae > Geotrupes > Geotrupes spiniger. Next base: position 42,262,546 of record OY390731.1, on the reverse strand, counting down.
TACATACTAATATTATATTTTGACAACCTACATCCAACCGAAACTTGTGTTAATCATATAATTATTAACCGAAATTTCCCCCTCTTTCATAGTACGCACATTTAGTGGAGTATACAAGACTATTTATTTGTAACATTTCTAAATTACATAACGGCTATAATACCAGATGTACTGCTGAAGATGACAACTTAGTTGTCGAAATATACATCTAGTGTTAGTAAAATACTATGTGGTAAGGGTAGGCTAATAACAAATAAAATTCTCTTCGATTTTAATTTGATTTTCTTAATTACTATGAAAGTTATTATTATGAAACACCAATTGTGTTATAAAAATAGAATTTGATTGCAGAAATTGTGTTATAAAAATAGAATTTAATTGCAGAAACTTGTGGATTGGGACAAACCGATGTTAAGCCAGGTGACCAGTCTAGGAGCTAGATACAACGAATGGGTGAACTCGCCGGTCGACAGGAATCTCCGGTTATTCGGCAATCCGATACTAGAAAATTTAACTATCACACCATGGTATGTTGTACCCATCATCTGGATACCGGTATCATTATATTTCATTTGCATAGGAATACTAAAATACACGGAAAGACATGAAAGTAAGTAGACTTGGAAAACGACAACATATTCACGATACATAAAACAATAATTAAATGTAGGCTAATTTTTTTCACATAAATATATTATTTATAAATGCCATTGAATTAACTCCAAACATTTATTGTGCAAGATTTAATCCCATTAGAGATAATTATTATCGTGTTTTTTAGGTAATTAATTCTAGGTATTTCAAAATATTGACTAGTGATATCTTTCTCAATTGAAACGCGATTTAAGTGTCTGGTATAAATTGGCAGTACTGACGTGATGTAGCGTACCGCGAAACAACAAGCCAGCCAAGACCTCACGAGATCGCCCACCTCATCAAAGCATACGATACAAATTATATTTTAATAAATATGCATGAAAAACGCTGTGCAGTGGTTTTTCCAGAGCCAACGCGCAATTAGGTCTCCAATATACACTTACATGTATACTTTTCCTGAAACAGGCAATTGGATGAAATTGAAACTGTTTTATTTTTATCAACGTATATATATATATATATATAATTCAAATTGAAAATGTGTCTTGTCAAATATGACAGAAAAATGTAAAATTTACACGAAAGATGGTCTAATCTTACACCTCAATGGTGTAGTGAACATTAATTAAAACAGGTCCATGAAGACTAACTGGTGGATCGCTAGACAATATTGTTTCTGGGTTATTACCCTTCGTCAGTAGCGATTACCAAGAACCTTAGTTGTTGAAATACCTTTACATGTAGTGGCCATCAAAACTTCTTGGCGCGAGCCAATCACTCCTAATGAACCACTGACAACAGAACACTGACAAGACGATACCTTGTCTAACACCTCGCGGCGAGTAAACAAGACGACTGTCAAATGTCC